>CM062820.1:384622071-385238738 GCA_031772625.1 Pinus tabuliformis
TCTGCAGCGCAAAAGTCTTTAAAATGTTGGGAGACATACTCTCCACCATTGTCGCTACACAAGGCTTTTATTTTCTTTCTAGATTCTTTCTCTGCCAAGGCTTTAAACTCACAAAACCTTAAGAAGGTCTAATCCTTCTTTTGCATAAAGTAGATCCAACATCTACGAGAAAAATAATCAATAAAAATAACATAGTACCTTTGTTTAGTGGTGGAGGCTGTAGAGAAGGGTCCACAAACATCTGAGTGAGCTCATTCCAAGATTTCTCCAGCTCTACTGTCTCGATCCGGAAAGGAAGATTTCGCATACTTACCCAAGGTACAACCTTTGCATGTATCTATCTGCTCAAGTTTTCCCTTGGGTAATCCAGTACAAATCTATTGCATGATCTTCAGGGCTCCATGGTGCAAGTGGCCCAGTCTTCTATGCCATAGCTCGCCGACATCTTGGCTCTGCAAAATCTCAGCTTTGGAACTCAATGCAACACAGTCATCTACCTCTAGCTTGTAGAGATTCTTTACTCGAATCCCAATTCACTTGGTCTGTCCAGTACCGATATGCCTCAAGAATACTTTTCCTTTACTAAAGACACATCATAGCCTTTATCTTCTAGCATAGCGATAGACACAAGATTCTTCTTCAGACCTGGTACATACTTTACATCAGTCACGGTGAGGGGAGCTCCATGCTCCCTCTGAAACACAATCGTACCTTCACCTGAAACACAGTACTTTCCATCATCGCCCATCTCAATCCGCATTTGGAGATCCTTCTCCTCTAAGGTACTGAAAAGATTCTTATCACCTGACATGTGGAATGAAGCTCCACTGTCCAGGTACCACACACAGCCCACCATGGATGAAACCATGCATGCGATAAGAGAGAAATCTAGCTCAAACTTTGAGGCCAGTGCCTCACCATCAGATCCCTTCGAGGAACCCTTCTTGGATTTATTCTATGGACAATTCGTAGCATAATGGCCCACTTCATGACAATGAAAGCATCGCACTTTCGATTTGTCAAACTTCTTCCCACCATTGGAAGAACAGGATTTGGGATGGGACGCCTTCCCTTTCCCTTTCCTCACCTTACTCGCTAGGGCTAGATTTTCCTCATCATCTTGCTTTGATGAGGATCCATCTTTGGTACTTCTTCTTATATCCTCTTGCATCAAATCTGACCAAATTCGTTCCCAATCTGGCTGTTTTTCTCTTCCATTAAACGAGTCTTGGTAGCTATGCCAACTCTTAGGAAGACCGAGGAGTTCAAGACTCACTATTCATCATCAGCGGTCGTGATCCCTACATTTCCAAGCTCATCCCTGCAGGTGGTGAGCTTGTTCAGATATGTAGAGATCGTGTCGCCCTTTTCACACTTGATTTTTTGAAGCTTGTCTTTCAGCGCCAGCTTCCTCTGATCGATGTTGTTCTGATATAGATCTTTCAATATTTTCCACATCGAAAATGATGTCTCCTTCCCATGGAGACTCGAGACTATGTGGTCTCGAACTCCCTCCAGAAGGATTCTCCTTGCTCTAGCCACACATTTCTTCCATTCCGCTAATTGAGTAGCATCAGTTAGCTTGGGGACTTCTTGATCAATGAAGTCCTTTAGACCATTATCCTCTAATACTGCTTCCATATGATCCTTCCAAGCTATATAATTTGAGTTGCCCTCAAGGGCATACTCGAGTCTTAAACCACTGAATGCCATTGGTGAAATTGAGATGTGATAAGAACTCGATTTCTATATTCAGGAACCTCAAACTTCGAACTTCTCCCTTCTTGTATAAAGTTATCTCCTTTGATCACCTTTTCTCTGATACCATGTAGAATTTCCCACTGTAGATCAACAGATTATGCAATAGACTAAAGCACAATACAAGATCTACTTCTACAACAAACTTTGCGGAAGCTTAATCAAATATGAGCAAGATCAATGAGAACACATATAACTGAGAATGAGAAATCAATCACACATAACATAGAAGAAATAACGTAGGGAAAGCCTCAGCCTAAAACCCCAATCTCAATATTATCATACAAGTGGAAATATGTTTAAGTTACAAAAAGAATCAGCTCTTAAGCTATCTTGTTCTCTCTGCAAATCAAACAATACATCTCATAGACTGAATAGACATAGTATATGTCCTCCTCAAGCCCTCCAAGCCTCCTATTTCCTTGCGTAGTTTTCCTTGGGGTCTAGTGATGCCACGTGTGAATTGGCTTCATCACATTCACAAAACCTGAAGAAGTAACTACGCAATCTTCAAGGAAAGAATTCCTTCTGCAAGCAAGAGATATTCACAATGAAATATTCTAGCAATTGATAGTACACTACCCCTCCATCTAATCTTAACTGGGTCTTTGTCTGAATTGACATGAATGAGTTATTTATGAGAGAATATTTAGTTATCTGAAGTGCAGCAGTTACATGCATGCATGCATTAACTAACTGAACTCACAATTAATTCAACAAACTATTTGAATTAATCTAACTGGACTTGACTCAGTTAACTGAGCCAACTAATTACAACTCAATATTACAACTCATCCTTATCTCTTTAACTAATGGATAAATTCCTCAATTAATGGAGAAACTGTTACATGTCCCCACATAGACTTCATGTTTGATTTTCTACAACTAATTAATTCATGGTGAATTAATTAATTATTTTACAAACAGCTGCTAAGATCAAATTCTAATTTTTTACTTCTCTATTTTAGTTCAGGGACTAACTAAAATAGGAAGGTACCCTGAAATGCTATTTATAGCAGTACTAAATTTAGCACTTCTATATTTAGCATTTCTTCTTGCTATTTTCAACAACATAACTATATGTATTATGAATGTAATTATATCTATCAATGTAATTATATCTATCAAGTGTCAATAGGGATCAAATCATTTACATGTAAATCTTTTTCATATTTTACACTTGAAAAAATTTGCATCTTGAAAGATTTGATTTCTCCATTCTTAATTTGAAAAATTTAATTTCTCCCTCCTTAATAAATATAAATATATAGTTAATTGAATCCACACTCATTATAATATTTAATAAAAAGAATAGCAAATAAATTTTGGAAACACTTCTGAACAGATACGGTGATCACTATGGATAAAACAATTTTGAAAGTGTATCTAATTTCTTTGGAGTTAAGATGTTCATGATTTTCGTATGGATGGAACTATACATAAACATATTCATTGTACGCCACTTGGAAACATTAATAGGCAGTCATTCTAAAGAAATGT
Source organism: Pinus tabuliformis (assembly GCA_031772625.1). Lineage (NCBI taxonomy): Eukaryota > Viridiplantae > Streptophyta > Pinopsida > Pinales > Pinaceae > Pinus > Pinus tabuliformis. Next base: position 384,625,330 of record CM062820.1, read on the forward strand.
TAGGATATTTTAGGACATTTCTATCTATTTTGGAGATATTTCACATTGTCATGTAGTGGGATATTTTGGGACATTTATAGTAGTGGAATATTTTGAAATATTTATGGAAAAAGTGATAGAAGAAATATTATTTGAAGTGTTAAACTATTATATATATTTTTATTAATAGTTATTTCTTAATTTTTATGGATAGTTATTTCTTAATGAAGTGTCAATTATTTTTTATTAAATATTTGGAAAATATATAAAAATATATGGTTTTTAAGACAATTAATTTTATTAAGATTTTATTTTAATTTTTGGAGTTTGTTTGTTTTTAAATTAATTTTTTTATTATAAAAAAACATAGTATTATGTAGATAGAATAGTTTTTTTAACTATCGCAATCTTCTATTTTGAAAACTAGATCAATAATAGAGGATATTTTTTAGTAATAATGTACTAGTGAAACCCAGATAAGAACTACTAGAAAGTCTAAAAGTAGCTTTACAAATATATAAATGCTTTAAAATTAACATATAAATTAGAGGAGGACTGATACATAGTGAAAGAAAACATTAACTATAACCCAAATTAAGAAGATGTGGAGACTTCAATTAGGTTCTAAGTAGCTGGATCAGTACAAGGAGCAAGTGTGTTTAGCTTAGTGATCATCGTTTCCATGCAAGCAAGCATTTCATCCATGTCTCTATATTCCATTTGAATTTGATCATGTTGAAGCATAATCACCTCATTTCTCTCCAACATCACCATGCCTAGAAGTGATTTGATTCACTAATATAGGCCAAGAAAATAGGTACTAGTTTTCACTGCCTTGGGTATGCCTAGGATCAAGCGCCTAGGATCAAGCACCGAGTCATCCAATGAGGCGAGGACCTTAACCTCTGAAACAACTTCTCATTCAGCTAACACTTCTTTCTGGATGAATTGATTTGTCATTTGCATTGTCGGTGGGGTTTGATGCCAATAAATCTAGGCAAAAACTCAAGCCTGAAAAAATGTTATAGAACCTCCGAAGGCTAGCTTGGAGCTAGCCCCACAATGTGAGCAAGTATTTTTCCTTGACATTGAGGGAGTATAAAAGAAGTAAATCAAATGAGAGGGAGAACTAGGAGAGATGATGCATCAAAAATAAATTTGTAGAAGATGGGTGGGAGTGACGTCAAGGTGAGCTTAGAGGATATAGCCTCAGAGAAAAACCAAAAACTAGTTCTAGGTGAGATAAGGATAACACTGGGATAGAATAGCGTCAAGAGCACAACGCAGACTAGCAAGCAGAGAGGTAAGAGTGGACATGAATAAGAATATTAAAAAATCCCCTAACTAGTCACAAGGATCATAGATGAGAAAATTACTTGAATGTATGCTAACAAAAATGAAATCCAGAAACACCAACCAAAGGGACTTAAACAAAACAATGTAAGTGATTCCAAGAGCATATACCTGAGTACTAATGGCGGAGCCACAAGCATTGATAAGTTTGTTACTAGTATACCCCTGTAGATGAATTCTCCTCCATGTTAAAGAATGCCCAAATGAAAGTGAAATAGGGGAGGCTCAGGTAGGAAGGCTTGGTCCTTCCACAACAAAAATATGAAAGCCACGAGAAATGAAGTGCACCAACCTTAATGTTCTCATACTTGCAAAATTAACTAAGAAAAAATAACTAAGCCTCACTATACTAACTTCCATATTAAGTGTACCTTCTATACCATCGAGAACCTTCACTAAAAGATTACTACTTTGTATGTTATCATTTTGTTGCAATTAATGTTGTAATTGTGGTAACTGCACTAAAGGATTGCTACTTTGTATGTTATCATTTTGTTGCAATTAATGTTGTAATTGTGGTCGCTGCACTAAAGGATTACTACTTTGTATGTTATCATTTTGTTGCAAATGTTGTAATTGTGGTAGCTGCGCGTTTATGTTCCACGTCTCATCTAAATTAGGGAGAGTGGTGGCCATGCTTCCCCCATTTATTTCCTGAAATTATAACGGTGTCATAACCATGTGACCCTACCCTCCTCTCTTGCCCACCCCATACAGAGATCTTAATTTTTTGAATTAGTAGAATAAATTGTAATTTAATATATTAATAATTATCTAAATTAGGGAGAGTGGTGGCCATGCTTCCCCCATTTATTTCCTGAAATTATAACGGTGTCATAACCATGTGACCCTACCCTCCTCTCTTGCCCACCCCATACAGAGATCTTAATTTTTTGAATTAGTAGAATAAATTGTAATTTAATCTATTAATAATTATCTAAATTCAAAAAAACTTCTAAAAATAATAATCGTAAATAACCTTATTAAAGAAGGTCCACTAGTTAATTCAAGATAATAACTTATTAACAAAATTTTACTAAATTAGTAAAATTCTATTCAATTAAATACCATCTTAATAGTTCACATGCTTAGGATCCGATTTTTTCTTTCATCCAACTAAATTCAATGGCAAAAAAACATGTTTGGCCCCTTAATAAGGTTAAAAGATAAACGCCCCATCACAAATTCACCAACTCTCAATTGACCAGGAATATGCGCACATGTATTTGATCACATTGAAATGCTTTATTTTGCCTCCAGCCTACTTGGAATTGCCAACCGTTGAATAGCGTGCTAAAATATCATGTTTTTGGGACCTTCACAGACTTGGAGTCATCGACATACCTAACTTGCGATGTACTCCTACATTTTTTTAAGTTGCGAGTGACAAACAATTGTTCATTGAATATGGTCGAGTCATTAATGGATGAAATTAGGCGTTCTAATGACTAACTAAAAATTGAAAACTTATAAATAGGGAGGGGAGGGGTGTCTGTGTGTTTCACAGGCCGGCGACAAGATGATAGTGGAGAAGAGGAGGACGTTCTGTGTTTGTATGCGGAAGAGACGACACCGTCTTTATATATCTCACCTCTTCTCTTCACTCACTTTGAGTTTGAGATGAATGAACAGTAGATGTATGAGGGCAGTGTTTTCTCTTTGCCCATGAAACAGTCCTGGTTTAATATTTATTATTTTTTGTAATTTAGGTTTATTGTTGTTTATAGTTATCAACGTTTATTTTTGGATATACAAGGACTTGCCAATATGTTTTTTGTCATTTTTTTGAAGTTTGAGATAAATGAGTAAATTATGTAGGAGGATGGTGTCTTTTCTTTTAACATGAAACTTAAGTGTCATTTCATTTTACTTTTCTAACCACTGTTTTCTTATTTCTTTGGCTACTATAAAATAGATTTTTTGTGAAAATATAATAATAAATTTATTAGAATCACAAAGACTTGCGAATAAGGTTTTTTTGTCATTTTTAAAAATTTAAAATAAATGAGTAAATTATGTATGAGGGCAGTGTCTTCTCTCTTAACATGAAACCTAAATGTCCTTTCATTTTACCTTTCTAACTGCTGCTTTCTTTTCTTACTTTTTTGTGTTACTGTCAGATAGATTTTCTGTGAAAATATAATAATAAATTTGTTAGAATTTTAGTTATTGTTTCTTGGTTTTTCTCTCTTGAATAATCTTTCTTAATTATAAAGTATGTGATAGTTTTGAAGTTAATATTGTTTTGCAATATCTTAAATTTAAATTACTTTCATTTCTTTTTAGATGGCTAACCAGTCACTCACACAACATAGTTAGATAATGTAAATCAACAATATAATAATTTGCATAATAAAATATTACGCAACATAGTTTAAAAAATTGGGTAATTAGATATTAAATTTTTTTTATATATTAATTTTTTTTATATAAATTTCTAACATAGTAATAAATATATATTATTATTTATAAGAAGAAATTTTATATTAAATATATTATTTATAATAGTATTATATTAAAGTTTGAGTTTTAATTAAAAGAAATTAAACAATATTAACTATATTGATAATTAGTTAATCATATAAATTAATGGTTGGTAAAAACTTATAAAGATCAACTCATAATAGATATGTATCAAGACACTTTCCTTAAAATACATTTTATATTATTTCTCAATTAGGGTGTCTTGAACTAAGTTGAGGGATGTTCATAGTTCACCTTTCTGGATGTTGTTATGATGTTTTCTGTCTATCTTTTTGCTTTTGGTTGACACTAGGATAACTATATGACGATCTATTTTTGTGTAGGCCTTCATGTTTAGGGCTTGTTATCAAGTCTCTAGTTTGCTCAACAATGCTATTGGTAGTCTAGCAGTTTATTACTATGTCTTTGGGACTAAAATACTTTTCTTTCACCACTTGTTTAGTTTACCTAGTGCTGAGAAAACTATGGATGTGACTTGTTTTTTTTATTAATTAAAGGCACATTAGCTTACTAAAAAAAAATACCCATCTAGCATTATCAAAATTTAAAAAATCATAAAAATTAACTAAATTATAACTTTATTTCAAAATATTATTATTATTTATTAGAAAAAAATAATATATGAGCTAAACATATATATGTTTAGAATAAGTAATAAAAATTCAATGACATGGGTGGATATGACATTTTTTTTAATTAAATTGAAGAAAAAAGACATACCTATCATTGAGATAAATATCAACTTTTTATTCTGCCTACTATTAAAAATATAACATGGATATTTAGTAGAGATTAAATCTCTACTATCCACCTAATAATTATTGATAATTAAATTAAAATTTTGGAAATATTATTAACAAGAAAATAATTTTTAATCTCTACTATCTACCTAATCATTATTGATAATTAAATTAAAATTTTGGAAACATTATTAATAATAAAATAAATCCATAACACCAACAAACTTTTATTTACCAAATAAATTTTTAAATAAAATACGATAAAAAATTAATAATATTACCACGTGATCTCTTAATAATATAGTATTTAAGTAAATCTAAACACTAATAACCTAATATAGTTTTTAAGTAAATCTACACATTAATAACATTAAATTATAAAGTGTTAATGACAGTGCAATATTCACCTTTCATGTAAGTATCATTATACACTAACCTAAAGGTTTCACGGAGGGTTGTTGGTTAGAGTTGAATTTGAAATTTTACCTTGTACATCAAAATATTTGTGTATGATGTTCTAAAATAAACATTACCATTCATTCACTGATTAAATTTTTAATGGTATGCGTCAAAATTTCCTTGTCTGTTGTCAGTTTTTATGTGCAACTAAGCAAATGCCAATGAAATATGCATCCAAATATTTAGGGCTTGGTATATGCATGTGATAAATGCTAATCTAGAATATTATTTGCAATGGTATCTACATAGTGATTTTGGGCTCTAGGAACATGACTGAATTTAATGGATTCAAATTCGCCTTGTAAATTAAAGCTTTGGCCACTTGTGGTTCCATGAGTAGTAATAATATTGTTCCTAGTGATACCTATGAATCTTCTTATAATTTTCATTGTTGGACTGAATAGTTAGCTTTTATAATATAATGGTTAATTCTGATCTACATAGGACAAATGGAGTTTGATTAGAAAAATTAAATATAAGAAATGTTATCTGCTGCAAATCAGTTACGTTCTAACAATTTACTTAATTATGGCGAGAGTTTATGTATCTTAATATCACTATGTTGCATGTAGTCAGTACTTATGATAATTTGTCTTTTACTGTAGGAGCATGCAGACTTATCTCTATTTTTGGATAATTTGAACATTTTAAATACTCATCATTCAATGTTTGACAAAAAAATAGAACAAAAGAAAATTACACATCTCCTTACCCATATTATATGCATGTATACCATGATTTATGGGAAGGATTATTGTTAGTTATTTGTAAATATTCTTACGAGAAGATTTTGTGTTTATTTTTTCTATTCTTGTGCTATTTATTCATGCTACATTAAAAATTGGTGGTTGAATGCAATTAAACTCTATGAAGAGACGATGTGGGGCGGAAAATATCTCGCTTGACAAGTTTTTTCTTCATTGGTATAATTGTCAGCCTTTTACTTATTTGGATATTAAAGGGGCTTGGTTTTTTTCCTCTTTGTATGGACAGATGGTAATGCGTGATAATGCTCTAAACTACCATTAATCAATCATTCTAGCTTGGGTTGTGTCATCTTTGTGCTGCTAAATCTATTAAGGATATGATAATGTGAATTGACGTGTCTTGTTAAAAATAGAAACTATACATGGTAGTGTGGTAATTCATAGTTTGTTTTCTTTGGTTAATCCTTATTAGTTTCTAATATAGTGTTGGATTGATGTTCAGAGACATGGTTAAGTTTTGGAGAGGTTGGTCCCTATGGCATCCACACCTTTAAGAAATTTATCTACGGTTGCTAAAGAGGTAAATCAAATGTATGCAAAAAAACATTACAAGTTCCTTAGTCTTTTGGCAATAAGCGGTACTTGGTGTGACCGTGAGTTTTTATATATCTTCACTGTGTGACCTTTTTAACATATTTGTTATAGTTTCGGTTTTTTCCTTCTTCATTTGTGCTTTGAAGGCCCTTCATTTGGTGAGCCTATAATAAGAATACCTCTACCACCACAACACTTGCATGAAGCTGGGGCCTGATTAATTCCAATCTTGCAAGTTAGGGATGCAAAAACAAGTTGGATGGGAAAGAAAAAAACCTTTGTTGCAGTTGGATAAATGAATCTACATCAAATATCAGTCAATATTAGTAGTTAGCACTAAAAAATCAAACCTAGAAATCACATGCAGCAAGTGTAATACTCTACTAGAAGAACTGGAAAGGAGGGATTACAACTAGTGAGGCCTTATCGGCACTTGAAATATATGGTGCAACACTCACCATTATCTCAAAATATTTAAATTGTCCTCACACCGACATATATCATAAACAAACTCACCCCTTGATAACCCTGCCCTTTTATTATCTGTGCATATCTCTTCAACAAGGGTCGTGTTTGTATTCTCCCTGCAAATTACAAGACCTACATATAAATTATTTAACAAACGAAGATCCTCCTAACACACACTAAAACTTGATAAAATTTTTAATAGTGTTGCACCATGATCCCAATTTGATACAATCATTTTGCCTCTTTTTAAATTTGTGGCAAATTGAATACTTGTCTTCTGCACTGAATTGTCATTGTACCTCACCCAATTTAACATAAAAAGTGCCTCTTATTTCTCGTTTCAAAAAACTCAAAGGTTGAATTCGATGGGTTTCCTCCCAAATTTATTAAGATTGCATATATTTCCATTTCTTCGAAGCCAACATGGGATGGAATACTGCGCAATGTTCAATAAAAAACTACACAAACTCACTCTAGCATATTTAAACCCTAACTGCCCCAATAGGGTGCCTACTAAACCAATATGACAAAATGACAGTATCTTAACTTCCTTCAATGTAGATACTGAACACTAAAGCACCATAAGGAGGGTCTTCACTTAGTATAAATAAGTTAATTTTATTATAAAGTGTCATTTCATAATAATTTGAGAAACTTGTGTCTTCTGTTATTCTACTCCAATCTGTAGAAACGTCGAACCCAAAATAGTACACACACAAAAACAACTCACCCTCCATTAAGGAGTTAATGATTTCCATTGGCCCTATGATGAACACATGCATTCCAAAGTTGGACCTGTGTGGTGTAAACCAATGAGTTCTATATTGTTTCTTGGAATTATATTATAATTATGTTTTGGTTGCAAGCTAACGTGGGAGAGGAGATTATTTCATAGCATAAATTTCACTGAGAGTTCGGTCCATTCCATTCCGAACATGGAGTCCCATGGATAAGGAGTTACAAGCGTAGAATCCAGTGAAAACTACAATGGCGTTAAAAATGGGAGAATGCACTAGTGGTTTCCCATTGTCATGAGTGTTATCGCTATTGTGGTGGACCACACTAGTGGGCTACTTTTGAGTCGTCTTTATTTCGAGCAGGGTAGGTACAACCGATGGCTCAAATCAGGGTGGGCACAGCGACTAACTCCTTTCTCACTATAAAAACTCAAATTTTGATTGTATTTCATTGTCCATATATTTGGCTTGATTATTTCCTTCCACATTCCTCCACTCCTCCTATCGGCATTCCTTTTCACCCTTGGGTGCAATTGCTAGTTTAACTAAGGGAAAATTTCACGAATCAAACCTATTCAAAGTGCATAGGATACCCAAAGAGTAAGTTTGATATTCGTGAAGTGGTTCCAGCCAATCCAAAAAGTTTATTCCAATGTTTTTGTTGATCTAGCGAAAATCGTTGTTATTGTGAACTTACCACCTCCAACATCTATCAGATAGTTGTATTCTAGTTTGGGACACACTAAAATGACCTCAAGAGAGTTGTGTGCATTTTAAGGCTCGACCAACGGGAGAGGATGCCCTTCTTTTATAGATCTTATAACTGACCTAATAGGATGGGTAAATTGAATCTATAAATAAGTTGATTAATATTTTGCTAGAATATATATGGAGAAAAAACAATTTGCTATTGTAATCATATATATAATGATTTTGAAAGTCAAGGTTAAACATTATGTTAAGTTTACTTAATGGTTGAAGAGTAGTTCAACTATTATATTGTTGATTAAATTTACAGGTTGCAAAGAAGGGATATAAGGAGATCATTTATTATTATATGGGTTGTTTGAATTGTAGTAGATGATTTAAGGCATTACACAAGTGATTATGAATCTAAATTCAATTGTAGGTAATTTTCTACTTTTGTCTTATATAATGTTTTTATGATATTTGTAGGGTGTTTTTTTTTAATTTATTTGAATCCTAGGTTATGGTTTAGTTTTGTTATCATTGAATTTATATTTTCATTCTTTTGAGTCTTTGAATTTATCTTATGCTAAAGATGTATTATGGTTAGAATACAAAAAGTATATCAAGAGTTTAATGTAGAAAATGTTCAAATACAAAGAAAAGTAACTCATATTGATGGAAGTGGGTCAAAAATATTCTATAAAAACATCCTAAAATTATTTAGAAAAAACCTATGCAAATCACAATAATGTAAATTTTTGTATTGACTAATTTTCTACTGTTTGAAAAATATGACTGTATCATGACACCAATCACCATATAGAATTGATAAATAAAAATGTTATATTAAAAAACCAAAACCACTTCAACAAAATGACTAATACTTAAATTGTTGTTGAACTCGAATTGATTCTTTTAAACTTGTAAAAACATACCAGAAACTCATGTTAGAGTATTAACTTGACCATTGTAAAATTATAAAAAAAATAAAACATAAAAATAATATTGTTTCAATAGATAAAACAACTACAATGCCTTGGTTGTATAATTCTTTTTGGTTAAAACTCTGCAAGTGAACACATTTAATATGTGTTGCTCTTTATGTTAACCATATACTTAAAAAACCACACATACAAATAAGTGCTAGGTTAATAGACAAAATTCCACATATTAATAAATAAATAATATGTATAATAAAATCTTGTACAATAAATATATTTAACAAAATAATTAATATAAAAGTTTAATCATTACATAGTTCCCTACGGACTAATGACAAAATATAATAGAATGATATATTTTTCAGTATATATTGTCGAATTCCCTACCTTTTTATATAAAAAATATAAAAACATTTTTATAGCAAAAACAGTAAATTAACCGACGGACCAGTACATAATTCTTTAACTTAACCGGGGCACCATTACATAAATCTTTACTAATATCACCTCAGACAGTCTCACGATGGATAGAGATAGACCATATTAATAGCTCACAGCAAATCCACGACGTGGAAAAGCGTTAGATTTTATGGAGTGTATTAAGGTTTTCAAATGATTGAATATAAAACTTAATTTAGAAGCCGGAGAACCTATAGTAATAATTATTTTTCATCAACGTTTCAAATCCCAACAGGGATCCATTATCAGGACATTCTTGAATGATGATAGTAGAAGAGCTTTAATAAAGGTATTAAATAATTTATAATAGTATAAAGTGGGAAAATTAAATGAATGTTCGCTGTTTGTTTTAATATTTTTATTTATTATTTAATTCTTATTAATTTTAAGAATTTTTAAATTAAGAATTTTAAGGTATTTTTCAAATAGATCAAATTAATAATTAATCAAAATTATTATTATAACAAGTTTATTATTTCAATTAATATTCAATATATATTAATAATAATATGTAAATTCATTAATTTATCATTATTATTATTATTAGAAAATAGTAATAAGTGTATTAATATTATTCAATATTAAATATTTAAATATTAAATATTAATAATAATAATAATATTAAACTTACTAATAATATTAATGTATTATTAATGATTAATAATTAATAACTAATAAATAATAAATAATGATAATTAATAGTAATACTAATGTTAATGTATTAATAATAATGATAATTAATAATTAATGATAATATTAACGTTTTAATAATAATTGATAATTAATAACTACTAATTAATAATAAATAATAATAATATTAATGTTAATGTATTAATAATAATTGATGATTAATAACTAATAATTGATAATTAATAACTAATAGTTAATAATAATATTAATGTATTAATAATTGATAATTAATAACTAATAATAAATGATAATATTAATGGGGCTTTGGATTGATGAATAGGTGCGCTGTTAAGGTACTCCTTGCGATAGGTCATAATACCTAGTTTAGTCTTAACATAGCAAAAAAAAAAAAAATGATAATATTAATGTTAATGTTAATGTATTAATAATAATTGATAATTAATAAAAATATTAATGTCAATGTATTAATAATAATTATTAATAATTAATAGCTAATAATTATTAATATTAATGTATAATAATTATTAATTATTAACTAATAAATATTAATAATATTAATGTTAAAGTATTAATAATAATTAATAATTAATCACTATTAATAATATTGGCTAATGTGTTAATAATAATTAATAACTAATATTTATTAATAATATTAATTTTAGTGTGTTAATAATAATTAGTAATTAATAGCTTACAATATTAATTTTAATGTATTAATAATAATTAATAATTAATAAATAATAATTAATAATAATAATAATAATAAAGTTAATGTATTAATAATAATAATTAATAATTAATAACTATTAATTAATAATAATAATAATAATGTTCTAATTTATACGTAATAGAAAAGCAACTAACTACTAATTGCTAGAAAAGGAAAGAGAAATTTACTTGCTGAGTTTTATACCTGAGGTGTACTAGCATTCTTCAATTTCTCTAATTAAGGGAAGCTGGCTACCACTAATCTCAATACCATTATCCTTGTTGAGATTATGTGGATGTTTGATAATTTCAAGAGCTTCTTTGATCTTCTGCCTGTGATGTTTATCTTCACGTGCAATAATTGAAGCGTTTTCCAAGCAGACATGGTGCTTGGTTTTTGAGGAATGCTCTGCAAGGGCCGAAGTTCGAGACCTTTCATTCCTAATATCAGCTCCATGTTCCTTGAGTCTAGTCTGCAAGGATCGACCTGTTTCACCAATGTAACTTTTTCCACATGAGCAATCTATTTTATAGACTCCCTTAAGCTGATGTCTATTAATATTATCCTTGACAGACCTCATACCTTGCCTAATAGTTCCAGGTGTTGAGAATTGCATGATTATGTTTTTCTTTCTAAGGATTTTTGCAATTTTATTAAATATAAGGAAGAAAAACCCTCCCACACTAAGGATGGTCTTGATCCTTAGGCTTATGAGATAACACCTTTCTTTCAGCTTTCTCTATAGCTACTTTAATTTCTTTTTCATTGTAGCCTATACCTTTAAAAGCTGAGACTAAATGCTTCTTTTCTTCATCCAAATGCTCAGAGTCAGAAATTCGAAGGGCTCTGATGGTGAGAGTGTTTAGAACACCAAACTTCTAGGCTAGGTGATGGTGGGAATCAGCGTGGAGGTAGTTTTCTGTGTGGGTTGACTTCCTGAAAACCTTATGTCCCAAAGAGTCCATTTTATATTGGTATCATCGACGTATCGCTGATATCAATTTGGATTTAGTGTTAACGAGATCCAAGAATCTCAACTCAATGGTCACAGTTGTTTGAGTTTATTATTATTCTAATAATCTAAGTATTGCAAGGAAAAAATATTTAAATTCAATATTCAGTGAATAGAATGTGAAAATTTCAAATTACCACCGGTAGTGACACAAAATTTACCACTGGTAGTGACATAAAATTACAACATACACTGAAACCCTAAGTCTTGTTCATATCGAGTGGTTGTATAAATTCATTAACATCTGGGTCTGAGACTATTCAATTGAAGTATCAATGCACAAAGATGCTCAATACTCTTTCAAATAGCACAAACACTCAATTTTATTGTGATACACTTTTTATGCTAAGAACTTATGCACAACATAGTTGAGATCTCAAGAAAAAATTGAGTCAGTTAATTCATTGAACACTTGAGACAAATTGAATTGAAATATGTTATTAAACCTGATATGAAAGTGAGGGATACAAATAAATATAGGCCAAGCATGGCTTTATTTTGATACACTTTCTATGCTAAGCACTTGTGCACAACATAGTTGAGATGTCAACTTACACTATAGATCACAGCTAATTCATTGAACACTTGAAACAAATTGAATTGGAAGATGTTATTAAACTTGATATGACAGTGAGGGAACACAAATAAACATAGGCCAAGTAGGGCCTTATTGGCTTATATATTTTCAAGAATAAATTTAGTATGATCTTTGATGTAAAATTGAACTATAGATGACATCTAAAACTTGAGACAAATTGAATTGAAAGATGTTATTAAACTTGATATGACAATGAGGGGACACAAATAAATCTAGCCCAATCATGGCCTTGTGAGCTTATCTATTTTCCAGCCAAGGAGACGTGTGCAATTTCCATACTCGGGTTAGATATTTAGGTTCACCTGATCTTCATTAGCTATCCTCTTCTTGAGAAGATTCAAGAAAAATATTGAGTTTAAACTTTGAAAAATCTCTAGTTCTTCTAGGATATGCAGTTAAATAAAGAGCAACAACTTCAAACAATAACTGAATCCATATCAATAAAATATAATCATTTAAAAAATTGTCTTATATTTAGAATATAATTTAAGATAAGTTTTAAATATATCAATATGAAAATATAGATCATTCATGTGGTACACAATTCATTAAAAGGATCTCACTAAGGATTTATAAACCATGTTTGTTTAACTCATCCATGTCCTTTGTTACAGTGTCTATCCTTTTTCTCCATGATTTTTTAATCTTTACATCAACCCATCCCCAAAAACACCCCACTCAAAAACCCAAATCCAATGTGTTTTATACATATAACAATCACAAACATTGGTTGAAGTTGGAAATTAAGGGAGAATCAGACCACTGAACTACCCAAACCCTAAAAATGATTGTTATTGTAGCCATCAAATGGTTGGAATTTCAAAAGTGAGTGGCTTGAGCAAATCCTATTATTGACCAAGGCTACATTGCACTATATGAAGGAACAAATTTGAGAGCCAAAGGACCTTGTTTATGATGAGGCCTTACGCAATGCAATCAGTAATCATAGTATTGTCCCATCCCCATTTGGGGTTGGATGTTGTGATGATTATACATCGGATCACTATAGTCGACAGGCTTAATTTCCACTGGTTTATAAACCCCTTCGGTTTCTTGTACAGCTCCGAAGACAACTTCATTAGTTGTATCATAATCCTTTTCAAAATATGTTTCAGGAGCAGATGAATGATGTATCAACAAATCAAAAGGGCCTTGATTGTCTCCATCCATACAATACCCATGATTTTGATTGACAAAAATATTAGAAATAAATGGATTGATATATTCTCTTATGGGCCCAAAATCACCATTGTGTGAACCAGATGAAGGAGGAGGAGAGATGGGTGTATCAATTTATGGCTCTCTGAATGTCACTATTTTCTTTTTTATTGATGTTTGTTGGGGTTCAATATCATCATCATCATCTAGAATAAGGCTATCTCAAAGTGGCCATAAATTTCCTTTCTTAGAAGGAAATTTTTGTCTAAATCCACCAGCAAGATAGGAAAAAAAATACCTCCAATGATCTTGGCATATACTTCAAAATGTCTACAAAGAAATTCCTAAAGGAAACCCAACCACCAAGGGTTTTAGCTCAACCAATTATTCTCAATGTTGAAAAGAATTAGTGAATTTTTTCAAAACCCATAAGCAAATGTGGGTTAAAATTGTAATTAAAACACTCACCTCATGTGTATATTTCTTAATAGGAATTATAAATTCCCTTCAAAGACCAAGATTTACTATTTTTACAACCACCCTTTTCTTATCGACCAAGAGATTGTGAGGCTTCAAGATCCTGGACACCCAAATCACTGATGTTGTAAGAAGTTAAAGAAGGCAAAGCATTGACAATATGCAAAACCATTTCAAAAAAAAAAAATTATGAAGGAAATACAAATGTGAGCACTTGTGCATTACACCACAACTGCGGAAGTAAGCAACCCCTACCACAACTAGTATTCATCCAAAATCATAATCAACCAAATGGAAAGAACAACCCAAAGAAGGCCCAAAATCATGGAACCTCGCATGTAACAAATACCAAGCATACATAAACTATTAAGTACGCAAATAGAATGAGAATGGATAATACAATAATTTTTTCAATTGATGCCTACTTAGGAAATTAGGTGTCTCGGTAAACTATATCTACAAGTCGAAAATGTCCTATGCTATATGAGTTCTCTTACCCAGAAATCGTGAAAATAAATTGAACAAGGAACCTTTGAGTTTTTCAATCTTGAGGAACCTTGGAAGGAGTTTATCTTTTAAAAAATATATATATAAAATAAAAATGTAATGGCCTCTAGTTGATTTTTCATGTAAAAAATATAAGACCCAGGTCATGGGACACGTATTCCAAGAGGCATTTATTTGTGAAAAAAATGGAAAATAGGAGAAAAGGCAGATGAAAGGTCACAAATTTGCATCAGAATAATTAAAGGAAAAAATGAAGGAAAATGAAGAAAATAGAGGCCTCAATGATAAAAGGGCTTATGAGGATCAACTCACAAGCTTTTGCTAGTTTAGCTTTGGAGATCTCTTCTATTCTTTCATTCTCTCTTATGCTTGCACATTTAAGCCTTCTTGGAGCACTCTACCATTCACTTGGATTTGGAGAAAGAAGGAAAAGGAAAGCAAGAAAGTGCAAGGAAATGGTTGGATCAGTGGCTACAACTGGATTTCTTTACAGGTAACAGGTTGCATGTATGATTTCCTTGATATTTTTGGCATGCATGGTACATGCATGTGGTTTCTTAGAATGTGTTGTCATTGGCATGGAGGATTTCCTAGATTGACAGTGGTGTTATCCTTGCCTTGCAATTTTCTGAATAACCATGGTGTTGTGGGTTTTTCCACCTATTGTTTCTAATTGGTGCTCGAGTTCCTTATGGCTGTGGGTTGAGTTACTATTTCCTAGATCCCTTGGTTGGAACAAAGGCTCTGGAAGCCTTGGAACAACTTGGATTGAGTTACTAGCCCTGGATCCTAGGTTGGGACAAATGATTTGGAGCTCTTAGTGGGTTGAGTTACTAGTCCCTAGAGCCGGGTTGGACAAATGCTCTGGAGCCCTCGAAGGTTGTGGGTTGAGTTATTAGTTTCTAGAGCCATGGTTGGAATAAATGCTCTGGAGCCTTGGACAACTTGGGTAGAGACCGACCTGGTTGGTGTTAGTGATGTCTGACCATGAGGTGGAATCATTGGTTGAGGGTTGAGGTGGTTTTGCCTATGGAAGCCTTGGTTTGGTTTTGTTTGTTTTATTCCATGAGATCCCACATTCATGCTTGGAATATGGCACGGGGGTAATTCGCTAAAAGAAATATTTGGTTCAACCCAATCTCTGGTCGAGTGGTATGTGAAATTCCCTGACTTAGTTGGCATTTTCATATGCTAATAAGAGGTATTTTCTATTGTGATATATGAACATGTGTATTTCTTGTAATGGTGATATTATGGTTGATATGTCATGGTTTATATGTTGGTTATTTTTTTGTTATATGTCAATTATGTGATGTATATTACTTATGCCTCTTGACATGTTTTGATGAATGTATTAATGGTTGATGAATGCATGGACTAATAAGTGTTGTTTCAGCGATTATGAGAAGGCATTATACCTTCTTGGTGATTCCCAGATAAGTTTCAGACTCCTATGATCATATATGCATCCTTGACCTATAGCTTACATATTCGCCATATGTTTGATGAAATAACTATCATGGTGAGGCCTAGTTAGGTCAATTCTCTGATCAAGTTTTATGTGAATGGCTTTGTCTTGATGTTATTTATCATTCTAGAAAGCTTCATTGAGTTATGGACAGTGGTATGAAGGCTAGCCTAAAAATATGACTCAAAAGCCAGGACCACACCCTCTGAATTGGAAGTTTTGAGCCATAATTACACCCTTATAAGCTTATGCATGTGGTTGGAGGCCTATAACTACATGGAGGCCTTGTCATGCATGAGGTTGTGGGCCTAGGTCACTAAAAAAATAGCTTAGCTTAGTGTTTGGGCACCTGGGGTGGTTCTTTGGCCTCTGAGTGTCTTGTAAGCCCTGTAGGATATCAGTTTGTGGTTGGTAATTTCCATTTGTCGGACCCACTTCCTTAATTGTAACTAGGAGGTAGGGTCATGTCATATTAACTCTTTGTATCATGTTTACCCTGGTAGGTCGGTTAAAGTGGGTAAATGTGGGAGGGGAGGTTACAAAAAACTCTCAGAAAATATGAGGGGAGCTCTAGAAAACCCTTAACAAGACATCGATAGTAAATAATAAATTAATTATGATGCTCTAGGATTTTAGGTTCAAATATGTTTGCATCTAGGTTAGGTTGTTTCAAAGCTATGATCCCATGGCAGAGAATGTTGGGAAGGAAGATGGTTTTCCCACCTCATGAACATATCGATGCCTTGGAAGGATTCAATTGTGGGACCCAACATTGTGGAAATTCCCTTGGATGCTCCATATGCAAACACGATAGCCAGGGAAGATCTCTGTGAAATTGATCAGTATGCATCTAATATTTGAAATTCTTCTCAAACCCAAATTGAATCAGAATTGGAACAAATGCAAAAAATTATCATTTTTCATTTGATATTTGAAATAAATCTCAAACCTGAATCGAATAATTCATTGAACATACAACTTTTATAGAACATCCAAATCCAAAGCTCGACTGACTTAAATTCCCCATGTTGGAAACCCTTTCAGTTTGGGCAAGTATGAGAGCTTGTCCAATAAAATATGAAGAGAGGTTGTTATTTTGGTATCATAGTCCAAGTGTTAAGATAATGTAAATGTTGCATTTGATAGTGGGCATGGTGAGGGAAATGTATGACAAATATTGGTCGTCTTGGAGAGCCATGGCATATAAGAAATTCAATCCAATGGTAGATGATAATTCAATCATCTAACACAATATTGTCGATGCATAGTGATAGCAGGAGGGGATTTCTTCTCAAAGGAAACACATTATGACGTAATTATTAAAAATAAAATGAATATATATATATATATATATATATAGAGAGAGAGAGAGAGAGAGAGAGAGAGAGAGATAGATATATAGAGATATATATTTTCAATATATTTAAGTAACAAATGTTATATATGTTGAAATATATTATGTTAAAGAGATATAAGTTACATTTATTAATATGTTGTTGAGTGTTTATCTATATATATATATATTATATTAATTATATATATATATATATTATTATATATATATATATATATATATATATATATATATATATATATATATATATATATATATATATATATATATATATTACGTTTATATGTTATATTTTAGAAAATAACAAGACATCGATAGTAAATAATAAATTAATTATGATGCTCTAGGATTTTAGGTTCAAATATGTTTGCATCTGGGTCAAGTTGTTTCAAAGCTATGATCCCATGGTAGAGAATGTTGGGAAGGAAGATGGTTTTCCCACCTCACGAACGTATTGATGCCTTGGAAGGATTCGATTGTGGGCCCCAGCATTGTGGAAATTCCCTTGGATGCTCCATACGCAAACACGATAGCCAAGGAAGATCTCTGTGAAATTGATCAGTATGCATCTAATATTTGAAATTCTTCTCAAACCCAAATTGAATCAGAATTGGAACAAATGCAAAAAATTTATCATTTTTCATTTGATATTTGAAATAAATCTCAAACCTGAATCGAATAATTCATTGAACATACAACTTTTATAGAACATCCAAATCCAAAGCTCGACTGACATAAATTCCCCATGTTGGAAACCCTTTCAGTTTGGGCAAGTATGAGAGCTTGTCCAATAAAATATGAAGAGAGGTTGTTATTTCGGTATCATAGTCCAAGTGTTAAGATAATGTAAATTTTGCATTTCATAGTGGGCATGGTGAGGGAAATGTATGACAAGTATTGGTCGTCTTGGAGAGCCATGGCATATAAGAAATTCAATCCAATGGTAGACGATAATTCAATCATCTAACACAAGATTGTTGGTGCATAGTGATAGCAGGAGGGGATTTCTTCTCAAAGGAAACACATTATGACGTAATTATTAAAAATAAAATGAATATATATATATATATATATATATATATATATATTATATATATATATATTATATATATATATATATATATATTAATATATTTAAGTAATAAATGTTATATATGTTAAATATATTTGTTGAGTGCTTATTACATTTATTATATTTGTTGAGTGCTGTATATGTATGTGTGTGTGTGTGTGTGTGTGTGTGTGTGTGTGTGTGTGTGTGTATATATATATTACGTTTATATGTTATATTTTAGAAAATGAATATTGTCAAGATAAGAATTAATTCTTATGAATTTCAAAGTGAAAGTGGACATTGGTCAATTTTCAAAATGCTATGGGATGAACGAGTCTATGACATGTGAGATTCTAAGAAGGTTGAAGATGAAAAACCCTTTAGCTTAAATTGTTCATCTTTTTTTTCTATGAGGTTCATGGAGATTGGTGACTACTACGTCCACAAAATATTTGTACCAAGTAGATCCACCCAAAGGGATCACTTCCCATCAGCTCAACCACGAAGCCTAACCCTGAGAGTGTCAAGAGAATTAAACCCATGACCTCTCAATGACAAAGGTCGTTTAACGAAAAGGACTCGAACAATTGAGCTAACCGTCGAGGCTAAAATTTGAACAATTTCTCAATTTTTGTGTGTTATCCTTGCGCAAGGGCTATGCTAATCTCCTACGTATCATTCCAATTCTATGTGATGTCTCCAAAGAGACCTTAAATTGTTCCTCTTATACTTGTATTCTATCTAATTTTCAAAATATTGTCACACTGCCAATCTTATTGACTCTTTAAATCAATAAAATTATGGTAATATAAGAACACTTCTATCACTTTTTTTCAAAGTAAAGATAAAATGTTAAAGAATTCCTAATAATCTCTTACTTTCTTAAAAACATGTAAACCATATAAATTTTAATGAACATTAACCATCAATGTCAAATAAAGAAATAAATCTCATCTAACAATATATACTCTACATATCGACAATCTTAAAATACATATATACAACGGTATTGATTATTTCATCTATGATAGTCAGAGCTAAAAGCACATGAAAACCCTTGAATGACAAAGGTTGTTGAATTAAGGCATTAAGGCTTAGTCTAACTTATAAACGAAATAGACTTTTTCACAGATATCTGGCAAAATAATTTCAAAAAATATCATGATTTATTGTTATTTAAAATGCATTTTTGAATGCAAAAATGGATTCAGCACCTTGAAAAACCACTTGGGCCACTCGAATTTTGCAAAGTAAACAACTTAAACTCAAGCTTTTAAAAATCTATGCAAGATTTTGATTAAAATTAACCAATGAAAATGTCAAAAAAAAATCATTTTATCTATAAATTAGACAACACCCTACAATGAAGTATGAATTTGCCAACTGTTTTTTTAAAACACAAAATTAGAAAAAACCGCTCTTCACATTACCACAAATACATTGGAAAAAATGATGATGGTTAAACAAAATATACAGAACACAAGTTGAAAAGCATTATGTCATGCATTACATGTATTTGTATCTCCTCCACTTGCTTGCACACGTGCACCAGTGACGTCACCAAATTTCGGGTCAGAATCGTATAAGTTTACACATAAGCAACCTCATGTTCCCAGAGACGTGGGCAAGATGAATCAAAACCACAGCCATTAATGCCGTTGTGACAACATAGCCTGACGTATTGTCAATAGTTCCACACGGAAGACGTGAAATGACAAACCAACACAAGAGGAGCTCACAAGTGCGGATCACCAGGAGCTCCTACAAGCAAAATGCCACACTAGCTTCACATTAATCTCCAATAATAAATAGATACAATTTGTTAGGGACAACAAATCATATCCCTGAATAATAGGAACTAAATGACTAAGAAAAGTAGAATGCACAACTATGTAACAACAATAACCTATTCTCCATTAATTCTAACACTCCCCCTTAATGGAGAAAGGGTTCTTAAACACACCTAATATGTCCCTAAACAACTCAAACTTCAGTCTTCCCAGAGGCTTAGTAAATATATCAGCCATATTATCACAAGAATTTAAATTTTCAACACAAAGCTCTTTGGACTACACCTTTTCCCTAACAAAATGAAATTGAGCGTCTATGTGCTTAGTGTTTTTATGAAACACGGGATTGTAAGCCAGTTTGATGGAACTTTGATTATCGCAATTGATAACCGTAGCTTTTGTCTATTCTTATCTTGCATCTTGGAGAAGTCTGCGCAACCAAACTACCTCACATGTTGCTACACACATAGCTTGATATTCTGCTTCTTCTGAGGATAAGGCTACAGTATGTTGCTTCTTACTGCACCAAGAGATGACCCCGGACCCAATGCTAAAGGCGTAACCTATAATTGATCTTCTATCATATAAATTTCCCGCCCAATCAGAGTCTGTATAACCTATCAAGCTAACATCAAATGAGTCAGAATACAAAATACCAAAGTCTGAAGTTCCTTGCAGATACCTTGGTACTCCTTTCGCTGCAAGCCAATGGTTCTCATGAGGTTGAGTCATGAACTGACTCAAAACACTCACTGCATAAGCTAGATCTAGTCTCGTTGTAGTCAAATAGATAATACTACCAACTAATTGTCTGTACAATGTTGCATCTGCATATTTCAAACCATCATTCACTTGAAGTTTGTTGTTCTGTTGTAAAGGCACAAATGTAGCCTTGCACTCATCCATTTTGAATTTAGTCAACAAACTCTTAGCATACTTACCCTGGGACAAGAAAGTTTGGCTTGAATCTCTCCAAACTTCTAGACCCAAACAGTAATGCATTTCTCCAAGGTCCTTCATCTCAAATTTCTATGATAACTGCTGCTTGATTTCTTCAATGAGATTGTTTGCACTTCCTATCATGATCAAATCATCTACATATAAAGAAATCAACACTATCTGCCCCTCATCATTAAACACAGTATACAAATTAGGATCATTTTTGCTCCGTTTATAACCATGCATGAGGAAAAATGAATCAATTTTGTCGTACCAGGATCTAGGAGCCTGCTTTAAACCATATAAAGCTTTCTTTAATCTACATACTAAATGCTCTTCTCCCTTCTTAACAAACCCCTCAGGCTGCACTAAGTATACTTCTTCTTTTAAATCACCATTTAAGAAAGCATATTTAACATCTAATTGATGTATTTTCCAATGATGCTTAGTGGCTAAAGCAATAATCAATCTAATGGTATTTAATTTTGCAACAAGGGCAAATGTTTCCTCAAAATCAATACCTTCTTTCTGGGAATACCCCTTTGCAACCAACCTTGCTTTATGCTTATCAATAGACCCATCTGCTTTAAATTTCAACTTAAATAACCATCTGCAACCTATGGGTTGTTTATCATGAGGAAGCTTTACTAGATCCCAAGTATTATTCTTAATAATAGATTCATATTCCTCCTTCATTGCTTCCTTCCATTCAGAACTCTTTCTATCTTCATAAAAATTAGAAGGTTCTGCAATGTTTAACATACCAGTTATGAGCGCACAATCCCTATATCGAGCTGGTAACTATTTCGACCTACTAGATCTCCTGAGTGGTGGGGTGTCAACTATTCTTCTCTGTTCTTCTCTTTATGGACTGAACTCAATTTCCTCCTCTTTATCCTACTGCTGTTGTTGCTGCTATTATTACTGCTACCGTTGTTGTTGCTGAATGATCCCTGTTTCAACATCCTTATCTGAAAGTAAGGGTACATACCATTCTTCATTATCTTGAACAAGATTTCCATCATCAACCTATTCATGGAATACTACATCTCTACTAACAAACACCTTGTGAGTAGAAGGATCAAACAATTTGTAAGCCTTATACTCACTGTAGTATCCAATGAAGGTACATTTAATGGCCTTTGAATCTAACTTCTTCCTGTTTTCTTTGGGAACATGCGCAAAAGATTTACAACCAAATACTCTAAGATGACTTACTGCAGGCTTGAAGCCAAACAATGCTTCAAAAGGAGTTTTATAATCAAGACTTTTAGTGGGACTCCTATTCTTCAAATATACTGCAGTATTGACAGCTTCTGCCCAAAAACCATTAGTTAGATTCTTACCTTTCAACATACTGCGAGCACACTCCACCAGTGTTCTATTTTTCCTCTCAGCTACTCCATTCTACTGAGGAGTGTAAGGTGTTGTAAATTGTTGCTATATCCCATGCTCTTTACAATATTTGTTGAAATCCCCTTTCTTGAATTCTCCGCCTTGATCTGATCAAAGAATTCTAATGAACTTTCCTGTCTGCTTTTCGATCATGTTCCTAAATTGCTTGAAATACTCAAAGGCGTGACTTTTCTGTCTAAGAAAATACACCCATGTGAATCTTGTACAATCATCAACAAAGATTAGAAAATAGTAGGCCCCACCTAATGATCTTGTCTACATAGGGCCACATAAATCCGTGTGTACTAGTTCGAGTGTATCCTTTTATTTCCTATCTTTAACAGTAGGAAATTCATCTCTATGATGTTTGCCAAATGCACATGCTTCACAATCAATATGCAGCTTTTTCAAAAAAGGAAGACCATCTACCATACCTTTGTTCTGCAATAGAAGAAGGTCATTGAAATTGATGTGCCCAAGTCGTTGATGCCACAAATTTTCAGCAAACTTATCCGATGACAGCAATGCTTGTTGTGGCATACTCTTCACATCTAGTTTGTAGAGTCCTCCTATACGAATACCTATAGCAATAGGATTCATCTGGTCCAACAATTCTTTAATAATACAATGAGATTTAAAGAATTCTACCTTGAGATCCTGATCTGTAATTTTTGATATAGAAATCAAGTTCTTCTTAATACCAGGAACATACCACACATCAGATATATTCCTGATCTTTCCATCAGGAAAAGTAACAAGGACATCTCCATGTCCCTTGATCTCATACCCTCTATTATCTCCAAGGTATACTTTTACTCCATTGTTGGATTCTCTAAAATTTCTGAACCATTTCTTTTTACCTGTCATATGTGAGGAGGCTCCAGAATCTATGAACCAAATATCTGATTCATCCTCCTCAGTGGCTAGTGCAGTCTCAGCCATAAATAATCTCACATCCTGGTTCTGATCTGCATCAGCCAAATGACCTGCATGTCTTCTCTGCTTGTACCTCTCCCCATCTGCCTTTTTCTTATGGAAAAATTTAGCAATATGGCCTATCTTACCACAATAAAAGCATTTAGGAGTAGAGTCATGTTTATGCGAGGTCATACCTTGTGGTGTCCTTTTTCGTGATACGTTGCCCTTCCTGTGATCAGCCACTGCTTTCCCCTTTGGCTTGAACTTTGTCATCAATGCAAGATCTGGATTTTGAGGTTTGAGAGACAACCTCCTTTCCTCTTCTTGTAGCAAGATCCCAGTAAGCTCTTCAAAGCCTGGAGGCTTTTCTCTTGCATTCAATCCCATTATAAACATCTGATAATCATTTGTCATGCCGTTCATGGTAATTGTCACCAGATCATCATTTGCCACGGTCTGACTAATATTAGTTAGTTTATATTTAACCTCCTTTATCTGGGATATGATTAAAGAAATAGACTCATTCTCCTCCATCTTAATTGAGAGAATCTTCTTCCTAAGGTACAAAGTTTGACTGGTGTTCTTGATCTCGTACATTTCTTTGAGCATCGTCCATATGTCATTTGTTGTTTTGCAATCCCGAATGTGAGGGATGATGCAATATTTGACTAATAACTTGAGGAGAACCTTTGCCTTCATCTCCCTTTTCTCCCAGTCTTGAATCATTGTATTCGATCCACCAGTTGCAGTAGTCGGCTTGACCTCATCATCGATGGCAATGCCATAGGCATTCTATCCCTCAAGTAGGGTCTTGACCTTAAACTTCCAATTTGTGTAATTGGAACCATCAAGCTTATTACTCTCATTGAGATAAGCTTCAGCAATTTTATTATTCATCTTGAATGAATAAAACCTTCAATAATTTAAAGAAACCCCAGATCTCCTTTACAAAAAAAAAAAACCCTCCTTTACACAAATAATTAATTCCTCCAAATAATTTAAAGAAACTCTAGATATTTTTTAATTAAAGATTTAATTAAAAAAAACTTTTAATTAAGGAAGGGGCCACCTCAACATATATTAGAAAAAAAAACGGCAGATTACTTGATACCAGATTCGTCCCTCTTCCAATAACACTATGATAGGCCCAGCTCCTTATACACACAACTCCACGACAGCCATAACCAGGAATTTCACTTATGGCTTCTCAAATTTTTCATGCACACCAAAGAAATGACGATGAAGGTCGCTGCCTCCTTACACGTAGCTCAAGGAATCCAGCAATTTTGGGTGTTGCATCTAGCAAATCGAACACAAGCATCCACAATATTATACACACACCAAACACACCCTCAATTAGTCACACTGATTCACGTGCAACATTCTAGGACGTTGGCTCTTCCGAGGACAGATAGGCTTGCTAGAAATTCACTCCTCCTTGTGGCTCTACTTGGTGATTCAACCTCCTTCTCGATGCAGGTCCATCCTCCTCAACTTCCACGCATGCCTTCACGCATACCTCACGAAGCGCTACTCCCTCAGCCAGACAATGGTGACTCCTCCACGCGACCTCCTGAATGGGGATCGCATTGCTGCAACCTCCACACCTCACCTCAACATCCAACTGGCATCAAGCAGCAAATAAACTTGGTCTGCGGCTATTACCCTCAGCTACTCTACGCACACTCTAGATAGACCACTCTCCACACCCGTGGCTTCTCTCCACTTCCTTGTGGCCTCCTCTTTTCAGATGGGAGAGCTCCAAAAACAAACACACAGTTTTGTTCACCGTCCCAACCGCAGCCTTTTTTTTCCAGCACAGTCGGCGCTTTTATATAAAGGGAAGTCACGAAGCTCTTCGCAACTATACATGCTGGAGTCGCAACGGTCCACCAAAAACTCGCGCTAAGTTTCCAAAAACGAAAGTGTGAGAAGGGTTACAGTGCGCTCGTCATACTTTTCCACCCAGATCTCGCGACGACTCTGCTACAGTCACGCCCTCACTCAGCTTACAGGATTAAACAGTGTTGCCGCTCTAATACCATGTCAATAGTTGCACACAGAAGATGTGAAATGAAAAACCAACACAAGAGGAGCTCACAGGTGCGGATCACCAGGAGCTCCTACAAGCAAAATGCCACACTAGCTTAACATTAATCTCCAATAATAAATAGATACAATTTGTTAGGGACAACAAATCATATCCTTGAATAATAGGAACTGAATGACTAAGAAAAGTAGAATGCACAACTATGTAACAACAATAACCTATTCTCCATTAATTCTAACATGTATCATCTTCTAATCCACATCAGACAGCTGGCATCATTGGAATTCGACTTAATGTTATCATCGACATCGTCTAAAACATAGGAGATATTGTAGGGTCAATTAAGGAAGACCCGAGATCAATTCTCGTAGCTGCCACTATAACACCAAGAATACATCCAACAAAGGGTCAATTAAGGAAGACCCAGGATGAATTCTCGTAGCTGCCACTATAACACCAAGAGTACATCCAACCACCTGGATCAATTCTCGTAACTGCAACTATAACACCAACAGTACATCAAACAACATATAACACCAAGAGTACATCCAACAACCTAGATCAACTCTATAACACCAAGAGTACATCCAACCACTTGGATCAATTCTCGTAACTGCCAATATAACACCAAGAGTAAATCCAACAGCCTATAACACCAAGAGTACATCCAACAACCTAGATCAATTCTCATAGCTGCCACTATAACACCAAGAGTACATCCAACAACCTAATTCTCGTAGCTGCCACTATAACACCAAGAGTACATCCAACTACCTAGATCAATTCTCGTAGTTGCCACTATAACACCAAGAGTACATCCAACAACCTACAAGCCAGATATACTAATTTCTTATGATTTTGGCAAGAACCAAGACTCACACTAATGAGGGAGTGCCTACTCCTTAAGCCGCACACCATAGCAAGACAATATACTCAATGTGATTTGAACTCTGACCTCGTGGGTTTCACCCAACGAACCCAACCGCCTCATCACTCATCATTGTATGTATGTAAAATCAATTCTTATTATTGGAATAACGTGTAAGGGAGAAACAAGGAAATTGAGGTAAAGGGTTGCGTTCCCTTGTTGGTGGTTATGCTTGTCCTGCTGGACCATCTCTACTCCCACATTCTTATTTTATTTTATATAACTTTCCTACTATAATCCCTGGTTCATGTACAAGGACTTGACCTTATCTAGTTATGATGCTTAGACCTAAGTGAATTGACACCTAGTTTTGTCAACTCGCTTAATCCAAAAGTTGCCTATTGAACACCAACTTCTACTAAGATAGTTTCCTAGAAAGAGCACGATGGACCTTTGGAATTCAAAGGACCCCATTAATTAGAGAAATGGAACCTTGACCGTCAAAGGACCTAACTGATTGAAAAATGGTCAAGGTCCCACCAAAATCCTTTGGAAAGGGTGCCCTCTACAGTGATTTTATACCTTCATCATGTCAATTTTCAAAAGTTGCTTTGTCAAAGTTTGAACTTTGAAGCCATGCATATGTAAGTTGCCTTTTAATATTTCATTGCGTTCCAAATGGTGGGATTGTTGCTTTGCCCCCTGCCACTAAGCAATATCAATAATACTTGTCTAAATTAGTAGTATAATCTAATATTTTAATCTTTGCTAGTGATCAAATTTGTTTGATATTTTCATATCTAATATTAAATTTTGAAAGTGACCCAATTTAGAATGTGAAGAAAGTATTTATCAAGAAAATGAGAAGGGTTAATTAATTATTTGTATAGTTGTGTTTATAAGAGTAAAAATTGGAATGGCTAAGAGGTAGGCTTCATATCTTTTTTTTATTTATATTTTATTTTCAATGAGATATTTGATTTATCTTTTTTATTTAGATTTTATTTTCAAAGAGATATTTGATTTATGATGTCCTATTAATAAAATATGTTATAGGTGTATCTATAAATATCTCAATTTTTACTAAGTCATAAGTTATCAGTATATCTAATATGCAATTTATTGGATATAATTTTGGATTATAGTAACAACTAGTCAATTTGATCCACATAGCCCAAATCATTTTAGCCATTTCAATGGTTAAAAGAAAATCTTATTTGTGTTATAACATTTTTTTTCACAAACTATATAATAATGATGTGAATCACCCATTATTCACTTCCTTTTTTTACTTCAACTTAAACATTTGGTTGATCTTCCTCAAAGGGAATATGATGTTGGGGTGCTACATGACATTTCAGGGTGATTTAGCACCAACCATAATCTTCTTCCCAAAATTTTTAACAAGGTGATATTTCAACTAATTAATAAGGTCTTGTATCATGGACTACTCGTATAACTTACAAATTTCTATTAATTTATCTCATTTTCAATTTTTGTCATAATGTAAAAATGAATAAAATGCATTTAACATATTCAACTTTAAACTTCAAAAACAAAGCAAAAAAATATTATTTAGAAGATGAATAACTACAATTACCATAATTGAAAACATGATTGTATAATAAGTAAAACCTATAAAATTCACTTAAGGGGAATTAGGATTAGGTATCTTGGTCATGCATTATCATTTGACATTAATCCATTTTTCTAACTTTCTCTTTTAAATTTTAGTTTCTAAGGTATTTATAAATTTTAATGTACTTACCATGTAATATAAATACCCATTTTGATATGGGGAAATGGATTTAAACAATACATGTATCCTGAATATACAAGGTGGAGAAATTTAAATAATACACATTTTTTTTTTATGGAGAAGTGCATTTTATAAACCAATATGAAAGGGTGTGTAATTTCGTCTGTGCTAAAAGTGAAGATGATATGTGTCGTTAAATAAAATTATAATATTTTCTAAATAGAAAAGCAATGTCGCTTATATAAAAAAAATAGAATGAATATGTATTTTTAGTTAGTTTTAATTAAAAGCATTATAAAACACCAATAATCCCAACCTCATTATGGTCACTTGATTTGTTGTTACAATATAAAATTATTTCATTCACTCATAGTCATAAATAAAATATTTAGATGTCCACATGACATAGCATAATTGCATATCAAATTTTAGCAAAAAATAAAGTAATTAGAAGTAAAAAATAAAAAGTGTCAATAAGATGTTTAAACCTTATATTAAAAAATTAAAATAAGATTTAAATAAACTATTAGAAAAAAAAAAAAAAAAAAATCCTCTGTACACCTCACTTTCCCTCCACATCAAAATTTGCCCCTCGAGGAGCTCCGGAGCAGCACCCCCCATCTGATACTCCATCCAATGTTGCAGAGGTAGCAGACACAGGCCTGCCTTCTGGGTGTTTCGAAACCCCGGCCGTAAAAGTTCACCTCTCTGTACAAGGACCACAACACGAGCCACAGGGTACTACTGACCCTCTTTTGGACCACCCCACTGCACCCAGATCAGGAAAAAGGAAAACAAAGTGTGTGAGGGCTTCCCAGAAGGATTTCACCCTCAAGTTCGGTGAAGGCCTCACCATGGGAGAGGTGGTTAACATGGCTAGGAAGGTCCTAGTGGGAAGGGTCAGAGGCCGAGCCTACACTACTGAGCGACTCAACCACTGGGTAAAGGAAATCTGGGGAAACACCTTCAAAGACCTCCCTAAGGTTCAGATTCTCCCCCGAGGCTGGTTTGCACTACATTTCTCTCTGGAAGAATATACCACTCTGGAATTATCCCGTTACTAGCACATTGAAATGGCCCTGGTATTACTGAAGCGATGGAGTCTGCTCTTCAACCCTAAACGTGAGCATATCAGGGCCGCACCACTATGGGTGAGATTACGGGGGCTCCCATTGCAATACTAGTCTGAGGATGTCTTTGTCCGAATTGAGAATACCCTCGGTACCTATTTGGACTACGACAAAACCTACATACAATCCAGGAACAAAACATTAGCCCGCATTCTGGTGCACCTGGACACTAGGGAAGGTCTGGAAGAAAAAATCACTCTGCAATGGAGGCATTTTACCAGAATACAAATCCTGGATTACGAAGGAGTCCCCTTCAGATGTCGAAGATGCCACAAAGTTGGGCATCTTTATAAGGAATGCCCTCTGGTGCGAAAGGACAAG
Organism: Pinus tabuliformis; assembly: GCA_031772625.1. Classification (NCBI taxonomy): domain Eukaryota; kingdom Viridiplantae; phylum Streptophyta; class Pinopsida; order Pinales; family Pinaceae; genus Pinus; species Pinus tabuliformis. The sequence goes on from CM062820.1 coordinate 384,655,099, forward strand.
GAACCCTCTACGGGATCTGAGGATGCTACAGGGACACACAATGCCCCCATCTCGGGACCATCTCCAACAGCTGTTGTGACAACTATCGGTTTGACATCCTCCACTCCTTTGGACACTCACAGATAACCTCATCCACATTCCCCGCCGATGACCAGATCACGGGCTGCTGCAGAGGATACTCGTACCTTGGGTACTCCTTCTTTCCCGATCTCTACTTTTATTGCCTCACTTGCATCCTTTGCATCGCATGTGCATGTTGCATCTCTGGGTGACACTCTTACCTCCATTCCCTGTCCCCTTACCCCTCATTCACCGACTTTCTCCACTACCCCCCCATCTTTCCCTCCCGATCCCCCCCTGTCCCCTCATGCTCCCCATCTCTCCCCCCGTTTCCCCCCATCCCTATAACCTTAGATCCCGCCTTGTCACCCTACAGGATGGCATATCTGGACTGGGCTTATTGCCCTCCCCTTTGAACCATAAACCCATTTGTGGCCGAAAATCGCATCTATCCAAAGCTGTCCTATTAGCGGGGGCGGAAGTTGCCTCAGGTAGGCAAGCCTCACTTGACCGGTTACTTAGAGCACCGAACACCCTTGCACAGTTGCCCCCATGAAGTGCCTATCTTTCAACTATAGGGGCATGGCTAGCTCGCCCAAAAAACTATCCCTCAAAAGACTATTTGACTCTGAAGCCTTAGACATTATCTTCCTACAAGAAACCTTGGGAGAAGCTGACCTCATCTCTCAAACTCTCAGCTCCCTTAAGCTTGGATAGATTTTTCAATCCCTGGATGTTATTGGATGATCAGGAGGATTAGCATTAGGATATAATCCTCACACCATAAACTTGAGGACCTCTTGGGGTGGGGACGGATTTATTGGCATGGATATCTTCTCTTCTGAACTGGGAGTGGACCTCCGTATTGTCAATGTTTATGGACCATGCCACCACAGAGAGGCTTACTGGAATCGATTACTCAACTTATCGATCATGTCCTCGGAAAACCTCATCATTGGGGGCGACCTCAACTTCTCCATTGGATATGGAGAATCCTGGGGAACCAATGCACAAGTTGACAGGCTCACTGAATCTATGGAGATGCTGCTGGAACAACACCATCTGACAGACATTCCCATGAACAAGCCTCTTCCTACTTGGAGAAATCGATGTATAGGAGAAGCTGCATTAGCTAGAAGGCTAGATAGATTCCTGATAAAGGACACTCTAATACAAAATCTATCCCTCTACAGACAATGTGTGGGATTTGGTGGAATATCGGATCACTCCCACATATTCATGGAGATCTTGAGTCCGCAAAAAAAACAAGGGGCACCCTACAAATTAAACTCCACCTAGTTAAATGACCCATCCTACAACCAAATGATAAATGAATTCTGGTGACTCCATCCCCCATCGAGAAGCAGAACTTGGACTGAAGGTTTCTGCTGGAACCTCACAATGCTCAAAAAACTCTCCATTAAATGGGCCAAGGAAAAAACCAAGAGAGATGATAATACCCTCACTACAGTGGAGCAATCTCTGGCTACACTTCAGGATGAGCAGAATAGAGGGTTTACATCTGCTGAAGCCAAGGATCAGCTTATTGAATTGGAAAACCAGAAGAACAAAATCCTAAAGGAGAGGAAAGAAACCTGGCGACTCCGAAGCCAAGCAATCTGGTTGCAAGCAGGGGATGAAAACACAAAGTTCTTCCAAAACTACGCAAAAGGAAGGAAAATATCCAATACTATCTAGCATATGCCTCTAGAAGACGGAAGCAATGCATCTACTTTCAGTCAACTCTCACAGTTGGGGAATACACACTTCAAAAATCTCTTCAGGGCTCCGCGAGAGGCATCCATTGCTGAAATAGTCCAAACAGCTGGACACTTCCCAGTTTTTTTGATGAGGACTCATTTGAGGAACTTAATTCCCCAATCACACAAGGGGAACTTGAAGGAACGTTAAAATGGTTCAAGAAATACAAGAGCCGAGGACCAGATGGATGGCCCATAGAATTCTTCCTTGCTTTCTATGAACTCATTGGCCCTGACCTACTTAAGGTGGTGGAAGAATGCAGAACAACAGGGTGTATGTATGATGCCATCAACACTACTTTCATTGCTTTAATCCCTAAATCCGACTCCCCTTCATCTTTCAATGACTTTTGACCTATCTCTCTCTGCAACTGCTTGTATAAAATCATTGCCAAGATCATAGCGAGCCGGCTCCGCCAGATCCTGTCTAGACATATCTCCTTTGAACAATTTGCCTTTCTTCAGAATAGACAAATTCATGAAGCTATAGGTATTGCACTAGAGGCCCTACACTCTATCAATCACAAAAAGATCAAAGGAGCCATTCTCAAAATTGATCTAGCCAAATATTTCAACAAGGTCAGCTGGCTCTACATCAAAATGATCCTCACTCCCCTTGGTTTCCCCCCTCCTTTCATCAATTGGATCATGTGCTGGATAAAATCAGCAACCTTTAGTGTTCTCATAAACGGCTCTGCCTCACATTTCTTTCATGCTGAGAGAGGCCTCCGGCAAGGATGCCCACTTTCCCCTCTTCTCTTTCTCATTGTTATGGAGGCCCTTAGTAGGCTCCTCACATCAGCCAAAAGGGATGGTTGATTACATGGGATACAATTGAATGACCTCTGCCACCTAACCCATCTACTTTTTGTCAATGATGTCCTCATCTTCCTCGATGGTAGCCAGAGGGACTCATCTACCTTCCATGACATCCTTAAACTCTTTGCAAAAGCCACCAGCATGGAAGCAAACCATACCAAGTCCACCATCACACTCTCCTACACATCACCCCTGGAAGCCAGATCTGCATCCCATCTCTTTCCCTTCCAACATCATCTCTTGGAGGATGGTCTAAAGTACCTGGGATTCAGGCTTAAACCCCACAACTATCATATTGCAGATTGGATTTGGCTCATTACTAAGATTGAGAAGAGGCTAAAAAACTAGAACCATTATTTCCTTTCAAGAGCAGGTCGGCTCGTGCTCATAAAATCTGTATTGGAAGCCACCCCTGTATACTGGATGACGTTGGCTTGGATCCCTAGAGGAATACTTTCCCGCATTCAAAAGATCTGTTGCAGATTCCTTTGGAATGGATACAAAGAGGGCAAGCCCTATGCATGGGTTGGATGGAATCAAATATCTCTACCAAAAAAATGGGGAGGATGGGGATTAAAAGACCTCCCTGCATTTGCACATGCTCTAGCAGCTAAAATGGGATGGTCCTTACTCACTACACAAAACCTCTGGACTGAGGTCACTTATCACAAATACATCTAGCCTCAACATCTCATGGACTGGATTTGTAACCCAACCTAGCCTTGAACTAGGATATCAATTGTCTGGAAATCCATCCTCCATACTATGCCCAGCATTTGAGAGGGACTTGCCTGGAAAATCAAAGAAGGCAACATGGCACGCATAGGTATGGATCCATGGTCCGGTGGGGGAAATATGCATCATCTACCCCTAGATCTTATACTATTCCTAAACCAGAGGCAAATTAAAATGATCGGCCAGATCGCAGACAGGGAGAACAGCTCCATATTTGAACAAGCCTGGTTCTCTGCACGACACTTGGGCATTCCCGAACCTTGGCACCAAATTTGGGAGGGTTATATATATGCCCTCAATGAAGCACATGTTCGCATTACAGAGGGATCTGACGAACTCATTTGGACCCCGGCTGAGAATGGGAAATACTCTCCCAAAGCAGGATATCCAAACCTGATAATGGATCGTCAACCACCTGCTCTCCTTGAATGGTGGTCAAAAATCTGGAAACTGAAAGCCCCCCCTCGAGCCAGACTTTTCATGTGGAATGTGCTTCGCAACAAGACTCCAACCAGAGAAAACCTCATGCGCAGATCGCGATTTGGGCTGCATTGGTGTGTCCTTTGTACACAGGCAACAGAGACTAATGAACACCTTTTTTTAACCTGCCCTCTCACTGTTTAGCTATGGCAACAAATAATACACCTCCTCAATAAACAAGGCAGTTGGCATGGACTGTCGATCGCTGAGGCATGGAATAATTGGAATAGAGTGCATTTGGACAGCAAGACTCGATGCATACCCCTCCTCGTATGCTGGAAGATCTGGTTGACTAGAAACAAAATCATCTTCCAAGGATCTCTGGCACGATGGCCACTCATCACTGCAAAAATTATAGCTTCATATCATGAAATCCCCAAGGAGACACAGTCCACTACAACACATCCTCATGCCCCCGAAATTATAGATCGAACTATCCCATGGGCATATTTCGATGGAGCAACCCAATCTCATGGATGTGGGGGAGGCTCTCTTCTTTACCTATCTGATCAGCACCATTACCAAATCAAAATGGGTTTGGGGGAGGGTACAAACAATTTTGCAGAACTGATTACTCTTAGACATTTATTGCACTTTGCACTTGCACACTCATGCAATAACATACAAATTTTTGGGGATTCCAAAATCATCATAAACTGGTTCAACAACATAAATACCTGTCATGCACATTCCCTCAGAAACATTCTGGATGAGATTATGGTTTTCAAGGCTCAATTTAACTCTATCATCTGCCAACACATTTACAGGGAATATAACGAGGCTGCTGACAAGTTATCCAAGGAGGCCACGACACAACCCAGAGGACTGTGGATGATACAAGAACAACATGGAATAGAACAATATCAGTACTACCATCGGCCATACATCAACAGATCTTATTCATATAGGCACAAAAATTTTGATGGGCACAACAGCTCAGTTTTTTATATATGTATATATTTATGATGTTAATCTATATGAACACCCTGTGTGGTGAATATGTACAGCACTCTAATGGCTATGGCTTCGGCACATATTTTATTTTTTGACAACTATGGACTTGGTTTCGACCAGCGATTATGCATATGCCTATGGCATCTACTACATGTAATTTTTCAAATTAATGGAAGATTACGATTTTTCCTGGGAAAAAAAAACTATTAGAAAATGTTCATTGATTTTAAAACAAAATACTTTTAATGTTTTACATAGTAAGATTGCATATATATATATATATATATATATATATATATATATATATATATATATATATATATATATATATAAAGTGTTGTGTAATTAATTTAATTTTTAATATAAAATTAATATAGAATATTTAAAAATATTCATAATAATAAAAAAATTAAACATTATATTTTTCCAAAAAAATTACCACACTAATTTAAATAAACTATTTTAAGATTTGTGACAACTAATTTATGTAAGTCTCATTCATATATATATATAAAACGAAAAAGTAATTGAAAGTAAAAAATAAAATAAAAAATCTTAGGTATTGTGTAATTAATTCAATTCTTTATATAAAATTAATATGGAATATTAAAAAATATTCATAATAACTAAAAATTAAAACGTTATATTAAAAAAAAAAAAATCAACACGCTAATTTAAATAAACTATTTGAAGATTTGTGTGAATTGTGGCAACTAATTTATGTAAGTATCAACTATATATATCAACACGGTCATTTAAATAGACTATTTGAAGATTTGTGTGATTTGTGTCAACTAATTTATGTAAGTAAATTATATATATAGTTAAACGAAAATATTTTAATAGTGTATATAATATTATATTCAATGTTTAAATGAAAAAAATTAAAAATAAAAATATCAAATACAGTTGGAGCATAATTTTTACTTGTCTTTGTTGTGCTCATTAATTCTAGAATGAGTTTGTTCCTATTAGTTTCACGATTGTTGAGGCCTAGTTGGTTGAGAGATTATCTCCAACTAGTTAGCCTCCTATATTGGTGTGTGATTGATATATTCTCTGAACCAAGTGATTGTGTGTGTCCTAGATAATTTCTCTATCTTGATACAACACTTCTTGTATATATATATATATATATATATATATATATATATATATATATATATATATATATATATATATATTTGATTAATATAAAGAGTGTTTATGTAATTTTCTATGTAGTACTTCCTAATAAGAATAATAAGAGGGAGAGGTGTAACTCATTCAATTCTTAATATAAAATTAATATGACATTTAAAAATATTCATAAGGTCATCAGCAAAATATTTTAATATACAGGATTAAGTAATATTGATGTATACTTAAAAATATATTAATAACAAAAAAACCATTCTAATGCGGAGAATGTAGTCCATAGATAAACTATCTCAATGCACATGTTATGTAAAATATTTTAACGTCAAGTATGCATACATATATTATATATTGTTTAAAAAAAATATGTATATATCATATAAGCAATTGAAACAAAAAAGTTTTAATTGTTAAAATGTTTGAAGTAGCCTCACTATTTTACATTTTGATCTTTTTTTAAGTATATTTTTTGGCGAAATTTCATTGAAATCCAAGAAAAATTTTTTGGACTTACAAGTTTAAGTTATGATTTACTTTATATAGCATACAAAAATCAATGAGAAAGAAACAGAGAAATAGATTTGATCACTTCTCAACACATATTAAATATATGTTTAAGATTGATCTATACTAATCTATACACTATAAAAATTATGTTAATTGATTGATTATATATATATATCTATATATTTTAATTTTAATGTGTAGATTTTTTATTTAATGTGATTATATGGTTTTACAATTTAATCATCACCTTTTTTCACAATATTATTTTCCTATGTAAATTATTTAAATAAAAATTTTGTATTTAAATTTAGAAATTTAATAAATTTGAAATATATTTTTAAAATATTTTGAGAAAAAAACTAAAATATTTTAACCCTCAATCATAAAACCTGAAAACAAGCACTGACCCCACTCAACCATATTAATTCTCCACTCTACACCAAACAACCAGCCTTCCTAAAATTCCATTTACTTGAGGCAAATTTGTGTGGTAATCTTGTCTCAACCACCCCCTCTTAGACCCACACCTTACATTAGTAATGTCAGTTGGCCAACATGATATGAAGGTGGCATGCAGGTGTTGTGATAACCTTTATATTATTGCATGGCATTAAACATGAACAAAGCACAAAGCAAGTATTTTTTAATATTTATTTCGCCATGTGGTGGGATTGTTGTTTTTGAACCCCACACATTGGAATATCAATAATGTTTCTGGCCACAATCGTGAGATTTTTTTGTTTTAATTTGTATCTATAGATTTGGATGATGGATAAAAAAAAAAAGGAAAATTGTGGTGTAATGATTCATTTATTTTAGTGTGGATTGGATATGTATAACAAGGTTGTATAGCTAGTGTTTTTTGCCACTTAGTTTAATTATCGAACTTTGACCACATTTGAACAAGGCTTACGTTGTAGATATTCTAACTTAGTGTAAGTATAATTGAATTAGAATAAAAATCAATGAAAACAAAATCCTAGAACCATACTTCCAAACCAAAAAAATGTTTCTGCCTTATTACTCTAAGAGATATAAAAAAAATGGTATAAATATATTGTTATGTTGCATTGGAAACTGGCTAACTAAAACTCCATATATGTATATATATATATATATATGTCAAATTCTATTTTTACACAATATTACAATGGCACGAATACAAATGCTAAAGATGAACATTCAAATATGCTAAAGATAAGCATCACAAATATATTTGAATATACTAAACATGAACAAAAAAATATATGTTCTACACAAGTGAAATTAACGCTCAAGAAGATATTTTTATCCAACACAATAAACGAACTAATGAAGTTGTAATACTAGGCAGAATCATATTATTAATTTTAGGTGGCATAATCATATTATTAATTTTAGGTGATATAATTTTTAAAAAAATTGTAATTTTTCTATTTGAAGATATTAATTTTTATTTGATTTTAGGCAAAATTGACTAGTACAATTTGACCATCATTTACATAACTAGATTCCAATATATTGTAAAATAAATATAAAATTTACATTTGCATTAATTACCTTATAACCTTTCAAAATGAATAAAGTATTTGAAAAGACCGATATTAAAAATATCATTTAAACAATATAAAATAATAATTTAAATAACCATTATCTCACTAACTTTGAAAAAATATCATTAAAATTTAGATTAAAATTTATGCAATCTAAGTAATGTAAAACAATAATTTAGCTAATCATTACATTTTTTAATTTCCTCCATATTTCTCAAAGTGGAATGTTTCATTCACTAAGATGATTTAATGAAATTCTTTAAAATATAATTTAAATCATACTTCCATATATTTCAAAGTGGAACATTGCATTCAATAGGAGAATTTGGGGAAATTTAAAAAAATGTAATTTAAATAATGTATAACAGTAATTTTGTATTGCATGACAATTATGTATATTTAAAAGATTGTGATTTAAAGTATTTAATGATGAAGATGCTCATGATGAACAAAGTTGACACCATCTATAACTTTTGAATAAGAACATTTCATTTTGTGACAATTTGATGGGAATTCTATCAATGGATTTTGAGTCTAGTCCACAAATATATTGACTAAAATTGTCATCGTTTTAATAAGAGAGGTTGAGATTGGTCTATGATCTCAACCATTTAACAATATAAATTTTCACATGAAAAATATAAATGAGTGTAATTAAAAGTGAGATTTTGGAATCAAAATCAAATGTGATTAATAATAAATTAGTATAAATATATTAAGAAATGTGGTTAGTAAATGTAGTTAATATATATTAATTGATATTATTTTTTATATGATATAATTTATTATTTTATATGATTTAATATGTTATTTGAGAATTTATAAGGTAATTTTATAATTGTATTACTTTAAAAATTGAAATTGAATATAAATTTAAAAATGTAAAATAATTAAATAAATCTTCGAAGATACAAAATAATTAAATAAATCAAAATATATAACATTTAAAATTTTTGATAAAAAAAATAATAAAAATAAATATAAAAAATAAAAATAAAATAAAATAAATAATAAATAAATAAAATAAAATAAAATAAAATTCAACATGAATTTGAGAGGATGCTCACATTGCACCTGCACGTTCTTACTTTTACTTATAGTTGAAAATATCTATTTGACAATGGAAATAATTCACCATTTAAAGAGATTTGTATTGCTCTCTTGAAAAACTTCTGAAAATATTTGTGACATTACTGATTTTAGCATGTTTTGGGCTTAAATTTAGTTGGCCAAATTATGAAGTGTTGTCCCAAAAAGTGCAACTAATTTGCTAGTACCTGTTACAAAACATTTTATCATTATTTCCCGTCTACCCAAATTAGTGGTATTTATTAAAAAGTTGGATCACTTCCAGCATTAAAATATTCTCTGCAAAATATGAGTAGGCTTGTGGTATGACCCGGATTTAAACAGGAACACAACAAATTACAGATATAACCATAAATACAAAGATGCAGTAGAAATAACACTTCATCTCATTAATATCAAATACTGACATAAGATTACAAACATAATGGAAATAAGACTAGCTCAGGCAATGGTAGCTTATCTCTGAGAAGAGATGTGGCGGTTGCACGCCTCCAAACTGCGTTACAATGAGGCTCAATGGCCTTTTTATTATTCAACAATAACAGCAAACCCTAAACAACCAAAACCCTAACCCGAGGAGATGTAACACCACGATTTTATGGGCCCCATTGGGGTTAGTTGGACAACCAACTTCCCGGGGTCACGACTTGGTCATACTGTCTCCGTTTGACACGCATAATACCCTGTTGGAAAGATCTCTCCAAGGACTATGACAGAAAAACCAATTTTAGATAGAAATTTGTTGGTACAAAATTGTCAAAAAACGTCGTTTAGGGCCTCAAAACGGCTCCTGAAGTTTAGGACCCAAAAAACTGCTAAAAGTAGTAAACTGTGCTACAACTAAGGAAACTGAAAAACTAAAAGAAACAATGGTGGGGGTCCAAGTGGAATTGGTGGGTGGCCACCAATATCCACCTGGATCATGGTAATTCTGCGAATAATGTCATATTCAACTAGAAGCCTCGTGTCATAGTGCAATCTTATCTAATAAATATTCATTGGCTTTGTTGGAATTCTTTTCAACATTCTGAGCACTGCAATTAAATTTCACTTTCCCACGTTCAATAAAAATCATATTAAATAATGATGGTGTTAAATCTTAATAGAATAAGTATTTCAGAGAGCTTACACTACACCTAAGCTCCTTAATTATAGTAGATTTAATTACAATAAATTTCATAAACCAGGTGATTAACTTGTCACGTCACATGGCAGGGAAAGACTAAATTACAATACAATTAATAAAAATTTGGGTACTTGATTGACCATGGAAAAATTCCCAAACAAGACATCTCATTTATGATTAAAACATTTGACCCAACTTGCACAATCTTTAATAAACATTGAAAGAACAGACTCGAACTAAATGTGCTAAAGCCTGCCAAAAATTCAATAAATACGCCATTGCAAATCAAAACCTAAAAAAACATCATATTCAAACTTCGTTACTTTGAATTTAGAAGGATCGATGGCAAGGGGGTGATCCTGCACATTGCAGAGAGTTGTAACGACCTAGGCCGCAATCTGAATACAATGCAAGAACGGGGAACAAATCACCCTAGTTATATTCCACCCTTCCGTTCTCATCGTTTTTCCTGTCTCTCGAGCCTCTTTTTTTCCAGCTTCTGTCAATAGAGGATCCCAGGGCCTCTATGTTGAGCTAATCCACACTGGATCGTAATTGTCCATCCTTTCTCTATGCCTCATCACAAATAAATTCTGCATGAATGGCCCTTTCTTGCTACTAGATTCCATGCTACGAATCACAACAATACCTGGAACAAGAGAAAATTTTGAAATATCTGCGTTCATTTGGGGATTCAAACCTTGGACTCCCCCTGCTTGATATTGTACTTATTGTAGGCAAGAGATTACCTAATATTGTACTTGCTGCGGGCAGGAGATTGAGAGTAAAACTCCAAAAGACATCATAAATTATTCAAGACATCTCATTTATGATTCAAGACATATCCAACTCGAAGCACTTATATTGCAGAAAGGCCTTCAAACTAAGAATAAATTCTTGTTCGGGTGAAATAAGTACAATTGATCTGGAGAGAGTGGAATAGGTTGTAAAAAAGGCGAAGGAGCTACCACAATTTAATTCCTTGGTTTATTAATTGTACTGTAATTTAGTCTTTTTTGCCATGTGATGTGACAAGTTAATCCCCAGTAAATAATCATGTGGTTCTATATTGTTTCATGCTAGAGTTAGCAGTACTAGCGCAAGCCGGCGAAGTACAAGTCTACAATCATGACTTAGTCTAGTAAAAGTCTACAATCACGACTTGATAAGATTAAAACGAAACCAACCAATTAGAGTTTAAAAAAAAAAAATAGATTTAAAATAATACAATAAATAAATTATTTTTTAATTATAAGGTTAGCCTTACACATGGGGATTTAATTTTTTTAGTCAAATTAAAAGAATTTACGGTCAACCCATTTTCTGAATGCGTTATATTTTGCCACTGCAGGAATAATAACAAGTACTTTTGGTTTAAACAGCATGAACACATCATATCCATCTCATGTAAAAAAAATTTTGTTTACTCAATGGATTCTTAATGTAAAAGATTATGACACTTGTGCATATTAAGTCCTAACTTAGTATCCCATTTCTACTTTATGTGTATACATTTTAAAAGTATGTACATCTCCACAATTTGTGTATGTACATTTCTATGAATTTGCATATATGCCTTTTAGTATTTTATATATACACTAAAAATCAGGAAGGTTAAGAGTGACCGATGCATGCACTTTTTGGCCTTTCGTGCATATAGGATAAATATTTTGTTGGTTAATTTTTCCTTGGATTTGGTTGCCCTTACTATACATCATGGTACAGGACCCTCAACGTATTCGTCTATCTATCTTAATTTGGCCTTTAACATCACTGTTCGACGTAGGGGAGGCAAAGGTAGCCGATATTTTAGAGACATTGAAATCAAAGTCTCTCCTATTCCATAATTCTTTTGAATTACTAGATATCCCCATCAGGTTTTCTTATGATCCTCGGGCCCTTAGAGTAGATGTGCCTAGTCCACTGGATCGATGATGAATTGCCTCTCCTTAAATTTATGGGGTCTGGGGATTCCTCTAATCTCCTCTCCCTTAGACATATTTTCCTTTTTGTACACCCTTATATCATACTATTGCAAGAAATAATGACGATTTCTCTAAAGGTCATTGAATATTTCAGGTATATTTTCCTGGATTGGCACATGTTAGGTAAAATTGACTCGGGGTTTGAGTAAAGGTTGACCTTGTTAAATAGTAGTGGTTTTGGGTACATGGTATATTGTACCCATGGAATTATGGCACGTGGTATTGCATGTAATGGAACCTATCAAAGGCTAGGAATACTTCATTGTCTAGTAGTTGTTTCTACTGCGATCCACTGATCTTTATCCATCAACAAATCCTCCATCTTGAGTTTCCACAACTCAAAACTCTGACCATTAAATTTCTCAATCTCCATCTTTCCACTGCTCGCCATCTTCTTTCGCCACTAGAATCGATCTGTCGATCTCCCACTGAACAGGGTCTACCACAGGCCCGAGCAAAACACCTCAGCAACAAAGGCGTTCCCTTGAAGCCAAAATAGCTCTAATACCAAATGTAGGGTTTAACCCCATACAAAAATTACCTGCATACGAATTCTAAAATAGAAAATAAATAATGGAAAGGGCATAACATATAAAACAAATATACAAAGAGATTTTCCCCAGGATCCAAAAACGAGGACTACCAAAGTGATTTTTCATTATTTTCCTTTCAATGTTACAATACATATATATACATGTTGAAGCATCCATAAACCCTAATCCATTAACCCTAGATTAGAACATAATTGTAGTTCCCTTGACTAGATCTACAAAATACCATGGACCAAAAACCATCACACGCAAAACCATGTGTGAAAACCATGCACAAAACCATAGGTAGGTTCGCCCACCTAATATAGGGTCCAAAAAAATTTACACAACCCAACAGCACATGGATGCAATTGATTCTCAACCCAATAGAACACAACCCAACTGGGGCTAGTCGTGGAAAGAATATAACACAACCCAACAACACATGGTTGCAATTGATTCTCAAGGCTTATCTGGGGGTATTGTTGCCCTTTGGGACCAACAATGGTTGTCGATGTCTGCATTTAAATGCTTTGCTGGAATCTTCTTAACAGGGCATTTCCATGGAGACATAGAATGGATTCATATCCTTAACCTTTGTACTGACTATAAAGACAAGGTGGAATTCTAGGATCGTCTGAAGGCAAGTGACATTATGAAGATTGGTTCATTAATTATAGTGGGAGATTTCAATGCTACACTTTCATTGGAGGAGTGTTGGGGGATACATCACAGGAGGGATCCCTTGGCTGATAGATTGCAGGCGTTATTTGCTACATAAAATTTAATAGACATTCCCCCAAATCCTCTATCTCTGTTATGCAACCAACTCACAAATAGATAGATCAACGACTTAAAAATTATCCTCTTCGAGAGGGAAACCTCCTTCACATTACATAAATGAACATTTCTTCAATGATACAAATGAAAATACCTCCCTTCTATATATAAGGGTCTAACGGGTCACAATATAATCAGAGCCTACATAACAATAATAATGTAAGGGCACAACAATAACAATAGTGGACTTCTATGGGGCACAATAATAACAATATGGGGACTACATGGGCAAAACAATAATAATAAGTGGGCTACACTAACTATAACAATAAGGGATACACTAGTAGTATAGGGACCTATCATGCCCCTCTCCTTCAAAAAAGTGTTGTCCTCAATGCTTGAGTAGTTCTGGATGCTTCTGTATAAAATTCTCATCCTCCCATGTTGAATCTTCAGTGGGTACGTTATTCTACTTGATGAGATACTCTGAAATTGATTGATTTCGTAGCTGTTAGGTTCTTATTTTTGTGACTACTTCAGGTTCCAATATGATTTTTCCTTCCTCGTCAAGTTCTGGCAATATTATTTGAATTGGGAGCTTATCAACTATAACCTTCTTTAAGCATGAAACCTCGAAAATTAGGTGCACTCGGGAAGATGCAAGAAGCTCCAATTTGTATGCCATAGTATCAATCTTTTGCAACACCTTATAAGGACCATAGTACTTTGGTGATAATTTATTATCCTTCTTAGCTTGCTTGAGGGACTTTTGTTTGTATGGTTGTAGCCATAAAAATACCTAATCGCCTGCATCAAAACATCTTTCATTGCGATGTTGATTGACCTGTTGTTTCATTCGATTATGTGTCAAAGTGAGGTTATCCTTTCAGAGTTGGAGAACCTATTGTTGATGCTCCATGTAATCTTCCACTGCTTGAACCTTAGAATTTTCTCTTAAAGATGATGTGATGGATGATGGATGATATCCATAAAGTGCCATAAATGGGGTCATTTTTGCTGCAGTATGGAAGTAAGTGTTATACCAACATTCGGCTAGAGGTAACCACTTGACCCATTGTCTTTATTTATCAAATACAAAGCAACGAAGATATCCTTCCAAACAATTGTTCACTATCTTAGTTTTCCCATCAGATTGAGGATGATAAGATGAGCTATGAGCTAATTGAGTACATAGACAAGAAAATAATTTCGTCCAAAAATTTCCAGTGAAATTGGGATCTCTGACGCTTACAATAATCTTTGGGTTTCCATGTATCTTTTGAATTGTTTCCATAATTGCAATAGCAATTGTACTGGATTTAAATAGATGAGATAATGCAGAAAATTGTGCATACTTGGTAAGTCTATCAAATACTACTATGATGACACTCTTTCCTTCAAACTTCGGTAAACCTGTGATAAAATTCATTGAGACCTCCTCCCAACATTGATTTTGATGGCTAAAGTTTATAACAGACTCAGGGTCTTAATTGTCTCAACTTTATTTTGTTGGGAAACCAAACATTCTACCATAAACTTTTAAATATCATATTTAAGGCTATCCCAAAAAAAATCCTTCTTGACCCTATAGTAAGTTTTTTAAAATCTTGAGTGCCCTCCTAAGGGAGATGTGTGCAACTCCAAAAGAATATTTTGTTTGAGTTGGGAATTCTTACAAACATATAAGTGATCTTTGTACCATAATGAATCATTTTTCCAGCTAAATGTATCAGATGTATTGGGATCTTGCTGCAACTTTTGAATGAGTTTCCACATTTCTTCATCATTCTTCCATTCATCCCTTGCTTCATTTATCCAATTTGGTTGGATAATAGAAATGGCACAAAGAAATGATTCCACATATTCATCATTTCTTAAGAGTGCATCTGCAACAACATTTTGCTTCCCATTTTTGTAGATGCTTTCAAAGTCATAACCCAACATCTTTGTAACCCATTTTTACTGTTATTCTAAAGATAATATTTGTTCCAAAAAGTATTTAAGACTATCATTATCTGTTTTTAGCTTGAAGTGTCTTCCCATTAGATAAGGTGTCCATTGCTTTAGTGCATGTAGTGTTGCCAACATTTCCTTCTCATAAATAGGTTTGTGTAAATACTTTCCTTCAATTAGACAACTTTCAAAAGAAATGGGTCTTCCTTCTTGTATTAAAACAATACTAATTCCATTTCCTGAGAAATCACATTCCACAATAAAGGCTTTTGTGATGTGTGGCGTAGCTAAGACCCATGCTTGACACATTACCTCTTTAAGATGTTCAAAAGCCTTAGTTGTTTCTGGAGTCCAAGAAAATGCATCTTTCTTCAGTAATGTTGTTGGAGGTGCTCTTATTCTCCCATCATTCTTAACAAACTTGCGATAATACCCTGTCAACCCGAGAAATCCTAGAAGATGCTTTATGGTTGTGAGGATTTTCCATTCCTTAATGGATTTAATTTTGTTAGGGTCTACCTAACACCCTCAAGGCTCATGCGATACAATATGACCCAGATATTTCACCTCCTTTACTCCAAATAAACATTCAGAGGTTTTTGCATATAATTGTTTCTCCTCCAATAGTTTGAGCACTCTGTCAACATGTTGAATATGATCCTTCCAAGACTTGTTGTAGATTAGTATATCATCAAAAAATACTAACACAAATTTTCTAAGGAAGGGTTTGAAAATGGAATTCATCAAACCTTGAAATGTGGAAGGTGCATTGGTAAGGCCAAAAGGCATGATCAAAAATTCATAATGACCCTCATGACTTCTAAATGTTGTTTTCAGAATGTCTTCAGTCTTCATTCTAATTTGATGATATCTCGAATGAAGATTCAACTTGGTGAAGTAAATTTCTCCATGTAATTCATCCAAAAATTTAGCAATGACAGGAATGGGGAATTTATCTTTAATTGTGAGTTTGTTGATCTCCCTATAATCCAGAAACATGTGTCATGATCCATCCTTCTTGTGCACAAATACTACTGGAGAAGAGAAAGAACTTTGACTAGGTTGAATTATACTGACCTCTAACATTTCTGCAACCATACGTTCAATTTCACTGTTTTAGGAATAGGGATATCTGTAAGGCATAATGTTTGCAGGAAAACTTCATGGAATCAAATGACTAGCATGATCATGATCATGAATAGGTGGGAAGCCTTTGGGAGTCTTAGATACCTTGGAATGATTTTCCAAGACTTTTTGGAGATCTAGAGAAATAGATGATTTTGATGTTTAAACATCTAGTGAGCATAATTATGCAATTACATCCCATTGTTCTTTATTTAGAATACTTTCCATTCCATTAGAGTTGATTATATTTCCTAGTTTCCCTGTGATGCCCCTTAATTCAAATTATTTTCCTTTCCAAAAAAAATTCAAGAAAAGTTCTTGAAAATTAAAAGCTATTGTACCCAAAGATTGTAATCATTGGACTCCTATTACAACATTAGCACCACCCATTAGAATGGAAAGAATTGGACTATTCAATACATATTCCCCCATGGTTAGCTTGATATTATGGCACTTTCTAGAACAATTTATAGTTCCTCCATTTGCAACCATCACTTGACACTATGGTGCTGGATAGAGGAAGCAATTCAATTCCTTGGTTGTCTTACAATGAATAAAATTATGGGTACTACCTGAATCAATCAACACTATTAGCTTTTTCTTCTTGATTTGTCCTTCTATCTTAAGAGCTTGAGGAGTGGTAATTCATACCAATGCATTACAAAATATGGTTGGATTCATTTATTCTTTCTTTGGTTTGGTTCTTGGTGTATATCCTCTTTTTTCCACTCGAAAAATCGTAATCTTTCATTATAATTGAAAAATTACATGTTGTATATGCTTTTCAGCATATGCTGCAGTGGCCCATAGCCATCTCTATGAGCCATAATAAAAAATGGTGCTCAGTTTTTGTCAAAAAATATGTATTTATCATCCATCACCATGCAGGGTGTTCGGTTTTCAGAAAAGACAAGAAAAGAAATAAATAATGTACAAATGGGGGAAAAGTCAAGCTTTTCGCCCTTTTTTCTTCTCAACCTTTCTCCACCCCCCCTGAGACTCTGTTGGAGTTATAAGTGCTAGTGTTGTATCAGCCACAAGTTGGGGATTGTCTTTATCAGAATCTGATGTGTCTGATATGTGTTGACGTTTGGATCTGCTCATATCCATTGTTTCTGGTATCCTTGCCGACTGTACGTCTGTAGATTCTTGTGGATTTATGTCTTCTACTTCTGGTTCTTTGTTCATCTGATTGTTCTCATTGGGGGTTTCATGTTCCACCTCTTCTTCCTCCTCGTCATCCGAGAGTGGTGGAGGAAATTGCCATCCCTTGGCTTGTTTCCCCGTTTTATTCTTCCTACGGGTGTCTTTTTTGGCTATTGGACACGTACTTTGTAGGTGTCCTGTTTGTCTGCAAGTTTTGCATCTGAATACTATATTTTCATAGTCTAAAGTCTGTGACCAACACCTCTGTCTATGCTTCAGTTGAATTTGGTCTGGCAGGCCTTTGCTGAGGTCTACTTCCACACATATTCGTGCATAAGTGTAGATTCTTTCCTCCAGTCTTTGGGTGTCCATTTTGATGTAATGCCCGACAGTATTACCGATTCTTGTGATTACTTGCTGACTCTAGAGGTGTAATGGGAGATTGTGCAATCACACCCAAACTGGCATCTTAGAGACAACCATTATATTTGCATCAAAATCTGGGAACCATGGTGTGATGAAAAGGCCTGTGGATCCCCAGAACAAAGGTCCTTCCTGTATTACAAAGTCTCTAGCCTCTGCTGTAGGAAAGTTTACTATGAAGAACCCCTTGGAACAAAGATGTATTTCACATTGTATAGTCTAGTTTGTGAAGATCCAATGAAAGAGATCAATCGGTTTGGGCCAAAAACATTTAAATCTACATATTATTACTTGTCTTTCATATATAGTGCAGTGCTCATCTATTTCTTGTATATCTATGCTATATTCTGGGGTATGATTCAATTGTTCCACAATGTATGGCCTCGCGTCCATATCTGTTTGATTTGGTGCTACTTCTGCTGTGTTTTTCCCTTGAAGAATGTTTTTGAAGGATATATTTCCTGTTTTTTTCCCCTGATGTGTTCCTGTAATTTTTTTACCGGTCCCACTTCCCTCACCTTTATAAGGATTTATGTTGTTTTCTGTCGCACCCCCTCTTATTCTCAGATTGAGAATTATTGTTGACATGGGTGCGATTTTGTATTCCCTGAGATACTTTGTGTCCTGGAGTACTCTGCCCCCATGTATCAGGTTTTGTGATCTGGTGGGATATCCAAATTTTTGCAGTATGAGGTTTTGTAGTTGCTTTACAGAGTCGATCTCTTTTACCCAAAGTAATTGTGTTTTTCCGGCAGGGGATTTGACAAAAACTTGGAAGCTGTGGGTACTTACCAAGGATCCAGATCTTGTTGCCGGCTGATATTGGTTTGTCCATGGATATACAAATTCTCCTCGCCACAGAGAGTGCTCATCCTTGGAGTGATCATCCTTGCTGGCCTCAGTTCTGTCCTCTGCAATCTCGTATTCCCCTATTCTTTTCTTGTTCCTGCTTGAAACCCTTGTCCAGCATATCGCTTTCGCCCAGGATCGAAACGGGTTTGCTGTGGAAAGCAACGGATTAGATCTTTCCTTGTTGGGTTTCTTGTTGCCATAGATCCAATCCCTCGGGTGATTGCCTCTATGAATATCCCCTGATAGGAAGCTGCACAAGCGAGCGCTTTTCAGATATCCAAGAGTGGAGGACCCGGAGCATTTCTCAAGCTCAAGGGCTTGCGGCATGTGGCTGTGGCTCCCAACGAGAGTGGCGAGGTCGTTGTCCTTGATGATCATTCACCACAAGTGGAGGGATTTGAGGCTGAGGCAGGACGAGGAGATCTCTTGTAGCCAAGGGTGAATGTAAGTGCCCCAATCCTCTGGGATGAGGTTGAAACTAGCGGCCCTCGACTTCCCCTTCAGTACTAGAAAAGTAATCAGGTTTTGGTAGGCGGTGTTCCCCGACTTCTCTGCATATAGACGAAAGGGTTTCTTCATCATGGAGTTTTTCCTCATAAGAATGACTATATCGGGCCTCAATCTAGCACGAATTCCATACATCTGCTTGGATCCCACATTGTTTGCAATGCAAACCAACACCTGTGAGTATTGCTCCAGCAAATCACATATTTTCTTGTCGTAGACTACCTTCTTCTCATCCTTGTTTCCCTTGAACCCCATATTTGTGCCGCTCTGCAAACCCTCACCTGGTGTATATCCTCTTATTCTAACATTTCTTGTTCATTTTCTTCTTCCTCTTCACAATCTATGTAAAATAATTTCTTCTCAGCACACTTATGACCTTTAGTGTATTTTCTATCACAATTGTAACAAAACACTTTTTCTTTTTTTTCTTCCAATTGTTGTGGTGTCAACCTTGTAGGTTGTGGAAGGCTGGGAGAAACACTTACATCATTGTAGTTGTGAGTAGTAGACTTCCTTGCTGCCATAATTTTATTTTCAAATTTTCTTACTACCCTGAATGCCTTCTCCAATGAATCAGGTTCCCAAAGGCGAACCTCATGTTGGATGTTATCCTTTAAAGTCCCTATGAAGACATCAATCCTATGCTCCTATGGAATATCATTTACCCTTATATTCAATTTTTGGAATTCCTCAATATGCCCCACCATTGAACCCTTTTGTTTGAGATTTATCAATTGGATAAAGAAGGTGTTGTTCTTTGTATTCTCATAATGTGTTATCATTTCCTCCTTAAAAATTGACCAAGTGAAAAGTGTTTTATGAGAAAAAATTCATTGATACCATACAAACTGATTTTGTTATAAATATAAAGATGCAATGTGTACCTTTTGTGTGTTCGACACATCATGTAGACCAAAGACTTTCTCCATCTATAATATCCATGTCACCGGATCCTTGCCATCAAAATTTCTCATATCGATATTTGGAATGTGGTTAGTGTTCAACCCACTATGTGAGCCTCTAAAATAATAATTTGTATTCCTTTTATCCTCATCATGATTTTCGTCGAGTACCTTGTCACCACTAGGAAGCATTTCTTGTAGCAATTTTGTCAAACCTTCCTTCAAAACTTTCAGGTCCCTTTCCAAATATGTTTTTAAACCATCCTTCAAACCTTCCATCTTGAAATTCATAATTGCTTCCATGTCAAATTGCAAACCATCCATCTTAGCTTCCAGTTCATTTTTGGTTACTATTTGTGAGAGTGAAATTATTGCACCTGATCTCGCAATTTTGATATATCATGTTCCATTTCTTCCTCTTCTTCATGTGTCATAGAAGAGATTTTTGGTTGCTTACCAAGTGTGTCCATTTTTTGTTTCAGGGAATTTTGAAATAAAATAATGATATATATGCTTCACTATGCTCTTTGAATCACTTCAAATTGATTTTTCAAACAAAAGTTATGCAAATTTTAAAAATACACACATTTTTCTTACATTTTAGGAGTTATATATTGCAGTTGTTGTATCTCTGTAATTGTCAATCTCCAAGATCTTAAATTCCATATTGTATTAGCCCTCTAAGTCTTATTTCCATCTCAACCAATCAAGCCAATATTGGATTCTTCAAGAAATATTTATGCCCAATCTCCTACGATGACTTGATTATAGAATGGTCCAGTAGAGCGAACATGTACAGAGTGACTGTGTCATTGTTTTGACCTTCGGCCCTGAAAATGATACCCAAAACACTACATTCCATTCTCTTTCCATAACCTTTTATGAAATTTAAATACGATTCTCAGAGAGAAAGTTATGACGATTTTGGGACCCATGGCAAGTACCTCTCATCTGGCCAATGAGTTGGGAAAAGTGGTTAGGTAAAATAGCACTTCCTATGGCCTCATCATGTACTACCATACTCTCTATGACTAGGATGCATGGTGTTCAACAACTTGATCTGGGATCAAGGACTGAATTTTGTCAGTGGAGAGTGGTAAGGTCTTGTGACTCACTCTCGACCACTTCTTCTTAATTATTACTTCATGGTTTAGCATAAAATTGCATAGCAGTGATGATAGAAATAGTAAATGATGACAGGATGGTATGATGATGACAGATGGATTGGTAGGTGGAATTCTCCCTAGTTCAGAGGGAGTGTAAAAATTGGAAACTAGGGCCAAATTCCACCTTTGGACAACTCATATGATGAAGATGATTATTGCATTGGATTCATCTTTTGAGAAGTCTAATTTTGATACAAATATCATCTCATTCAGACAAGCCGAAGTGGAATTTTGAATTTATTATATCTCATGCAAAACTTTTCAAGGTCAACCTCAACCAAATGTAGGCTCAAGAAGCCCAATGGATGTATCTCCTCACCCTCAATGGATTGTATAAATAGGAGTGACCACTCTCCTCATTTGGACATCACACACACTCACCATTCTTCTCTCTCTCTTCTCTTGATTGGTTCATACATCTTGGGTAGCCTCTCTCTCTCTCCCACGTGTGGCATAGAAGGATGAAATTTCAAAAGTGAAACTACAGGCAAAAATTACGGAGTGTCTACCAACATTAATCAGGGGTTTTTTGAATGTCTTTGACTACAATTTTCTAGGAAAAAATCCAATCTCATGAGGTTGCATTCTCTTGCATAGAAACCGAGGCAATTAAGGTTATTTGACCTGCATTGACCATAGGACAATTTGACTGCAGAGCTGACTGAAGTTTGACCAGGGTTGACTGAGTTTTTGTGCACTGTTTTGGGTTGAATTTGACCCTTCTTGAAGGCTAAATTGGACTGTTGTTGACTGAGATGCTTGGAGGACATTGTTTTGTTGATTTGACTGGCATTAAATTTCTGGTTAGGGTTGAAGTTGACTATTGATTTTGACAAGGTTGTTTTGACTGTATATTAGGAAAGTGAATTTCATCTATGTATTATCTCTCTCTGCTAAACTATTGAATAATAATAAGAATATTTGATCAAAGGGTTTTCCCCACATTGGGGTTTTTCCCTGGCATCCACCAAATCTTGTGTCCTCTTGTCTTGGCTTGTCTTCTACACATGTTTTTATGTTCTATCTGCACTTACCATCAATATGATTAAGTTAATGTGATTTCTAGTGGAAATAATTGGAAATTTTCATGGGGTTGATAAGGAACATTGAAGTAAATTGTGCTAAGCATAGAACATACAATTGTTATCTAAAATTAATAGAATCATCCTAAGTAAACGTACAAACCTTCACACCATCATTTTGAGCGTCATTGTTGGGGAGGCACTCAAAAGTATTAGAAGTTCCTATCAAATAGGAAACAACACTAGGAGTAGAAGCAACCAAAGGGAGATAGTTATTTGACCCTTTCAGTAAGCTACATATTGATTTTCTTGCATTTAAAAGAATGTTAATATACATAGAACAACATATATAGAAGAAAGAAAAAGTCTAGAAAAACACCAATACGTGGTGCAATAGGAGCCACGTCGACTAACATTCTAGAAGATAAGGAAGGGAAACAGGTGAGGGGCCCTTTTTTTCAAAACAACGTGATGGGGTGGCCATCGAAAGGTGGCAAACCAATAGAGGAAGGAATTATATTCAACGAGGAGACGTAAATCTCTTTAGTACCTAATAAATTCTAAATCCATAAAACTATAAGAGAGGACTAGATGGGAGAAAATGAAGTAAATGGACCAAGGAAAAAAGGCCCTATTACTTTTGAGTTTCTTATCTAGGATCCCAATGCAATGGTTCAAATGAAGAATATTCCTCTCTTTTCCCTCCTGAATTTCCATGGCCTTTCTAACAAGGACGCTGAAAAAATTCTTTTTGAGTTTGACATTCCTTTTCATGGTTATGACTACTCCACGTATGCACAAAAATTTGAAATTATTTCTCGTAACATTGAAAGACGTGGGTCTCTATTGATTTATGGAGCTTGGAGGAAACTCCATTCGAACCTAGGATGAAATGAAGGGAATATTCTTTAAAAAATTAGGACTATTATAAAGTATGATATATTAAGGAAGAAATCTTCAATATGTCCCAAGTCGACGATGAGAGTTTAGAGTATTATGTGGAACGATTCCAATATACCCTACAAAGGACAAAGTAGGATTCCCTAGATCCTTACACTTTGTGTATCCTTTTTCCTAAGGGAATATGTGAAGACTTCCTTGAAACCTTAGATCTCATGGGTGCAAGTGATGTCTCTCAGTTTTTTTATGAAAATATCTGTGAGTTGTGTACATGATATTCAAAAGGATGTTTGAAATATAATCAAAATTCTCAGAATGTGACTTCCAGGATTAATAGACCTAGTTGAACAAGGGTAACTAAATTTGAGCTAGGGAATTCAATGAATAATTTCAAAACGGATACCCTTAGCACCCTAAGCTCTCAATTAGATGTCTTTCAGGACAAGAGAAATAAGGGCGAGTTTTACTTAGCATCCATATCTATATTTTTCTCCAAACGTCACAAGAAGCACCCTCTACGAGAGTTCCCATTAAACAATATTGAAATGTGCAACATCATGAGCAGAAGCATTCAGCCCAAGGTTGTCCCTCTCTTTCTAATCTTAAGGCTATGTTTCAATTGGCCAATGAAGGAACAAAAAAAAAATCTTCATGGCCCAAAAGAAACTTTGGCCCCCTTGGTCATCTAGAATCATGCCAAGATCCATCTCTATATCCTCCTCCAACCCTTGGTTTATACCCTCCTATGCCTTAGCCTCAGTGTCCCCCATAAATGAAAAATCAAGGGTGGGTCCTAGGCTAGAGAGTACCGTCTTCTTTCATGAATATGACACCATAAGCACCACCTCAAAATTATCTGCAATAGCTTTAACTACCTTCAAACCAACCCACTCAAACTCAACTTAAGAGAGATGTCAACTTCCAATTCAACCAATTCTTAATCCAAACAATAAAGTATCACATCCCACCTATAACGTTGAGCTACCCTTTTCCACACTTATAATTTGTCATCAATGGGCTAGGAAAATATCCATTTACATTTTGGGAAGGTACTCCATAATCTAACTTCTCCCATCATTCAAGAGCAATATGATGAGGACACTTCCCTAAAACTAGGACTACCCTCTTCTATAGTTCAAGATACAATAATCAATCAAGGTCTTAAAAAATAACATGTTCCTTACCTTGAGAGATTGAGCTTGGAGAAACCCTCTGTACAACCTAAATTTGATTTTCTAGGAGAGTTAAGCAATCTATGTGTGAAAATTCAACTAGTCCAAGCCATTAGGGATGTTCCTATATATGCAAAAGTAGTTCAATAACCGTGTTTGAAAAATCTAGGAAGGAAAAACAAGGATCCTAAGATATTCTAGGTCATAGGGAAATTATCTGACCTAGTGTCTGGAAAGGTGATTACAGCAAAATATGGAGATCCTAGGAGTCTTGTTGTGATGGTTAATATTAAAAATATCCCTATAGAAAATACTTTGATATACTTAGGGGAATCCATCAATGCAATGACCAAAGAGACCATGGAAAATATTATCTTATCAATATTGAGATAAACTCCCATTATTCTCCAACTGGTTGTTCGGTCTATTATCAAATCGAAAGGAGTAGTGGAAGACATAATTGTTTCTATAGAATCATGGGAATATCCAAATAATTTGATAATGCTTCAACCTAAAACTAGCCTTGGAGTCTAAGATAATGGTTGGCCACAACAAATGCCTATATTAGCTATAGGTCAAGAAACATGACTATCTCACATGGAAACTCCATGAAAATTTTTACAGTGTATCCACCTGCCAAAATTCACTGGAATTTGAGAACCCATTATGGTTTCAAGATAGTGATGAAGAACTCAATCAAGCTCTCTTTACCATTGAATATGCTACTACTTTAAAGGAGGATACTGAAGATGACTTGATTTGTACCACTTTAACCAACCCTCATGATGACCATCTTTCGCCATATGATCAAATCTTAGGGAAACATTTTTAGGAGACATGCTCACCTACTGAGTTACTATGACAATTGGATTTGTTAACCTCACCATATATCGATAATCAAATCAAGGCTATTGAAATCTATCCTAGAAATACTCTTGACATCAATGGCCACCTAGAGCCCTCCCAAAAAAACAACTGATAGAAGTGCTTTGAACGAATGGTAGTACTTTTGCTTGGGACTACACTGATATGAAGGGTATTTCTCTTATTCTATGCACTCATCATATCTATTTGAAGGAGGATTCCCAACTAATCAGACAACCTCAAAAAAGGATGAGCCCCACTCTAAAGGACATTGTGAAAGAAGAGTAGCAAAAATTATTAAATGCTAACTTTATTTATCCTATTTACAATAGTAAGTGGGTTTCCCCTTTAGTTATTGTCCATAAGAAAAGTGGGAAATGGTGAATATGTGTTGTTTATCGAGAGTTGAATAAGTCTACTTTTAAATATTACTTTCCATTACCTTTTATCGACTAGTCTTGGATGCCATGGCTGGAAATATTTTTTTCTCTTTTCTTGATTGATTCAATGGCTATAATCAAATTCAGGAGCCCCCAAATACCAAAAAAATACTACCTTTACTTTCCCATGGGGGAACACATGCATACCAAGTGCTTCACTTCAGTTTTTGTAACACTCCAACTACCTTCCAACAAGTTTTTCTTGGTATATTTTCTAACCTAACCCATGATCGTGTTGAAATCTATATGGATTATTTTAGTGTCTATGGAGACACATTCGAAGAAGCCTTAAAGAAGCTAGAAAGAGTGTTGATCCATTGTTAAGAAACAAATATCTCTCTCAGTAATAAAAAGTTTCAGATGATCCTTAATCAGGCGATCGTTTTTAGGACATCAAGTTTCCTATGAAGGGATTAGAGTGGACCCTGCCAAAATAGAATTCATTTTGAAACTAGTTACCCCTACCACACAAAAGGATGTCTGCATATTTTTGGGCTACGTGGGATACTAACATAGGTTTATAGATAAATTTACCAAGATAACATCACCCCCTTTCATATTTTAATAAAGGATATAGAGTTTTCCTCAAATGAGCAATGTCAACAAGATTTTAATACACAAACAAAAAGTGTCCACTTCTCCCATTCTTCGAGGTCCTGATTGGTCTCTGCCTTTTCACATACACACTGACGCTTCATACATGGCTATTCGGGTTGTATTGGGACAAAAAGAAGAAAAAAAACCATATGTAATTTACTATATCAATAAAAACCTAACCTGAGCTGAGTTAAACTATATAGTTACCAAAAAATAATTCCTTGTTGTAATCCATGCCATCAACAAATTTTTCCACTACATCACTGGATACCCTATGTTTTTATACACTCATCATTTAGCTATATGATATCTCATGAATAAAACTATCACTTATGGTAGAGTGACTAGATGATTTCTTCTTCTGCAAGAATTTGACATTACTATTATTGATAAACCTGGAAAACAAAACAATGTCACTCATTTTCTATCAGGATTCCATAATGAAGACAAGTCTTATTCTACAAAATATATTTTTCCTCATGAGAACTTGTTCATTTTATCTACTAAAATAACCTGGTTCGTAGATATTGCTAACTATTTTGCTACAAGGAAACTTCCACAACATTTGTCACCTAAAGAGTGACAAAAATTCATAAGAGACAGTGTTAAATACTCTTGGATTCAAGGGTATTTGTTTTGGATTGGGCCTAATCATGTGATTAGGTGATGCATCTAGGAGGGAGCAATTTATGACTTTTTAAGGGATTTTCATGATGGGCCTTGTGGGGGAGAACTTTCTAGATAAAAGGATCGTGAATAATTTTTTATGACAAGGGCATTATTGACCTACCATTTTTAGGGATGCCAAAAAATAGTCAAAATTTGTGACAAGTGTTAAAAGATAGGAAAGCTATCATAGTCTAACGAGATGCCACTGCAACCACAGATAATAATAGAGCCTTTTGAGAAGTGGGCCCTTGACTTTACGAGGCCAGTCAACCCACCATTAAAGTAGAAGTCGTACATCTTGGTATGTACTAATTATGTGACTAATTCGGTGGAGGCAAAGGATTTACCAAACGGAACTAAACAAGTAATGGTTGACTTATTATATAAGGATATATTTGCTCAATTTGGAATACCACGAGAAATTTTACAGACCAATAAACTCAATTCTCCTCAAATATTATTCAAAATCTCACTGATAAAATCAGGGTTAAGAATCAGATGTCTACCCCCTACAATCCACAAACTAATGGGTAGTATAAGGTTCCTAACAAGGTACTGGAAAATATCTTGACCAAAGAAGTGAAATAACACCATAAGGATAGGGCCGAAAAGCTTCCAGAATCCTTGTGGGATTATAGAATCACTTGGAAGGATACTATGAGCTTCACTCCATATGAGATGGTGTATGGGAAACAAGTTGTTCTCCCTATTCAATTTGAGATCAAAACACTAAGAATTGCTTTGCAAGCGGGAATGGATCTTTCTGAAGAAAAAAATCATGGATTAGATCAACTTAATGAGCTTGATGAGATCTAATAGCATGGCATTCACCATACGAATGTTGTGAAACAATAGCACACAAAGTGACATGATAAGTTTATAAAGAAGAAATTTTTTAAAGAAGGGGATTGGGATCTTTTGTTCGATTCTAGATATAAATATTTTAAAGGTAAATTCTACACTTGATCACTGGGGTCTTATAATATAAAAACTATGCTTGATAATGGGTTTGTTTGGCTTTGTACCACTAATAAGCAACGAACATTTTTAATGGAAAATGGACATCGATTAAGGTTGTATCAACAACCTCAATCTAAGGAAGAATTTATTCAGGGGTTGGAAAATAAATCTAATATGAAGATCATGGAGCGAGTGGATACCCCACTCTCCTCTGTAGATTTTTAATTTTCCAGACCATATGATGTTGAAAAGAAAAAAATGGGAAAAAGAAGAAAATATTTGGCAGTGAAAACCTACCTTCTAGGCGCTACTACACTAGTAATGTCAAAAAATCAAACTCTTGCTAGCATCACTAGGAATAAAGAAATTCCAATTGTGAATACCCTTTGGCGCAATTGGAGAGTCTTATGTTGGAAAACTAGGATTTTAGCTGTCCAAGTTCAAGAAAAGAAAGAGAGAGAAAAAAATATATATAATAAAAAGTGTTGGCATGATCTTTAGTGCCACTTGATGTCAATATAATTAATTTTGTAGGAAAGATATGATTGTTTCTATTTAATATTCTCCTCCGGGATCAAATCATATAATCAATATAAAGGGTGAAAAAATTATTCATGGCATGCTTATCTCCATCGGTTAGGTACTCTTTGACTGTTTCTTAGTTTCTTTTCTTAACATATATGGGAGCTAATAATGTGTAAGTTACCATAAGCATGCCTGACTTTGCTTTAAGGATTAATTTCCTTCCTTATTCTACAACATATTAATCTTCTCCTAAAGGACATGATCATTGTTTTACAATTTCCATAATCTCATTCCCTACTTTATAATCCTAACTACCCCTCTCACTTAATACTTAGCCTACCTTATTCTCGACATATCTATACCTAACATAATATTTATAATACCTTACCTAAATCCAGCTAAACTCGACACAACATCTTATCCTAATAAATATTATTATTTTGACATTACTTTGCCATTATTTCAAATCTCATCATCGTCATTTAAATGATCAAACTATGTGGCATATCATAATTGTACCTATATTTCGTAATAGTCAGGTCATTTTGTACCCTATGCCATTTCATAGCACAAGGAATCATTTTGCAGCATGCCTCTCCATGTGAGTAGAAACAACGGAAACAAATCATAATAACATGAACATAATGGTTGATAATTCATAGTAGGAGATATTTGTGCGCATTGATGAGGAGGATCATCACAGTTTTTGTTTCAAAAATTGCTAAGGAAGAGTAATAGGGTTACAGTCAACATCGATTCTGGAGGTAGGGTGGTATAAAGAACACAACAAATCATTCGGAAGGCAAAGTATAAAAGAAGAATGTGGGGGGAACTATAGTGCATATGAGACCTGACATTGTCGAATCCATTAAATCTAACCAATCTGCACGGGATTTTTTTGTTTTGGCAAAGTGGATTTTGTTCTTGGAGAAGTTCCAAGGATTTGACACTCATATTTCACTGGAACTTGCCAAAACTTTTAATCGCAACAGAGCCCTGGTTGGAACACTTATTATTCCTGTGAACAAAGAAACACTAGAAGCAAGCATCGAGCTTCCCTTTACTGGTGAGAAGTGGTATAAAAATGTTAAGATCCCAAATGAAGGATGACATACTTTTGTGGAATATTTGACATTGTTTCCTAACTTGAAGTAGGGATTCAAAAGATAATTGATGAAACCTATATAGCATGATGTCGCCTACTTTGTGCAAAATTCAATTACATATGAAGGGTGTTACAGTAAAGTTTACCATTACCATATATGCATTTTTAGGCACTTAGTCAGGATGAAACCTATAAACATGTAGTATTTTCTCCTGAAGGGTCTAACTAAAATGGTTGAAGTTGTCCGAAAAATGAAGAACCATGAATCACACTTTTCCACCATGGGCTCATAAACATTATTGCCAAGGACAAGCTGAACTGAATTAGTATTTTATGGAGGTTGTTTTCACAACGAGGAAAACTTAAGCCAAGAGCATCAATCGTAACCCTCAAAAAGAAATTGGCAGCTAGAGGTAAGAAGGGGCCTAGTCCACAGGAAATCCCTAAGTGACGCTACCCTACTCGGGGATTTCAACAGGAAAAGGTAAAAAAACCTACGACAATCCTATTGATATCATAGGTGATGATGAACCAGGGTCGGAGCCAGAATTCAAGCATGTGGATATGGATATGGGAGACACTTGTGTCAAGAATTTTCCATTTCGGAGAAAACCCAACTGCCCATTATAGGAGGAAGCTATGCAATTTCAAATGGGAGATTCCAGTGACAAGGTGAAGAATCCAAAGCTTTAAGGTAAGTTTGTAATTCCTAAGCCCTTTAGATTTTGTAGCCTTGCATATCAAACACTGTTAAAAAAAATAGAAGAATCTTGCTACAAAATCAAAAGTTCAAGGCTCAATTATAGAGACTTAGGCTGAAACCTCAAAATATGGACACCCTATTGAAAGCCATTGACCAACAAGAAGGGCCTGAGGTTAGAGAAAAACAATACTCTTAGGAGCGTACCACAGAAGCACAACACCTCATCAACAGTATCCTTGATGATATTGTCACCAATACTTTTGCATTTTTACATATCAAACCCGACTTCTCTTAATGGCAGACTAAGGATGAAATTTTCAATATTGGGATAACCAATAAAGAAAAACATCGTCAAGTTATTGATAAGATCATAAAGAGATGGTTTACCATGTATTTGGCCCAAGAAGCAAAATGGGGAGTTGAAATTAAGAAATGGAAGAAAAAGGATTTGAAAGAGGAAGAACTCAAGGTGACCGCAGCAGATCTAGGGACGCAAGGACTTACAAGTCGAATTTATTCATGAATTTATTATATCATTTACATGAAAAATGGGTAATCTTACATTTATAATAGATTGCAACAGGACAACCTAACGAATTTTGCATCCTCAAGAATTTATGGATATGTATTTTAATGTTAAGAGTGCTAACCAAAGCCTTTTATGTGAGCTATGCCTTTTCAATTTTATCTTTCCAAAATACTCTAGATAGGACCCTCATCTATTTGTGGGATACATTCATCTCAAGGCTTTGACCTCTTACATAAACAATTTGGTGCTGATCCAGAGGATAAAAAATATGGTAAAAATGAAAGTGTTCAAAATCTCCTGAAACTGGTACCAAATCATAGATCTCATCGTTCTGAATCCAACAACATTTGAATCACCTCAATCTGACACTGTGTGGGGAATTTTTTACATTCTGTAGTTTTTGGCAAATAGCAAAAAAGTAAAAGTGCAGGGTTGATTGTGTAGGTATGGAAGCCACATGGTAGTCCATATGTTGATGTGGTATTGACATTAGCAAAATGACTAAGTAGTACAGGATCCAATCAAATACTGACATGTGGCATGTGCAAGAGGTAACATTTGGGTGATTTTTACTAGTTGAATCTGGACGAATCGCATTGTGCCATGTGGCCCAATAAAAGGGCACCATGTGGCCCAATTGGGGAAGGCCATGTGGCCCTGTATGGTTCACCAAAATTTTTGGTTGGTGACCAACAAGCTCCGTGGGGTTCAATCCCATGACCTCTCATCCACACAATAGATGCCCGATCAATCGGTAAACAAGAAGTTCTTAATAATCATAGGTCGGTTGTTTTATTTAAAGAGCATTAAAGTAGTAGTTAAGGTTAATGGGTAGGCTAGCGAGCCTACACGCTGGCCCAACCATTGGTTTCTAGCACCCTAGTGATCATTGACGAGGTAATAAGCGGGGCACAAGCACGTGGCATGCTGCCCATACCATATTTAGACCACAGAACCAGAGGTGTCGAAGTTGGGAACGATGCATGGCCTATGGACCACGACCCTTGGTCCCATGCACCCATGCGACCAACAATGGTAATAGGAGGGGGATACGACACATAAAAGTTTGTAATTAAAAAAGCGCCCTATTTTTGGCTATTATGATGGATCGAACCCGAGATCTCAGGGTCCCCATTATAATGCATCACCAATTGACCTATTTGCATCACCAACTAACTTATTTGTTGAAACTTTTGCAGAGCGAGACCTATTTGTAAAGCAATTTTGTAACCAATTTGGGAAAGGAGGCCTATCTTACTCATTTTTCAACCTTTTTTAGCTCAAGACAAGCCTAGACAGGGGGTTTTTGGATATTTTGGAGGCAATGGGAGTATTATTTTTGAAAATTGGATCTTGCATGATGATGTATTGAGAATTTGAGAATATAATAAGAAGGCCACCATTGGAAGCTAGACCCAGAGATGTAGCCCAGGAGGGGTGAACTTTGTTATCAATTTGTTATGTTTGATGTTGCATGTATGTCAATTTTTAATTTTTAAAATCATACAAAATTTATTTAAGTTTGTGTGTTTTTGCAATCATGATTTGTTGCCTAACAGACATAAACTAGCTTGCAAATCATTTCTTGAAACCTTCACCTTTTAATTTTGGATCAATATGGTATCAAAGCATGGTTTTTGTGAAGGTTTAACAAAATTTGCAAGGTTTTTGAATGCTTACAAGAACCTAACCCTCAAATTGGTTCAAGGAGGCCACAAACTCCACAAGTCATGGAACATGAAGAATAACAAGGACAAGGGTTGATGTTTGAGTATGAGAGATCTTTTAGAAAATATTTATTTGATATGAATGAGATGGTGAAAGTGTTGTAAAATGAGAGAACAACATGGTTGAAAGGAGAAAGCTCAAATCAATGAAAAGGTGATGGTGGTAATGGGAGCAAGCATCCACCTCCTACTCCCCCTTCACCTCCATCTTCTCCTCCATCCTTACCTCCTTCCTCGCCTCCTTCTTCACATAGACGTACTCATCCCACATCTCTAATAGGACATGTTAAGTCTCCTTTGATTAAGCTTGATGTCAAGTTTGAATTTCCAATGTACAATGGAGAAGTAACAGTTGAAAAGTTGGATAATGGGGTTCTTCAAATTGAAGTCTATTGTAGGATTCAAAAGATTGAGGATGATTTCACAAAGATGCAACTTGCTTCTCTTCACTTGGAAGGTGCAACCCTCATTGGAGGGAGGCCAAAACTCAATAATATTTGAAGAAAAATGGTAAAATTATCTCTTCTTGTAATGATTTTATAGTTGCATTAAGAAAACAATTTTATCCATTAGCTTAAATGCAAAAAGAAATTATGGATTAGAAAAATTTTAGACAAGCTAAAGGTCATAGTGTCCAAAGTTGCACACAAGAATTTAGAAGAAGAGATTTAACCTTGGGTGTTGATTTGACCTCACAAGATTCTATACTTATGTTTAATCCCACCAATCTAGATGAAGTATGTGTTCAGGAAACTCATTTAGAATCAAGAGGTTGGAATGTTCCTCAAGAATCTAGTAGGAAACCTTTTAAATCTAGAGACAAAGGAAAGGGGAAATTTAAAGGCAAAGGAAAGAAGAATTCTAACATCAAGAAAGAGGGAGAGAAACTTACTTGTAAACATTATTCAAAATATGGTCATGTTGAAGACCACTGCTAGAAATTACATCTAGAATTAAGACCAAAGAAGTTCGATAACAATGGGAAACAAAAGACTGTTGCTACAACTCAACAAGATCTAGGATCTGATTCAGGTGATGAAACAAAAATCACATCCATGAGAATGAAAGGTATAACTTCTAACACAAGTACTAGTTCTTCTAGCAAGCATATTGAATCTCAAAATGATAAAGAAAGAAGTGAGCTTTTCCATACCAGGGTCATTCCAAAACATACAAAGGTTGATACATTATTTGATAGTGGATCCCAAGTCAATCTTATCTCTGAAGCAATTGTCAAGAAACTTAATTTAGAGAATACACCTCATGAAAAACCTTACCCCTTGGGTTGGGTATGTGATGATGCCAAATTACAAGTGACAAGAAAATGTAAACTCAAATTTTCCATCACTACTAATTTTACAGATGAGGTAGAACTTGATGTTGTACCACATGATATTTGTGGGATTGTCTTAGGAAGTCCATATTTATATGACCGAAAATCCATATTCTATCGTCATGATAAACAAAATCATATTTTCATTGATGGAGTTGAGTATATTGTTAGAGAACATTGCAAGAATATGAACCTATCTCATCTTAGTGTTGGTCAAATGAAAAGGCTTGTGAATGCTAGTAAGAATTTTGTGTTGTTGATGATTAAAGCTAAAGATATTGTTGAATCTAAATATTTCTCATGATGTTGTTCTAAACTCAAGCATGCATTGGTTGAAGTTTTTGACACTTATCACAAGATGTTTCAGGAACCTAAAGGGTTACCTCCAAAAAGTGGAATCTGACATGAGATTCAATTGCAGTAGGATGCACCACTTCTGAATATTGGCATGTATAGAATGCCAGTTTTGGAGAATACAGAAATTAAGAAGAAAAATCAAGAACTGCTTGAAAAATGGGTCATTAGACCTAGTACATCTCCTTGTGGTTCTCCTATTATTTTGGTTCCTAACAAGGATGGTACATGGTGCATGTGTGTGGACTTTCGAGCCTTGAACAATATCATGGTAAATAATCGCTATCCTCTTCCTCACAGTGATGATTTGCTAGATCAGTTAAAGGATGTTGTTTATTTTGCTAAGTTAGATTTGAGAAGTGGTTAGCATCAGATAAAGATTATTGAAGATGATATTTGGAAAACTTCTTTCAAGACTAAACGAGTTCTATTTGGATGGTTAGTCACAATCATTTGGGATTTGTAATGCACCTGCCACATTCATGAGAATTGTGAATGATATATTGTGACCATTCCTTAATGATTTTGTCATAGTATACTTAGATGATATTTTGATTTTCAATAAGGCTCGTGAAGAGCATGTAAAGCAAGTTCTAGATGTATTGAAAAAGGAAAAGTTGTATTTGAATATGTTTAAATGTGAATTTAGGAGAAATTCTTTGGTTTACTCTGGTCATATTGTAGGAGGTGGTGAATTGATATTGATCCCTCCAAAGTTGATGTTATTGTGAATTGGCCTAAACCCAACAATGTAACAGAAATTATGAGCTTTTTGGGAGCATCCCAATATCGGAGAAAATTGATCGCTAACTTCACATTCATTGTTGCACCATTACATGCCTTGACAAGTGTGAAGCAAGTCTTTCAGTGGGGAGGAAAGCAACATAAATACTTTGACACTTTGAAAGAGAAAATCAATACAACACCTGTTCTAGCACTTCCAAATCTTAAGAAACCATTTGAAATTCAAACTAATGCAAGAAAATATGTTATGGGAGCAGTTTGGATGCAACATGGTAAGCCAATATGTTATCATTTTGAAACCTTTTCCAATGCATTGAATTCCTATCCAACTTATGATAAATATTTGTATGCTTTGGTACAAAGCATGAAGAAATGGAAGCACTTTTGATGGGAAAAGAAATTATTATTCATACTAACCATCAACCTTTGCAATATTTACAATCGCAAACCAACCTACAACAAGCCCGACATTTCAGATGGATGGGAGTTTTGCAGCAATTTCATTTAGTTATTAGGTATAAGAAAGGTATATACAACAAAGCTGCAGATATTTTATCAAGTCCTATTGTTAATGCATTGTCATTCTTAAGCATAACTCAATCATGCATCAAAGTTATATTGAACAATATGCTCAAGATGAATATTTTAAAGATGTTTATGCAACTTTGAGTCAAGACAATCATGTTGAACAGCTGGATTATCATGTTCATAACAATTTGTTATATCATATTGGCAAGTTTTGTATTCTACAAGGTGAAAAACTCAATATCATAAGGGAAGCCTATACTTCTCTTATTGTTTTTCACTTTTGTGTAGGAAAAACAATTGCTCAGTTATAGAGGTATTTTTATTGGCCTAATATGAATGAAACTATAACAAGATATGTAAAAGAATGTTATATGTGCGCTACTAGAAAGTCAAGCAATAGGAAATTGGGTTTGTACACTCCACTTTTTATTCCTTCTCGTCCCTGGGAAAGTATTTCTATGGATTTTTTGGGGGGACTATCAATGTCTAGGAAAGGTCATGATTATCTATATGTTATAGTAGATCGTTTCAGAAAAATGTGTGTGTTTATTACATGTAAGAAATTGGTTACAGTTGATCAAACTGCAATGATGTTCTTCCAAAATGTATGGGTTCATTTTGGGTTACCTACTTTGATTATTTATGATCAAGATTCTTGATTTATTGGGAAATTTTGGTCAAGTTTATGGGAACTCATGGACACGAAGTTGAAGAATAACATAGAATTTCATCCACAAATAGACGGCCAAATAGAAGTAGTGAACATAACAGTAGAGCATCTCCTTAGAGGATATTGTGGTAAGAATCCTAAACTTTGGGATGAGAATTTTCATTACATCCAGCATACCTACAATCGTGCCAAGCATGCATCTACACAAGTATCTCCATTTGAAGCATGTGTAGGTTATTTTCAAAAGTCTCCTTTGTATTTCATCTTTGGTAAAGATATTGCATTAGATGGAAATAGTGATATGGACAAAGCCAATCATTTCATTGAACAAACCCAATTAGTGCATCAAATGGTACAAGAATAGTTGGAGAAAATCCAAGCCAAGTACAAAGCAAGACATGATAAGAATCAGGTTGATCATGATTTCCAAGTGTGAGATCAAGTTTGGTTGTGCATCAACAAGGAAATATTACAAGGTGAAGGTAAAAATATCAAGCCAATCAAATGGTCTTTTCAAAAGTTTGGAGAAGATTGGTAACAATGCTTTTCGATTAGATTTTCCACCTTACATACAAATTTATTTCATTGTGAATGTGGAAAATTTGAGATTGTATGAGCCTCCTATGATTCTCGATCAAGAAGGGAATGTTCTGATTCCATCATTAGAATATTTTTCTCTTGAATATTTGAATGAATTGTAGGAAGACACTATTCTTGACAAGAGGATAAGAACTTCACGCAAAGACAATGTGAAGTATCTTCATTTGGGGCTCAAAGGTACCAATCCAAGCAAGGAAAGGTGGGTAAAGATTAGGAAAGTGAGGGAGTTGTATCATCACTTACTTGTTGAGTAAAAAATAGACTTTTGGTGGTCCAAAAGCTTCCAGTGGGGAGGAGTGATGTAGGGCATCAAAGATATTCTCAAAAATGAAAGTGCTCAGAATCTCTTAAAACTTGCATAAAATCGTAGATCTCGTTGTTATGAATGCAACTACGCCTGAATCACCTCAATATGACACCGTATGAGGAATTTATCACGTTCTAAAGTTTTGGGAAAATAACAAAAAAGTCAAAGTGTAGGGTTGACTATGTAGGTACATATACCACATGGCATTCCATACACTGGCATGGTGTTGACGTTAGTAGGATGACCAAGTAGTATGGGACCCAATTAGAGGCTAACACGTGGTATGTGTATGAGGTAACATTTGGGTGCTTTTGATTGGCTGATTAAGACCAATCCTATTGTGCCATGTGACCCAATCAGAGGGCACCGCATGGCCCAATCGGGGAAGTCCATGTGACCCTTTGTGGTTTTCCAAAAATTTTAGTTAGTGATTGACAATCTCCACGAGGTTTGACCCCATGACCTCTCATTTGCGCTATAGACGCCTGACCAATCGAGCTAAAAGAAGTTCTTAATAACCATAAGTTGTTCATTATATTTAAAGAGAATTAAAGCAGTAGCTGGGGTTAATGGGTGGGTCGGTCGGTGCGCCCGACCAGCCCAACCCTTAGTTTCTAGAATCCCATGTGATCTTTGGTGGGGTAATCAGAGGGGTCGTAGGCATGTGGCACCCTGCCCGCAATGCCCTATGTCATATGTAGACCATGGAACCAGAGGAATCGGAGTTGGGAAAGCTGTGTGGCCTATGGCCTACAACCCTCGGTCCCATGCACCCATGTGACCATCGGCGTGGTAGTAGGAAGAGGCTACGACCCATAAAGTTTTTAATTAAAAAAAGCACCATTTTTGGATATTCCGACTGATCAAACTTGGGACCTCCAGGTTCCCATTACAACGCACCACCAACTGACCTATGACAGTTTTTGTTGAAACTGTTGTGGAGCGAGACCTATTTGTAGAGTAGCTTTGCAGGTAGTTTGGGAAATGAAGCCTATATTACTCATTTTTCAACCTTTTGAGCTCAAGAAGAGCCTAGACAAGGGTTTTTGGGTATTCTAGATGCAATGAGAGTGTTATTTTTCAAGATTGGATCTTGTATGATGTTGTATTAAGCAGTTGAGCATATAATAAAAAAACACCACCATTGCAAGTTTGACCCGGAGACATAGCCCAGGAGGGGTGAACTCTGTTATCAATTTTTTGTGTTTGATGCTGCATGTGTGTCCATTTTTAACTGTTAAAATTTTGCAAAATTTTGTAAAATTTATTTAATTTTGTGTGCTTTTGCAATCACGGTCCATTTCCTAAAAAATATAAACTAGCTTGCAAATCATTTCATGAAACCTTCACTTTTTAATTTTGGATCAAGTGCAGTGGAATAAATCTCAAAGTTTCTAATCATCATTGGAAGACGCATCAAATCTCGTGGTCAAAGAGGAATACCCTTTAATGGGGCCATTTCATGATGATCTTAATAAGTTGAGGATGGACCCAGGAGATGTAACAACCATTCAATGTAACCAACGGTTTACCAAGTATCGGAAGGTGACTAGATATGATACCTATAATACTTTACTAATCACTCAAAATATGTGGAACGCTCTCCTGAAACATCTTCACCAGATATTTTCAATGGGTTATCCATACTTTTGTTTAGCATTTAATAGAGTTGATTTATATGCCATTTCTCTATTGAAATATGGATGTCAATGGATAGGATTGAGATTTCACTTTCTAATCCTTTGGTTCCCTACTGGGCATTACCAGGCCCTTATCCATTGTGATGACATGGAGGAATGAACATTCTGGAGAGAACTAGAACATTGTCTTGGATACTATTATTTAGGAGAATTCGGTCATCCATCACACTCCTCGAGAGATGTTCATGTAAGACTTCTTGAAGGGGCAAATGAGGATGCATGACATGCATCAAGATCAACAGGGGGGTGATGATGAGCTATGAAATTGACCCTTTTTTCTACAAAATCATTCCTCTCCTTTTGACTAATTTCCCCTCTTTTCCTTTATAAAACAATATTGATCCTATATTTAACATGGGATGCTAAGGTATGATACATGTCTCATTAGTTTTTATTTCAAGTTAAAGATTAAAACTAAGAATTATTTAAAAGGGTAACTTCATATCATAGTTATATGTTTTAAATAATCATGAGGCACTAATGTCCATTATTCGATACCACAAATGGATAATTGATCAGACACCTATTATTCAAGAAACAATTGGCATATTCAAGTAGATAGGAGACTATAAGAAAGGAAAAGTGACGAGAATATTTCTTGGACGTTGGCATCCTAGTTACAAATTAATATCATAATGTTAGCATATTTTCAGTCATTCTGATAAGCCAATTAGATGGTTCATTTGGTTCTTAGATCTTTTACTAGTCCGAAAGAGACATTTTATGTCTTGTGAATTAATGTCTTAACAATCAAGATGCCTCGGTGCACAATAGTCATTGTGTCACCAAGGATCGAATTAGAATTTAATATGTAACCTATGTCAAATTTGTTTGGTCTCATTTTAGAAATTTGCATGAACTATTTGGATATTTTAGCCTCTAAAACTGAGTTAATCATTGGGACAAAGATTCCCTCATCTAGCTATAAGTATGTATGTATAAGTTTGTGATGGCACGTCACTACTAAGACTCTATTATACTTTTTCTTGATAATGATAAGTTTGTGATGCACACTTGATTTTTTGATCTCTTCTTCATAAATTTGAGCATTGGGCATAAGACGAACCCTGATTTGGGCCTTCTCAAGGTAAATCCCTGTGCACACTTTTTTTTCCAGTAATTTATACATAGGCATGTTTCTTTCTTGCAATAATTATTTTGTTATTTGTTCAGTAGAATAAGATCGAACGAAAAAATTTGTATGGTATGTTTAATTAAAGTGTGATTGGTTTTATTTCTATTTTTGTACTTTCCTAAGCCATGTTCTTTGCTTCACTGTTCTTGTAGAGGTGATTGCAGAGTTGCTACATAATCAACAATTACTACTGTGAAATCAATAGACTACTCCAAAAAGTGTTGCAAAATCGGACCTCGATAAGTCCTAAAATATTGTTTAGAATTGGGTACTTCTCTTAATATTTAAACTCCAGTATTCAGGTAAACTTATGGCTAAACAAATTTAAGTGATTTAACATGTCTTGATCTTCATTTCCATCACCTATAGGTTTTATGCATAGGCATATAACTTGGTAGGAACTTTGATACTTAAGCATATAGCACAGAGTCCTCCCAAGTTAACAAATGTTGGTTGATAACTAAATGATTAAGTGATTCATCTGAAATAAAAATATAAACATTCACACCGCCAGAAAGACAGGTTTAAAGAGGAATATGCAGTTAAGGATGAAAATTGCCAAAAGAAAAACAAATCCATTATGAAAAATGTAGTAGAAATCCAGACATAAACCAAGAGTAAATGGGAAAGAGAGAGAAATGATAGTCTCACACAATGGAGGAATAATGGTCGTGTATGGTCATTAACATACCTCATCTCAAGATTATACCACGTAACTCTTTATGCATGAAGGAGGGTTGAGCCACATTTGCCTCAATCATTGCTCAAGGTAACAGTGGATTTTCCCACTTAACTGCATTTCACATCCCTTAAAACCCATCCAAGGATATCATTTCACTACTTAAAACAAAGCATTATTAATTAATAAAAATAATTACTTTGAATTGAACATTTTTATATCTAACCATAATTAAAATTTGAATCTCAATATTTTTCTTCAAAATGGAAGTTTACTAGAAACTTGATAAGTACTTGAAATCCATCCTCTCAACAATATGTAATACCCATATTCTACCAAATAATTTGTTGACAACATTGTTAAAACCAAAGAATAATTCAATTAAATTAATCTTTATTCCTCCTTGATAGGCCCATTAAACACAAGCGCCTTGGAACCAAATATTAAAAAATGAAAAAAAAACTTCAATGAATATGATTATTATTTTGTTATTCTATTGAATCATTAAAAGGATCAATTACAGTTGTTTCTTCTATGTGCTTTGAAATTTTGCATGTTCTATGTTTCTTTTAACAAGGTCATCTCTTGGCAGAGAGTTGCATTAGCTTTTTCAACTTATAGACCTACAACAAAATTGTTTTTATATTGTTTGTATTCACTGTAATTATATAGCCAAAATTATATTTCAAAAAGGAATTGAAATATGGAATTTTGTCAAAACAAATGTTTTGAACTTGTAGCATGTATTCTGTAAATTATGAATGTTATTTTGAGGAATCCTTTGTCTAGAAAGTTGTCAGTTGCATTGTCCATTATCTACTAAGATGAAAGGAATATTCAATTGTTCCAGTTGGATTGTGTAGGTTGATTGGACCTAACAGCCCTGAAGTTCCTCTAGAAGTATGTACCCAAGGTCCATCAGAAGGGATCTTTTGGATAAATTTTCGATTGTCCTATTATATTCTCTAAATATGCGTTGAAAACTGGCATCTTGGAAGTGGCCTTTGGGTTCACCTATTATATGCTTCCATACATCTAGATTTTGAACTTTTAGCTGGGCAGCCCATGCCATCCATTCAATTATGCATCTTGAGTCTCCAAGAATCAGTATGTTCTTTCTTTATGTTTTTTAGCTTTTCTACAGACATGAGAGTCCAAGCAGCTATCAACTCTTCTTTGATATTTGTTCCAGATCCAATGCCAATTCTGAAAAGGAAAAAAAAAAAAAATTGACATTTTTTTTATTCCCCCACCTCCACATATGTTTCCTTTCAATTCCCCATCGAAGAAGTCGATGGGACCCTCAAAGTATACCCTCAGGAAGAAATTGTCTTTGAGGTACTTTTTTGGTTTGCATAGGTAGAAATTTTCTTAATAGGGAAATGATCTTGGTGGACTGTGTAAAAGTCTTGTCTCTATCATTTCTACTTATGGCCTTGTTTCTAAGCAACCATATACCCCAGGCTACAAATATCAGAAGAGGAGATAGGTGTTTGAATTTTTTGGCCCAATAAAACAAGCATTCCTCAAAAGTATACCACCTTACATTTGTTTGAAAATCAAGAGCTTGTAATACAGATGACCAAATTTCTTGAGCTATAATGCACCTTGTGAATAGATGGTTGATTGTTTCTTCACGATGTCAGCACATGTAGCAACTATTTGGACCATTAAATATTGTTTTTTGGAGGTTCTCCCAGGTAAAAAATTGTTGTGGAGAGCCATCCAGGAAAAGCATTTTAGTTTGGTCAGGACGTGCCATTTCCATATGTAGTTGCTCCACCATCTAGTAATTTACTTAGGCTTTGATTGTGCTAATGCAACATAGGCAAGGCATGCTTTTACTTCCCCAGAGGAAGTGTCCGAACACCAAATTAGGATG
Organism: Pinus tabuliformis; assembly: GCA_031772625.1. NCBI lineage: Eukaryota > Viridiplantae > Streptophyta > Pinopsida > Pinales > Pinaceae > Pinus > Pinus tabuliformis. The sequence goes on from CM062820.1 coordinate 384,697,812, forward strand.
TCTTTGGATCCACTAAGTCTTAGACCACTTAAATTTATCTCTTTTATGAAATTATTCCATTCTTCAGCTAATAAACGAGCTAGTCCTATCTCAGAAGAAATCAAACAATAGTTTTTGGAAGGTTGAGATGGATCCTCTGTTTTAATATCCTGTAGGTGGAATAGTCCTTTTGCATGATGACCAATTAAATGGTTGTTGTTTACCTTTGTAAAAAATTTAATGTCCCTAATGTTCAAGGGCACCTATAAGGAACTTAAGTTGGGCACACACTTAATTGAAGGCATGTGAGTACCACGACATAGAGATTACAAGAAATATGATGATAGTTGTGACAGTTTTAGAAAATTTGGGATTTCCATGCCAAGTGACAAGTGAACACACAATCGAAAAAACAACACAAACTGAACTGAATGAGGAGATCAATTGAACAACATGAATGGAAATGGAATCACAGGTTGATGGGTGAGATGAAGGGGCCACAACCAAGACAAAGAAGTAAGACTTAGAGGAGTATTCATTCTTCTTATCGTCTCACTTGAAAAGCAGACCAATGGATCTCTTGGACAACTCAAACCATGTCAGAACCTCACAATAGGGTGGAAAAGTAGCTGTGATTGAGTAAGGACTTTATTTTGTTTGTTTCATATTTGGGTGGGTGTTTTAGAGTGGAGACCAAACCTGAGCCTTTTTATGCTTTCAAAGATCACAATTATATAAAATATTTTTGGGACAAGGTTTCTGGCCATCCCACATATAAATTTGGTGTCTCTACATGGTTCAGTACTATTTAAATAATTTTCATGTATATGAAATCTAATTGACTTACATGATGTTGTAAATATTTTTGATGATGATGAAGAGGAAAACGATAAACTTTGTTTGAGCATAAATTTGATATCCCATGAATAACTTAACTAAAATTAAATAAGGAAGTGTTTAGTGCAAGGTGTTGTTTGAGTGAAGTATCACTAAGGGGGTTAGGCCATTTGTAAGAGACACACTGGTGCTACACAACTAGATATTGTAGGGTGCCTTAAAACATGAGAATTCTCTAGGGTTGTGATAAGTGGTATCAGAGTGCAATTGAAGTTGAAGCAAGGATAGTTTGATGCTCTTCACCACATTGTCCCTATTGTGATAGGTGGTATCAAAGCATAGTTGGAGTTAAAGAAAGGAAATTTTGATGATCTTCACCACATTGTTCATATTGTTATAGGTGGTAACAAAGCAAAATAAAGCAGGGTGAGTGCAAGTTACCACAACAAAGAGTGAGATGGTGGACTCTAGAGCAAGTGGAAGTCAATAAGGCTCTAGGTTGGTAGAGAGATTTTTCTCTATGGTAGAAATAATAGTCTAGACGATGGAAGATATGCAAGCACATGGAGTTGAGTTTGAAGAGATAAGGAGGGATATTTCATCTATGAGATAAGTATTTATTCGTGGCATCAACAAAATTGAGGAGTTGGCACAAATAATTGAAGAAATTTGTGATGATGCATGGAGAGATCCTTTGAAGCACTTAGAGGATTAGGTGGCTTCTCTTATATCCCTAACCTAGGATCAGGAATCCATTAATGAAATGTTGAAGAAGGTGGTAGGACAAGGATCATCTCCTACATTAGTGAGAGTGAATATCAAGGAACCTAAACCATATGATGGGATTAAAAGTACCAAGATGTTGGGAAATTTCTATTGGGATGTGAAGCAATACTTAGATCAGATGAGTGGGTGCTCAAATGAAGCTAAGGTGAATGTTGCAACTATGTATCTGATAAGAATGATGAATTTATGATGGAGAACCAGGATGGAAGAGTTGGTAGTTGGTCATATCACAGAGAGAATTTCCACGTGGTTAGAAATGAAGGCATCCTTGTATGTGTAGTCCAGGGAATCAAGCATGGATTTCCATGAATCATCATATGGATTTGAAGCATACAAGAAGGATTTGGACATACATTGAGGAATTCTCAGGCCTTATGTTAGATATCAAATGGATGTCAGATGAATATGTGTTGTACCATTTCATCAATGGATTGCAACCATGGGAAAAAACATAATTGAGGAGGGACAATTTCCCAACCCTTGCAAGTGGCTATTACTACAATAGACAAAATTTTGGACTTTTGGTAGGAAGGGAATTCTAGAAGTAAGGAAGAAGGAAGTTATGGTGATAACGGCATGAAGAAGAAGAACCAAGGAAATAAGTCTTCAAGAAATGATGAAGCAAAATAAACAAATACTACAAGGGAGAATAAGCCCCTTTCATGTTGGCTATGTGCAAAGGATCATTTGGTGAAGAATTGTTTATTGAAGCAGGTATCTTCATTGGAGTAAGAGGATGTGCTAAGAGTGGAAGTATTACAAGTTTTGGGTGCAAATTCTATGAAGAAGGCTATAACAAAATGAGATAAGGACAATATGTGGCTTGACTTTGTGAATATGGATGTTAATGGCATTTAGATGTTAACTGTTGTCACTCACTGGATTGTGGGTTTTAATTGGTCAAGGTTGCCCAAGAGCAGGAAGTTAAAGCCATTTTTCAGGACACATAATCCATCAAAGCTTCACCAGACCCTCCCCATTGCCAAGTGCTTAGAAAAATATTTCCAATGCTATATGGAAGTCCAAAAATGAACTCCTGGAGCAGAAGATAAAGCATTTTGAATAGTTCCTTGGAAAATCCCAACTGATAGAGAAAAATGACTAAGCGTAGAAGACAAATCGCAATCAGAGGTCTAAGGCTGATCACAATTGCAAATCAGGCTTGTTGGAGGGTAAGGAGCATTGGCAAAGTATAAATAGTGATATTTCGATCATCGATATCATATATCGGTAGTCAATGGATCAGGGCTCAGTATTCACCGGCGATCGGCGAGGTTTTAAGTCCCAAAACTGCACAGGGGGTTGATATTGCAATGCAGTGTTAACGTTTCGTGGAAGGACTGAAGAACTTAACAAAGGAAATGCTCGGAAAAACCAAGGTAGGCGGGGCCCTTTCTCTCTCCTCCAGGGGGCCATGTGGAAACCTCTGATTAGTCCACAAAGCTAACATGAAAGCTGATGTCAGCGATGACATGGAAAGTACAGATGATGAGATGGCAGTGGACACGTGTCCCTCATTTTTTTAGTGTTTTCAGGGGTCCAATAGGGTTTTTTTTGGTTTCCACGTGGCACCAATCATAGAGTGACACGTGGCAGTGATGACATCAGCAATGATGTCACCCATTGCAATTGGTGATCGCGTAATGCAAAGCTTTCTCTTCTGTTGAATCTCTTTCCCTGCTGCAATTGTGATAAGAAAAAGGCCCCCTCAGATGCGATGTTCCATAGGCTATATTCCATAAAGATCTTGCATCCAAACTGTTAGCCCGCATAGGATAAGTAGACCCCCTGAACAATACTCTCCTTCATTATATTATTTATTGTTGACTGATTCTGGTGAACCCGAATGTTATGAAGAAGCAATGTAGGTTGAAAGCAGGAAGAAGTGGGAGGTAGCCATGGAAGAAGAGATGGACTCCTTAATGCATAACCAAACTTGGGACTTAGTCAGGTTGCCTGCAGGAAAAACTACATTGAAGAATAAATGGGTTTACAGGCTGAAGGAAGAAGATGGAGGAAAATAGAGGTACAAAGCTAGACTTGTGGTGAAGGGGTTTGCACAGAAGAAAGGTAATGATTTTGATGAAATATTTTCTCCTATTGTTAAAATGACTTCAATCAGAACTATTTTAAGTCTAGTAGCAGTTGAAGATTTGCATCTTGAGCAGTTAGATGTAAAGACATCCTTTCTCCATGGGGATTTGGAGGAAGAGATATATAAGCAGCAGCCACAAGGATATGAAGTGAAAGGGAAGGAGAAACTAGTGTGCAGGTTGAAGAAGAGCTTGTATGGCTTAAAACAGGCTCCAAGGCAGTGGTATCTAAAATTTGACAAGTTTATGTCTGAACAAGGTTATACTAGATGTCACTCTGATCATTGTGTTTATCTAAAAAAGCAAAATGATGGCAGCTATATTATATTGTTATTTTATGTAGATGACATGCTTGTTTCAGGGTCTAACATGCAAGAAATAAATGTGCTCAAAAGAAAATTGGCAAATTCATTTGCAATGAAGGATTTGGGAGCTGCAAAACAAATCCTTGGTATGAGAATAACTAGAGACAGGAAAAATCATAAATTAACATTGTCTCAAAATGAGTACATACAAAAGGTGTTGAAAAGATTCAATATGCACAATGCAAAACTAGTTAGTACACCTTTTGCTAGCCATTTCAAACTTAGTAAGGAAATGTGCCCAAAGACCCATGAAGACATGGATTATATGTCTAAAGTTCCATATGCATCAGCAGTTGGAAGCTTAATGTATGCAATGGTCTGCACAAGGCCTGATATTGCACATGCAGTGGGAGTTGTAAGCAGGTACGTGAACAATCCAGGAAAGGAACATTGGATGGCAATGAAATGGATTCTCAAATATTTGAAAGGTACCACAAATCAAGCATTATGCTTTGGTGGTTCAAACATTTCTCTACAGGGATATGTTGATGCAGATATGGCAGGTGACAGAGATAACAGGAGGAGCACTACAGGATATGTATTTACTGTTGGTGGAACAGCTGTCAGTTGGGTTTCAAAAATCCAAAGTGTTGTTGCACTTTCAACAATAGAAGCAGAGTATGTTGCTGCTACAGAGGCTAGTAAAGAAATGATTTGGCTACAAAGGTTTATGGGTGAATTGGGTAAGAAGCATGATATGGGCACATTATACAGTGATAACCAAAGTGCCATTCATCTTGCAAAGAACTCAGCATTTCATTCCAAGACTAAACACATACAGCTCAAATACCATTTCATACGATCAGTGTTGGAAGATGGAGAGTTGAAGTTGGAAAAGATACACACTAGCCAGAATCCTGCAGATATGCTAACAAAAGTTGTAACCAGGGAGAAACTGAGAATATGCTCAGTTTCAATTGGTCTTCAAGGATGACGATGAAGATGAGAAACAGCCAGGTCCAAAGAGGAGTCATTGTCCAGCAAATGAATCAGCAGTGGAGTTGCTATAATCAGTCTCCAAGTGGGAGATTGTTGGGTGTGGAGCTTGATTATCTTCTGTATTCAAAGATATCGCCATATTGGACCCCAGTTCGAAATGGGGCGGCAACTCCGCCCGTAAAATATTCGTTGTAGGGGGGGTCCAAGGGGGGGGGGCGGCTGCAACCTTTGGGGAGCCCCCCCCCCTGGCGGGGGGTTTCGAGGGCAGTGCCCCCGAAGCTAAAAACAGATGAAAAATTGCCTTGTAAAAGTATAGTAATTTCTAGTCAATCTGGTCCATTCATTAGGCAGATGATCTGATGGTAGAACTTATGTTTAGTTTAGGGTTTTTTGCCCTAGAAGGCAACCCCTCTCTTTGTATGAGGGCATTGTATTGAGTCCGTGTAATATATGTGTATTCTCCGAGCGAGAAGGAGAGAGGTGAGACTGTGAGAGAAAACAGAGGATATTACAGCGGATTTGCTATAGGTTGTGTCTCTTCATTTTGCTGGATAATAGAAAGGAAGGACTGGCTGTTCAGGGTGGACGTAGCCCAAACTGGGTGAACCACGTATATCTATGTCTCTCTTGTTTTATGTGTTTTCTATGTTTATATCTTTGCAATATTTCATGTGTTCCATTGCTCCGTAATATATAATTTTCTAACATGTATTATATCCTCAAAATGACCATCCGTGGCTCGCACTGCAAATAGTTGCACGTTAGGCAATCCTTCTTTCGAATTAGTAGTTTCCTCCACCATTTCGATGCGTGACAGATGGTCTAGTCCGTGTTCAATCATCTAAGCTTCACAACCACTTCAAAATCATACTCCTGGAACAATAAGAGCCATCTTCAGATTCTCTCCCCCAACACAGGCTTATTGACCAGGTACTTCAGCGCGGAGTGATCTATATACATCTTAAAATGGCCTCCTAGCAAGTAGTGCCTATACTTCTGGAGTGCATACACCATAGCTAGCCCTTCGTGCCCGATGGTGGAATAGTTCTTCTCCGCTTTGGATAATCTTCGACTTGCGAACATGATAGGATGGTCCAAGCCTTCTCCGCCAGCCTGTGTCAGTACTACTCCTAGTGCTATACATGACGCATCGACATGTACATGAAACTCTTTCTTCTAGTCCAAGAAGACTAGAATTGGCGTGGTAACCATCTTTTCCTTCAATATATCCAGGCTCTTCTTACAGTCATCATTCTAGCAGAACGTGATTTTATTCTTCAACAATTTCTTCATAGGCGCAGTGATCTGGACATAGCCTTTGATAAACTTTTTGTAATATCCTGTATGTCCTAGAGTAGCACACAGATGTTTCACACTCCTCTGCGCTTCCAAGTTCAGTATCACTGTGATCTTCGCGGGGTCTACCATCAATCCCTGTCTGCAAACCACATGCCCCAACCGGTTCCCAAAAGGAACACAAAATAGACACTTCTTGAGATTGGGCGCGATTTGGTATCTTTGGCAGGTATCTAGCATTGAGCGCAAGCTTGCTACATGGTGCTTAACTAGCCCAAACATAGTTCAGTCATCAAAATATACCTCCAGGAACTTATGAATAAATTCCTTTAACGCAACAACAACTACATGCGAGAAGATTGCAAGCACATTCTTCAATCCAAACGACATTACAGTGTACTGAAAACAACCCCACTCAGTTGCGAAGGTTGCCTTGCTCCTATCCTCTAGCGCGATTTTGATCTGGTGGTACCCAGAGAACCCATCAGTGAAGGAATATGGTTCCTAACCCCCTACATTGTCCAATACTTCATGAGTGAACGGAGTCGGGAAAGGATCATGTACACAAGCATCATTCAGCTTCCTAAGATCCACACATATCCTTATTTCATCCTTCTGCTTCTTTTCCTATACACCATTGGACTTACCCAATCAGATTCTTCCATGGGCTCAATGATGCCTACCGTGAGCATCTTATCTAGCTCTAAGCAGACCTTCCCCTTATATTTCGGATTGAGACGGTAAGGCCTTTGCTTGACTGGCTTCGCATCGGGCTTTATTGTGATCTTCATCATTCCTAGGTCCCCGATTATCCCTTTCAGATCCGTAAGATTGGTATGGAATAAATCCTGGTATTCGCGGATCCATTCAGCAACCTTATCCACCATCGTAGCATCCCAGTAGTCTCCAATCTTCGCGAATTTGGGTTCTGCCTCAGTACCAATGTTTACTTGTTTTGCTTTCAATGGTGCGATTATATCAGGGTTTTCAATCTGCGGTCCTTGAACCTCGCAGTGACCTTCTGTTGTTGGAATGTTAATCTTTCGTGAATCCTCATCCTCTTCTTCATCAGTTACATTATAACATTCTAGCGTGTGACTCAACTAAGTAGCCCATCCAATCTGAATCAGGTCTAAAGGATCCTGTGGTATCCTAAAGATTGTTGCTTTCACCTCTTGTTGTGCTTCATCAATACTGTCAAACCCATCCTCAAAACTGAATGTCATCATGAATCCTTTGCACAGGATATCCCATTCACCTTTTCCATGGTAGAGCTCTGTTTCTACGAACCAATTCATTAGGACCACATCCAGGGTATGACAGAACAAGTGCACCCACTCAAGTTGGGGCTTTTCTCCATAAGCTTGGGTCCATATGGCCAAATGCACGCGCGGATCATCCTATCCATCATACTTGTATGTTAGTCTCATCTTAGGCTTCCCAAATCGTGTTCTCATCATCCTCCTACATTCGTGCCAATCATCAAAACTTCCTTTATGCGTACCCCACCATCTTGCGAGCGTAGCGCATAGTGCCTAGTCCAACACCTGGAAGCGCTGATTTTTTGGTACCTCCCTTTCAAATGCATCCAGAAAGATATCTCCCTCATTCAGACCATCATAAGCAGGCATATTTCTTACCTCTGACAACACATAGCACAGCGATCGGGTCATCATGTTGCAATTCAGCGTAGTTACTTCATGTAATCAATTCTACCAGCGTTTTATCTCTTCATCGAAGTCCGAAGTGTAGGAACTCTCACGATCCCATGTAATCCATCCATCTGCGATGGGATTCACCTGATCTTGGTCTCGTGTTGTTATCTTATAGATACAGTCCAGGTCGTCATCACTCTCATAATCATGGACTAGTTCAGTATAGCGTGATCCTTCAGCAGGATCGAGGGGTACTATTACGTGCAGCAATTTCTTCTCAAAGATCATCTTTCGATTCTTCAAATTGATTACCCCATTCATATTAGTAGCCCAGTAAATTACCAGGAACACAGGATAAGGATTGTTTTCATCCACTATCTCTATTACTTCAAAATCAGCTAGTGTGCTCGCTCCCTCAATATCCACGGTCACCCCCTATAGCCAACCCGTGGGGATGATCTTCTGCTGATTCGCCATCCTTAGCTGAATCGGATAACATTGCAGCACAAGTCTCCCCATTCACTCCCAAGTCTTCTTCGGTAGAACGTTCACATCTTACCCCAGGTCTAAAATAACCTAATCCATTTCATACTCTCCTATCTGCACGGCTAGTCTCGTCTCCCGTCCTGTGCTTGTTTCATGCTTGCCAATCTTTCGTACTACGTGCAGCTCACCTGGCGTGGTTCCAACACATCTATTGATGAGTTCTTGTAACCCTTTCACAACCTTACTATCACGTAGTAACTTCATACAGGTCTTCAGGAAAGTTGTGAGCATAGAGGGGTCCATCTCCTACTCAAGCTCATCCTTGCTTCCTGAGGTGGAGGCCTCAGCGAAGCTATTCTTAGCTTCCATGAAGGTTTCACGTGCACGCTCCAAATCGAACTTAGCCTCCTTTGCTAGAGCTTTGCGAACCCATGTACTGTCTTCTGGTTGTTTCCCCTTGTCATCTCCTATCGCGATTCCACTTCTGAGAACTATATTTACATTTGGATCTTCCTCGCGTGGCTCAGATCTCATCATCTGCAGGTTTTGAGTCGGCGGAGGTGGTAGCACCCCTTTGTCACGTATCCTAGCTATCAGTGTAGGACAGTCTTCTGTTTCATGATCAAACAGTGTGCAATACTTGCACGACGGATGCGTTGGATTAGTGCAATCGCGGGCATAGTGTCCTGGTCCTCTGCAATTGTAGCAAATCAACTATCCTCGACCTCTACTAGGTCCTCCTCTGCCTCAGCCTCGTCTGCGCCCCTGAAATCATGTCCACGCCATCCATGCGGCTTGGTCAAGGGGCCGTGTTTCGGCCTGAACCCTATAGGCGGGGGTTTTATCCATCATTAGTTCATAGCTCCTGCAAGTACACTCATCATGCCCTATTGACCTACAAAAGTTGCATAACAGTTGTTGCAGTGCCTATACAAACTTCTGTAGCAAGTGACAGTTATCCGTGGCATGTTTCCTGACTACCTGACAGATAGCGCACCATAATGCAGTCCCCGCACTAGGTCCTGCTTGAGCTTTTGGCCTTAAATGAATTGGTCCTCCTCCTACAACATAGTTTGCAAAGACAGGGCAATGGTCTTTGTCATGACCCTGACTCTTGCATTTCAAGCACCATACCTCCTCGCGCACCTCTGTTCGAACCTTCCTGTCCTGCTTCAGACTTTTCATCTCAAGGCACAAATTCTTCAGCTGCACATGGATCTGTTGAACTCCTAGATTTGGATCTTGCATCAGGGTTTCATGTAGCCTCATGGAAATCTCCAAGGCCTCAGCCTGAGTTGTTATCTTTTGTTGTGACAGCGCACTCCTTAAGTGTGGTAGTAGCGAAGCTACAAACCATTCGCGATGTTGTCCATTTGTCAGATTCATTTTGGCTTCGAGGATTGCACACTTCAACCTCTGATCTAGCTCCCAAGGCGTCTCACCTGGTTGCATCACAATCTCTTTGAATCCCACAATCGATTACACCTCAGATTTAGGCCTACTAAATTATCTATTCAGGGTTGCCTGGATGTCTGCCACTCCAGCATTCGGGTTATTGTTATAGTACTTAATATACCAGGTTAGCGCTCAATCTTGCAAAGCACTAACCAACGTCGCATTCTTTATATGATCATCTGTAACGCCTTGATCTTCCCATACAACCATTGCAACGAACCAGAATTGGTCTGGGTCCTCATTTCCCAAGCTTTGAACAAAGGCAGCTTCACTGTATTTGCCATACTGAAGTGCGGTGGAGGTGGAGGTGGTATGGATGAAGTTGGAAGTGATGGTGGTGAAGTTGGAGGTGGTGTGCGTGGAGGTGGTATTTGCAGGATTCCTTGTCTTATTAACTGAATAGCACTTCGTAGAGAAACCTTCACTATCCCTTCTTCATCACTTCGCGGAGGTGAAATCAAGGTACTATACTCTGGACCCATTTTTCCTTCGTTCCTATAATTTTCTCCGCTTCGCATAGTCCCGAACATCAAGGTAGCTGCATAACCCATTTTTCGCACAATATCATGTTAATCCAGGTATTCAATGATTTTACGTACTTACCTCGCCATCCTTTGAAAAAACGTCACTCCGCCTCACTGTACCTGACTGAGGTGTCGACCCCGAATTCAGTCACAAAGCCTCCTATGATGCGATCGAGCCAATGATTGACAATGCGGGCAATCTTATCCTCTGATGCTTCCAACCTTCGCACTAGTTCTGGGGTCCACACAATAGGACCGTCAAGTTTCCACCTTCCTTGGCTATCTGCTAACTTCACGTTCCACTGGTATAGCTCAATAGGGAAGGAGCAGAAAAATATCTCGTGGATCTCTGTATACAGGTATCTGTCTAACCATTATTCCTTTGTCAGACGTGGGTTTCTGTTCTCCTGTGCCGTGAATTCGTGGACCTTTCTATCCAACCAGTCTCCAATCTCCTTCTTAGTTAGATTCTAGTGATACAACATCACACATCCCTTATGCAGATTCTGGTCCTAGCAATAGAAAAATTTGTTGGCTTGAGGGGGCCTGACCCAGGTTCAACGTTAATTAGCCAAACAAATCCCTACACTATTGGTCCTTTCAGCATCAGCCCGCGGAACACGGACCAAAGTCTCACCCGAAGCGGCATGGGGGGATGCTAGAACCAATTTTTCGCACCCTAAGATGGTTTTGATGTCGTTTGATTCCTTCTATCCCTGCCTTCACGTAGGTCACTTCGCTCTAGGGCTTGCAAGACTAGCCCTCTATTCCAACCTTCAATACCTTTGTGAAAGGGTACAATCGACCTTCACGTAGCCCTAACCTGCTACTCAAGTACTTTCACGCTGCTAGAGCAGTGTGCCATACAAATTCCCCAATTAATCTAAGTGATTCACTTATCTTATCAAATAGTTATAGTTAACACCGCGTAACCAGATATTCATAAATGCGTCCAATTAATTAATGTAATTGCGGTCTTTCGCGCATCATATAAGCACAATAAAGGAAATTCATACATAAAATATCCAGATGTATCAACAAAACAAAGACAAAGAAATTGCAGAATATCTCTCTTTATTAATATCTTCCCAGTGTTTACAGACTCTGTCCACCTTGCGCACACAGCTGCAAGGGTCCGCGCACTCAGCTACGGACTTCTACCCTAGGCCTCTGCGCACTCAGCTGCAGAGCCTCTACCTACGCTACGACCCAAGACTTAGACTTCTTCTTCAGAGCTATCACTCTATTACATGATCTGCCATTGTATATCTCCTTAAACTACTTAGAGCTTAACTCTTTTTATACAATCCCATCATCCGCGGACCATGGGTAGGTCTCTTACAGCCGAATTTACTTTACAAAACTAAGGGCGGACTACACTTTTTGACCCATAATACCTTCATGCTCCGTGACCACAAAATGAGGAGTCTTTACAATTATATTACAAAAATTGACTTAAACATGGGCTTTTAGCCCCAAAATTGCCCTTGGGGGATCCCACTCCCAACAACCATCGACCAAGAAGAAGAACAAGAAGCAGAACAAGAAGCCACTCTGTGGAAAGACATAGTGGCTGGGCAAAAAAAAATCAACTAAAAGGGAACACCATCCCTCGTAGACTTGTTCCACTTGAAATAATTTTCAATAAAGACGACATAGCGTCCAAATAAATGGCCCTAAAGAAGGATGAGCAAGTAGAGGACTGCAACATCGGATCAAAGGAGGAACCCCAGATGATCAGGTTGTCCAAAGAAATCCCCTTGCAATACAGACATAGGTATTTAGATCTATTCAAAAATTACAAAGATGTATTTGCTTGGTCTTAGAATGATTTGAAATCATTTGATACAAAGATTATTCAACATAAAATACCTTTGAAGGGTGGGATAAAGCCATGTAAATAGAAACTCAGACAAATAAACCCACTCTTACTCCCCTCCATTGAAAAGGAGTTAAGGAAGCTGTTGCAGCCCAAGATCATAGTCCCTCTAAGATACTCTAAGTGGGTAGCTAATTTGGTCCTAGTCTGTAAAAAGAGCAAAGTGATAAGGCTATACGTGGACTTCCGGAATTTAAATAGGGTGTCTCTAAAAGATAACTACCCTCTGCACAAGATGGATAATATATTGCAGAAGGTAGTAGGTGCAGCTAGAATGTCCATGATGGACGGATTCTCAGGATATAACCAAGTGGCGGTCCACCCCAAAGACCAGAGAAAGACTACTTTCACCACCCCATGGGGAACCTTCATGTACGCATGCATGTCGTTCGGGTTGATAAATGCAGGGGCCACATTTCAGAGAGAAATGGACATAGATTTCATGGGGGAGCAAGATAAATTTGTGGTAGTCTACTTAGACAACATCAAAGTCCTTTCTAATACTGATGAAGAGCATATCCTCCATTTAAAACTCACTTTCGAGAAGTGCAAAAGGTATGACCTCTCTCTAAATCCGAAGAAATCTCAATTCGCCCTAAGTGAGGGGAAGATGCTTACAAATAGTAGCGCAATGAGTAAATATTGATCCTGAATGAGTCAAAGCCAGCAACCTTATTCCCCTGCCTAGAAACAAGAAAGAATTCCAAGCCTTTTTGGGGAGGATAAATTTCTTAAGGCAATTCATACCCAACTATGTTGAGATAGTCACAGGTATCACAGATATGCTCAAGAAGGAGAACAAAGTTAATTGGAGCTCTGCCCCCTGTGATTCTTTCACAAGGATCAAAGAAGCTTTGGCTGAGGCCCCAGTGCTAGTCGGCCCCGATTATTCAATTCTCCTCTAAAATATTTTCTTTCATCTCTCCAATACCATTGTTTTTGTGCTATTAAAGAAAAATAAACAATGTTACGAGCAACCCATTTCCTTTTTCAGCCAGGTCCTAAGGGACATTGAGCTGAAGTATGATATATTGGAGAAACATGATTATGCACTGGTCAAGGTGTTGAAGTCATTCTGTATGTATGTACTGCAATCCGAAATCATAGCCTTTGTCCCAATGACGACATCTAAAGACATTCTGGTGCAGGGAGACTGCGAAGGAAAGAGGGGAAGATGGATATCGAAAATACAGGAATATGAGCTAGAAATTAGGCCTACCAAGCTCATCAAAGGCCATGGGTTGGCTAAGATTTTGTCTGAATCCAACTGCCAAGCTATAAGGATAAGCCTGATCACATAGGAGGGCAATCTAGAGGATGAACAAAGTAGAATTAAAATAGTTGAACAGAAGATCTATGCCATATATGAGGGATCACCCACGTATAATAACATTATTCATTACCTATTGTTTCTAATATGCCCGTTGGGACTGGATAGATCAAAATACCAGAGTCTGAGATTGTAAGCACAGAAATACATTATATCCAATAGACTACTCTACTAGAAGGACCGGTGGGGGTATTACTGTTGTGTTTGGTTGAGGGAGAAACCCATGAAGTGATTGAGGATTTCCATGGGGGAGTCTGTGGAGGACACTACAATTGGAAGGCAACAAAACACAAAATCCTCAAGGCAGGATTTTACTGGCCCACACTATTTGGAGATGTTTATTCTAAGGTCATGTCATGCCAAAAATGCCAGTTGTTTGCTGAAATACAAAAGTTTTCTCCTCTCCCCCTGGTTGATGTGCATCTAAAGGAGCCCTTTAGACAGTGAAGATTGGACTTCATCGGAAAAATAAACCCACCTTCTAGTGGCCAACACAAATGGATTTCAACAGCCACTTACTATTTCACCAAGTTGGTAGAGGCTATCCCACCTAGGAATGGTATGGATTCAGTGGTGATAAAGTCATGGAGGAGAACATACTGTCCCTCTTTGGGTGTCCTTTTAAAATTGTTGGGATAGGAAAAAGGTATGATTTCTCTTCATTTAATGCTTCATTTATCATTCATCCTTATAATATTATCTCCGTTTATAGAATAAAATGAGGAAAATATCAGTTAAAGTTGGAAGAAACTATTTGGTGATAGAATAGGCGAATTTAGTACGAAAAAACTGATTCTTTGCTATCTTTGTATGCAGAGATGTGATTGGGAAAAAGTTGTTTAGTTGGCAGGATAGCACGAGGCCATAAAGGGGAAAATCCACAGTGTCTGGGGTAGACAAGGAAGCGGAAGATCAGTTCGAATACTCCTGTTTTATCATATGATCAGATTTTATATTGCGAAATCCTCAGGATCTCCTGATCCTGAGGATTCGCTTCTATCCAAGTTTCTCTTTTATGTTATATAGGGCCGAAAGGCAACTAGATAGCGTTCAGACTTTTAATGTGTAATTATTCTTTTTGAAGCAAAAACGTTGTTAATTTAGTGACTCTATCAGTTGTTACTTTGAAGTTAATGAAAGAAGGTTGCATTTGATACATCTCCGTATTCTGAGTTTTTATTAAGAAGAGGCTTTTGGCGACTCTGGGCCCAGTCACAAGAAGTTCCACTGCTCCTTTGTGTTATAGTTTTACATTCAGTCTTTGCAATTGATTTAATGTTTATTTATTTCAATTATCTTGAAGATTTATGATATTGATTTACACTGTTGTTCACTTAGATTTATATTGACACTGCGAGATATACTTAAGTAGTGCCTTGATTAGAATGAGTGAATGTGTGTTTAATTGTTGTTCAATCGAATAGATGTTATCATAGATCTTGAGAGACAAGACTGATTAACTTCTACAGATTACAACATAGAATGTTTACCCATTAGGAATCCTTTATCATTGTTGTTGTTCACTTACCAATTGCTATTCACTTAACAGATTGTTGATTGTTGTTCAATTGAGTAATGTAGATTGACTTGGGTTGTTATAGATTGGTAGTGTTGTTCGATAATCGTAGTTGCTTTACTTGATTAAGTGTGATTAGTCTCAAGCTTATCATAATGATTCTCAGTGTAATTCTCATTTTCATTCAGTTCCAAATGGTTTTGAAACAAGTTGTATGGAATTACATAGTGTGTTGCGAGCATTCCTTTCATAAATAGTTCTTTGCAGAGTTGTGTGAATTAAATTGAAAAATTACCCTTTAATGATTGCAATGATTCATCATTAGATAACCTCTAGCTTCACTGCACATACTGTGTCGACACTCTTGAAACAGAAAGACTTACCTTGGGTTGACAAAATAATGTAGGGATTAAGATTGCCTGTAAAAAGACATCTTAGTGAGCCAACAAAAATTATCACTGATAATGCATAGGTCTTCAAATCTGCCAAGTTCACCAACTTCTGCCACAAATTCAACATCATTGTTGGACACTCCACTACATACTACCCTCGAGGGAATGGCTTGGCTGAGTCTTCTAATAAAACTATGGTGAGAGTTCTAAAGAAGACCATCACTGAAAATCAATGGAACTGGGACTCTCAACTAAAGTTTGCTCTGTGGGATAACCGTGTAACACCGAAACGATCCATTGGGAAATCTCCTTTTGAGCTAGTATATGGCAAGGTTGTTGTCTTCCCTATCCAATTAGCAATTCCAATAGCTAAGTTGCTGCAAGAAGCCGAGGAAGAGCCTACCCCCTGACTAGAAGAATAAATCAGCTGATGGAGCTTCACAAGAATAGATAGCAGGTGGGGACTAAACTATTAAACTACCAACAAAGGATGAAATATCTATTTGAGAAGAAGGCTAAGGACAAACCTCTTCAGCAAGGATATTTAGTTCTCAGGTGGGATGTAAGACGAGAAGACAAAGGTAAACATGGGAATTTTGATTTGCTATGATTCGGCCCCTTCAGGATTGCAAAAGAAAGGGGAAATAACACTTACATGATCAAAAACTTGGATGGTGAACTATTGGAAATGCCTATAAATGGTTAGTTCCTAAAATTTTATTTTCAAAATTAGAGATATCTGTCTCTTTCTCATTGTAAATATATGGCATGTGTGTTAAAATTGTTATTTGAATTTTTGAGTTTATTCTCAGAAAAGTCCTTTTTCAAAGAATTATATTTTGTTTAAGAATAACTCCATGCCCAATGGAAGGAAAGGCTATTGGTTTGCAGGTCCTCAACACCATGCCAACAAGGCACTGTCCCCAATTGGAGCCAATGTTGTCACTCATTGCATTGTGGGTTTCAATTGGTCAAGGTTGCCCAAGAGCAGTGAAGTTAAAGCCATTTTTTAGGCCACAAAAGCCATCCGATATTAAGTAGACCCTCCCCATTGCCAAGTGCTCATAAAAATATTTCCAACGATATATGGAAGTCCAAAAATGGACTCTTGGAACAGAAGATAAAGCATTTTGAAGATTACCATGGAAAAGCCCAGCTGATAGAGAAAAATGACTAATTGTAGAAGACAAATTGTAATCAGAGGTTTAAGGCTGATCGCAATCACAAATCGGGCTTGTTGGAAGGTAAGGAGAACTAGCGAAAGTAGAAATAGTGATACGTTGATCGCCAATATCATATATCGGCAGTCGGCGGATTAGGGCTCAGTATTCGTCGATGATCAGCGAGGTTTTAAGTCCCAAAACTGTGCAGGGGGCTGATATTGCGATGCAGAGTTAAAGTTCTAGGGAAGAGCTAAAAAATTTAACAAAGGAAATGCTCAACAAAACCAAGGCAGACAGTCCCCTTTCTCTCTCCTCCAGGGGGCCACATGGAGGCCTCTAATTGGTCCATCAAGATGACATGCCAGATGATGTCAGCGATGACATGGCAAGTACAGATGATGATGTGGTGGTGGTCACGTGTCACTCATTTTTTGGCATTTTCATGGGTCCAATGGGGCTGTTTCCGGGTGCCACATGGCACCACTCACAGGGTGACATGTGGTAGTGATGATGATAGCAATGACATCACCAATCGCAATCAGTGATCGATGATCGCGCAATGTAAATCTTTCTCTTCCACTAAATATCCTTCCTGGCTTCAACTGTGATAAGAAAAAGGCCCCCTCAGTTGCGATGTTCCATAGGCTATATTCCATAAAGATCTTGCATCCGAACTATCGACCTGCACTAAGGAAAAAGGTAAAGAGGTCACCCTCTTTGTGGTTGCGATTGTGATAACAAAGGAATAAGGCCCTCATGAAGTTATTGAAAGCCTTAGTGCTCAGACGACTAAGCCTTTGGTTCCATCCCTTGGTCATATGTGGAAAGTTACAAAAGGGGTTGAAATAATAGGGGCTAGGGGGGAAATTAAAAGCATCCACCTGTTCATCTGTTTTTAGTGTTTAAAGGCTCGCGACTGAGAGATTTGGCTATCACACTTTAGCGAGGCACCGATAGTGTAGGATAGAGGAAAAGGGTGTGATGGGTTGGGAGTTAAGGCAGACAGTGTCCTAGAACCAGCCAAGGGAGGATTAACCATGACTTAGCAGGAACACACCAGGACTAAAGGCCAGCAAATAAGAGTGGCATGAAGATATTTCCAAATACCATTATTTCAGTTTCAATGGATTAATTCTGTTTTTTTGTTTTGATCATTGTATTTTTATTCAGTTTTTCTTTCAAGAAAGGAATCTCCCTACTGTAATAGTTAGAGGAATCATGCTGAGACACCCATCCATACAGACAACTTAACTTCAGCCTGAAAGATATTTTCTATAACTTATTTTCTTGCCCTACCTCTCATAATAAAAGGGAGGAAGAAACATTCAAGAAAAGGTTCTGAATTCTAGGAAAACATTGTATGTGCTTCTGAAGTTGTATGGATCCCAAATCTACATCTTTCTTAATATGAATGAAACAATGGTGATTCTCGTGTTCGAGTATTACAATATGTTGTTTCTCTACTAAACTTCCATTATGTTTGCACTTCCTCTTTGACTTCAAACAATTGTAGCTACCAAAAATATCTCTTATATTCTTATAGATTCATTGGTGTTAACTAGCTAATACATAAGCTTGTATGCAAGTCTGAGATTATATCTTTATATGTGCACTTCCTAAAATCATAGCATTCACTCTTCTTACATCCACTTTTCTATCGTCAACTCAGATAAGTATATAACTCTTGATGTTTCAAGCTCTATTTGATGAGTTATTATTGCAACGATTCATCATTAGATCACCTCTAGCTTCACTGCACATATTGTGTTGGCACTCTTGAAATAGAAAGACTTACCTCAGGTTGACAAACTAATGTAGGGATTAAGATTGCTTGTAAAAAGACATCTTATTGAGCCAACATTTTGGCGTCATTGTCGAGGAGAGTGTTTAAAGTGATTGATTTTATTTCTTTGCTATAGGAGAACTGGGTTTTAAAAACGGAAGGTAAGAACCTGCGTACCTAGCAAATAAAGTGCTTGCTTACCTTCCCGCTTTACAACAAAATCTTAGAGGTTAAATAGGAATTTGTTTTATGAATGACTAGAAATAAAAAGATAGAAAAAGAGCAAAATCCTCCACCAAAACGCACAAAACCCAAAGGATCGGTGAACCTTGGGAGAACGACCTTTATAGACAAAATCATAAGAAGAGCAAAGTCTCAAGCATCAATTGGATTCCAGGCTATACCTGGAAAAAGTTCTACTGCTATCCCTCAAGCAGCAGACTCACCATCTGCAGCTCATGCTAAGATTCAAAGCCAAGTAGGAGGATTGGAACAGAGTTTTCAAGCTACAATAAGCCTACACTCTGATCCTCTACAAGAGGGAAAATCATGTAACTTACGAGAAGGAAAAGGAGAAACTAGTGGGGCTGTTAAAGCAAAACCATAGCTATCTGAACAAGGATCTCCTGAGATTCCAGACCTAGGGAGTGTTGTAAATCCAGCTAGGGAATATGGTATATTTTTGGAGTTTCAGGCTTCGTCAAAGGTATTTAAAAGGAATATTGGTAATTTTTTATGATTTTTAGCTTTTCTCACCTCAGTGATTCATCCCCCTTGGGAAAATCACTGGTATTCCTTGTTGTACTTGCTATGTTGAGTTCATTCCCCTTGTCCATTGAAGCTCTTTGCACCACTTTTCCCTCCTTTTTCCTAGCCTTTAACTAAGTCCTTCCCCACTTTTTTTTCCTAGCTCCAAGTCCTCTTCTCTCTACCAGTGCACAATCTCTCCCTCTGGCTTCATTTGCCTCCCCCACTTTCACCCTCCTCTTCCTACTACCCTATCTTTATGGAATTCTAACCCCTCACAACTCTTTCTTTATTATTTCTTATAGCCCCCCTCTCTAGTGGATACCATCTTAAGATAGCAAATGTGGATTTGTCATGGCATTTCATATTATAAGGACAATGGAAGCCTCAAATCCCAACAATGGGATAAAATATCTGCTACTCATTATTGTGAGTTAACACCTACAAACATTCAAGAGGAAATTTCCCAAGTTGAACTTTACATTATATATGAATGATAATACATTACTAACTCCAAGGTGCGTGTCGAGGTGGCAAGATGGGTTCCAGACATGGGCCATTCTCAGGATTGCCTCAATCACCATATGCATACAATTGATCTTTACTAGCACTTCAAGTTGTTATTGGTCCATGTATTAGTAGAAAAGAACATTGCTAGAGAAGAGATTCTTCTTCAGTTGGATTAACTACAACTGTTAGTGTGCCCCATGGGAAATGGACTAGGGAAAATTAAATCCCACGTCATCCTACCCTGTGCTCCAAGTTATTCTCCAGGAGTTAATGGGGATCCTATACCTGTCGAAGCCTCAAAATCTAGAAAATATTGAATGTTAATTATGTTCTCTAATTATTTACCATTGAATCCTAGTTACTTTATTTTTTTGCTTCGTTATAGCCTTAGAGGTCATGTATTTCAGACAAACATGCTAGTTTTTTGGTACACCATTAGTAGAATTTTTGTGTGGCTCTTAAGGAAAATGAAATTTAGTGTGTGGTATGGTTTCCCTAGTGGAAGACAATGACATATTTCAATCCATTTTGATGTAAAATAATGATTTGAAGGAATGAAAATACTTTTACTCACAAAAAAATAAAAAATAAACCTATGGGTCGCATCAGATAAATGTTTTTAGTGATATACCCTATATCGTGCAATATAAATATTTGCATCCATATAGTCCATATCACTTAATATAAATATTTACAATTATATAGCGTGAATTGCATAAGATAAATAAATTAAGTGATATAGTGTGTATCACATGGAATAGTTATATCAGGTGATATGGTATTTGTGTTAGGAAGAAAGAGAGTGAGACTTAGATAAATAGACATGTATCACCTAAAATGAAATTTTGGGGCGATGCGTCATGATAAGATAATTTCCTAGTGTGATATGTTATTCAAAGAAAAAAAAATGGCATTATATGCCATGCAAAAATAAAATTCAGTGTGATAAAGGAAGGCAAAGCTTCATGGAAGACTTGGAGAAATTAGGAAAAAAACATGTATCTCTCGAAATAAAATATTTTTGGGGTGATATATCACACCAAGATAATTTCTTGACATGATATGTTGCTAAAAAAATAAAAATATAAATTGTGGAATACATTGTGGAGCAAATAAATCTTTGATGCAATAAGGAAAGAGAAAGAGGAAGCAATATGTTGCTACAAAAGGAATATTTTAGAAGCAATAAAGTAAGGGTAAAAGGAATCATTTTTCATGGCGTTAGACTGATTTTCTCTTAGTAAAAGTAAAACACACTTTTTATAGGAACTCATTAGCTTCTTGGCTTTGTTAACACGTGCCGATGAAATCTTGGACTTGCCTTTATATGCATTGTTGATGAATGGTTTCCCATCCTTGATGAGGTAGTATTTTTTGGCTCTCTGCATGAGATTGCATCCCTCATATACATGTAGGGACTCCCAAACAAAATTTCACATGCATCAAGTGTTATTACATCCAATTATACTTCATCAATATAATCAACACTTGTAGCAAATTTTACTCTACATTGTTTTATTACCTTGATATCTACATCCTTATTCACCCATCCCAATGGATATGGCCTAGGATGATATTGAACTTCCAATCCAAGTTTGTTGACCATATTTGCTACTATGAGATTAGCACATGAACCTGGGTCAAACATTCCATTTCTCTTGGTCTTCTTGCCCTAAATAAGGAATAGTTTGGTCAAATCCTTCTCTTCTTGGTGATGAGGGACACTCAGATTCACTTCCTTTTGGACTAATTTGCAGATAATCTTTTTATCCACATTAGAGCTACTTTCCACTTGATTGCTTGACTACATTGTTAGAAGATTCCTTTTCTTTCCATCCATCTTGTGGTTCTTTTGGTTCAGCTTTGGATGCAATTTTGAACAATTCTCCTCAATGTGACTATCAAAGTTATAATGGTTTCAATCATTGTTAAGATCTTTGCACTAATGTGCAGTGGTTAGTGTCTTCTTATGCTTTCCCCTTTTCCACTTCTTCTTTCCCTCTTTGGAATATTTTTGGTGTTCTTTCTACTTTGAACCACTTGAATGCCCTTTTATTTGGTCCATGTTTTCTAGATATGACACACATACACTAGCCTCATCCATTATTCGTGGATTGAATAACGTCACTTTCTTTGGTAGTCAGTTGTGTAGACACTCTAGAAACTTAAAGAGTACATTGGGGCTCTTGGGAGAGATACCCAATGTGATGTTCATCTTCTTGACATTATGATGTACCCTTGTACACTCTTCCCTTGCCTCTTCCTAAAGTAATACCATCAGATCCATTGGTCCTATCCATACCCAATAGGGTAGAATTTGTACTTTATGATGGTTTTTAATTCCTTCCACTTAGTCACTTGAAGATCACCCTCTAGCCCAAGTGTCTCTAAATGGCTTTCCTACCATGTTAAACATGGCCCTCTAACTTCAATCTAGAAAATGATATTTTATACTCCTCATATATATGGTGATGTTGAAATACACTTCTAGTTGTTGCAACTAGTGATTTAGTTTTAAGATATCAATCTTGTCTTTGTACAACTTTATGTTGACCTTCACTTTTATCTTGAATAGGTATTATGAATGTTGAACGACACTCAAACTTTGTTTCTCTTTCTCGTGTTCTTTCTTTGACTCATGTTCTAGGTCTTCATGATCTCTTGATTTCCCTTTGATCTGACGTTTGATTTGGAACCTCCATCTTCTTTGATTCCAAGTTTGTTTGTTAGAGCCACCATAAGGAGGCTCATATTGTGATCAATGTTGACAACCTACAGTTCATACCTTGCAAATATTTCTCCTCATTAGGGGAATTTTGACATTAAATTGGGCCTCAAAATGAGAAATTTACTACAACAATTTAAGAGAACCAATAAGATTCAAGATGATGATGTCATCCTTTGGGGAGAATATTTTTTGAGGGAAAAGAAGAAAACTATTTTTTTTTAGTCATAATTTTTTTCTTATCTCATTGTATGCTTACTCAAATTTCAAGTGTGTACAATCGTTGGATGCAAAATTAGATTTTGCATCCAATGAGTACACACCTTGCCTAATTTTGAGTAGATCCACACCAAGAAAAATTCAAAATACATGAAAAGGACATGTTTCAAACTTGAAACATGTTTTTATCATGTATTTTGATTTTTTCTCTGTGTGGATCTACTCAAAAACATGCAGAGTGGGTACTCATTGGATGTGGAATCTAATTTTTCATCCAACGAGTGTACACACTTTAAATTTTAGTAAACCTATAAGAAGATAAGTCAAAAATAGAATAAAAAATGTAGTTCTATTTCTTTTATTTTAAAAATCATAACTCTTATTTTATTATTTTCCTTAGAGGCCCATTTTAGACCTCAAAATTCCCCTGATGACTTTATCATGGGGGTTATTGTGAACAAACTATGTCTATCAACATACATCTATTATGAACTTACTAGTCCACCAAAAACAGAGGCTTGATATCTTAGAGGCTAAATGTAGCATGATATGAAATTTAGTTCTTACTCTTCACAAGGATTCTCTCTCATTCGCATCAAATAAGGACCCAAAGCTCAAGTTGAATTGAAGGAAGAAGAGATAGTTGATCAACTCAGGAAACCAATGAACATTGAATAGAAACACTCTCCTTTCTTAAATATTGATTAGGAAAAAGATAATAATTTATATGTTTTTCCGTTAATAATAATATTCTTATGATTTTAAATATTTTTGTCAAAATAATTACATAAAAGAAAAAGAAAAAAATTGTATTAATAGTAAACTATTTATTGTCAATATTTGTATATTATTGTTACTATTAACAACCTTTTGAATAATATAATATGTCCTTGCTCTAATAAAAAAAAGCCACTCACCTCTCCAAGTAAGATTTATCACCAACCCACCGATATCAGGCCAATATGTTATGTTGACAATCACACACACACACACACACACACACATAAACACACATCGACAAAATGAATGAAAGTGACAATCATGATCCCACTACATCGTTTGTCTAGTCATTATGAGATAATTTACCTTCTAGAATACAAATATACAGCTTGAGTGGGCCTAATGGTTAAGAGCATGTGTTTCCTCCTAAGAGGTCACAAGTTCAAAACCAGAGGGGGGTATAGGATATATGCCTTCGTAGACTTAGCAGTGAAATCGTTGTGCAGAGGTGGGTCCCTTGTCCCACAAACAAGGGGGTCTCATACACCAATTTGGTGGCTGGCTTGGTCGTGACCTTAAAATTGGATAATAACAATAATATTTACACAAAATTCTCTCCACTAAACGTTGAGTGTTGACCAACGATGACTTCTTATATTATGTGATGGAAACATGATATGTGTAAGGGAGGACCCTCGGGAATTTAAGGTTAAAGAGTGCCTTGCTTTGTTGGTGGTAATGATTTCTCTCACATTGTTACTTATGTGTTTCTCTAGTCCAGTCAACTAGAGACATCATATTTATCATAAAGACCATTATGAGCTTTGGAAATTGGAAAGCTTTGACAATTTCCTACCAAATCTAAATCTCTTTAGAAGGTTAATATACCATAAAGATCATAATGAGCTTTCGAAATTGGAAAACTTTGGAAATGTCCCACCAAACCAAAACCCTTTTAGAAGGTCAAATTACAATGGCCCTTAGTGCCCTAAAAAGTCCTCCTTTTGAGACAATTCCTTCCAAATCCTTTTATGGGAGAATTATCCTCTAGATTCGGTTCTACCTTAATCATGACAATTGTCCATGATGACTTGTAATGACTTTTCCAACTCTAGAAGACATGCACACAAAAGAGAGGTGGCCTTTTAATAGTTGTCGTTTTTCCACATGGTGTGATTGTTTATTAAGTCCTCGCCATGTAAATTTATTGTTATTATTAAAGAAAAAATTAATAACTTCATGTGTATGATTCCCAAGCCAGATGGATGAACATACAACTACCTTCTAAAAATGAAATGTCATATGAGGTAAGTAGGATTTACAACTTCAAAGAGACAAAAATTCTTGGAAACATATTACAACTAATGATAAGGGGATTTAATCGAGTTACGAGATTAAAAAATATAACAAAGATTGACCTTCTCACACCAATAATAATCATACCCCTCTTAGGTGAGGCATTTAGAGATGTTGGAATACATGGTTTTAAATATAAGCTTGCAAATCCCTTTTCATTTAATGACACATATATAAATACATTGTTTATGGCCATTGGATTTATCTTCCAAGGTCTCTTGGACTCTCGATGATGGTTTATATTCCTTACCATAACCCAAATGAATTAGTTTTCTAACTTTCCCCGCCTTAATTCAAAGGGAGTTTGTTGATTCCAAGAGCATAGATTAGGACAATTTCTAATGGTTGAATCTGATCTCTCAATTTGGTAGTTTTGGGATGACCATAAACCTAATGACTAGCAGAAATTGAAGTCTTCTACTAAATGGTGGTTTAAAGCTGACCAACAGCTGTGGAACTTGGCTCTAAGGCTCAATAATTCCGAAAACGTTTCCTAGTTTAGCCAAAAGTTGAAATGTTATGTTGAATATAAGTGCTCCCAAATGGTGATTTCAAGATGACCACAAAATCTTGAACTTGGCTCTAAGGTTCAACAATTCCTAAAATATTTCCTGATTTAGTTGGAAGTTGATGTTTTCTGTAACTGGAAATGCTAACAAATTAAACGATTTGAATATTATCACAAATTGATGGTAGGATACAAATTGTTGAGGTGAGTGGTATTTGATACCAAGGGTTTTTCAATTGCCCATGTAGCAAGAAATAGAGCTCCTAGCTCTTGGGCATGGGATATAGGTATCCATACAATTCCATATTTCCCAAGAAGGAACTTGCATTGAAACACTAATGGTAGTATCATACCCTGTATCTCTTCAAAACATTGAGCACACACAACCTCTTCAGGAGCCCCAACCATTGAGCGATGCCACGATTCTCTAGATGTGGAACAACGGACCTAATAACATGTTGAAATATGGCAACAAGAATATTCCAATTTAATTTGTCCTTGAATTAAATTGTGAATTAAAATCGAATTTAGTCTTAACAGCTACTTGGAAATAATTAATTAATTAATTTTAAATTAATTAGCTGGAGAAATTCAAGTTAGAAGTCTTTCTGAAGTCATGCAAGAGTTATCCCTTAAAGTAAGGAGATAAGATTGAGTTATATTTGAGTTGCAATTAGTTAACTCATTTTACTGAGTTAAGTCCAGTTAAATTAGGTCCAAATTGTTTGAGGAACTAATAGTGAGTTAACAGTCAGTTGATGCATGCATGCACTCAACTAGTGCTACTCTAGTTAACTGAAGATTCCCTCATCAGAAATTCATGCATGTCTATTCTGAGAAAGACCCAATTGAGTTAAATGTCAAGGACAATGTACTATCAGTTGCATGTGTTTTCTCATGGAGAAAACTCATGCATGCAGTCAAGGATTTAATCCTTGAGGATTGTGCAGTTTTGGAAAGAGGTTATCCACTTGGTTGAAGGAGAATCATCCACAAGGAATAACGCAAGGAAATAGGAGCTTGGAGGGCAGAGAGGAAGGCTAGAGAGAAGCCAAGATTGGCTGTGACCATCTATGAGGATTGTACTGAGAGCTGGCTAGCTGTTGGAGCTAAGGCTTTGTATAATTCGTATGTATTTCCACAATGTATGATAATACAATAGTGTGGGGTTTTTAGCTGAGGATTTCCCCAAGTATTTTCATGTGTATTGTGCGATTTATTCTTCTTCTTCTGGTTATATTGTTCAGCTCGATCTTTAAGCTTCAGCAAATTGATAGTATAAGTAGGTTATAGTATTCTACTTTGATTTATATTGCATTATCGGGTTAACCTACACAGATTTTCTACATGGTATCAGAGCTGGATTTGTAGAAATTTTCTACATGGTATCGAAGTTGTGAACAGTATACTGAGAATAGAATTCGAAGTTTGAATTTCGGGGTTGCAGGTGCAAATCAAATTCATATCATACTTCAAGGTTGGCTAATGGCATTCTATATCTTGAGACTCGAGTATGCCTTGGAAGGTAGCTCGAATTACATAGCATGGAAAGATAGAATGGAAGCTGTATTAGAAGACAATGGCTTGAACGAATTCATTGATCAAGAAATCCAAAATCCAGCTTCAACTAATGCACAAGAATTGGCTAATTGGAAGAAGTGTGTGGCGAAGGCGAGACGGATCATCCTTGAGGGAGTTCGAGACCATATTGTCTCGAGTCTCCATGGGAAGGATACTCCATTTTCAATGTGGAAGACATTGAAGGACCTCTACCAGAACAATAGGGACCAGAGGAAATTGGCACTCAAGGATAAGCTTCGAAGAATCAAGATGGACAAGGGCAATACTATTTCCACATATATGAGCAAGCTCACCACCTATAGAGATGAGCTTGGTAGTGTGGGAATAACTACTACTGATGATGATATGGTGAGCCTCACTCTCCTTGGCCTTCCAAAGAGTTGGAATAGCTACCAAGACTCTCTGAATGGAAGGGATAAATAGTCAGATTGGGAATGACTATGATCGGATCTTAGGATGATGATGAAGAAAATCTGGCCTTAGCAAGTAAGTCAAGGAAAGGGAAGGGGAATGCTTCCCATTTCAAATCGAATTCTTCTCATGGAGGGAAGAAGGGTGACATGTCTAAAGTGAGATTCTTTAATTGTCACGAGATGGGATATTATATGACTAATTTCCCATCGAAGAAGTCCAAGAAGGGATCCTCGGAAGGATCAGAAGGTGAGGCATTAGCCTCTCAGTTTGAAATGGACTTTACCCTCATCACATACATGGTGTCATCAATGGTGGGTTGTGTCTGGTATCTTGACAGTGGAGCCTCATTCCACATGACCCGTGATAAAAATTTATTCAGTGCCTTGGAGGAGAAAGACCTCAAGATGTGCATAGAGATGGGTGACGATGGAAGGTATAATGTTTCAGGAGTGGGCACGGGTGCTTTTCAGAGGGAGCATGGATCTCCTCTCACCTTGACAAATGTGATGTATGTGCCTGGACTGAAGAAGAACTTGGTATCGGTCGTGATATTGGAGTACAAAGGCTAAGATGTTGTCTTCAGTAAAGGAAAGTCATTCCTAAGACACATAGACACGGGTCAGACCAAGAGGATAGGGATTCGGGTGAAGAATCTCTATAAACTAGAGATAGATGATTGTGCAACATTGAATACGAAAGCAGAATGGGTGCAAAGCCAAGACATTAGCGAGTTGTGGCACAGGCGGTTGGGCCATTTGCATCATGGGGCTTTGAAGATAATGCAACAGATATCTACAGGACTTCCCAAAGTTAAATCTAAGCAAGTTGACACATGCAAAGGTTGTAACTTGGGAAAGTACACCAAGTCTTCCTTTCATGACCGAGACAGTTGAGTAGAGGCTATCTTAGAGCGAGTCCATACTAATTTGTGTGGACCATTCTCGACGGCATACACAACGAAGCAAAGGTATTATGTGATTTTCATTGAACTATTCTCGTAAATGTTGGATTTATTTCATGCAGAAAAAGGACCAAACCTTCACAAAGTTTTGTGAGTTCAAAGCTTTGGTCGAGAAAGAGTCAGGGAAGAAGATCAAGGCCTTGAGAAGTGACAACGGTGGAGAATATGTTTCTCGAGAATTGAAGGACTTCTGTGCGGCAGAAGGAATTAAATGAGAGTTGACAGCACCTCTTAACCCACAGCAGAACGGGGTGGCTGAGAGGAAGAACAGAACTATTATAGGGGCAGCACGGGCAATGTTGCATCACCAAGGCCTACCACTTCACTTGTGGGCTAAGGCATGCAACACAGTGGTCTATTTGCATAATAAAAGCCCGCCTTGCATACTTGGGATGAAGACACCAGAGGAAGCTTTCTCCGATAAGAGACCAGATGTGGGTCACTTCAGTATCTTTGGCTCATCAGTATATTGCCATGTGACAAAGGATGCACGGAAGAAGCTTGAGCCGACAGCAGAGTTGGGGACATTTGTGGGGTACACTAATACACCTCACAACTATCGGGTGTACTTGCCTACCAGTCGGAGGACAGTGGTTCGCAGAGATCTCAAGTTTGATGAGCAGAAAGCCATGCAAGTTTCCCTTGAGAGGGAGCTCCAACTACAAGGTATGGAGGAATTGTTGGTTCCTAAGGAGGAGGAGCCTCAAATTGATGCAGAGCAACTACATGCAGAGGTTCTAGGAGTGGAGACATCCACTCAATAAGAGTCTTCCAGAGATGGACGGAAGCGCACAAGAGAAGCTGACAAATTGTTGGAGGATGCGAGAGAGAATGTCAGAGCACCATCTTCTCAGCACAGACAGAGGATGTCACCTGAGAGGTACACTGGATACATGGCCCTTGTTGGGGAATGTGTTGAGACTGAGCCATCTTCCTTTGAGGAAGCAGTGCAGCAGCCGATTTGGGTTGATGCTATGGTGGAGGAGTCTGACTTCATAGTTCGTAACAGTGTTTGGGACATGGTTCTGAGACTAGAGAACAAGTCAGTTGTGAGTTCTAATTGGCTTTACAAGGTAAAGCAAGTTGTTGATGGTAGTATGGAGAAGCATAAGGCAAGATTTGTTACCCGTGGCTTTTCACAGGTCGAGAGGATCATGTTGCTGCAGTATATTTCGACAGAGGAGCAAGATGCTGACATTTTGACAAAGGCATTGTCAAAGTGTAAATTCTTGTTCCATAGGGACAGGATCGGGGTGGCAAATAATCCCTTTCTTGTTGAGAGGGAGTGTTGAAATATGGCAACAAGAATATTCCAATTTAATTTATCCTTGAATTAAATTGTGAATTAAAATTGAATTTAGTCTTAACAGCTACTTGGAATAATTAATTAATTTATTTTAAATTAATTAGTTGTAGAAATTCAAGTTAGAAGTCTTTCTGAAGTCATGCAAGAGTTATCCCTTAAATTAAGGAGATAATATTGAGTTATATTTGAGTTGTAATTAGTTAACTCGATTTACTGAGATAAGTCCAGTTAAATTAGTTCCAAACTGTTTGAGGAACTAATAGTGAGTTAACAGTCAATTGATACATGCATGCACTCAAATAGTGCTACTCCAGTTAACTAAAGATTCCTTCATCAGAAGCTCATGCATGTCTATTCTGAGAAAGACCCAATTGAGTTAAATGTCAAGGACAATGTACTATCAGTTGCATGTGTTTTCTCATGGAGAAAACTCATGCATGCAGTCAAGGATTTAATCTTTTAGGATTGCGCAGTTTTGGAAAGAGGTTATCCACTTGGTTGAAGGAGAATCATCCACAAGGAACAGCGTAAGGAAATAGGAGCTTGGAGGGCAGAGAGGAAGGCTGGAGAGAAGCCAAGATTTCCTGTGAGCATCTGTGAGGATTGCACTGAGAGTTGGCTAGTTGTGGGAGCTAAGGCTTTGTATAATTCCTATGTATTTCCACCATGTATGATAATACAATAGTGTGGGGTTTTTAGTTGAGGCTTTCCCCAAAGTATTTTCATGTGTATTGTGCGATTGATTCTTCTTCTTCTGGTTATATTGTTCAACTCAATCTTTAAGCTTCCACAAATTGATAGTAGAAGTAGGTTATAGTATTCTGCTTTGATTTATATTACATTATCGAGTTAACCTACACAGATTTTCTACATAACATGAAGCACATTACTGCAAAGTTTGGTATGTTGCAATGAGAGAGCTCACAGAGAAATAGAATGTATGGATTTTGGAGAACACAAGAGAACCTTGTAGAAAAACTAATGTGGAACTAGCCTAGAGAATGTTAGACTAGAGAGTAATAGGTTGAGTAACACCCATAACATGAAGCTCTGAGAAGGAAGGGGCATTTATACTCATAAACTAAACACATATACTACTCTAATATCATTGTTCGAAAAAGGAATTGAAAGATACGTGTGTATTTCCTTTTTCATTAAAATGATACATATATAAATGCATTTTTTATGACCATCGGATTTATCTTTCAAGTTCTCATGGATTCCTGATGACCCTAATAGACTAGGTGTCTGAAATTCCTCCCCTTAATATGAAAGCCCAGTTCTTGTGAGTCCAAACAAACACATGAGGACATCTATATATGGCTAAATGTGCTCCCTAAATTGGTGGTTTTGGGATGACCACAAACCCAATGGCTAGCAAAAGCCAAAGTCTTTATAACACCTTTTTTAAACCCAAAATTTTGTAATTGTAATTAACACTTATAATGTTGGAAATGGCCAACATAGATATTTTGATAAAATTTGTTGATGTAATATGAATTTTATTTTAATATATTGCTAAGATTTGAAGAAGAGAGAAACCTAAATAAATCTTTATGCCTGAGAGGAACTTGCAAAGGAGTAATTCAAAAGTTTCCTATTTATTCTAAATTTAATGTTAGTTTCCCTTATCCCCATAAGTCAAGTTGGTGGTTGAAATATCCAACTACCAATGGTTATGAGAAATAATGGAAGTGGTATGGGGTTTCTCTAGAGGTATGTGTAATGTACCCATCTAGAGTCTTTCGAAATAACCATATAGTATAAGATAACGACCCTAAGTTCTCACATAGGCAGATTGTGGTTAGACATGAGGGCATTAGTAGAATGTACATGTTTTTGTAGATAGAGAGAGAAAATAAAATTGTTGTTGTAGATTGTTTCTTGGTCATGAACAAAGTGATAAAAAATGACGTGTGAACCTGAGAAAACTCATGAGAAGAAAAACAAAACCACACTTGGATGTTGATAATATGACTTTAAACATAAGGTGACAGAAAGCCTTTTGAGTCGTAATAATTTGTGTGGCGTCATGATTTTACTTGACTGGTTAAGGAAGTTGGTGTTGAAGCCTCACGAGGGCTTCACTCAATGAACCTCTGACATATCATGTGCATTTGTGGTATACTAAACAATACCCCTAATTTGACTACATATTGGAAATTAACTCTAAAATTTAAATTATTTAACCCCCTACCAATATGAAACCAATACACCTTCCCAATTTAAAAAACCCATACTTTGACTAGATATTATAGGCATCCATTTTTTCATTAACATTTTTTATACCCATTTATATTTTTCATTAACTTTGAGCTCCATTTTTTTATACTTGTCAATATAAAAAACATTTACCCCATATTATATGCTCAATATATTATGTCATTTTTTTCCTCAATATGAATGCATGTGCTATGGTATTGCTCCCCCAGTGAAGCCCCCGTGTGAAGCCTTCAATTTTAGCTAGAGCGGCAGGATAAGTTTTGAGTAATTTTTCTAAACTAAGCACTAAAAAAGGTGAAGTATTGAGGAACTATAGGATCAAAGAAGGACTCCCTTAGTGTTGTGTAGGCCCATTCTGGAAACTGTGAGATGTTAATAGACCTTAGCTCAATGGTTGAAAGGAAACATAATAATTCATGTGTGAAGGAGAGTTGCCTTCATGATTCTCTACCCTAAATGAACCCATCTATACCTAAGGGAGTCTTCCTCTTGAGGTATCAGATCTAGTTGAAAGATGACCATCTGCAAGAAAAATATAGTGTAGATGAGCTTATCGTTGGGTGAGAAGTGGTTCTTCCTTCTTCAGTGGCCAACAAAGCTTGGGTGACTTAGATAAGTGTAACTATTTCTCTTTTAATGAAATGACATTATTGTTCATAATTTGATGAAAGTTACCATGTTGAGTTACTAAGTATGTTTTTAGTGATGAGGTAAAACAATGTGAAATCGTGATTGGTTACTAGTTGGTATTTCTTTTATGATTGAATGTAGCATATGGAGGTATTCTTTGAAGTATGTTACCTATGGTAGATGTAAGATGTATGGTTTTGTGAAGTAGAATGTATAAGTTGAAATAAGCTTTAAGGCTCCTCGTGTATTATGTTAGTGTGAATGGATTTTACTAGGTCAGCTATGGGATTGAACAATATTGTTGTATCTCTTATTAGAAGTGAGAAGATGTGGGGTTTTCCATTATTGGAGACCTTGGAATAAGGTGGCAAGTGCCCTGTTTGGGAGAGCCATGGAATGTCTCTTGCAAGATTATTGGAACTTGAATTGTTATATATCTATTAAGTGTACCTTCGAGTAAGTTAATTAACAAATGAACTTAATTTATTTTTGGTTTAAATTTTTCTCTAAACTTATTATAATTTTTTATTAAAACTTATAATTTTACTTAATTGTTAAAAATATATATATTAAAATTTTAAATAATTTTCTTTATTAAAAATTATAATTCTACTCGATAAAAATGCATTATGTTCGAAGTTCTATATCTTTTTTGTGCTTTGACAAGAGGTCCCACTAAGCAACGTGTACTTGACCTCGTTCCTCTCCCCCATGAACTAAGAACCATCCAAAAGTAACCAACTAAAGAACTTTATTTAGACATTGAAGTAGAAAGCCCATAATTGGGGTTTTGAACAATGGAAAGACCAAACTGATTTGTAAAGGGTCCCTTCAACATTAAGATCCAATTATGAAGAACCTAAGTGTTGCCCTAGAATCCTAGTGGGGCTGCTACACTCCACAATCATTCTTACCTCCTCATGTCAATTCTCTAGGGTTTTGTAGCCATTAGGGGACTCTTTTATATATATATAAGAGTCCCCTAATAGCTACACAACCCTCTATATATATATATATATATATATATATTTTGCACCTAAGAGCGCTGACTTGAAATTTAAGGCATACAACCATATATACATGGAAGTGGCTTTTTGCTTTTAATATTTCCATATTTCCCACATGGAGAGACTTTTATTATGTGACCCTGTACCATATCAATAATTTGTGCTCGTCTCCACCATCGGATTTAAAGATATATTATTATATATATATAAAATGAAATATCGAAAATTTAATATTTATTTTTACATCAACCAAGTTCAATGCACACAGAAAAATAATCTTTGACAAAAGAAACACAGAAGAGAGAACCTAGAAATTCATGACAACAAAACATCTTCTTTCAATTTCTCTGTGCACATTGTTATTTATGCTAGATTCTTATTATTGCAAGATAGTTTATTGGAGATTACGAGGAAAATTCCCTCTTTTTAAGGACATTATATCCAATCTATTTCCTTTATTTTCGAGAAAAATGAATGGTCTCTCGTTAAGGTGGTTAGGATGAAAAAAGGTGTAATAAAATAGTAAAGATTAGGGTAGTGACTATAAACGTTTTGACTATGTATTTTTTATAAATTATATTTTAGGTAATTTAAATTTAAAATATTATTTAATATATATAGAGAGAGTTTTTTATAACTACTTTCTAAGGTGCTTTTAAGTGTTGAAACTGAATTTTTTAAATATTTTTTAAAATAATAAAAAATGGACATGTTTAATTATTTTTTAGAAAATTAATAAGATAAAGTAATAAAAGATAACAAATGTCACAAAAAGCCAAAAGCCCCATTCAAGTTCAATCACGGCTGGCTTCAGGATCCTTCATATATCAATATGGTCAAGGAATTTTGGAATTCAAACCCGATTGATAGGTCAGAATCCTTGGCAAAAGGTTTCTGCTCAAACCTATCTCAACTCAAGCACCTCTCTATTAATTGGGCCAAAGAAAAACACCAAAAGGAAAACTCAGTCCTTCTGCTCATCGAATCAGAACTCTCCACACTATTGGATGAACGAGGATTAGGGTTTTCCACAGCGGAAGACAAATCTCACCTGGTGGATCTAGAAAACTAGAAGTCAAAGATATTAAAAGACAAAGAGGAGTCCATTCATCTTCGTAGCAGAGCCATCTGGTTAAAAGCAAGAGATGACAACACTCGGTTCTTCCATAATTATGCAAAAGGTAGAAAGGTCCAAAATACCATCTGGAATATCCCATTGCCAAAGGGTGGAGTGGCTGACTCCTTCAATAAGCTCTCTCACCTGGGATCTTCTCACTTCAAGAATCTCTACAAACAACCTCTTGGCTCGACTATTGCCGATATTATCAACATTGCTGGACATTTCCCCAGGTTTGTAAACGAGGATGAGGCGGAGGCTTTATATGATCCAGTGACACTTGGGGAACTTGAGGGCACTCTAAAATGGTTTAAAAAGGAAAAAAGCCCGGGCCCGGATGGTTGGACCATCGAGTTCTACATTGCTTTCTATGAACTTCTCAGCCAGGACTTACTTAGGGTTGTGGAGGAATGCAGGGTATCTGGGTCACTTTACAATGCCATCAATTCGACATTCATAGCCCTTATTCCCAAATCGGACTCCCCTTCCTCCTTTGATGATTACCGTCCCATCTCTCTATGCAATGTGCTCTATAAGATCATCTCCAAGATCATTGCAAACCGCCTCAAACCTATCCTGTCCCGTAATATTGCCCCTCAACAATTTGCTTTCCTTGAACATCGTCAGATACATGAAGCCATCGGTTCGACCCAAGAGGCCTTTCACACCATTTGGACCAGACACCATAAGGCCATCATCCTAAAGATTGACTTGGCAAAGGATTTTGATCGAGTCAGCTGGCTCTACATCAAGATGCTCCTTATCCATCTGGGCTTCCCCATCAATTTCATTACCTGGATCATGGCTTGCATCACCACCCCCACCTTCAGTGTTCTAATCAATGGGTCAGCATCTCAGTTTTTCCATTCTGAACGAGGTCTCAGACAGGGTTGTCCACTGTCTCCCCTACTTTTCCTGATAGTTATGGATGGTCTGAGTCGATTGATTGCTTCTGCTAAGAGAAATGGGGATCTTTGTGGTCTCTAAATATCTAATGATTGCTTTCTCACCCATCTCCTTTTTGTAGACGATGTCATGATTTTCCTTGATGGTAGCATCAGGGACTCTCGCTCATTTTCGAAAGTCCTCACCCTTTTTTCATCTGCCACTGGGATGCTCGCAAACCATTCAAAATCATTTATCATTCTTACCAGAACCTCTATCCATGAGTCTCAATTTGCTCGACAACTGTTTCCATTCTGCAATAGCCCCTTAGATCGTGGTCTTAAATATTTAGGATTTTGGATCAAGCCTGTCAGCCAAAAGATAGTTGACTGGATCTGGCTCGTCTCAAAGCTGGAAAAGTGGCTAAACATATGGAGTCACCGATATTTATCTAGAGTTGGTATACTTGTATTGGTTAAATCTGTTCTGGAGGCAACACCGGCCTTTTGGATGGCTCTTGCATGGATTTCGAGGAACATCTTGGCAAGATTACATCAATTATGCAACAGATATCTTTGGAATGGGAATCAGGACAAATGGATATTTGCATGGGTGGGATGGAAGAAGATAGCGCTGCCCAAAAAATGGGGAGGCTGGGGATTAAAAGACTTGCCCACATTTGCACAGGCTCTTGCTGCAAAAATGGGGTGGACGTTACTCACAGGTCATAATCTCTGGACTAGCATCACATATCACAAATATATCTGGCCTCTGCACATAATGGATTGGATCCGACTTCCAAATTGGCCCAAATCCGGCATCTCTTTTGTATGGAAAGCACTACTAAAATCCATGCCTCTCATTAGGGATAACTTGGTTTGGAAAATCAACGATGGATCTTTGGCTCGAATCGATACAGACCCATGGAATGGGTGTGGGGGCAGACATCTATTACCCGAGGCACTCATACAGCACATAAACTCACACGAGATCAAAGTACTCGCTGACATCGCAGATCCGCTCAATTCATCCATTTTAGAACAGCGCTGGAAATCCGCATTACAGATCAATCTTCCACCCCACTGGCACTAGGAATGGACCGATTATATAACTGCATTATCAGAATCTCACATCAGGATCAAACAGGGTCTAGATGAACTTATTTGGAATCAATCTGAGCACGGAATGTACACACCAAAATCGGGGTATTTAGTGCTGATCTCTCATAAGGTACCAGATCTGATCTCATTTTGGTGGAAGGCAATATGGAAACTCACTACGCCTCCACGGATAAAGCTCTTTTTTTGGTGTATTCTAAAAGGTATAGTGCCCACAGGTGAGAACCTTATGCACAGAGCTATCTACGGGCCTACCTGGTGTACTCTATGCAAAAACGCAACCGAATCGATTCTTCACATGTTCCTAAAGTGCACAGCCTTGATGAACCTGTGGCAATCTGTATCCACAACTATACACTTTTCGGGTTCTTGGGAAGGCGATGATATTAACAGAGCCTGGGAATCATGGTATAACCGACATAAAGGTTCTAAACTACAGAGTCTCCCCATCATTATCAGCTGGTACCTATGGCTGGCTCGGAATTGGACTATATTTGATGACAAACTTGTGAGTTGGTCGCATCTATCTGCTCTTATTATATCAGCTTATAATGATATGCCTGGGCCACCCCAACCTCGCACTCGAAGTCCCCGTGACCCTCCGCTTATTGACAAACGTACCCCTTGGGCATTTTTTGATGGTGCTGCCCAGCAGCAGGCATGCGGGGGTGGTTTTATATTATACATCAATGATCAACATTTCTATAAAGTCCGAATGGGTTTGGGGATTGGCTCAAACAATTTTGCTGAACTCATCACTCTTCGTCATCTCATGCATTTCTCATTGGGACATCATTGCATGAACATTCATATATTTGGAGATTCGAAGATCATCATAGATTGGTTCAACAATATTATTGTTTGTCACACACATACACTCAGTAACATATTGGATGAAATAAATATTTTGAAGGCTCAGTTTATTGACATTACTTGCAATCATATCTACAGGGAACACAACAGCAGTGCCGACCAACTTTCCAAGGAGGCCACATCACTTCCCCGAGGAGAGTGGATGCTCCAGGAGCAGCACGGGTCAAATGCATACCAATACTATCATTGACCTTATATAGACCCACATTACCATAGGGCAGTTAGCCCATGAGATACAATATCTGACATTTTTGCTATCTTTTGAACAGTATATTTTGTATATAGTGGACTGAAAACTTTTTTACAGAGCCCTGTGTGGCAAATATGTACATATAAATAGAACAACTATAAACGAACATCCTGTGTGATGATTCTGGTCATATACTGATATTATCGATCACATACTAAGCCCACAGAAGGCTGACTGACTCTATAGCATATGCATAGTGCATCTACAATATGTAATTTTTCAAGTTAATGAAAGATTACGATTTTTCCAGTGGAAAAAGAGATAACAAATGTTTTACAATTTTCTTCATTTGTGTATATTTGATGGGATATGGGGAAGTCAACAAAATTATGTGTACATTAATGAGTTATGGACGAAGTTGGAGTGAAGAAGCAATTTCCAAGTGGTTAGGCAACTTGTGGAGTGAGATAAGTCAAACTTCAAGGTCCATATCTTTGATGGGGTCTTTTCCAAGTAGTTCATATCCAGCAAGGGGCATAATCGACTTTAGGTATGAGTCACACAACACAATGTCGTATACACCAAACAAGCGCATTACACGCGTACTACTAGAATGGGCATATTTTTGGTGGTCCTCGAGGATTGAAACTAGTCCCACAATGTTTCCTGCATGTCTTGCGCATGGCACAGCCATGGTCTCATACGAAGGCTCACCTGTCATGAACATCCCAGATTAAATGCCCTCAACTTTAGTTCAAGGATTTCATACGTCCCAGGATCTCAAGTAGGATCATTTTTTTTGTCGACCTAGATATGGAGAACTCCTTCAATGGTGGATTGATTACATGGTTTGATCATTCTGGCAAGGGTTTTATGCTCATTTATGAGCTCATCATGCAGTGTTGTCTTGGGTTTGTTAAGCTCAGGATCCTCGAAACACTTGGACAAGGTTGTGTAGTTTTCCTGGATTACTTTCGTTGGAAATCATACTAGGTTTCTCATATGCGCATTTTATTATATAAGGCTTCAAATGCTCGTAGGGTGGCAGAAATATGTTTGTCTGGTTCCTATAGGAGAGTTAGTCTGCCAGACCTATGAGTCATCCATCCAGCTTAAGTGGAGAATACACACAACTATTATAGTGTCTAAAGGTCAATATCTAGATATCCACATTTCTCGTCCCTCACTGTGTCTCAGTTGCAGTTTCTCTCACCATCGAGTTTTTCTCGGAGTAGTCTCCTTGAGTTGGTTCTTTCCTCAATGTTTTTTGTGTTATTCTTCCATGATATGGGGACTGGTCTGTCCTTCGAACTCATGGTTTTCTTATCTCAGACCTCTTTTTTACAGATCCATTTGGGCACATCAAATCCCAACATCCAAATCAGTGTTTTAGGGCGCATCAAAGCCTAATTTCAATTGCTTCATGCCCTAAACAAGCCACCCTTTTGAATGCCTCCTTCCCGGATAGTTTCATGACTTGAAGACATCTAGAAATAACCTCTAGAGGGACCAACGCAAGTAAGCCCTTATGAAGGTGCGCTGCAGAGCAGTTAAGTCCACTGCCAGGGTGCTCTGCTGAGCACTTAGGCTTCCTTTCACCTGCATTGGGCGAGAATGCGAAATTCACATAGGGTTTGGGGAATATTCTTATCTTTTGGAGTCATCTAGAAGTTTCCCTCATTTATCAACTCCTATGAGCTCGAAAATGGATCAGGAATGAGCTAAGGTGCATCCTATCCTCTCATCCCTTCCTGCATGGAACTAATTCTAAGTATGGAAGGCCATTCAATGCCACCATTAATGAAAAAACCTCCTTCATCTTCCTATAAATTGACCACTCATCTAAGTGATTAGGGGTTGAATTATGTTGAATTGTAAGGAGATAATGATGCTATGAGATTTGGCTTTGAAGCAAGTATTGTGATGCTACAAGTTTGTCATGCTTTTGATGTGATGTGGATGGGATCCAAGCTGGAGGAATGGCTTTGAATCAAACACCGATGGTTGTAATTCCTTCTTCTATCTAATAAAGTGTTTGAACCTTTTTCCCATATCTTTGTATTGTTTCATAATGCTTATGTGTGTGAATTGTATCTGATTCCTTTCACTTATATTCAATAGATCGTATTCTTTGATCAGTTTTTGTCTTCTATTGTGTTTGAAGGGTACTTCTTAAGTGGATTAAGTACGAGAAAGAGCGATGGAATTGATACAAGGGAGAGGAGAGGAAATCGGAACTACAGGTAGGCCTTCTATCTTCTCATATTATCTATGGCTTATAAGAAAAGTCTAAAACACTTTAAACTATTGTTCTAGATACAACTACTTATCTAGGGAATTAGTATTTATCCGTAGATGCTAAATTCTCCAAGACAAATTGCCTACCCATACTTTTTGGTTTGCCAGGAGGTATTATGCAGTTCACAGTTGCTTGGTAAACCTTTTGCCTAGATTATCCCTCTTTTGTTTTGTTGTGTTACTTTGATTAAAATAAAATTAATTGACCGCGGACAACATCCCTCATGCTCACTCCTTAGTTAATCTTAGGTTGAAACATATGGCAACAAATCTGGAGTCCACCGATCAAGGAATTCCTTTTGATGGGAATCCTAGTCCTTTTCCTCCTTTTGGAAATATTGGTGCTCCATATATGGCTACATTGTCCCTTCCAGGATTTACCATTGGCTTGCCAGTACGGTTGTTTTCAACCTCCTTGGTTCAAAATGTCGTGATTTCTCCGCAATCAAGTACACCTCCAACTGGACAAAAGCAACCTCTAGTTGATCCTAAAGTTGACCCTTTTCCTTCTTCCTCGGTTGTCTCTTCCTCCCCTTCTTCCCCTTCGTCTGGTGAAAGTACTGGTACTAGTAACCAGGTGGCTAAGAAGAAGAAGAAAGGGAAGAAGAAGAAGAAGAAGAAGCAAATTCAGCAGAGGGGCAACCAAGCAACCATTGCTTTGAATGCAACATTTAATGAGAAACTGTCCATCAAGCCTCACAAAGTTCGATATCCATGCAAACTTTGTATGGGAGACCATCTTCTTCGAAATTGTTTGGGTATTCCTCAGATCTTAGAAGAATGGTCTTCTCGTTCACATAATCCTGTGTCATCAATTTCTGGAGATCATGTTGGTGACACACCATCAACTAGTGGTAGTAAAGTTCATGGAAAGAAGGGTAAAGTTAAGTTTCCCTGTAGATTATGTGAAGGGAATCACCCCATTCAACTCTGTCCCTATCTGGATGAAGCCAAAAAAGTGTCAGATAACCGTCCTGCTTCACCGCAATGACTTCCATCTGGTTACAGGAAACTCTTCCTAAATCCTTCACTAGTTGATGAATTGACTGACCAAAATCAACCGTCGGTCGAACCCACTCTCTCTAAAAGTGAATCCTATGAGTCTATACCTGACCTAAATCAACAGGTCAAGGAAATAGTTGACTCGATTTCACCTTCAGTTAATTGTACCTTTCCCGAAGAGAGTGAATATGATACCACTCAGGTTCTTTTTGTTTCTTTAGAATCAAATGAGCTTGGGGGAAATCCGCCTGTTCCATCAAGACAGGAGGAAAATCCTCTCATTCTCATAACTCAAGGGGTTAATTCTCTCGTTTCTACAGGACCCCCTCCAAGTAGTCTGGTCATTTCCTTTGATTGGAATCGACTAGCAGGATTTTGTCTTCCTTCTTATGTGCCTTTCCAGATCATAGTACAAGTTTGTAATATGATTGTATCGGGCACTATTATAGATGAAGGTGCATTTGTGAGTATCCTTTCCTCAACTACTTGGCAAGCACTCGGTTCACCGCCACTTGTGCCTGTTACCCAGAATCTGTTGGCTTTTAACAGAGGAACTAGTCAACCATTAGGGATCCTCCCTCAGTTACCTATTACTTTGGGAGGAAAAATTGTTTATCTGAATGTGATGGTAGTCCCAAGCCCTTTAGATTACAATTTACTTCTTGGGCACGACTATGTTTATGACATGGGAGCTATTGTTTCAACACTCTTTCGAGTGATTTGTTTCCCGCATGAAGACAGAATTGTCACAGTTAACCAGCTTTCATTTCCCGGTCCAAATATGGCTTCCAGTCAACCATGTTTCCTAATTGGTCCTTTTGTACCAATGATATCATCCCCACCACAGGTTAATTATGTGGCAACCCATTCCATGCCTACATTAACTGACGATCAATTCAGTGATGTTGTACATTATGTACTGGGGGCATTGGAACCAAATCTCTCTTTCCAGAGCATTGTTCTCCCATCATATGAGAACCTCTTAGAAGTCATGACCTCTTATGGGTCGTGAAAAAGGATATGAGGATAGTTCTTTTACTGTGTCAACCTTGTTAAAAAAATGAAACAGGTCCACGAGGACAGTTCCTTGTCTTGTGTCAACCTCATTAAAAAATGAAACCAAGGAATATGAGGATGGTTCTTTTACTGTGTCAACCTCATTAAAAAATGAAACAGGCTCATGAGGATAGTTCTTTTACTGTGTCAACCTCATTAAAAAATGAAACAGCTCCCATGAGCATAGTTCATTGTCTTGTGTCAAGCTTGTTAAAAATGAAACAAGAAGTATGAGCATAGTTCCTTGTCGTGTGTCAAGATCGTTAAAAATGAAACAAGGAATCTAAGCAGAGTTCCTTGTCTTGTGTCATGCTCATTAAAAAATGAAACAAGGTCCCCTGGAGCAAAGTTCCAATTCGAGTCTTTGATTAGATCTCGTAAAATCCCAGTCGAGTCTTTCACTTGATCTCGTAAACGAACCTTCATTCCATCCACCTGATAACCATGAGTAGTCTACTTAGGTGAATGTAATGAAGGTTGGGGGGCACGCACCTAGTGGTAAGGTTAAGTTTCCTTGTAGGTTATGTGAAGAGAATCACCTCATTCACCTTTGTCCCTATCTGGACGAAGCCAAAAAGGTGTTGGATAACCGTCCTGCTTCACCGCAGCGACTTCCATCTAGTTACAAGAGACTCTCCCTTTCATCATGCTGGGGGCATGTAAACTAATCTCAAGCATAGTTCTTCATTTCAAGCTTGTGTAAAAATGAAACTAAATTCAAGCATAGTTTTTCATTTTAAGCTTGTGTAAAAATGAAACTGAATCCAAGCATAGTTTTTCGTTTCAAGCTTGTGTAAACATGAAACTAAACCCAAGCATAGTTCCCTATGGTTCAAGCTTGTGTAAAAATAAACCCATTTCCATTTTTAATCCTCATGATTGCCATTCTATCAGCCTCTTTAATCAGATGAGCCTTTGTTGTTTCATTCCATCACCACCATCTCTTTGGCCGATCATACGCTTTCACTTGGTTGTTTTATCCTTTTTGAGGAACAGTTGCAATGAGTGGTCTTATTAGCCAGCCTCTTCACATAAATCAACATGTTTTGAGAAGTTCCAACATCACTGGAACCAGTTGCTATCCTAGACACCACTCATTCCTCAAATTGGAGTCCTCTTTAAGCGCTTTTCAGACTCTCTAAATATGAAAAGATTACTGAGCGCTTGTCCTTTTCAGCTCATTAATGAATTGGAAACAACATCTACTTAGTATAAGTTTAACCTTTTTTCGAGCTGAGATAGATTATTTACGAAAAAGGAATACTTTGACCGAACATGGTCAATAGGTTCTCTCTCGTATTGTTTTATGCCTTTTTGGGCTTGAGAGACAAATCAACGAAAAAGAACTTGTGGAGTTTTCCTTTTGTCCCTTTTCAAACTCTCTAAACATGAAAAGGACCGAGTTATCTTTGTCGTTAAACTCATTAAAAACATAAAATAGCAACAAACTTGTCCATCTAGACAAGACCGAGTTTCACCTTCGCTAGACTCGTTAAAACATAAAATAGCGATGGATTCGCCCGAAGGGTGAAATTATACAACAAGAATATGTTATCCTCCTCAAGCTTGATAAAAATAAAGAGGTATTGGTTAGCAATGACTGGGGAAAATGGGAAAAGGGGAAAACCACTTTATGGTAGCAAGTCGCTTTTGAACATGACACTTTCACTCCATCACCATGACTATTTGGGTTGGGTTATTAGGTTGATGGTTATCACACTGTTGGTCTATCATACCATCCATCACTTTGTTTTGGGTCAATGCTACCAATTCACTTTAGTGTCACTGACATGTTCAAGAGAAGTCATTGAGTCGAAAATTCATCTTTTGCAATACCATAAACCTTCATTTTCATGACCGTCATTCCTAAACCTTGTGTCGTCAGTCAAATTCCATCTCTAAAATCAATACACTCGTTTCATGTCGTTGATGTGGGATACATCAAGGCCCTCCTGCGATGAGTCGCTTCTTGTTAACATCAGCACATTATCCAAGAAGTTGACTTAGAAACACCCATTCAGTACCTTGAGGCTTGCATGCATCAATGGCAGGTTTCTCGCTTCCGGCGATAGGCATACATCAATGGCCTTCGACTGAAAAATTTTCTATGGTGTTCGACATCAAATCATCCATTCACACCATGTAAAATGTACTACAATACCTTGAGGATCATTATCATTATCGGTGATTTCTCTCGCATCTGTTAACAACTTACATCATTGGCTGGTAATCAAATGGTGTCTTCCCATGTTCGACTTCAGATCACATTGTTGGGTCTTGAAAATGTCATTCATTTCCATTACACTTTCACTATTATGTCCATTATATTACCTCCATTTCACTACTATGTCACTACATTCATCCCACTTTCATTATCATTGGGCCACATTTATGTTTTTCCAAACTTTATTAATTATAAGCCTTTTAAGTGAATTTGTGGTTAAAATTTAGAAAATAATGTGCATATGCTTATACCTAA
The DNA here is from genome assembly GCA_031772625.1 of Pinus tabuliformis. Classification (NCBI taxonomy): domain Eukaryota; kingdom Viridiplantae; phylum Streptophyta; class Pinopsida; order Pinales; family Pinaceae; genus Pinus; species Pinus tabuliformis. The sequence goes on from CM062820.1 coordinate 384,742,215, forward strand.
CAAGTGGGTTGAGATTGTTGACATGTGTAGATCAAAAGGAGGCTTCTAGAAGACCCTTATGTGGCACTCTAAGGCCAAATTCGAATTTGAGTGGAAAGAATCATGGGGATCATGAGGATATGTGTCATATCTCCTAATTGTATTGTAACTCTAAGAAGACATGTGTCTTATCAGTTCCTATTTTGATTAGGACTCTAGAGGTAGAGGGAGAGATTCATGAACTCTTATTAATGAGATGGCTTCTCATCTTTTTCTATAAATAGGAGATCTCTCTCCTTCATTTGTTAGTTTTTAGAGCTTGTTAGCTTGTTAGTCTTAGCTTAGCTTGGAGTTTATAGCTCTTCCTTGATGGCTTTTGAAAGCTTTGGAGAGTTTTGTTGTACTTTGTAATTTTGAAGAATTTGAATAAAGCTTTGATGTTCTCAACATGGAAGGAGATGTGAAGTAGATGTCATGGAGCACATTAGAATGTAAGGTAGAGTAGATTTTATTTTGTAATTTTGCTTTGATTTCATTATGTCATTTGATTGCTTTCAAGTTTGATAGATTAGAGTTTCCATTGATGCAATTTTAATTCATGCAAGTGTGTTCAACCGGTTGATTGTAGATTAGTTTTTCTTTACATGTTTTTGCATCAAATAGTAACATGAGATTTGCCTCTCTGCTGAACTTTTTCTTAAGCTTTTCAATTTCAATTATGCTTTGATTTCAGTCTTATTTATTTATTGTTGTTAGTTAGTTTAGATATCAAATTATTCATGTCATTTGACGTTATCTCTAGAGCCATGGCTTAACCCCGAAAAGCTACTTGGCGAGCTATCAGATTATGAATGAAGTGATTTGATTTTACTTTCATCTCTGCAATTAGATATCAGGTTCTTCATGTTATTGACGTTATCTCCATAGCCATGGCTTAACCCCGAAAAGCTACTTGGCGAGCTATCAGATTATAAGTGAAGTGACTTGATTTTACTTTCATTTGCAAGTAGGTAATTTAGATATCAGGTTCTTCATGTTATTGACGTTATCTCCAGAGCCATGGCTTAACCCCGAAAAGCTACTTGGCGAGCTATCGGATTATAAGTGAAGTGACTTGATTTTACTTTCATTTGCAAGTAGGTAATTTAGATATCAATTCTTCATGTTATTGACGTTATCTCCAGAGCCATGGCTTAACCCGGAAAAGCTATTTGGCGAGCTATCAGATTATAAGTGAAGTAAATTGATTTTGCTTTCGTTAGTCTGCAATTTTTTGTTTGTTTGAGTGCAATAGTTTAGATTTTATTTCTGTAATTAAATGGGCAGCAGAGACAGTGATTTCATGATCAGTATTTCATCTTTTGTTTGATTTAAGTAGCTACATATTTACATTCCTGTTCAAGTATTAATAGCATGTTTTGAGATCTTTTGAAGTGCTAAGTTTTGGAAGTTACCATAAGAGACATAAACCTTGTCTTGAAATCTACATCCATACTTGACCTTTAAAAGTATTCTTAAGACCTTAGAATAGGATTTCCATTTGCGTTAAACACTTTAGGAAACCAACAAGAACAAAACCCCAAAAACAACATAAACTATAAAACAACGAAGTAAAAAAAAGTTTAACTAAGCACATATGGTGCACCACACTTCATCAGTTTACGATACCCGGATTGATAATTTATGTAGAGCAATTTAAGACGTTAAATTGACTAGACATTTTGGCGTTGTTGCCGGGGAAGTGTAATTAGGAGACCTTATTTCTTACATCTAAAAAAATTTAATAATTCTTGAGTATGCTCTCTTCTTGCACTTTGTGTGATTTGGAGGATCAGAAAAAGAATTGTTATAAAAAAAATAATAATTAATAATTATTGAGTATGCTCTCCTCCTGCACTTTGTGTGATCTAGAGGATCAGAAAAAGAATTGTTATGTTAAAAAAAAAAAAGGAGACAAAATAAACTTCATCATTTCAATTGATTTAATAATAATATATAAATAAATAAAATAAAATAAAAAATAAAAAATAAAAAAATAAAACCCAACTGCTTTGATAGGTTCAACTGTCCAAGATTGACTGGTTATGGTTTGTAGTGGTCCTCAAAACACTGTGTCCTGTTTTAATAAGATTTTGCAACTTAGCTGCGGAATGTGGCCTGATTCCGCAGCTAATTGTGAATTCCGTAGCTAGTTTCAAGGTTTAGCAGGTTACAGGCGTCCAATGAAAAAACCGACCACATGGGCACCTCCGGAATTGTCCCGACATGGATCCTATCCTAGTCACCCAACCCAGATTGATAAAAAAAATTAGCATAAGACCTCAGTCAAAGTCCTATTTTTAGCGTGTTTACCTTGAAGTCTTTGCTGCCTGAAATTGAAAATCATTAATCATTCTTATAAAATTTCACAATTTCAGAGAAAAAAAAAAGGAAAACAATCTATGGCTATCTCCAATTCCAATCTCCACTATGGCCTCAATAGAAACCTACATTCTTTGTGGTAATTTTGATACTGATATTAGATGTTGATTTGGGTACAAGTGCCATTTTGCCCATGGTGAAAAGGAGCTTGGGAAGGTAAATGCAATAACACACAATCTCAAAGATGATTTGGCAACAAAACATTTTGGTAGTAGGTTCCTAGTTGGTGGCTTAGATGGGAAGCCTAGAGGTCGTCCTGGCTATCATGAGGTTACTCCCCCTAGTATGGCAGTTGTAGCTACATTTGGTGCTTCAGCAACTGCAAGAAAAATAATAAATATCGATGTTGCACTTGCTGGTGTTTTAATTTGGAAAGGTGGTGTAAAATCTAAGTAAATATGTCATTCAACTGGTGCAAAATTGGCTATAAGAGACCACGAATCCGATACTAACCTAAAGAATATTGAGTGGGAAAGCAGTTTTGATCAGATAAAGGAAGTCGATGCCTGGGTTTGTCAACTGATTGTGCACACGAGTACTACATTGCCTGTAAAGTAGATTTCATTTACTACAAACAATTTCAAAACCACGACCATTAGGAATCAATAAGCATAAACAACAGACCTGCAAATGAAATTCAACCACAGCAATTCAGGAAAAACGCAAAACAGAGAAAAACATCAAACTTTGAATGCACGATTTGGCCAAACGGAGGCGAATTTGGAAAAAATAAAACATGTATTTTTTCACCAATAGGGTCAATTAGATAACCCAAAAACGGTTTTAAGAAATTCGTGGCGGTTTAAGAGAATTTCTCGGTTCTCTGAAGCCTCTTTTTGCCTACCGCGTGAAGAAAAACGGAATTTGAATTAATTAACTGACAGTTGATTTAATTCGGCTGCTTCCGATTTGAAATCAATGGCGTGCTAATAATTAACTGTTTGCTAATTATACATCTCCCGCCTTTTGCCACCCGTCTAACACCTGCTCTGCCGATTAATAGCAATTCTAATTGGATATGGCTCTTTGTTGATAGACGTAACACATGTTAACAGTAATTCTAATTGGGTACAGCTCTTCGATAATAGACATAACACCTATTAACAACAATTTTAATTGGATACGGCTCTTCGCAACCAACCAATAGACGTGGCATGGAGCTTCTTGGCATTCGATGCAGAGGCCATTCGAAAACTCACTCACATTCTGTTCATGTATATTTCCTGTGAGTTAAACCCAAAATTGCCTCTAATTAAATTGGTTGCCTGGAACTACCAGAGAGGAAGAAAAAGTATCAAAGTGAAATGAATCCCATGCAGGTAGTTGTGTTGTTTGTTTTTAGAATCATCACTTGGATATTCATGGGAGTTGTCTTAAAACATGAGCTATGGCTCAGTATATGCATGCCTGAACCAAAAACAGCTAAACTCTATCAAAGAAAATGTAAAAAAACCATGGCTATCTCATTCAACAACTATGAAATTTTGGGAAATGGTTTCTTGAGAATTGTCAAATCCAAAACAAGTTTGAGTGTTGCAGTAGTTGGTCTGCAAAATAATCCTCTATACATACAAAAAAAAAAAAAAAAATCAAAACTGATGGTTGGTTGTCTTTTAGCTGCGGAATGCAGCCTGATTCCACAGCTAACTGGCAATTCCGCAGCCATTTTCATACTTTTGTAGGTTACAGGTGTCGAGAGACAAAATGAGCCACATGGGTAGCTGGGAAAATGTCAGTACATGGATGGTGTCCTATTCATTTGATCCAAGTTGATGAAAAAAACCTCGGTCAAAGGGAAATCAAGTTGTGTGTTATCACTAAGTCACCACACTAAGTCGCCGCATGTCAAGAAAAAAAAAATTGAATCAATGAAATGAATAAGTTATTTGCTCACTTTTCTGAAGGTATTGATTAATTTTGGACTGATGATGAAAGATGAATGGATAACTTTTTATTCAATATTTTTAACTACAAAAACCGTGCACATTCCGCAACTAAAGTCCAATTCCGCAGCTAAAAAAGCCTCATTGTTCAAATCAACCTAACTTTCTCATACAAAATCAGATTTTGATGATTCAAGTACTGTTGGAAAGATCTCAACAAGATATACACAATTAGAAATCCATCATTAGAGTTTGAAATGGCCAATAATGAAATAAATTGCTGAAAAGAATCAACATTCAACTTGGAGCACAAATTCCAAAGCAGGTATAAATTATTTTGATTTTTCCTTTGAGAACTCGTTTCATTAATACAAATTCTTAGTTTTGTGTGTAAATATCATAACTAGAGAGATTGATCACCTCTCTCCTTTGATAATCTTACATTCCATTGCAAAAGAAGTATTAGTTTTTTTGTAGGTTCTAGGAGGAAAGACAAATGACTACAAGAGAATGGTCTCTCTAAGAGACCAATTTGTTTCATAAGAGGATGATCAGCAACAAAGAGGAAATATGCTGATGCAAAATCAGATCTTAACACTTGAAAAACTTTCAGATACTGTTGTCTCTATCACATCCATACCTCATAATAAACCATTCACCTCATTTCACTTCATACTTTCCATTTACATTCACATCCACTTTCCATCTCTTTTTGTCCATTCATAACCCACAAATAAAAGCAAGAGGCTCATTCACATGCTTATTGCCCATTTCCATTTCTACTCTCCATTGCCATCTTCCATTTCTTGTCATTTTCATTTCGCAAATAAGCTCTGCTTCGATGCAAATTATTGAGTGCATAGTCCTTTGAGTCTAAGCTCCTTGTAAAGACACCTTGAGGCTTGCATGCCTTAATGGCAAGTTCTCATGCTGAAAAACAATGGGAATACATTAATGTCCCTTGTTCATTAGATCTTCTAGGTGACTCGACATCGGCAAAGCTATTCGTACCTAGCAAGATGTGTTTGGGCATCTTAACTCTCATTGTCATCAATGGTGAGAGTTCTCGTGTTGACTAGTGGCATCCATCAATGGCCACTAAGTCAACAATTTCCTACTATGTTAGACATCATAACATCTTTTCACATAGTAGGAATTGTGCCATTGAGTTTTGAAGACATGAAGACTATTATTTTCAGCATTTTGGAGCAGATTCAGCAAGTTTTAGTAGAAGCAATAAAAAATCATCTTAACTCTTTATCCATGACTCTTCTTGTTCAGCCACTTGAAGAAGAATATGATCATAATTTTGCAGCCACCACACATACAACTCATCCATTCCAAAGGGTAAGTTAAGGTACGTCATTTTCTAACTTTTGACCATAGAATTCCATAAAAAGCTAGAATGATAATTGTTGGAAAAACATTTCTCTTCCTCATTTCATAAAATTGCCAATACCATCAGTTGGGGGGGGGAATACATTTATATTCATATCTTTCCATGTCCATATCATATTCAGGAGCCCACATACTTCCAACATATATTAACTATTACATTGTTATTATGAGCATACAATGGCTTTTCAAAAAAAGTGCTTAAAGAATCAATTGGATACAAACAAAATCATGGTTGTCCTACAAGAACCAACCATCATGCAATCCAATAAAGATATACTTTGCAACAATAATCAAAATATCATTATGCAAAGTTCAAAGATCAAAATAGAATATAACAAAAAAAAAAAAATGGTTGTAACACAAGAACCAACCATGTTGCAATTCAAGTAAAACACTTTGCAGAAATATGAAGTTATCAAATGGTATCATGCAAAGTTAAGCCAAAGCTCAAGGATCAAAAGAGTTAATGTAATATATATTACATGAGGACATGCAATAACTTCAGTTGGGGGGTATGTTGGGTCTTGAAAATGTCATTCATTTCCATTACACTTTCACTATTATGTCCATTATATTACCTCCATTTCACTACTATGTCACTACATTCATCCCACTTTCATTATCATTGGGCCACATTTATGTTTTTCCAAACTTTATTAATTCTAAGCCTTTTAAGTGAATTTGTGGTTAAAAATTAAAAAATAATGTGCATATGCTTATACCTAACAAGTGGGTTGAGATTGTTGACATGTGTAGGTCAAAAGGAGGCTTCTAGAAGACCCTTATGTGGCACTCTAAGGCCAAATTCGAATTTGAGTGGAAAGAATCATGGGGATCACGAGGATATGTGTCACATCTCCTAATTGTATTGTAACTCTAAGAAGACATGTGTCTTATCAGTTCCTATTTTGATTAGGACTCTAGAGGTAGAGAGAGAGATTCATGGACTCTCATTAATGAGATGGTTTCTCATCTTTTTGTATAAATAGGAGATCCCTCTCCTTCATTTGTTAGTTTTTAGAGCTTGTTAGCTTGTTAGTCTTAGCTTAGCTTGGAGTTTATAGTTCTTCCTTGATGGCTTTTGAAAGCTTTGGAGAGCTTTGTTGTACTTTGTAATTTTGAAGAATTTGAATAAAGCTTTGATGTTCTCAACATGGAAGGAGATGTGAAATAGATGTCATGGAGCACATTAGAATGTAAGGTAGAGTAGATTTTATTTTGTAATTTTGCTTTGATTTCATTATGTCATTTAATTGCTTTCAAGTTTGATAGATTAGAGTTTCCATTGATGCAATTTTAATTCATGCAAGTGTGTTCAACCGGTTGATTGTAGATTAATTTTTCTTTACATGTTTTTGCATCAAATAGTGACATGAGATTTGCCTCTCTGCTGAACTTTTTCTTAAGCTTTTCAATTTCAATTATGCTTTGATTTCAGTCTTATTTATTTGTTGTTGTTAGTTAGTTTAGATATCAAATTCTTCATGTCATCTGACATTATCTCCAGAGCCATGGCTTAACCCCGAAAAGCTACTTGGCGAGCTATCGGATTATGAGTGAAGTGATTTGATTTTACTTTCATCTCTACAATTAGATATCAGGTTCTTCATGTTATTGACGTTATCTCCATAGCCATGGCTTAACCCCGAAAAGCTACTTGGCGAGCTATTGGATTATAAGTGAAGTGACTTGATTTTACTTTCATTTGCAAGTAGGTAATTTAGATATCAGGTTCTTCATGTTATTGACGTTATCTCCAGAGCCATGGCTTAACCCCGAAAGGCTACTTGGCGAGCTATCGGATCATAACTGAAGTGACTTGATTTTACTTTCATTTGCAAGTAGGTAATTTAGATATCAATTCTTCATGTTATTGAAGTTATCTCCAGAGCCATGGCTTAACCCGGAAAAGCTACTTGGCGAGCTATCGGATTATAAGTGAAGTAAATTGATCTTGCTTTCGTTAGTCTGCAATTTTTTGTTTGTTTGAGTGCAATAGTTTAGATTTTATTTCTATAATTAGATGGGCAGCAGAGACAGTGATTTCATGATTAGTATTTCATCTTTTGTTTGATTTAAGTAGCTGCATATTTACATTCCTGTTCAAATATTAATAGCATATTTTGAGATCTTTTGAAGTGCTAAGTTTTGGAAGTTACCATAAGGGACATAAACATTGTCTTGAAATCTACATCCATACTTGACCTTTAAAAGTATTCTTAAGACTTTAGAATAGGATTTCCATTTGCATTAAACACTTTAGGAAACCAACAAGAACAAAACCCCAAAAACAACATAAACTATAAAACAACGAAGTAAGAGAAAGGTTAACTAAGCACATATGGTGCACCACACTTCATCAGTTTACGATACCCAGATTGATAATTTATGTAGAGCAATTTAAGACGTTAAATTGACTAGACACACATATTCCCATGGTTAGACTCATACTTGAGCAAATGGTTGAATGAGATTGAAGACTCCGAATCTAGTTTCATCCATCTGGGCTGCAATTTCAGGAGTACTAAATCATATGTACAATGGATTTACATTGATGGTCATTCCGATCATGGGTCTATATCTGTAGACGATTGTTTATGTACATGTAATGAAAGTTTATAAGCTGAGCATGGGTATGCCTTCCCTCAGCAATTCATGTAAAATCAAATATCATGATATATGTATTGTAATTGATGTAGGTCACCTTCCACTTTGATACCCCCTCATCACATCGTAAAGCATTTCATTCGACATTGACATTTTTCCGACTTCATGCTTTAGGGGGCAGCTGTTACAGATCCATTTGGGCACATCAAATCCCAACATCCAAATCAGTGTTTTAGGGCTCATCAAACCCTAATTTCAGTTGCTTCATGCCCTAAACAAGTCACCCTTTTGAAAGCCTCATTCCCAGACAGTTTCATGACTTGAAAACATCCAAAAATAGCCTCTAAAGGGACCAGCGCGAGTAAGCCCTTATGAAGGTGCACTGCATAGCAGTTAATTCCACTCCCAGGGTGCTCTACAGAGCACTTAGGCTTCCTTTCACCTGTGCTGGGCAAGAATGAGCAAAATTCACATAGGGTTTGGGGATTATTCTTATCTTTTGGAGTCATCTATAAGTCTCCCTCACTTATCAACTCCTATGAGCTCGAAAATGGATGAGGAATGAGTTAAGGTGCATCCTGTCCTCTCATCCCTTCCTCCATGGAACTAATTCTAAGTATGGAAGGCCATTCAATGCCACCATTAATGACAAAACGTCCTTCATCTTCCTATAAATTGACCACTCATCTAAGTGATCAGGGGCTGGATTATGTTGAATTGTAAGGAGATAATGCTGCTATGAGATTTGGCTTTGAAGCAAGTATTGTGATGCTACAAGTTTGTCATGCTTTTGATGTGATGTGGATGGGATCCAAGCTGGAGGAATGGCTTTGAATCGGACACCGATGGTTGTAATTCCTTCTTCTATCTAATAAAGTGTTTGAACATTTTTCCCATATGTTTGTATTGTTTCATGATGCTTATGTGTGTGAATTGTATCTAATTCCTTTCACTTATATTCAATAGATCATATGCTTTGATCGGTTTTTGTCTTTTGTTGTGTTTGTAGGGTACTTCTCAAGCGGATTAAGTATGGGAAGGAGCGACGGAATCGATAGAATGGAGACAAGAGGAAAGCGAAACTACAGGTAGGCCTTCTATCTTCTCATCTTATCTATTTCTTATAGGAAAAGTCTAAAACACTTTAAACTGTTGTTCTAGATATAGCTACTTATATAGGGAATTAGTATCTATCCGTAGATGCTAAATTCTCCAAAACACTCTTTGCAAGCTTCTGAATTATTCAAAGTTTCCTTTAATTGTCCAGTACATGTTTGTGGGGTTCAGTATTCTGGCTCCTCTATTTGGTTTTGAATTCGAGTTGGGTCTACTCCCTCCCTGATCTTTGAATTCACTCACAAGGGTTATACAACTATCACATTGGGGTTTTGGGGAGTACCAATTATTTCCTCCTTGATACTGTCCTTTATCTCCTTGTCGAATACTCAAGTTTTTTTTGGACCCTATATTAGTTAGGCGGACCTACCTATGGTTTTGTGCATGGATTTCGCACATGATTTTGGGCATGATGGTTTTCTGTCCATGGTATTTTGTAGATCCGGTCAAGGGAATTATGGTTATGTTCTAATCCAAGGTTTATGGATGTTTCGGCATGTATATCTATGTATTGTCATATTGAAAGGAATATAATGAAAAATCAATCTGGTAGTCCCGGTTTTGGGATCTAGGGGAAAATCTCTATGTATATCTATTTTATCTTTTATGCTCTCGCCATTGTTTGTTTTCTGTTTTTTAGAATTCGTATGCGAGTAATTTTTGTACGGGGTTAAAACCTACATTTGGTATCAGAGTTGTTTCGGCTTCAAGGGGACACCTTTGTTGCTGAGGGGATTTTCTCAGGCTTGTGGTAGACCCTGTTCTGTGGGAGATCTGTGGGATTGATTCTTGTGGTGAAAGAAGATGGCGAGCAATGGAAAGATAGAAATCAAGAAATTTAATGGCCAGAGTTTTGAATTATGGAAACTCAAGATGGAGGATCTACTGGTGGATAAAGATTAGTGGATCACGGTAGATTCGAGTACTAAACCAACAACAATGTCAGCTGAAGATTGGGCGAAGTTGGATTAGAAGGCAAGGAGCACAATACGATTGTGTGTCTTAGATTCAGTATTGATGAATGTATGAGGGGAAGCTTAGGCGAAGGCTTTGTGGGACAAGTTAGGGACTTTGTACCAATCTAAGTCTCTAGTGAATAAATTGTTCCAACAGAAAAAGCTATATAACCTAAGGATGAAAGATGGAGACTCGGTGACAGAACCTATGAACGCCTTTAATACTGTGGTAATCCAATTATTATCTATTGATATTAAAATTTCAAAGGAAGATAAGTGCATTAGTTTGTTGTGTTCTCTACCATATTCGTGGGATAGTATGGTTGTTGCAATAGGTAGCAATGCAACTGCCTTGGAGTTTGATGAAATAGTCTCATCCTTGCTATCGTAGGAGATGAGACAGAAAAATATGGAGGGCCAGAATGGTGATACCTTGTCTGTACAAGGACGGTCCCAGAACAGAAACAAAAATAAGTCCTCAGGTGGGAGATCTAAATCTAGAGGGAGATATAAATCTCCAAGAAAACCTATAAAGGTGTGCTGGAAATGCAGAAAGGAAGGGCACTTCAAAAGGCACTGTAAATCTAAATATCCTGAGAAAGGAAAGGGATATGATGATGCTCCTTCTGCAGAGGCAAAAACCACCCCAGATGAAGGTGGGGATGTGTACTTGGCTTCTTCTTCAAGTACACATGTAGATCATGAGGCATGGTTGATTGACTCAAGTGCATCCTTTCACTTCACTCCCCATAGAAAGTGGTTTTACGAGTATGAGAAATATAATGGTGGTGATGCCTTATTAGGGGATGACAAGAAGGCTAGAATTGTTGGTGGCGGAAAATTCAAGTTGAAGTTGCAGGGTGGAAGGATTTGGTCCATGATTTCTAGATACTATACACATACCCCATTCTGGAAACTGTGAGATGTTAATAGGCCTTAGCTCAATGGTTGAAAGGAAACATAATAATTCATGTGTGGAGGAGAGTTGCCTTCATGATTCTCTACCCTAAATGAACCCATATATACCTAAGCAAGTCTTCCTCTTGAGGTATCAGATCTAGTTGAAAGATGGCCATCTACAAGAAAAATATAGTGTAGTTGAGCTTATGGTTGGGTGAAGAGTGGCTCTCCTTTCTTTAGTGGCCAAAAAAGCTTAGGTCTTAGATAAGTGTAACTATTTCTGTTTTAATGAAATGATATTATTGTTCATAGTTTGATGAAAGTTGCCATGTTGAGTTACTAAGTATGTTTTTAGTGATGCGCTGAAACAATGTGCAATTGAGCTTGGTTACTAGTTGTTATTTCTTTTACGATTGAATGTTGCATATAGAGGTATTCTTTGAAGTATGTTACCTATGGTAGACGTAAGATGTATGGTTTTGTGAAGTAGAATATATAAGTTAAAATAAGCTTTAAGTCTTCTCGCGTATTATGTTAGTGTGAATGGCTTTTACTAGGCCAGTTGTAGGACTGAACAATATTGTTGTATCTTTGATTGGAAGTTAGAAGATGTGGAGTTTTCCTTGATTGGAGACCTTGGAAGGATGTGGTAAGTACCATGTTTGGGATAGCCCTGAAATGTCCCTTGCAAGATTATAGAAACCTGAATTGTTACAGACCTATTAAGTATACATTCAAGTAAGTTAATTAACAAATGAACTCAATTTTTTTTTGTTTAAATTTTTCTCCAAATTTATTAAAATTTCTTGTTAAAAATTATAATTTCACTTAATTGATAAAAATATATATATATTAAAATTTTAAGTAAATTTCTTTATTAAAAATTATAATTCTACTCCATTGATAAAAATACATTTTAAAATATTCCAAAATATAAACTTAATCCAAATAAATAAATTTATAAGTGAGACCATATACTAATAGCAAGTATTTTTTAGTTTATTCCCATGTTGGAAGTTCTATATCTCTTTCGTGCTTTGGCAAGAGGTCCCACTAAGCAACTTGTACTTGACCTCGTTCCTCTCCCCATGAACTAAGAACCATCCAAATGTTACCACTAAAGAGTTTTATTTAGACATTGAAGTAGAAAGCCCATAATTGGGTTTTTGAAAAATGAAAAGACCAAACTGATTGAAAATTTGTAAAGGGTCCCTTCAATATTAAGATCCAATTATGAAGGACCTAAGTGTTGCCCCAGAATCCCAGTGGGGCTGCTACATTCCACAATCATTCTTACCTATTAGGGGACTTTTATATATATATATATATATATATAATTTTGCACCTAAGAGTGCTGACTTGAAATATAACGCATACAACCATATATACATGGAAGTGGCTTTTAGCTTTTAATCGCATGGTGGCAGAAATATATATATAAGAGTCCCCTAATAGCTACACAACCCTATATATATAATTTTGCACCTAAGAGCGCTGACTTGAAATTTAAGGCATACAACCATATATACATGGAAGTGGCTTTTTGCTTTTAATATTTCCATATTTCCCACATGTAGAGACTTTTATTATGTGCCCTCGTACCATATCAATAATTTGTGCTGGTCTCCACCATCGGATTTAAAAATATATTGTCATATATAAATATATTTATGGAATATCAAAAATTAATATTTATTTTTACATAGACCAAGTTCAATGCACAAAGAAAAATAATCTTTGACAAAAGAAACACAGAAGAGAGAATCTAGAAATTCAGGACAACAAAACATCTTCTTTCAATTTGTCTGTGCACATTGTTATTTTAATGCTAGATTCTTATTGCAAGATAGTATATTGGAGATTACGAGGAACATTGCCTCTTTTTAAGGACATTATATCCAATCATATTTCCTTTATTTCAAGAAAAATGAGTGGTCTCTTGTTAAGGTGGTTAGGATGAAAAATGGTGTAATAAAATAGTAAAGATTGGAATAGTCACTCTAAACGTTTTAAATAGTAAAGATTGGGATAGTCACTATAAACGTTTTGACTATGTATTTTTTATAAACTATATTTTAAGTAATTTAAATTTAAAATGTTATTTAAAATTTATATATATACGAGTTTTTTATAATTACTTTCTAGGGTGCTTTTGATGGTTGAAACTCATTTTTTTAAAATATTTTTTAAAATAATAAAAAATGGACATGTTTAATAATTTCGTAGAAAATTAATAAGATAAAGTAAATAAGAGATAATAAATGTTTTACAATTTTCTTCAATTATGTATAATTGATGTGGTTTGGGGATGTCAACAAAATTATGTGTATATTAATGAGTTATGGACGGAGTTGGAGTGAAGAAACGATTTCCAAGTGGTTAGGCAACTTGTGGAGGGAGATAAGTTAAACGTCAAGGTCCATATTTTTTACGAGGTGTTTCCAAGTAGTTCATATCCAACAAGGGGCATAATTGGCTTCAGGTATGAGTCACACAATACAACGTTGTATACACCAAACAAGCGCATTACACATGTGCTACTAGAATGGGCATATTTTTGGTGGTCCTCGACGATTGAAACTGGTCCCACAATGTTTCCTGCATGTCTTGCGCTTGGCACAACCATGGTCTCATACGAAGGCTCACCTGTCGCGAACATCCCAGATTAAATGCCCTGAACTTCAGTTCAGGGATTTCATATGTCCCGGGATCTCAAGTGGGATCATTCCTTCTGTCGACCTAGATATGGAGAACTCCTTCAATGGTGGATTGGTTACATGGTTTGATCATTCTGACAAGGGTTTTATGCTCATTTATGAGCTCATGATGTAGTGTTGTCTTGGGGTTGTTAAGCTCAGGATCCATCGAGACACTTGGACAAGGTTGTGCACGTTTCATGGATTACTTTCCTTCTATCGTACCAGGTTTCCCATATGCCCAGTGTATTATATAAGGCCTCAAATGCTCGCATGGTGGCAGAAATATGTTTATCTAGTTGCTGCAGGAGAGCTAGTTTGTCAGACCTATGAGTCATCCACCCAACTTAAGAAGAGAATACACACAACTATTATAGTGTCTAAAGGTCAGTATCTAGATATCCACATTTTTCGTCCCTCATTGTGTCTCAGTTGCAGTTGCCGCCGAGTTTCTCTCAGAGTAGTCTTCCTGAGTTGGGTCTTTCCTCAATGTTATTTGTGTTATTCTTGCATAATATGGGGACTGGTCCATCCTTCAAACTCGTGGTCGTCTTATCCCAAGACTCTTTAAAAAGATTAATGTGATGACAATGTATATCTAATAATTAATAATAAAATGAGTAACTAAATTTTTTAATAAGTGGGTCCCTTGTCCCACAAACAAGGGGGTCTTACACATCAATTTGGTGTTTGGCTTGGTCGTGACCTTAAAATTAGATAATAATAATAATAATAATAATACATATTTAACCTCTTTTAAATTTTTTTACCATATTTTTTTATTTTTCTCTCATAGACATATAATTTTATTTTACTAACTTAAAATTAATATTAAATTAAATTTTACACTTCCATATTTACTATCCTTATATATTTAAAAATTTTAAATATGATTTATTTAATTTACTATCTTAATGAAAAAAAAAACAGATTTCCAATTTTTTCTATTCTAGAATCAAAATAAAAATAATAAATATATATAAACTTTTACACTTCCATATTTATCATCATGATGTACTTAATAATCCTCAATATGATCATTCCAATGGTAGAAAAATATTTGAAATACCCTTTATGGTAAGTTCCTTGGAAATTTATTGTTCGTTAAAATTTCAGCTACCTTATTTAAGTACCAAAACTATCATTTTGGATGTGATAAATAATAAAAGTTAGTGTCTGAGAGGGTTATACAAGGTGCAAAAGTCCAATGGTAGAAAAATATTTGAAATACCCTTTATGGTAAGTTCCTTGGAAATTTATTGTTCATTAAAATTTCAGTTACCTTATTTAAGTACCAAAACTATCATTTTGGATGTGATAAATAATAAAAGTTAGTGTCTAAGAGGGTTATACAAAGTGAAAAAGTCCAATGGTAGAAAAATATTTGAAATACCCTTGATGGTAAGTTCCTTGGAAATTTGTTGTTCATTAAAATTTCAGCTACCTTATTTAAGTACCAAAACTATCATTTTGGATGTGATAAATAATAAAATTCCCTTGATGGTAAGTTCCTTGGAAATTTATTGTTTATTAAATTGGATGTGATAAATAATAAAAGTTAGTGTCTGAGAGGGTTATACAAAGTGAAAAAGGCCACTCACTGTTATGTTTATACTTTTTTTTAATGACATATTAAAGTTTTTTGCTTTATGTCTTAGAGTGTTATTTTTTTTTATATAGATTAAGTATTAAAGAAATTTTCAAATATCTTAAATATGATTTTTGTTACATTTTTATATAAAAGATATTTAATAAAAATGTTAAGTATTATTGATAAAACTTGAATAGATTTAATGGTGAAAAATATATACCTCTTTGTAAAGGTTATAAATATATTTTTAATTCTAAGAGAAATATGTAAACTAGGATGTAAAGATATGCATTTATTAGAAAATGAGTTATCTAATTTTTTAATATTAAAGTTATGAAAATTGAATTAAATATTATAAGAAATAAAAATCAATATAAATTAATTTTATGTTAACAATTGAATCTATTAATATACAAAATGAAAATAAATATATGTAATATTAAAAAATTACATTTTTTAACTTTATAATAAAAATATAATGAAAGAGTTTTATAAAAATTTAGAATGGGAATATGTTTTTGTTGTCATAATTCTTCAAACTACATAGTAATAGCAATGAGATTACTCTTCATTCATATATGAGAAATCCTTGAAACATGATTGGTCATGCTTCCTTAAGACATTTCTAGCCTAGTGGTGAGATAATATGTGCACTTTTTAAGCATGGAATCTCAACGACTATGCATTTCATTACTTCATCTTGAATCTACAAGCTCTCGTCAAATTTCAAATAAAGGAGGGTAAATCATTCAAGAACTTTGAAACCATGGATACAAATTGAAAATTAAATGGTTGTCATTTTCCCCTTTAAACTTCAAAATGCATATAAATATCAAAGTTCAATGTTCTCAATGTGTTTTTTTATAATCAATTTAACATGCAATTTTAATTTTGCACGACATTTGTAGTACATATCCATTCACACCATCACACATGCACATATATGTTGGAAGTGAAACCATTGAACAAGCCACCTCAAGGATGCTATCAAATGCCCTCGTCAGGAATAGTCACCTAACAATAATGAGTTTCAAGAAGCATGGTTTTAGTGGACACCCAAAGATTTCACATAGAGAAAGCACTAAGATGAAGTATATATAACAAATCCCATTTATGGAGACCAATGACCATTGTCTATAGCCTATAAACACTAGCTACATGTATCATTTTCTACCTCTTACCATTTAGGAATGGGAACCTTCCTAAACACTCATTAATATATGGATTTTTTATTTGCACCTTGCATATCATCCACATCCAATGATCATTGTCAAGCACATCTTACTTTAAATGTAACCTTATACATTGCATTTTGCATAAATTCTTCAACATTAATGAAGCTCTTGTAGAATTCAAATGGACCTAGGTGTTTCTTAAAATTTCTATAAAGAGCTTACACATAGTTATGGATTTCATTAAGATATATACATGGCTTTGCCCATAAATTCATTGGGCTTTCTTATAGTCAATGAATTTTCTTTTGATATTCAGTATTCAAATTTAATTGTTGAATGAATGGTAATTCTTATTTAAGAATATCATATAAAAATACCTTGATTTGCAAAACACGACTATGTGGTAATATGAGGTAATAAAAGTTAAAAGTTAAGATGTGTATTAAGAGATTAGTTATCTAAGGAGATGATTCAAGGATAGGAGGCTAGTGATCCAAGGAAAGAACAAGACTAGAATATGGTAGTTAAGATAATGAGAAGATCATATTGATAATACATGTATTTAAAAATGGATTGGACTAAAAGTACCAACTATGAGGTAGTAAAGGTAATAATGCTAATCAAAAAGCTCATATAATCCTGTAAATTGTGTGCTTCTCTACAAAGCCTTAATGTAGTGAGACCACGAGACTGTGATATAGTTATGGTTAGAGACCATAATGTTGTTATATCAAGGAAGTTGTTTCCTTCTTGTCAAATATGTTCGGGAAGGAAAGTATGTAGTGAGACCATGAGATTGTAATATAGTTATTGTTAGAGACCATAATGTCGTTATATCAAGGAAATTGTCTCCTTCTTATCCAATATGTCTGAGAAGGAAAGGATTGGGGAATAAACCAATGCCTTAATTTTGTGAATGGATATGTTCAAATTTTAACCCTACTTAGAAACAACAAGTGCTTTTCAAATCTCTATGTTAGCTTGGTGTGGTAGAAATATGAATGCTCAGTGGATTCATTATGCTCTTTATGTTCATCATGCTATACAAAATACAAAACCAATATGGAAGAGGATAAGGGTCATTCAACAAACCAATAACATGTGATGATGATAATAGCAAGGGTACAATCACTAATGACAAGGTATGTACATTAACAATTGCCATATGTCATAACATATGGTGATTCGTACAACAAAGGTCTAAGTGAAATATTAACTTTAAAATTATAGAAAAAATAAAACAAAAATTACTTATCATCATCCATAGCTAACCTTCTATAAAAATCACTTTTAGATGAAAATAGATTTAAACAATATTTTCAATCCCCACCAATTTCAATAATGAATGTTATATATTCCAATATATTATTTTATTATCTAAATCAAATTATATATATATATATATATATATATATATATATATATATATATATATATATATATATATATATATCTATATATATATATATATATATATTCCCAATCCAACAAAATATACTATAATAATATTCTCTATATATCACTCTGATTCGGAAATTAGCAGTAGTTTTCTGAAATGGGTACTTGATCCTAACAAGTTTAGGAAAAAACTACACTTTCTTCACTCTATCACAACTCATAGGCAGATGGAAACCTTGTTAAGTATGGTTATACAGGACAAATAGGTCGACAATTATAAGCTTTTTGTTGGACAAGAAGATATCAAAAAGATCATGAGGGGCATTCGGTATGACCTTGATGATGATCGTGGTCAGACTGAATCGTGTGGAAAAATATTTAGTTCCAAACTTAAACACTAAATCAAATGGCCATTAGGAGAATGATACAGCGATCAATGCTCCTCCTTTAAGCACTGTTCCACGAATGAACAATTCAAATGAATACTCTCCCCCGCTTTCTCCATTGGTCATTTTAGATTAATAAATCCATCATGCTTTTATGTTTTTTTTTTGGCTTTTTGGCTTATGGTGTACTAAATAGATGTTAATGGCGATTTTTTTTTGGTCTTACTTACTAGTTTTGTACTTAGTTGTTGGTGGCTATCATTAACTATACCATTAATCTTCCTTTTTAATATTAAAGGAAATCTACCTATATCATTTTAAAAAAACATTCTCTATATGTGAACAATCTTAAAATACATATTTAAAAAGGTAATGATTACTTCTTCTATGATAGTCGAAACTACATGCACATGAAAAACCCTGAACCGCAAAGGCTGTTGAATCCAGGCATGACGTCACCAATTGTTTTTAAATCACAAAAATTTGAAAAAATGGCTCTCAAGTCACTGCAAATACATTGCTAAAAGCGAAGATCGTTATATAAAATATGAAGAAAATTCACGAATTGAAAAGCATTCTGTCATCCGTTACGTGTCCGTACCTGTCGTCCACTTGCTTGCACGAATGCATAGTGACGTCACCACATTTCTCAGCAGCAACTGCGCAACTGTACACATCAGCGACCTCATGTTCCCGGGAGCGACAGCATGACGAATCAAAACCAATGCCATTAATGCCAACGTGGCAACATGAGCCCGGCCGTGTCGTTTTCGAATCAACATCGGACAGCTGGCCTCGCTCGACCATTGACAAATGACGAATTCTTGTATTTTTTTAACACATGGTGAATGGGTAATTGCTGAGCTTAATTTATGGGAGACTTAGGATCAATTCTTGTAGTTGTTTTTATAACACCAAGAGTACATCCAACTACCTACAAGTGAGATATACTAAGATTTTATGATCTTAACGAGAGCAGACTCACTCACGTATTGCCAAAGTAAAAATGAAGAATCTATTCCTTGAACTACCACCACAGCATGTCATTGTGTAAATAAGAATAATGTGAAAAGAAATTAAAGTAAAAGGGTGTGTTCCCTTGTTGGTGGTTATGCCTTGTGTACCATATCTACTCTCACATTCTTATTTTATTTCTGGAATACCTGGTTCATGCATAGTGACTTAACCTTTATCTAGTTATGAAGGTTACAGCTACGTGAATTAGCACCCAGTTTTGTCAGCTTGCTTTATTTGAAAGTTGCTTATTGAACACTAACTCCCAATGAGACACTTGCCCAAAAAGAGTATAATGGGCTTTTGAAATTCAAAGGACCCCATTTATCGAAGAAACAAAACTTTGACACTCGAAGAAAAGGTTAAGGTCCCACAAAAAAAACATGGAATTAGAGAGAACATAAGTGCTCCCTACAAAATCCTTGGGAAAGAGTACCATCTAGACCGAGTTCTGACCTTCATCATTTCAGTGTCCACCTTTTGCTTTATAAAGGTTTGAACTTTGAAGCCATGCACATGTAAGTTGCTTTTTAACATTTCCTTGTTTTCCACGTGTTGAGATTGTTGCTCTATTTGGATTGTTGCTTTGTCCCCCACTCAACAATATCAATAATGTTTAGTGGTCTAAATGATTAGAATTTTTTATATTTAATATTTTAATCCGTGTAAGTCATCAAAATGGTTGCTCATTTTTATATAGAGTAGTTTTTGAGTGTGATTTTTTGAAAAGTTTTCTGGCTTATTTTTTATCTAATTTATTTAGAATTTTGTAGGGATTTATTGAAATCATAAGGTGAACTCTTCACAATCAAAGTGCCTGAGGGGTTTTTGAGGGCGTTGAATCCATAAATGTAGTAAAAAAAACTCAATTTAAACAACACAAATCAAGATTTGAACTCAATTTGTTTCCCAGATTTCGTAAAAAACTCAATTTAAACAACACAAATCAAGATTTGAACTCAATTTTTTTCCCAGATTTCGAGCAGAAGTCTACCGCAAACTCCAAAAAGTCACACTTAAAGACTACATTTTATATTTGATATTAACTAATGTAAATAACAAAGTATGAAAAAATATATATCAAAAGAAAAAAAAGGTTTATAAGTTAAAGAACAATGGTGTGAATGGTAAGTTAAAGAAGAATGGTGTGAATGGCTAGAGGTAGGTTTCACACTTATCTTGTTTGGATTCTAGTTTTAATGAGATATTTAGTTTATTTTGATAATGTTGTAAAGATAGATGCCTTCATAAGTGAGACCATTTATAGGTTTATTTTTGGATTTCTCAACTTTTACTATGTTATTAGAACTTAAGCTTGTTGGGTATAGTTTTGAGTTACATTAACAATTAGTGAATTTGATTTTGCATCTAACCCAAACCATTTTAACTATTTCAATGGTTAAAATAAAATCAGTTTGTGTTACAAGTTTACAAGTTTTTTTTAAACCAAACTATCTAATAATAATGTGGATCACTCATTTTTCCCACCTTTTTTTAACTTCAACTAACATTTTGTTGATCTTCCATAAGGGAATACAATGTTGAGGTGCTACATAACATCTAAAGATGATTGGGCACGAAC
The DNA here is from genome assembly GCA_031772625.1 of Pinus tabuliformis. Classification (NCBI taxonomy): domain Eukaryota; kingdom Viridiplantae; phylum Streptophyta; class Pinopsida; order Pinales; family Pinaceae; genus Pinus; species Pinus tabuliformis. The sequence continues at coordinate 384,763,317 of CM062820.1, forward strand.
CACAATCTCCTTCCCCAAAAATTTAGCAAGGAGATATTTCAACTAGTTAACCAAGCCTTGTAGCATGGACTACTCACACAACTTACAAGACAATTTCTATCGATGTCCCATCTTCAAACTCATCATAATGTGAAAATGGGTAAAATGCCTTTCACATAGTAGTTAGGCAATATCACTTAGAAACTTCAATTCACATGATGGGGATTTGGTAACTTTGTGATGCAATATCATTTCACATTAATATATTATTTTAATAATATTTTTTTAATTTGTGTTCACTAAATATTTAAAAATCTTAATATACTTATAATTGAATCGAGAGGCTCATTCTACAACCCAGTATGAGGGGATGTGAGTTTCAGTTCCCCTTTAAAATAAAAATAAAAAATAAAAATTATGTTCTAAATAGAAAAATAATGTCGGTTATAAAAAGAAATTGAATATGTTGTAAAGTAACCAGAAGTAAAAAAAGTGTGAGTAAGATGTTTAAGTTTATAAAAATTTAAGTTTTTATGATTAAAACGTTTATTTGGTCATATATATACTTTATTTAGCATTTACAAATACAATTTAAATAATGAAAAATAACACTTTATATTTTGCACTCTAAAGAAGTTTGCCCTTAAAAAAAATTGATCCCTTTAAACTCATATTAGATCCATACTTGAGATAAATCTACACTGATGTAATATAAATACTTACTGTAATAAAAACAATAAATTTATTCTAAACCTATAATACAAAGGAATTTAAACCATACGTATTTCTCCAAAAAAAATAAACATTATATTAATTAATCATAAAATATTATTATGTTTAATTATTTTAAATCATTTTAAAAATTTAACTCAAAAATAACATTTTAATCTATTTCATTTTATTTTAATATTTAAATATTAGTTGTAAAAAAAATTATTTGATATACTAATTTTTTAATAATATTACTTTTATATTTTATAAAATTTCTAATTAAAAAGAATTATTTATAATAATATTATATTTTTAAAATAATTAAAAAAAGAATTATTTATAATAATATTATATTTTTAAAATAATTAAAAAAAAGAAAGAAAAAAGAAGATGAAATCATTTTAAATCTCAATCGCATAAGCTCAAACAAAAGACAATTTAATAAATATATCCATATCAATCATCTAATCTAATAAAATCTCTCCGACTCAGCCATATCAATTATCTAATCTACATAAAAGAACTAACCTTCTAACTTATCGATACACCATGATTTAGATAATAATAATTTATTATGTTGTCATCTTGTCTCAGCAACCCACACTTTTGGACTTTTGAGTGGGACAACATGATTTGGAGTATCAATAATGCTTCTTTGTCTTAATCAATAATGTTTCTGTCTTAATCGTGAGATTTTTATGTTTTAATTTAATTTGAAGATGCAGAAACAAAAAGAGAGGAAAAATGTGATGCAATAATTTATTTTACTATGGATTCATATGTATGATAGGTAATTTTGGTTTCAAGAACATAAACACCTCAAATCTATCTCTTGGAGATTTGTTTGGATATTCAATAAATTTTTAATGTAAAGGATTATAACAATTTTGTATATTAAATCCTAATTAAAATCCCATTTCTACTTTGTGTATATATATTTCAATAATGTGTATATCTCGATGTTGAACAAATTATGTATGTATATTTCATTGAGCTTGTATGTATAGTTTTTTTTTTTTTATATCTACATTTACAATCAAGAATGTGAATTTTGATTGAAGAATGCATTGGTTAGGGTGGTTATATATCCAAATGCATTGGTTAAGGTGGTTTGTTTATCCAACACTATGTGCACAAAGCAGGTGGTTCGTGGATGCGTGAGAATGGTACCACATGGGCCAAGCCAAGACCATGTGGGTCCATATGGAGATTCATAGACTAAAGTGGACCTTTTTTATTAGCAAAATTTCTAACCAGCTTAATTTTCAATCCATGAATCTAATTGAGATAAATTGATATTGTCGAAAAGATCTCGATAAATTAAATTCGATGGTGGTATCAAAATTTAATTTTATAGACTTTGAGAAAATGATGTCATGTGACTCCACCTTCATAACAAACCTTGGAAGTTGGGGCAAAACGAACAGGGAACACCTCCTACAACCAAGATAAGTGAAGGGGTGGGAGGGATTGTTACATATTAGTTGGTTGTCTACATGACATTGCATGCCTCATATACATGTAGGGACTTCCAAACATGATTTCACATGCATCAAGTGTTATTACATCTAATTCTACGTCATCAATATAATCAACACTTGTAGCAAATTTGATTCTACGTTGTTTTTCTACCTTTTATCTCTACATCCTTATTTACCATCCCAATGGACATGGCATAGGATGATCTTGAACCTCCAATCCAAGTTTGTTGACCAAATCTACCACTATGAGATTAGCATGTGAACCTTAGTCAAACAGGTCATCTATCTTGGTCTTCTTGACCTAGATCTTAATAAGGAAGAGTTTGGTCATCTCCTTCTCTTCTTGGTGATGAAGGCTACTCAAAGGCACTTCCTTTTGCACTAATATGTAGAAAATCTTCTTGTCCACATTAGAGCTACTTTCTACTCAATTTCTTGAATCTATGGCTAGAAGATTCCTTTTCTTCTGACCCATCTTGTGGTTATGTGTGTTCAGATATAGATGCAAATTCGAAAACTTCTCCTTATTGTAACCATCAATGTTACAACGGTTGTAATGATTGGTAAAATACTTGCACTAATGTGCAGTGGTTGTTGTCTTCTTATCCTTCGCCCCTTTCCACATCTTCTTCCCCTCATTGGAAGCTTTCTGGTGCTCTTTCTACTTTGAACCACATGAATGCCCTTTATTTTGGTCCATGCTTTCTAGATACTACACTTGTACAAAGCCTTATCCACTATTCTTGGATTGAATAACATCACTTGCTTTGGTATCTCATCTGAGCTCTGAGTTGGAACCTCCATCTTCTCTTATTCCAAGCTTGTTTGCTAGAGCAACCATAAGGAGATTCTTATTTTGATTGATGTCGACAAATTGTGATTCCATCCTTGCAAATCTCTCATATACTTTCTCATGAGGATTATTGTGAACAAACTATGTCTATCAACACATATCTATCATAAATTTATTAATCGACCAAAAGCAAAAACTTGATATCTTCAAAGATTAAATATAACATGCTACGAAATTTAGTTTTTACTCTTCACAAAAATTCTTTTTCATTTGCATCAAAGAATAACCCAAAGATTAAATTTAATTGAAAAAAAAATATATAGTTGATTGAATTAAAACCATGACCATTGAATTGCAACACGGAACTTTCTTAAATGTTTGTTAGAAAAAAATTAAAAAATAAAAAATAAAATTATATGTTTTTTCATTAATAATAATATTCTTTAAAATGATTTTAAATGTTTTTGTCAAAATAAGTACATGCAAAAAAAAATATTGAAATTTGTATTAATAATAAATTATATTATATTATATTATATTATATTATATTACCAAGTAAACTATTTGTTATTAATATTTGTATATCACCGTTGATAATAACAACAACCTTTTGAATAATATAATATTTCCTTGCTCTAATCGAAAAACCACTCACCTCTCCACGTAAGATTTATCACTAACCCATGGGTATCAAGTCAATATTCTATGTCCACGAGCATCTATGTATCTGTATCAACAAAGCCACTGAAAACGACACTCATGACTCCACTGCATCGTTTGTCAAGTCATTATGAGAGAAGCTGCCTTCCAATATATATATATATATCCAAAAATCTCTCCACTAAACATTCAGCATTGAGAAACGATAACTTCTTCTTATATTATGCGAGAGAAACGCGATATGTGATATGTGTAAATGAGAAAGAGGGGAATTTAATGTAAAGGGGTGATTTGTTTTTTTGGGTGGTTATGTTTTTTTTTACATTATTATTATTATTTAATTTTAAGGTTATGGTGAAGTTAGACATCAAATTGGTTTATGAGACACTTTTATTTGTAGGACAAGGGACCCACATCAAATTGGTTTATGAGACACTTTTATTTGTAGGACAAGGGACCCACTTCTATGCAACGATTTGACTGCTAAGTCTACAAAGGAATGCATACTCTACCCCTTTTGGTTTTGAACCTATGACCTCTTACGAAGAAACACATGCTCTTAACCATTAGGCTCACTCAAGTTGTATTGTATTTGGGCAGATATTATACTTATGGTGAGCGAGAATATATTATATTGAGTTTTGCATTGATTAGGTTTTACTTTCTTTTGGACTAATTTTTTTTTTTAAACTTATCCAAAATTTAACGTTATTAGTTGAAATTTATTATTTTTAAATAATATTTAAATTCATTTATCTGGAATATTATTGGTTCAAATCTTTCACATCTTATTTTGTAATGATGGCAAGAAGGATTTCAATGTACTCCATCATTAATTTAATTAACACAGTATTGTACAACCTAGACTCCACTTTGTACTCTGTAGTCTATGGAGCTAGAATCACTCGTCTTCGTGTAGGATTTGATTTTGACACCTGACGCCATTAATGTACAAGGGATTCATAATTCTAGGGATTTTTATACTATGTCAAAGTCTCACCCAGATCCAACTAAACATGCATTTTATTGAATGAAATATTTCATATATGGATGGAAGGTTGTAGAAATATAGCTTATGGATTGTATCACTTGGTCATTAAAGAGATGAATTGTAAATATTGATGGAAATGCTACCATTTAAACCACCTAGATCGACTTTCATGTCAGCAGTGCTAGAATCGTATGTGCAGGAAGTTACGAGCCTATGGTAGTCTTTCCATTGACAATTGGAGCGTACACAGACCTGGAATTTCAAACTTCAATTATCTTCCAAGTGAAGGATAATTAAAAAGAGGTTATTCATTGGATCACTAGATACGCTGCCCAGTCACTCAAAATTACACCCTTTTGGTTGGTCATGTTGAGTAAAATTGCTATGAATGTCTCTTGTTATTTGGTTATTAGTTTTAGTTAGAGTATAATTGTTATGAATGTTTCTTTTTATTTGGTTATTAGTTTGAGTAGTTTAACGAGGTCACAATTTTGCCCAAAAAACAATGGAAATTTCAGCAAGATTATGACTAAAATTCAGCAAAAAAATTGAGAAATCTGGGTTATAGCTGTCAAGCTTCAGAATTTTGAGTGCCCTAAAGGTTTTTGATGGTGCTAAATCCATTTCCACCATTAACAAAAAAAAATAAAATTAAACACTCCTATCATTGAATTTTTTGGAAAAAAAAATGGCCAATGAATTTTATTTTTTTTCCAGCAAAGTTGTTACTTCAGTAAACAACGCCATTAGTTTTTGCCTCTTCTAATCATTTACTTTCCATGATGTACTTATTAATAATTTCTATATAAATAAATAGTTTCTATTATATATAAAAAAAATTATCATATATCTTTAACTAAAACCCTTTTTATAATTAAAAAACTTGAAAAATCATCTCTTAAAAATATTATTTATATAAAAGCAATATTAATATTTTAAAACTAGCAATTGCACCAGATGTTGCAAAAGAATGTCATAAGGCAATATCATATGGAGAAAGAGCATAGATGGAGACATGTGTGATATGTTACAATTTGAGTGAGAGACATAACATGCTGGATATAAAACAAAAACAAGAAGACTAAGTTTCAAGACCTCAAAGTTGTCAAGAAAACATTGATCTTTTAAGAAATTCCTAGCATTTATTCCTCACGCACCATCCAAACGGTATAGAACAGAGATTTCAAGATAGGATAAAGGCCCTCTTTCTATACACTCAACTGCATAAATTCAATACAAACAATCTCTCCCACTCAAGAGGCTAAACACAGAAAGACACTCTAGATGACATTGACGTATAAAAAATAAATACAAACAGAAGATTACTTTGGAAGAAAGAATTGAAATCCTACAGAATATTTACTTCCATAAACAACCTTAAACCCCAACTAGGAGGAGAAGGCATGGATTGTATAGCACGGATGCAAAATGCAATTGAGAAATGGGTAAGAATTTTTTTAATTATACAAAGTGTTTATGCTTGCAAACAATATAAACCCCAATATAGAAGCATGGCTTGCCTTGCTTCTCTTTTTATGAAATTTGCAAGCTTCTCTTGTCTCCAATTCAACCATACTAGATACAAAACAACAAGACTCAGTTCTAAGACTTGAAAGTTGTCAAGAAAACATTAATCTCTTAATAAATTCCCAACATTTATTCCTCACACACTATCCAAATGATAAAGAAGACATATTTCAAGACAAGACAAAGGCCCTCGTTCTATACATATTGTTTGAAATCTTTCCTACAAAGATGATAGTCTTATGGAAAAACTTATAAAGGAAAATTAGAATCTTAATTCTCGAAGCAAGCAAGGGTTGCAGATCGCATAATACCAAATTTTATGCACTTATTTCCGACTAAAATATTAGCAAATGACTTTGAACAGGAAAATCTCATGGTCCAAAAATAACTCCATGCTTATACCCAACCAAAATATCATTTTGGGATATCTGGTTTTCTGACCTTTTTGCTCTGATATAAATCTCTTTTTGTAAGATTATCAATGATACTTACGATACAGTCTTGAATCAATTGTTTTTCGTGTCATCTGTTTTTATCATTATGCCAAAGTATGTTTTCTTTTAGTAAGTCTTCTTTCTTGGTAGCCTAGTCTGATTGTTGTAATGTTTTGTTGTTAGTTTCTATTGGAAGATTATAGGCACAAATATAATGCTTCAGTAGGTCGTTGTTAGTGGTTAGTGTGAGGCTAATTATTTACCTGCTTCTCAGTAATTTAATTCAAGTGAAGGGTCCTATTTTAGTTCACAAGCTAGTAATTTTCCATTTGTCAATGAGCTTTTGACTACTGATTATCTGGATTATCAAAATGGAGAGAAACAAGTCAATTCGAGAAGGTAAGAAAATTATCTTACTTTTGTCATAGATTCTCTTCTTGAGTCATTTTCTGCCACGAGAGAGCAACATGGTTTTGATCATGCACACTTATCTGCATTAGATGATAATTATTTCATGGAGGAGTTTGGTCAAGGGTTTGATATTCGTGAATGTAGCAATGAAAAAGATTTAGGCAGCTTGTCTAATGCAATTGATCTACTAGATTTTGACCTTGATCTTGAAGCCATGGAATGGATGGGCTTATGTGAACAATAATTGACAACAATATTGTATGTTGCCTTGGTGGATTTTATAATGCTGCAGTAGGTATCACACTGGTCATGACTATGATCCTAGGTTTTTCAGCTTGTTTATTTCCCTGAATATGTTTAGTTGATATGTATAGCAACAAAAGTTTTGATAGTGATGAGAACAACTTCTTTTACTGCGGTAGGGAAGAACATTTCATATTAGAGTCATTAGTGGGTTTTATCAAAGGAAAACGCCTTACGACGTAACTAAATATTTTCTAATAATTTTAATATTAATATTATACAACTAAATATTTTCTAATAATTTTATTCAACTTTTAGAAAGGAAAAAAATGATTTTTTAAACATTACTTTATTTTCTTTAGTTGTTTTATTTCCATCTCCATTTTTCTTGGATTTTATTTTTGCCTTGTCTCTTCTCCTTAATTTTTTTAGTGTCTTTCATTGAGCACTATCCAATATGTCTATGATTATTTTAACATTTAATTTTTTTAATGGATAACATTGAAAAAATATTAATATAATTATAAATTCATAATATTTTAAAACTGATTTACAAAATAAATCATGCTTTTATAAGTAATCTTCTAATAACTAAAATTTATAAAAGTTAAAAATAATTTTAAATAAGTGGTATGTATGCTTGAAAATATTTTTTCATTGTTGAAAAATATATAAGGTTTCTATTTACATTTAGTTTTATGGAGATTGTAAAATACTATAATGAAGGATATTAAACTTATTATATGTCTTTTAAATATAAATAAATTTCTTTTAATTGTGTATTACTTTGTTTTATTTTTTATTAATTTTTTTTTAATTTCTTTATAGTTTGATGTTATGGATTGAATTTTATTATTTTTTATTAATATTTAAAATTATTTATCTGTAATATGATTGGTTTAGGTCTTATTATGTAATGATTGTTTTAGGTGCTCTTGTCACAACTGCACACATTATTTGTCCCTCATTATGCCGCTACCGCAAAATACCAAGAGTTTCTCGTGCATGTCTTCAGCGACTTTGTCTGCTAATTGAATATTTTGAATTCATTGCAGGAGTTGACAAACGAGTAGTTTCCAACCATTGTCATCAGATAATGGATTCAATCGTGCACATGACCATAACTTTCCGCCAAATTTTGATGACATGTAGTGATCATAGTCTTATTTTCGCTTGACAAGGTCAATCTAGCCTTCTAAATGTTTTTCAATCTCTTCTTTGAGCTCACTTTCATCTAATTTCCTTTAAGAACCTTGATCGGGATATTTGACCTTCTTGCATATATCCAAAAGCAACGATCAATATTCAAATTTATGAGATATTGGCAACCAAACTTGATAAAAGAACCGAGCTTGAATGACCTTTTCATTGTTGAAAACATGTTGTAGCAGAAGATTCTTTCATGACCCTCCCATGCCCAAAATGGAAATGCTTGAAGGATCACCTTTCTGCAATATAATATTAATAATTTCATTAATATATTTTTCCATCCCCAATGTGTATGTTTTTGTAACATGATCCTTGGATGGTTCCTTCTCTTCTACCTTATTGGATTTCTTAAGAAGATCACTCATATCGAGCATGGACTCAAAATTCTTAAATTGTTGACAAGTCAAGAAAGCATATGTCTCTCTCTTATTTCATAAGATAATATTTTGTCTTTCATATTTACATGTCTTTATTATTGTAATTGATGTAGTTTCACTCAGTCATGTTTCAATTGTATATCTTAAGTTTACGTAAGGAATGTTTCTTACGCCCATTTATGGAAGTCTAGAAGAGAATATAGCTTTTTGTCTAATCATTACATGAGAGTCTTTGATCTTTTCATGTGTGTTAGGATTATTATTTTATGGAATATTATAATTACTTTGTTTTTATTATTATGAAATTTTATAACAAAATACCTCAATTAACCAATTAGTAAAACCTAAATGTCCTGGATTCTAAACCTTAACACTAACTTGAATTCAATATTTTTACTTTAATTTAACGATATTTAAATTAAGCAGCAAATACTAGGTAATATGTAACACTTGCTACTTTACTCTCATTATATGTTTCTTTAATCCAATCAAGTAGAGGCATCATAATTATCATAAAAACCATAATAAACTTTCGAAATTAGAAAAAAATAACAATGTCCCACCAAACCAAACCAAAATCCCTTTAAAAATATTAATTTACCATAAAAAAAAACCATAATGAGATTTGGAAATTAGAAAACTTTGGCAATGCCCCACCAAACCAAAACTCCTATAGAAGGCCAAATTACAATGACCCTGGGTTTTAATTTTTGCAACTAGGGTCAAATTACACCATGGACAACTTAGATGGCTGAGATAATGCTTGCATTAAATTCCTCTTTTCGAGAGGACCAAAATCGACCTAAAGATCAACGTATTTGGTCAAGCGGAAGTTGATTTAATGAATTATCTTATTTATACATGTATAATGGAATGGGTCAGTCCTAAGCACATGCGAAATTGTTTAGGTCGACCTCAACCCCAAGTGGACCCTCAGGAAATCCTATAAATAGAAGTGACCTCAAGCTCATTTCATCACACTGATCAAGCCATCTTCTATTCTTCTTTTCTTGCTTCATATAGGGTTGTCGGAAGGAGTTCACTCAAGGGTCCGAAATCACAGGGGTGAAGCTTGCACTGATCTAGATTTTTCTATTTCCTGGACATTGGCATAGAACTAGGCATTTTAATCCCTGGACGTTGGAACCCAATGGTTAAGACAACGTCGAAAGAGCCCTAGACGTTAGCACAAAAGCCTAAGGGAGCATCCAAGGTTTCAAAAGAAGATCTAGAGGTGTCGGTCCCTGCACGCTCGCACATAGTGGTCCTAAGAGCATCTAGGCAGTCCCGGATGCACACACAATAACTAGAAGAGAGATTTCAAGGGTTCAGAGCATATTTGGGTGAGTTTGACCCCAGGCGCATGCACAAAGTCTTCCTAAGATCATCCAAGCAGTCACATACACCCTCACACAGTGTCTGAGAGAGCGTCTAGAGAGTTTCGGATGCACGCAATCAGTTTTGTTGAGAGCATCCAGGGTTTTGACCTTGGGTTTGACTGTTGGCTTCAGTTGTCTTTAGTGATCTGGTAGATCTGGGTTTCTCTCTGCTATTTTGTAGATCTGTAAATTTGTACTGTAAATCTCTATTGCAAATATTTGCATTGGGCTCAATGTACTCTCTGCTGAAATTTTTTTATGACGATCTATTAAAGAAGAATATTTGAAAGGGTTTTCCCCTTGTGGGGTTTTCCCTGGTCTTGGACCAATCTTCTCTCATCATTGTGTTTTTGTCTTCTTTTTCATTGTATATATCGTCCTATCTTTAATTATAGTTAATGATTGGTTACATTGCTAATAATTGAGTGCATTGTTAATGAAGTAAATTGGGCTAAAGTAATTGATACATCATAGAACAATCAAAAAAATTAACATGGTATCAAAGCTAAGGTGAAGGACAAGCCCAAAAGAAGACAAGCATTGAAGCCCTCATTATCAGCAACTTTGTCTGTTAACTGGATATTTTGAATTCACTGCAGGAGTTGATGGATAAGTCATTTCCAACCATTGCCATCAGATAATGGATTCAACCATGCACATGACCATAACTTTCCGCCAAACTGTGATGACATGTAATGATCATAGTCTTATTTTCGCTTGACAAGGTCAATCTAACCTTCTAAATGTTTTTCAATCTCTTCTTTGAGCTCACTTTCATCCTTCAAGAACCTTGATCGGGATATTTTACCTTCTTGCATATTTCTGAGAGCAACGATGGATATTCAAATTTATGAGATACTGACAACCAAACTTGATAAAAGAACCCAACTTGATTGACCTTTTCATTGTTGAAAACATGTTGTAGTAGAAGATTTTTGCCTGACCCTCCCATGCCCACAATGGAAATGCTTTAAGGATTGCCTTTCTGCAATATAAGATTAGTAATTTCATTAATATCTTTTTCCATCCCCACTGTGTATGTTTTTGTAACATGATACTTGGATGGTTCCTTGTCTTCTTCCTTATTGGATTTCTTAAGAAGATCACTCATAGTGAGCATGGACTCAAAATTCTTGAATTGTTGACAAGTCAAGAAAGCATATGTCTCTCTGTTATTTCATAAGATAATATTTTGTCTTTCATCTTTACACGTGTTTATTATTGTAATTGATGTAGTGTCACTTAGTCATGCTTCAATTGTATATCTTAAGTTTACGTAAGGAATGTTTCTTACCCCCATTTATGGAAGGCTAGAAGAGAATATAGCTTTCTGCCTAATCATTACATGAGAGTCTTTGATCTTTTCATGTGTGGTGGGATTATTATTTTATGGAATATTATAATTACTTTGTTTTTATTATTATGCAATTTTATAACAAAATACCTCAATTAACCAATTAAAAAACCTAAATTTCCTGGATTATAATCCTTAACACTAACTTGAATTCAATACTTTTACTTTAATTTAACTATATTTAAATTAAGCAGCAAATACTAGCTAATATGTAGCACTTGCCACTTTATTCCCATTATATGTTTCTTTAATCCAATCAAGTAGAGACACCATAGTTATCATAAAAACCATAATAAACTTTGGAAATTAGAAAATAGTAACAATGTCCCACCAAACCAAACCAAAATCCCTTTAAAAATATTAATTTACCATAAAAGAACCATAATGAGATTTGGAAATTAGAAAACTTTGGCAATGCCCCACTAAACCAAAACCCCTGTAGAAGACCAAATTACAATGGCCCTAGGTTTTAATTTTTGAAACTAGGGTCAAATTCCACCTTGGATAGCTTAGATGGATGAGATGATGCTTGCATTAAATTCCTCTTTTCGAAAGGACCAAAATCGACCTAAAGATCAACATATTTGGTCAAGAAGAAGTTGATTTTTGAATTATCTTATTCATACATGTAAAATGGAATGGGTCAGCCCTAAGCACATGCAAAATTGTTTCGGTCAGCCTCAACCCCAAGTGGACCCTCAGGAAATCCTATAAATAGAAGTGACCTCAAGCTCATTTAATCACACTAATTAAGCCATCGTCTATTCTTCTATTTTGTCTTGGTTCGCACAGGGTTGTCGGAAGGAGTTTGCGCAAGGGTCCGAAATCATAGGGGTGAAGCTTGTAGTGATCTAGGGTTTTCTATTTCTTGGATGTTGGCATAGAACTAGGCATTTTAATCCCTAGACTTTTGCACGCAATGGTTAAGACAGCGTCTATAAAGCCCTAGACATTGGCACAGAAGCCTAAGGGAGCATCCAAGGTTTCAAGAGCAGATCTAGAGGTGTCGTCCCTGGACGCTCGCACAAAGTGGTCCTGAGAGCGTTTAGGCAGTCCTGGACACACACACAGTAACTAGAAGAGAGTGTCCAAGGGTTCAGAGAAGATTTGGGTGATTTTTACCTCGGATGCATGCACAGATTCTTCCTGAGATCATCCAAGCAGTCACATACGCCCTCACACAGTATCTTAGAGAGCATCTAGAGAGTTTCGGATGCACGCAGTGAGTTTTGTTGAGAGAGTCTAGGGTTTTGACCTTGGGTTTGACAATTGGTTTCAATTGACTTTATTGATCTGGTAGATCTGGGTTTCTCTCTACTATTTTGTAGATCTGTAAATATGTACTATAAATCTCCGCTGCAAATATTTGTATTGGGCTCATTGTACTCTCTGATGAAAAATTTTTATGACGATCTATTAAAGAAGAATATTTGAAAGGGTTTCCCCCTTGTGGGGTTTTTCCCTAGTCTTGGACCAATCTTCTCTTGTGGTTATGTTTTTGTCTTCTTTTTCATTGCATATATTGTTATATCTTCAATTAAAGTTAATGATTGGTTACATTGCTAATAATTGGGTGCATTGTTAATGAAGAAGTAAATTGGGCTAAAGTAATTGATACATCGTAGAACAATAGAAAAAATTAACATGGCATTAGAGCTAAGGTGAAGGACAAGCCCAAAAGAAGACAAGCATTGAATCCCTCATTATCAAAAAGAAGATTTCCTAGTCAAGGTCAAGATGTCTTCCTCTACCTTCAAGGAGCATGAAAAGTTGGGTGATGCATCAAACTTTGTTTCATGGAAAGTCGGGTTGGATATCATAGCTGAAAAAAACGATGTGTTGGAATACATTCAAGGAAGGATGCCCCATCCTCTAGAAAATGCTTCCTCTTCCCTCAAGACAAGTACAAGAAAGGCGAGTCTGAAGCAAAGAAAAATATAGCTGATGGTTTACAAGATCAATTACTTGCATACGTTGGGAATTTAAGAAAGTCTAAAGACATGTATGAAAAGATAGCCGACATGTATGAAATCAATGGATCATCACCTTGAAATATCAACTCAAGGAAACCAAGATGAACAAAGGAGAAGTTGTTCAATCCTACATTATGAGGATCTCTCATCTTAGAGATCAATTGTAGAGAGTTAGAGAAAATGTGCTTGACAGGAAACTAGTACTTGTGACTCTTAGAGGTATCCCTCCTATTTGGGAAACCTTCATTACTACAATCAACAACAAAAATTTCCTTTTGTCATTTTATGAAATTTTTGGGAAGCTCACTCAAGAAGAATCGAGGATGATAGCAAGAGGAAGGATTCAAATGCATGAAGAGGGAGAACCTGATGCATATGTCACTCATGACAAAAGGAAGAAGGCAAAAGGAGGTCCATCACGGAAGCCTCCTTATTAAAATACAAAAGGAAGGAATGACTGATCATTATCTCATATTGAATGCTACAATTTCCACAAGAAAGGTCATTATGCACAAGACTGTCCCAAGAAGAGAAAAATTCCACGTTACAACACCAAAAGAAACAACAATAATAAAAGAAGAAAATACAATCAAAGGAATAACCACGATAGAAGATATGAAAGAAGAATAAGAGACTCCTCAAGCAACTGTGAAGAATATCATCCTCCCCAAAATAATTCAAGGTCTCCCAAGCATGAAAGTAATGTTGTAAATAAATCTGAATACATTCTTATTTTTTCCCTTACTAGTTCTTCTCCACCAGATTCGCGGGATAATTGGTAGGTTGATAGTGGGGCCACTCATCATTTCTCTGGATATAAGGAAGTCCTCTCTAATATGGTAGAGAGGGAGACTAATCTGAATATCATTCTTGGAGACAACTCCACTCATCCCATGAAAGGATTTGGGTCCATCAAATTTCAGTTGAATTTTGGGGAATCAGTTTTGCTGCATGATGTTATGTATGTGTCGGGATTAATGAAGAATTTGGTATCTATATCCACATTGGAAGATAAAGGGATGAGGGTTTCCTTCATCAAAGGAAAATTTTTGACTTGGCCTACTGATTCACCTATGAGAGATGCATTCACATTAGGATCAAGATTTGAAGGACTCTATAGAGTCACTAGAAGGCCACTTCTAGCATTGGTTCATAATACCAATCATCTGAGTGAGTTATGGCACCGTAGGCTGGCTCATTTACACTATGATGCTCTTCCAAAATTGAAGAAATTTGTCTCAGGTATTCCCGATGTTCAAGCTCATCATGATGGAGTTTGTCCAGGTTGTGCAAGTGGAAAGAAAACAAGGGACCATTTCCCTCTACTAAGAACAAGACAAATTCCATCCTCCATCTCATTCATTCTGATATATGTGGTATGATGTTGGTACATTCCATTGGTGGTCATCTCTACTACATCACCTTTATTGATGACTTCTCAAGAAAGACATGGATATACTACCTTAAGCACAAAGATGAAGCCTTTGAAATATTCAAGGAATTCAAAGCCCTGGTCGAAAATCAAACAGGAAATAGAATCAAAGTCTTTAGGTCCGAAAATGGAGCGGAATACATGTCAAATGAATTCATAGCATTTTGCAAGAAAGAAGGGATCAAGAAGGAAACAATTGTGCCATATACTCCTGAACAAAATGGTTTAGCTGAAAGGAAGAACAGTTCTATATTAGAAGTTGCATGTGCCATGTTCCATGATCAAAAGGTGCCAAAGTTCCTTTGGGCAGAAGCCACATCTATTGTTGTATATGTTCAAAATAGGGTGCCTCATCAAGCGTTAGAAAACAAGACCCCTGAAGCAATATTCACATGTGTCAAGCCTAATATTATCCATCTTTATGTATTTGGATGCCCCGTATATTTTCATGTGCCAAAGGACAAAACGAACAAATTGGAAGTTACAGGAAGAAAAGGTATGTTTGTGGGTTATTGTGAAAATTTTAAAGTGTATAGAATATATATTCTTGGTCAGAGGAAATTTGAAATAGCAGGGACGTAACATTCGATGAAGATGCAGCTCTTGGAAAAACAAGAGATCTTCCTCCACCTCCTCCTCCCAAATGATGACTGGGATATTCTAGATGGTCCTTCTGTGCCCGAGTCCAATATGGTTGATGATCCCATGGAGAATATGGATCCGTTAGATCCTCCTGCTAGGAAGAGACCACTTTGGCTCCGTAATACTCTACATAATTCTTAAAGAAATGTTCCCATTCGTAGATCATTTAGAGAAAGGAGCAACCATGCAGGTATCAGGGATATGTTGCAGCCATGATCACTATTATTCAAGCCTAATCGTCCTCATTTGAAGAAGAAGTTAAAGAACAAGTTTGGAAGGATGCTATGGCCAAGGAAAATGAATCGATTGTGAAAAACTATGTATGGGATGTTGTACCAAGACCAAATGGGAAGTCTATTGTGACTTCACAATGGTTATTAAAGATCAAACATGGAATTAATAGAAGCATTGAGAAATACAAAGCAAGGTCTGTAGATCAAGGATTCTCCCAGAAAGAGGGAGAAGATTACAATGACATATTTTCTCTTAGGGTTCGATATAAAACCATCTGTTCGATATTTTCCCCTGCTGCTAGTCAAGGATGGACTCTTCATCATATGGATGTAAAGACCAATTTCCTCCATGGCATGTTACAGGAATAAGTATATGTTGAACAAACACAGGGATTTGAAGTGGAATATTGAAGAACACATGTCTTCAGGTTGAAGAAGGCATTATATGGTTTGAAGCAAGCTCCCCGAGCTTGGTATGTGTTGTCACTAACTGTTGAGTGTGTTTTTAGCGATGAAAAGGGTAAGAAAGAGCAGTGAATTTTGAAGCCATCTTCCAAGACACTTCAGCACTCAAAGTCAAATTGGACCCTCTCCATTGCATAGTGCTTGGAACTAGCTTTCCAACGGTATATGGAAGTCCCAAAATGGACTTATGGATCAAAAGATATGGTCTGTTGAAGATCAGGAATGTTGTTGCCCCTGAAATGAAGAGGAAGAGCTTATCGAAGGGCCCCAGGCACACAAAATCGATGATTGGTGGTGGGCAGGCCCCATAGTCATGCACCCTACAGTCCCGCATATTGGACACCCCGCTGTCCCGCATATCGGGCATCCCGCAATCCTGCATACCGCATTATCGCAGTCCTGCACATCGGCTTATAAGGCATATTTCCGGGACTGGGCCTATTGGCGATCAACGGGCCCTAAGAGTTCATCACAAATTGGGCATATTGACCATATCCCGCATCCTACAAGTCTCTCATATCAGAAAATCAGCGATTGCACAAGGCAAGATCCTTCCTCCGCCAATGTCCCATCCGATGTTGCGATTGCAATATGCATGATCCTCCCGGATTCGATATGTTATGTGATCTGACCTATAAAGTTTTCGCGTCTAGACAGCCGGCTTGCCCGATGAAAAGAGGTGAAGGGTTCTATCCCTCTCAGCTTGCAATTGCAATACCCCGGGTGGGCCCAATCCTGCAGATCGGCGATCACAATGCCAAGAGGAAATATAAAGGACCAACAACAGAAATCATCGATATGCGGGATTTCATATAACAAAGGAAAAAGCCCCCAACATGTAATTCAATGGCCCTAGCATCCTAAGGCTAAGCCCCTGGTTCCAGCCCCCGGCCATATGAAGAAAGCTACGAAACAGAGCCAAAGTGAAAGGGGCTAAAGGGGCTTGGGATTCGTCTATTTCGCAACATTTCTTTAGCGAAAGGCCAACAATGGAAATCCCTCCATATTGCCACCAAGATAGCATCACTAGGCATATTAGGGCTTCGATAATACAAGGAAGGGCTTTAAAGGCGTGATGGGTCGGCAGTTGTGGCTTTAAGGGAAACAGGGGACTTAATTTTCAGGCAAGGTGTCCCATGCAACAAAAGGACAAAATACCGCCCTGAGACCCTCTACTTTAGAACCGCAATACGAAACTGATAGTGCCCATTCAGAACTTTCAAGGATGAATGGATAAAGCAGTGAAAGCATAAGTGACAATGGATGGTTGGGCAGCACAGGAGGCCATACCGTGAGAAAATTACAGCAAGAGGCAGAGGCGATCACATGATGGGCATGAAGATATTTCATTTACTTTTCTGTCTGATTGCTTACTTATTTTTGTCCTGAAACATGCATCTCTTCAATGAGGCAATTAATTATGTAATGTTTTTGGGCCTCAGAGCCAGCCTGGCCCAAACAGCTAGTCAACTTGATGCTGAGACTCAGCCGAAGATATTTTTGCTGTAATGAATGTCCATTCTCCCCTCTCCAAAATTAATAGGAGGAAGCAAGACTTAAGAAAGGTTCAGAAATTCTAAAGAAAACTCTACATGTAATTTTCAGACTATATGGCTTTGTAATACATATCTTTCAGAATATCAAGGAAATGGTGGTGATTCCCCCTTCAAGTATTACAATATGTTGTTCCTCTGTTAAAACTCATTATGTTCATGTTTCTTCTCTGAATTCATGTACTCGTAGCTGTTGGAAATAGTTCAAGCTTCTTCACAGATTCATTGGTATTGATATGTTAATGCATATGCATGTAACATCCTCACATATTCATTTGTATCAACATGGTTAATGCATGTGCCTGTATGGATCATTGAAATTATATCTTTAATAGTTGTGCTCCATGAATCATAGCACCCATTCTCTTTGTTGTCCATTATATTTGCTTGTAACTCAAATAAGTATAGGAATTCTTAAAGCTACAAGCTCTATGTGTTAAGCATAGAATTCTTGATGTTGTAAGCTCCATATGATGAGTTTCTTCTTCTCCTTATTCTCTATCATTTATCTAAAAAAAATTATTAAACTGTAAGTCCTCGAACTACTTGGCCTCCGTTGTTTTATGCATATTTTTGAGATTTGTATATGTGAAGAAGTACTAGAAATTCATGTCTTGTTCATATAGGTGAATGAACCAAACCATTATATATATACATAGAATATAAGTGAGGTCTCCCTTTACTAAGAATCATTTGAGACACTCCAAATTTAGATGTGCCCAGGCACTAGTCTTGTAAGAAATCTGAGGTTGTCTCTGGGAGCTACAACATCTTTTGGCGTCGTTGTCGAGGAATGTATTGAAGGATTTTTCCCCTAGGATACGACAAGTTGAGCACTCTTTGCGTAGGTGAACAAAGAGGTTCTGATTGCATTCATCATCACCTTGGTGACTCCACAAACCCCCATTATTATTTATCATCCTAGCTTTTAAAAGGCCTCACACTCGCTCAGATACATCTCAGCAAAATGCCCCATTTGTATCTGACCCAGAAATATTTTTTTAAGTTTGGAAAGAGAAAACTCCCCCTTCCTGTGCTACCATCTCACCAGCCTTTGAAGCTTCCTCATCCAGCTCTCAGCCCACTGTTACTCACTACTTAGGACTTGTTCCTAAGGCCCTGACATACCCTGCATTCAGTCTAGCCACTCCTACCACTGTGTTTTTGGGCCAAGTTCCTCAAGCAAGCCTCAATCCCCCTCCATTTATCCAGATTGCTCTTCCAGGTTTTTTTTAAAATAAATATTCACCTCTTAATTTACCTCAGCCTCTAAGTGCAATTCCCCAAGACTACCTAAATCATTTGCCTAGGTTCAATGGGGAAGATGATAACATGGCATAGAGACACATTGAAACCTATAGTGCCTTTGCTGAGAACCTAAATGTGGAACAACTGGATGTGGTCATGAGAATTTTTGTATAGTCCCTTGATGGAGAGGCTAGGAAGTAGTTCAAATCCCTACCCAATTCCTCCATTACCACCAAGGAGGAACTTGAAAACTATTTCACACAGAAATGGGGTGAAAAGAGTAATCATGAGTACCTCCTCACAAAGTTTAATGCCATAAAGAAGAATTCAAAGAGGATATCTCAGAATTTATAAAGAGGTTCAAGAAGCAATACAATAACCTACCAGCTGAGATAAATCCTCCTCTAGCTGCTACTCAAGTAGTTTTTTGGGAGCTTTTGAATATGATTTTGGCTTTAATCTAAGGGAAAGGAAGTCTATCACTCTATATAAACTCCAAATCGATGCAGTTGAGGTGGAAGCAAATTTCGCCTCAGCAGGAAAGTCAAGAGTAAAGCAAGAACCTACTGAGAATAAAAGAGGGAAAGAATAGGTATCCTCCTCTTGTCGATATATAGAATCACCGGACCCGAAGATGGATGAACTAGAAAAACCCATCAAGAGTTTATCAAAGAAGGTTGGAAAGCTTGAGATTGAGGAGAAGAGCCTCTCCAAATAGAATGCTCAAGTCAACAACTGGGATTACAACCCAAAATATAGAAGGCCTCCATTGCAAATACTTCCAAGGGAGAGAAAGGAGTAGCTCGACCAAAGCCCTCATCCTCTATATTTAGAAGAGGATCCTAATGAGCAATCGTCGAATACATAGGAGATGTAGGGAAATTTGTATTCTGATTTCTCTGGAGAAGATCATGAGAATATGGCTCACGAGGAAGCTAGTCACGTCAGAGAAGCAACAACAGAGGAGGAAGATATAGATTATTATTGCAAACAGTTTGCAGATTTCATGCAAGCACAACCACAACATAAGTATAATCTAAGATCTTCAAAGAAGAGGTCAAGAGAACCAGAGCAATAGGAGGGAACTGCTCCCCAAGTTATCCCTCCAGTACCAGACAAAGGGAAAGGTAAGCTAAATCCTGACCCTTCCAAGATAAAAGTCTCTGCAAATAAGGAAAGCAATAGTTCTGAGGGACACACAGAAAAGGAGGCACCTGTTCTGTTGAAAACTGCCAGTGGGAAGGAAGAAGGAACGGAGCCGCGAGATATAGAAAAAGGTCCAACCCACATTTAATCTCCAGAAGGAGCTTGAAAAGGTAAAAATTCTTGTTCCTCTCACTAAGTTTCTAAAGTAGCCCAATTATAAAGCTCAAGTCTCTCCATTCATGCATCCACCTACCTTAGCACCAACTCATGATAATTTAAACCTCCAAGAGGAGAGGCCAATGATTGTTTTAGGGCCGCATGTGGAAGAGTTGGATCCTTCTACTGCACCTTTCTATGTGACCCTAGTAATCCACGACCTCTTACTACATAATTTCATGTTGGATTCCAGAGCCTCACACAACCTCATGCCACTAACAGTGATGGAAAATTTGGGCTTAGAGATCACCAGACCATACAAGGACCTGTACTCCTTCGACTCCAAGAAAGTCAAGTGCTTAGGGATGATAAAGGATCTGGTGGTAAACATAGCTCAAATCCCTGTGAAGAGTGTAGTAATGGACATAGTGGTGGTCCATATTCCTCCTCGATTCAGAATGATCTTGTCTAGATCTTGGGGTTCCAATGTGCGGGGCTCTATCAAGCTAGATCTGACTTATGCCACAATTCCCACTTTTGAAGGCGAGCAAAGGAGGCTATACAGAGAATCCAGGTTTGTAAAGACTGTGACCCCAACTAAACGTTCAGAAAATTCCCCAATGCATAGGAAAGAAAGTGACCTCTCCTGCCTATTTCTAGAAGAAGATGAGACCTTCTTAGAGGAAACATTAGTTCACCTAACGAGGCAGTTAGAGCATCAGCGCGCAAATGAAAATTAAGTATGAAAGTTGTACTTCGATGGGGCAAACTCAAAAGAGGGAAATGGAGCTGGAATATTGTTGGTATCTCCAAAGGGAAGCCTACTACCCCTCTCTTTCAAGCTGGAATTTGAGGCGACCAATAATGTGGCGGTGTACGAAGCATTGCTACTTAGGTTAAAAATGGGAAAAAATATGAATATTGAATGCCTAACAGTCTATGCAGACTCTAAGTTATTCATAAGGCATATCAGGAATCAATGTCGGGCCAAACATCCCAGATTGAGGATGTACCAAAATGAAGTGTGGGATCTAATTGATAATTTCTTCCTAGCCTTTAATATCCAATTTCTTCCTAGGGAAGGAAACATGATGGTTGATTTCCTTACTGTAGCAACAAGCAATTTCAGGCCCCCGCAAAATCCGCTCCTCAGATATGAGGTAGAAGTCAAATACTGACCTTCAATACCTGATAATATCAAGCACTGGCAGGTATTCTAGGATGATGAGTAGGTGAAAAGAGTCATAGAAATCGTCGGGGAGTTCGCCCACTCCACTATCGATCAAGAAGAAGAAGAAGAAAATCAAGAAGCCATTGCGTGGAAAGACATAGTGGCTGGGCGCAAAAATTTTCAATTGAAAGGGAATACCATCCCTCGTGGAATGATCCCACTGGAAAGGCGTTTTAATATGGATGACATAGTATCCAAACAAATGGCACCAGAGATAGACAATCAAGCAAAAGACTGCAACATCAGATCAGAGGAGGAACCCTAGATGATCAAGCTATCAAAAGGAATCCCCTTGCAATAGAGACAAAGGTATTTAAATCTATTCAAAATTTACAAGGATGTATTTGCTTGGTCTTATGAGGATTTGAAAGCATCTGAGACTAACATCATTCAAAGTAAGATTCCTTTGAAGAGTGGAATAAAGCCATGCAAACAAAAACTTAAGCAGATAAATCCACTCTTACTCCCCTCCATTGAAAAAGAGGTGAGAAAGCTGCTACAGGCAAAGATCATAGTGCCTTTAAGGTACTCTGAATGGGTGGCCAACCTAGTCCCTATCCGGAAAAAGAGCGGAGAAATAAGGCTGTGTGTTGATTTCTGAAATCTAAACAGGGCGTCGCTGAAAGACAACTACCCGCTGCCCAAGATGGACTATATATTGCAAAAGGTGGTTGGCTCAGCTAGAATGTCCATGATGGATGGATTCTCTGGCTACAACCAAGTGGAATTCCACCTTGAGGATCAAAAGAAAACTTCTTTCACCACCTCATGGGGAACGTTCATGTACGCTCGTATGCCCTTCGACCTTATTAATGCAAGGGCCTCATTTCATAGAGCCATGGACGTAGCTTTCGTAGGGGAGCAAGACAAATTCATGGTGGTCTACTTGGATGACATCACAGTCTTCTCCAAAACTGATGAAGATCACATCCTCCACTTAAATATAACCTTTGAAAAATGCATGAGGTATGGTTTCTCTCTGAATCCTAAGAAATATCAATTCGCCCTGAGTGAGGGGAAGCTACCTGGACACATAGTAACACGGGAAGGAGTAAAGATCGATCCTGAATGAGTCAAAGCCATCAACCTTATTCCCATGCCCAAAAATAAGAAAGAAGTTCAAGCCTTTATGGGGAGAACAAATTTCTTGAGGAGGTTCATACCCAACTACACAGAAATTGTCAAGGGTATTACGGACATGCTCAAGAAGGAAAATGAAGCCAGGTGGAGCTCTGCCCCTAGAGATTCTTTCATCAGGATTAAAGAAGCTTTGGTCGAGGCCCCGTACTAGTCATCCCTGACTATTCAGTGCCTTTCTACATCTTTTCTTTCGCCTCCCCACATACTATTGTTGCAGTGTTGCTACAAAAAAATAAAGAGGGTTATGAACAACCCATTGCCTTCTTTAGCCAAGTCCTGAGGGATGTTGAGCTTAAATATAATATATTGGAGAAACAATCCTGTGCAGTAGTCAAGGCTTTGAATGAATTTTGTATGTATGTGCTGCAATCGGAAATCACAATGTTTTTCCCAATGACAATAGTCAAGGACATCCTGGTGCAAGGAGACAGAGAAGGAAAGAGGGGTAGGTGGATAGAAAAAATAAAGGAATATGAACTAGTAATAAAGCCTACCAAGATCATTAAAGGCCAAGAGTTGGCCAAGGTTTTATCTGAATCTAATTGCCAACCTCTAGGGATAAACCTGATCACGGAAGAGGGTAGACCCGAGGATCATCAAAGCAGGATTAGAACATCTGAGCATAAAATATATGCAAAATATGAGGGATCTCCCTGGTATAAGAACATTGTTCATTATCTCTTATTCCTGAGGTGATCGTTGGGGGAAGATAAATCCAAATACTGAGCCCTAAGGTTGCAAGAGAAGAAATATATCATATCCAATGGCCTACTCTATTGGAAGGACCTGACGAGGGTATTGCTGTTATGTTTAGTGGAGGGTGAAACCCAAAAGGTGATAGAGGATTTTCATGGAGGATTTTGTGGAGGAAACTTCAGCTAGAAGACCACGACACATAAAATTATTAAGGCAGGGTTCTATTGGCCTACACTGTTTGGGAATGTTCATTCCCAGGTCAATTCATGCCAGAAGTGCCAAATGTTTGCTGAGAGGAAAAAGTTTGTTATTTATTTGTTGTTGTTAGTTAGTTTAGATATCAAATTCTTCATGTCATTTGACGTTATCTCTAGAGCCATGGCTTAACCCCGAAAAGCTACTTGGCAAGCTATCGGATTATGAGTGAAGTGATTTGATTTTACTTTCATCTCTGCAATTAGATATCAGGTTCTTCATGTTATTAACATTATCTCCAGAGCCATGGCTTAACCCTGAAAAGCTACTTGGCGAGCTATCAGATTATAAGTGAAGTGACTTGATTTTACTTTCATTTTCAAGTAGGTAATTTAGATATCAGGTTCTTCATGTTATTGACGTTATCTCCAGAGCCATGGCTTAACCCCGAAAAGCTACTTGGCGAGCTATCGGATTATAAGTGAAGTGACTTGATTTTAATTTCATTTGCAAGTAGGTAATTTAGATATCAATTCTTCATGTTATTGATGTTATCTCAAGAGCCATGGCTTAACCCAGAAAAGCTACTTGGCGAGCTATTAGATTATAAGTGAAGTAAATTGATTTTTCTTTCGTTAGTCTGCAATTTTTTGTTTGTTTGAGTGCAATAGTTTAGATTTTATTTCTGTAATTAGATGGGCAGCAGAGACAGTGATTTCATGATCAATATTTCATCTTTTGTTTGATTTAAGTAGCTGCATATTTACATTCATGTTCAAGTATTAATAGTATGTTTTGAGATCTTTTGAAATGCTAAGTTTTGGAAGTTACCATAAGGGACATAAACCTTGTCTTGAAATCTACATCCATACTTGACCTTTAAAAGTATTCTTAAGACCTTAGAATAGGATTTCCATTTGCATTAAACACTTTAGGAAACCAACAAGAACAAAACCCCAAAAACAACATAAACTATAAAACAACGAAGTAAGAAAAAGGTTAACTAAGCACATATGGTGCACCACACTTCATTAGTTTACGATACCCGGATTGATAATTTATGTAAAGCAATTTAAGACGTTAAATTGACTAGACATTTTGGCACCGTTGCCGGGGAAGTGTAATTAGGAGACCTTATTTCTTACATCTAAAAAAAAATTAATAATTCTTGAGTATGCTCTCTTCTTGCACTTTGTGTGATCTGGAGGATCAGAAAAAGAAATGTTATAAAAATAATAATAATTAATAATTCTTGAGTATGCTCTCCTCCTACACTTTGTGTGATCTAGAGGATCAGAAAAAGAATTGTTATGTTAAAAAAAAATGAGACAAAATAAACTTCATCATTTCAATTGATTTAATAATAAAAATAAATAAATAAAACAAAATAAAAAATAAAAAAATGAAACCCAACTGCTTTGATAGTTTCAACTGTCCAAGATTGACTGGTTATGGTTTGTAGTTGTCCTCAAAACACTGTGTCCTGTTTTAATAAGATTTTGCAACTTAGCTACGGAATGTGGCCTGATTCTGCAGCTAATTGTGAATTCTGCAGCTAGTTTCAAGGTTTAGCAAGTTACAGGCATCCAATGAAAAAACCGACCACATGGGCATCTCCAGAATTGTCCCGATATGGATCCTATCCTAGTCACCCAACCCAGATTGATAAAAAAAAAAATCAGCTTAAGACCTGAGTCAAAGTCCTGTTTTTAGTGTGTTTACCTTGAAGTCTTTGCTGCCTGAAATTGAAAATCATTAATCATTCTTAT
This sequence comes from Pinus tabuliformis, assembly GCA_031772625.1. Lineage (NCBI taxonomy): Eukaryota > Viridiplantae > Streptophyta > Pinopsida > Pinales > Pinaceae > Pinus > Pinus tabuliformis. Next base: position 384,788,745 of record CM062820.1, read on the forward strand.
AAAATTTCACAATTTCAGAGAAAAAAAAAAGGAAAACAATCTATGGCTATCTCCAATTCCAGTCTCCACTATGGCCTCAATAGAAACCTGCATTCTTTGTGGTAATTTTGGTACTGATATTAGATGTTGATTTGGGTACAAGTGCCATTTTGCCCATGGTGAAAAGGAGCTTGGGAAGGTAAATGCAGTAACACACAATCTCAAAGATGATTTGGCAACAAAACCTTTTGGTAGTAGGTTCCCAGTTGGTGGCTTAGATGGGAAGCCTGGAGGTCATCCTGGCTATCGTGAGGTTACTCCTCCTAGTATGGCAGTTGTAGCTACATTTGGTGCTTCAGCAACTGTAACAAAAATAATAAATATCGATGTTGCACTTGCTGGTGTTTTAGTTTGGAAAGGTGGTGTAAACTCTAAGTAAATATGTCATTCAACTGGTGCAAAATTGGCTATAAGAGACCATGAATCCGATACTAACCTAAAAAATATTGAGTGGGAAAGCAATTTTGATCAGATAAAGGAAGTCGGTGCCTGGGTTTGTCAATTGATCGTGCACACGAGTACTAAATTGCATGTAAAGTAGATTTCATTTACTACAAACAATTTCAAAACCACGGCCATTAGGAATCAATAAGCATAAACAACAGACCTGCAAATGAAATTCAACCACAGCAATTCAGGAAAAACGCAAAACAGAGAAAAACTTCAAACTTTGAATGCACAATTTGGCCAAACAGAGGCGAATTTGGAAAAAATAAAACATGGATTTTTTCGCCAATAGGGTCAATTAGATAACCCAGAAACGATTTTAATAAATTCATGGTGGTTTAAGAGAATTTCTCGGTTCTCTGAAGCCTCTTTTTGCCTGCCACGTGAAGAAAAATGGAATTTGAATTAATTAACTGACAATTGATTTAATTCAGCTGCTTCCGATTTGAAATCAATGGCATGTTGATAATTAACCTTTTGTTGATTATACATTTCCCGCCTTTTGCCACCCGTCTAACACCTTCTCTACCAATTGATAGCAATTCTAATTGGATACGGCTCTTTGCTGATAGACGTAACACCTGTTAACAGCAATTCTAATTGGATACGGCTCTTCGATAATAGACATAACACCTGTTAACAACAATTTTAATTGGATACGGCTCTTCGCAACCAACCAATAGACGTGGCATGGAGCTTCTTGGCATTCGATGCAGAGGCCATTCGAAAACTCACTCACATTTTATTCATGTATATTTCCTATGAGTTAAACCCAAAATTGCCTCTAATTACATTGGTTGCCTGGAACTACCAGAGAGGAAGAAAAAGTATCAAAGTGGAATGAATCCCATGCAGGTAGTTGTGTTGTTTGTTTTTAGAATCATCGCCTGGATATTCCTGGGAGTTGTCTTAAAACATGAGCTATGGCTCAGTATATGCATGCCTGAACCAAAAACAGCTAAACTCTATCAAAGGAAATGTAAAAAAACCATGGCTATCTCATTCAACAACTATGAAATTTTGGGAAATGGTTTCTTGAGAATTGTCAAATCCAAAACAAGTTTGAGTGTTGCAATAGTTGGTCTGCAAAATAATCCTCTATACATACAAAAAAAAAAAAAAAAATCAAAACTGATGGTTGGTTGTCTTTTAGCTGTGGAATGCAGCCTGATTCCGCAGCTAACTGGCAATTCCGCAGCCATTTTCATACTTTTGTAGGTTACAGGTGTCGAGAGAAAAAACAAGCCACATGGGTAGCTGGGAAAATGTCAGTACATGGATGGTGTCCTATTCATTTGATCCAAGTCGATGAAAAAAACCTCGGTCGAAGGGAAGTCAAGTTGTGTGTTATCACTAAGTCGCCACACTAAGTCGCCGCATGTCAAAAAAAACAAATGAATCAATGAAATGAATAAGTTATTTGCTCACTTTTCTGAAGGTATTGATTAATTTTGGACTGATGATGAAATATGAATGGCTAACTTTCTATTCAAGATTTTTAACTACAGAAACCGTGCACATTCCGCAGCTAAAGTCCAATTCCGCAGCTGTTCTCCAATTCCGCAACTAAAAAAACCTCATTGTTCAAATCAACCTAACTTTCTCATACAAAATCAGATTTTGATGATTCAAGTACCTTTGGAAAGATCTCAACAAGATCTACACAATGAGAAATCCGTCATTAGAGTTTGAAATGGCCAATAATGTAATAAATTGCTAAAAAGAAGCAACATTCAACTTGAGGCACCAATTCCAAAGCAGGTATAAATTCTTTTGATTTTTCCTTTGAGAACTTGTTTCATTAATACAAATTCTTAGTTTTGTGTGTAAATATCATAACTAGAGAGATTGATCACCTCTCTCCTCTGATAATCTTACATTCCATTGCAAAAGAAGTATTAGTTTTTTTTCAGGTTCTAGGAGGAAAGACAAATGACTACAAGAGAATGGTGTCTCTCTAAGAGACCAATTTGTTTCATAAGAGGATGATCAGCAACAAAGAGGAAATATGCTGATGCAAAATCAGATCTTAACACTTGAAAAACTTTCAGATACTGTTGTCTCCATCACATCCATACCTCATAATAAACCATTCACCTCATTTCACTTCATACTTTCCATTTACATTCACATCCACTTTCCATCTCTTTTTGTCCATTCATAACCCACAAATAAAAGCAAGAGGCTCATTCACATGCTTATTGCCCATTGCCATTTCTACTCTCCATTGCCATCTTCCATTTTTATCTTCCATTTCTTTTCATTTTCATTTCGCAAATAAGCCCTGCTTCAATGCAAATTATTGAGTGCATAGTCCTTTGAGTCTAAGCTCCTTGTAAAGACACCTTGAGGCTTGCATGCCTTAATGGCAAGTTCTCATGCTGACAAACAATGGAATTACATTAATGTCCCTTGTTCATCAGATCTTCTAGGTGACTCGACATCGGCAAAGCTATTCGTACCTAGCAAGATGTGTTTGGGCATCTTGACTCTCATTGTCATCAATGGTGAGAGTTCTCGTGTTGACTAGTGGCATCCATCAATGGCCACTAAGTCAACAATTTCCTACTATGTTTGACATTAGAACATCTTTTCACATAGTAGGAATTGTGCCAATGAGTTTTGAAGACATGAAGACTATTATTTTCAGCATTTTGGAGCAGATTCAGCAAGTTTTAGTAGAAGCAATAAAAAATTATCTTAACTCTTTATCCATGACTCTTCTTGTTCAGCCACTTGAAGAAGAATATGATCAGAATTTTGCAGCCACCACACATACAACTCATCCATTCCAAAGGGTAAGATAAGATACGTCATTTTCTAACTTTTGACCATAGAATTCCATAAAAAGCTAAAATGATAATTGTTGGAAAAACATTTCTCTTCCTCATTTCATAAAATTGCCAATACCATCAGGGGGGGGGAGGAATACATTATATTCATATCTTGCCATGTCCATATCATATTCAGGAATCCACATACTTCTAACATATATTAACTATTACATTGTTATTATGAGCATATAATGGCTTTTCAAAAAAAGTGCTTAAAGAATAAATTGGATACAAACAAAATCATGGCTGTCCCACAAGAACCAACCATCATGCAATCCAATAAAAATATACTTTGCAACAATAATCAAATATCATTATGCAAAGTTCAAAGATCAAAATAGAATGCAACCAAAAAAAAAATGGTTGAAACACAAGAACCAACCAAGTTGCAATTTAAGTAAAACACTTTGCAGAAATATGAAGTTATCAAATGGTATCATGCAAAGTTAAGCCAAAGCTCAAGGATCAAAAGAGTTAATGTAATATATATTGCATGAGGACATGCAATAACTTCAGTTGGGGGGTATGTTGGGTCTTGAAAATGTCATTCATTTCTATTACACTTTCACTATTATGTCCATTCTATTACCTCCATTTCACCTCCATTTCACTACTATGTCACTACATTCATCCCACTTTCATTATCATTGGGCCACATTTATATTTTTCCAAACTTTATTAATTCTAAGCCTTTTAAGTGAATTTGTGGTTAAAAATTAGAAAATAATGTGCATATGCTTATACCTAACAAGTGGGTTGAGATTGTTGACATGTGTAGGTCAAAATGAGGCTTCTAGAAGACCCTTATGTGGCACTCTAAGGCCAAATTCGAATTTGAGTGGAAAGAATCATGGGATCATGAGGATATGTGTCACATCTCCTAATTGTATTGTAACTCTAAAAAGACATGTGTCTTATCAGTTCCTATTTTGATTAGGACTCTAGAGGTAGAGGGAGAGATTCATGGACTCCCATTGATGAGATGGTTTCTCATCTTTTTGTATAAATAGAAGATCTCTCTCCTTCATTTGTTAGTTTTTAGAGCTTGTTAGCTTGTTAGTCTTAGCTTAGCTTGGAGTTTATAGTTCTTCCTTGATGGCTTTTGAAAGCTTTGGAGAGCTTTGTTGTACTTTGTAATTTTGAAGAATTTGAATAAAGCTTTGATGTTCTCAACATGGAAGGAGATGTGAAGTAGATGTCATGGAGCACATTAGAATGTAAGGTAGAGTAAATTTTATTTTGTAATTTTGCTTTGATTTCATTATGTCATTTGATTGCTTTCAAGTTTGATAGATTAGAGTTTCCATTGATGCAATTTTAATTCATGCAAGTGTGTTCAACCAATTGATTGTAGATTAGTTTTTCTTTACATGTTTTTGCATCAAATAGTGACATGAGATTTGCCTCTCTGCTGAACTTTTTCTTAAGCTTTTCAATTTCAATTATGCTTTGATATCAGTCTTATTTATTTGTTGTTGTTAGTTAGGTTAGATATCAAATTCTTCATGTCATTTGACGTTATCTCCAGAGCCATGGCTTAACCCCAAAAAGCTACTTGGCGAGCTATCGGATTATGAGTGAAGTGATTTGATTTTACTTTCATCTCTGCAATTAGATAACAGGTTCTTCATGTTATTGACATTATCTCCATAGACATGGCTTAACCCTAAAAAGTTACTTGGCGAGCTACTAGATTATAAGTGAAGTGACTTGATTTTACTTTCATTTGCAAGTAGGTAATTTAGATATCAGGTTCTTCATGTTATTGACGTTATCTCCAGAGCCATGGCTTAACCCCGAAAAGCTACTTGGCAAGCTATCAGATTATAAGTGAAGTGACTTGATTTTACTTTCATTTGCAAGTAGGTAATTTAGATATCGATTCTTCATGTTATTGACGTTATCTCCAGATCCATGGCTTAACCCGGAAAAGCTACTTGGCGAGCTATCAGATTATAAGTGAAGTAAATTGATCTTTCTTTCGTTAGTCTGCAATTTTTTGTTTGTTTGAGTGCAATAGTTTAGATTTTATTTCTGTAATTAGATGGGTAGCAAAGACAGTGATTTCATGATTAGTATTTCATCTTTTGTTTGATTTAAGTAGCTGCATATTTACATTCCTGTTCAAGTATTAATAGCATATTTTGAGATCTTTTGAAGTGCTAAGTTTTGGAAGCTACCATAAGGGACATAAACCTTGTCTTGAAATCTACATCCATACTTGACCTTTAAAAGTATTATTAAGACTTTAAAATAGGATTTCCATTTGCGTTAAACACTTTAGGAAACCAACAAGAACAAAACCCCAAAAACAACATAAACTATAAAACAACGAAGTAAGAAAAAGGTTAACTAAGCACATATGGTGCACCACACTTCATCAGTTTACGATACCCGGATTGATAATTTATGTGGAGCAATTTAAGACACTAAATTGACTAGACACACATATTCACATGGTTAGACTCGTACTTGAGCGAATAGTTGAATGAGATTGAAGACTCTGAATCTAGTTTCATCCATCCGGGCTACAATTTTAGGAGTACTAAATCATATGTACAATGGCTTTACATTGATGGTCATTCCGATCATGGGTCTATATCTGTAGACGACTGTTTATGTACATGTAATGAAAGTTTATAAGCTGAGCATGGGTATGTCTTCCCTCAGCAATTCATGTAAAATCAAATATCATGATATATATATTGTAATTGATGTAGGTCACCTTCCACTTTGATACCTCCTCATCACATCGTAAAGAATTTCATTCGACATTGACATTTTTCCAAATTCATGCTTTAGGGGGAAGCTGTTATAGATCCATTTGGGCACATCAAATCCCAACATCCAAATCAGTGTTTTAGAGCTCATCAAACACTAATTTCAGTTGCTTCATGCCCTAAACAAGTCTCCCTTTTGAAAGCCTCATTCCCAGACAGTTTCATGACTTGAAGACATCCAAAAATAGCCTCTAAAGGGACCAGCGCAGGTAAGCCCTTATGAAGGTGCACTGCAGAGCAGTTAAGTCCACTGCCAGGGTGCTCTGCAGAGCACTTAGGCTTCCTTTCACCTGTGTTGGGCAAGAATGAGTGAAATTCACATAGGGTTTGGGGAATATTCTTATCTTTTGGAGTCATCTATAAGTTTCCCTCACTTATCAACTCCTATGAGCTCGAAAATGGATTAGGAATGAGTTAAGGTACATCCTATCCTCTCATCCCTTCCTCCATGGAACTAATTCTAAGTATGGAAGGCCATTCAATGCCACCATTAATGACAAAACCTCCTTCATCTTCCTATAAATTGACCACTCATCTAAGTGATCAAGGGTTGGATTATGTTGAATTGTAAGGAGATAATGCTGCTATGAGATTTGGCTTTGAAGCAAGTATTGTGATGCTACAAGTTTGTCATGCTTTTGATGTGATGTGGATGGGATCCAAGTTGGAGGAATGGCTTTGAATCAGACACCTATGGTTGTAATTCCTTCTTCTATCTAATAAAGCGTTTGAACATTTTTCACATATGTTTGTATTGTTTCATAATTCTTATGTGTGTGAATTGTATCTGATTCCTTTCACTTATATTCAATAGATCGTATGCTTTGATCAATTGATGTCTTCCGTTGTGTTTGTAGGGTACTTCTCAAGCGGATTAAGTATGGGAAGGAGCGACGGAATCGATAGAATGGAGACGAGAGGAAAGTGAAACTACAGGTAGGCCTTCTATCTTCTTATCTTATCTATTGCTTATAGGAAAAGTCTAAAACACTTTAAATTGTTGTTCTAGATATAACTACTTATATAGGGAATTAGTATTTATCCATGGATGCTAAATTCTTCAAAACACTCTTTGCAAGCTTCTGAATTATTCAAAGTTTCCTTTAATTGTCAAATACATGTTTGTGGGGTTCAGTATTCTGGCTCCTCTATTTGGTTTTGAATTCGAGTTGGGTCTTCTCCCTCCCTGATCTTTGAATTCACTCACAAGGGTTATACAACTATCACATTGGGGTTTTGGGGAGTACCAATTATTTCCTCCTTGATATTGTCCTTTATCTCCTTGTCGAATACCCAAGTTTTTTTTGGACCCTATATTAGTTAGGTGGACCTACCTATGGTTTTGTGCATGGATTTTGCACATGGTTTTGGGCATGATGGTTTTATGTCTATGTTATTTTGTAGATCCGGTCAAGGGAATTATGGTTATTTTCTAATCCAGGGTAAATGGATTGGGGTTTATGGATGCTTCGACATGTATATCTATGTATTGTAGCTTTGAAAGGAATATAATGAAAAATCAATCTGGTAGTCCCGGTTTTGGTATCTAGGGGAAAATCTCTATGTATATCTCTTTTATCTTTTATGCTCTCGCCATTGTTTTTTTCTTTTTTTTTAGAATTCGTATGCGAGTAATTTTTGTACGGGGTTAAAACGTACATTTGGTATCAGAGTTGTTTCGGCTTCAAGGGGACACCTTTGTTGCTGAGGGGATTTTCTCAGGCTTGTGGCAGACCCTGTTCTGTGGGAGATCTGTGGGATTGATTCTTGTGGTGAAAGAAGATGGCGAGTAGTGGAAAGATAGAGATCGAGAAATTTAATGGCCAGAGTTTTGAGTTGTGGAAACTCAAGATGGAGGATCTGCTAGTGGATAAAGATCAGTGGATCACGGTAGATTCGAGTACTAAACCAACAACAATGTCAGCTGAAGATTGGGCGAAGTTGGATTAGAAGGCAAGGAGCACAATACGATTGTGTGTCTCAGATTCAGTATTGATGAATGTACGAGGGGAAGCTTAGGCGAAGGATTTGTGGGACAAGTTAGGGACTTTATACCAATCTAAGTCTCTAGTGAATAAATTGTTCCAACAGAAAAAGCTATATAACCTGAGGATGAAAGATGGAGACTCAGTGACAGAACCTATGAATGCCTTTAATACTGTGGTAATCCAATTATTATCTATTGATATTAAAATTTCAGAGGAAGATAAGTGCATTAGTTTGTTGTGTTCTCTACCATATTCGTGGGATAGTCTGGTTGTTGCAATAGGTAGCAATGAAACTGCCTTGGAGTTTGATGAAATAGTCTCATCCTTGCTATCGTAGGAGATGAGACAGAAAAATATGGAGGGCTAGAATGGTGATACCTTGTCTGTACAAGGATGGTCCCAGAACAGAAACAAAAATAAGTCCTCTGATGGGAGATCTAAATCTCCAGGAAAACCTATAAAGGTGTGCTGGAAATGCAGAAAGGAAGGGCACTTCAAAAGGGATTGTAAATCTAAAGCTCTTGAGAAAGGAAAGGGATATGATGATGCTCCTGCAAAGGCAAAAACCACCTCATATGAAGGTGGGGATGTGTACTTGGCTTCTTCTTCAAGTACACATGTAGATCATGAGGCATGGTTGATTCACTCAAGTGCATCCTTTCACTTCACTCCCCATAGAGAGTGGTTTTACGAGTATGAGAAATATAATGGTGGTGATGCCTTATTAGGGGATGACAAGAAGGCTAGAATTGTTGGTGGCGGAAAATTCAAGTTGAAGTTGCAGGGTGGAAGGATTTGGTCCATGATTTCTAGATACTATACACATACCCCATTCTGGAAACTGTGAGATGTTAATAGGCTTAGCTCAATGGTTGAAATGAAACATAATAATTCATGTGTGGAGGAGAGTTGCCTTCATGATTCTCTACCCTAAATGAACCCATATATACCTAAGCGAGTCTTCCTCTTGAGGTGTCAGATCTAGTTGAAAGATGGCCATATACAAGAAAAATATAGTGTAGTTGAGCTTATGGTTGGGTGAAGAGTGGCTCTCCTTTCTTTAGTGGCCAAAAAAGCTTAGGTGACTTAGATAAGTGTAACTATTTCTGTTTTAATGAAATGATATTATTGTTCATAGTTTGATGAAAGTTGCCATGTTGAGTTACTAAGTATGTTTCTAGTGATGAGCTGAAACAATGTGCAATTGAGCTTGGTTACTAGTTGTTATTTCTTTTACGATTGAATGTTGCATATAGAGGTATTCTTTGAAGTATGTTAGCTATGGTAGACGTAAGATGTATGGTTTTGTGAAATAGAATATATAAGTTGAAATAAGCTTTAAGTCTCCTCGCGTATTATGTTGGTGTGAATGGCTTTTACTAGGCCAGTTGTGGGACTGAACAATATTGTTGTGTCTTTGATTGGAAGTTAGAAGATGTGGAGTTTTCCTTGATTGGAGACCTTGGAAGGATGTGGTAAGTACCATGTTTGGGATAGCCCTGAAATGTCCCTTGCAAGATTATAGAACCCTGAATTGTTACAAACCTATTAAGTATACATTCAAGTAAGTTAATTAACAAATGAACTCAATTTTTTTTGTTTAAATTTTTCTCCAAATTTATTAAAATTTCTTGTTAAAAATTATAATTTCACTTAATTGATATATATATATAAATTTTAAATAAATTTCTTTATTAAAAATTATAATTCTACTCCATTGATAAAAACACATTTTAAAATATTCCAAAATATAAACTTAATCCAAATAAATAAATTTATAAGTGATACCATATACTAGTAGCAAGTATTTTTTAGTTTATTCCCATGTTGGAAGTTCTATATCTCTTTCGTGCTTTGGCAAGAGGTCCCACTAAGCAACTTGTACTTGACCTCGTTCCTCTCCCCATGAACTAAGAACCATCCAAATGTTACAACTAAAGAGTTTTATTTAGACATTGAAGTAGAAAGCCCATAATTGGGTTTTTGAAAAATGAAAAGACCAAACTGATTGAAAATTTGTAAAGGGTCCCTTGAATATTAAGATCCAATTATGAAGGACCTAAGTGTTGCCCCAAAGTACCAGTGGGGCTGCTACACTCCACAATCATTCTTATCTATTAGGGGACTTATATATATATATATATATATATATATATATATATATATATATATATATATATATATATATATATATATATATATATATATATATATATATATATATATATATATATATATATATAATTTTGCACCTAAGAGCGCTGACTTGAAATATAACGCATACAACCATATACACATGGAAGTGGCAAATATATTATTATATATAAATATATTATGGAATATCAAAAATTAATATTTATTTTTACATAGACCAAGTTCAATGCACAAAGAAAAATAATCTTTGACAAAAGAAACAAAGAAAAATAATCTTTGACAAAAGAAACACAGAAGAGAGAATCTAGAAATTCATGACAATAAAACATCTTCTTTCAATTTCTCTGTGCACATTGTTATTAGTCCCTGCCATCTGGCATCCGGCAGGGACTATAGTAATCGTTTCGGACGGAGATGGCATTAGTTCTTCGTTGCTGCGCCGTGTTATTCACTGATTATCATAAAGTTTCGAAATGCCTTGTGCGAGGATGTGCCGAGGTAACATAGGTTTTATTTGCACCTGAGGTTTTGCCGTCTTATTTGGCCTCTTCCCGAGGCGGAAGAGGCTCGACCATAGCTTAAAAGCAATTTAAGCCCGCTGCATTATCGTCTTATTTGGCCTCTTCCCGAGGCGGAAGAGGCTCGACCATAGCTTAAAAGCAATTTAAGCCCGCTGCATTATCGGTAACCGTCAACGGTTTCGTTTTAATGTTAACATTAATTCGATTCTTCTGCAGGGGTATGCTAAGGTTTGGTGAGGTTTGGTGTTCCCTGTTACAAGATTGTGCATTGGCAGCTGGTGCATGCCATGGTTCAACAGCTGTTAACTGCTCGCTAGGTGCTGTTTCCTCGGCCCTTGTTTACCTTCAGGCCTGTTCTGATACCCACAAGCTGCATCTAGATATGTACCTGGCTCAAGATATGTACCTGGCTCAGATGCTGCTGATCAAACTTTCACTGCCCGTTTCTTGCGGCCTTTACCCGGAGGCATCCTATCTCGAGCAGGATCCCTCTGCTCTTTGGCGCTCGGGATTCAATTCAAGAACTAGTCACTCACCGTCTGATTCACGCGGATCAGAGCCATCGAGTCGATAATAACAGTTCTTCGGTGCAGCTCTGACCCTACAGCAAGATCACAGCTTGCCGCCGTTAACTATCTAGTTCAGGGGACGAGTCTCTTAACGCGATCTTCTTATTATTAAGCCCGCTTTTGCGTTGCCGAACTCTTCTTGTATTCGCCATTCCTGTAAGATGAAATATTTTTTCCACTGAACTGCTACAATGCAAGCCATGTTAACAATCTGTGGATCTGCTGGCGATGATGGTGGACTTTGTTGGTTCCACACATGGTACGCCTTCTGCCAAAGGTATGTATAGACCATCCAAAATCTGCAATTTTCAGTTCACCCTGCGTTTCATAACCTCAAAAATTAGCAGTATTTAAATCCCAGTATAAGCCCAGAATATTCCGACCACATTTAGCACGAAACTTATCCTTTTTGAAGAATGTCTAGACATTATGGTGTTCATCTGGCAAAAGCAGATACAAAGGTATTTGACGATAAAAGTTGAGTGAATTGTTTCAAAGTGCAATCCAACAATATAATATAAACCATAGCAATTACCTTAAAACCAATCAGCAAATTCTCTGGCTTGATATCCCGGTGTATCACATGCTTTTCATGGCAGAAGAGTAAAGTCCTTGCCAACGATGCAATGTACTGTGTTAAGGCAGAGAAATCAGATTAATGTAGAAACAAAAGAAAATAAATTGATTTGCTGAACTATGGTACAACGTAGTCAAATGCAAGTATTTCGCATTATGTTCTCCATAGAAGTCTGTCTCAGGACTTCTAGCTGGCAAATTTATCCCTGCTAGATCGCCTTTAGGCATGAGACTTACATTCTATGTGGACATGATGGCTTAATGGGTGTTCAGTCCTTGATTGCCATTTGAAATTTGGTGATTATGACATGATAACCGTTAGACAAAACTAACCTTGTATGAAGTAAAAATTTAAAAAACAAACAGGCCTTCAAAGGAGAGAACTTACAGTAGCTGCACGTTTTTCGTTGAAGCACTTACAGCGTTGTAGCTCTTTATACAGCTCACCTCTTGGAGCATGTTGAAGAATAAGATAGACACAATTCTGTAGAAAAGCCAGGATAAGTGTTAGTAAATAATATTTTAATTGTTAGCTCTTTCAAGCTTCATCTGTCCCTAAAGGCTGTTTCAAGTGCTTGTTTGGATTCCCACTTTAACAGGCTAGCAGGAGTTCAAATCTTGCCTGGAACATAATGAATCCGTATAGTGATCCAAAACCAAGATTATGTTCATAAGGCAATTGTTGTGACAAGTGAATTCAACAGTGGAGTACATCAAGCTAGCCATATTCGTGTCTGGTACATTTGAGGCACGGTCAGGGCTACGCCCAGTCCATCCTTTGTGAAAAGCTGTGTGTTTGGCAGCTGAGTTTCTGTGAAGGCACTTGTTCTTTCGTTACATCTCTGGTGGTGAGGCAGTAGGACACGTGTAGCACATGCAAATTCTATATATTACTGTTAACCATCATTTTATTTGTATGTAACCATTGTCGACATAACATAGAAATCATCCTACACAAAACGCTATGTGGGACCTACCATGAGCGCCATGTCTCTCATCATTCCATTTATCAAAACTTTGCCCTCCTTAACCTCCGCTTGGTTCATTCCTACTTTTGCCCTCCTTAACCTCGGCTTGGTTCATTCCGACATTTGGCAGTGGATTCCATGTCTCTGCAACTTATTCATATATTGTAGACCTGCCAGGTAATTTACTCTGTAATAATGTAGAAAATGTTTTTAGTTTCTTATTTATTAGTTTCTGGACTGTTTGAACTCAAGGCACTGAATGTCGGGCCAGTGCTGGGGAGGGTAGCTCATAGCTGCGTTTACAGAGGCAGTCTGAGGTTTGGGAAACTGATTGCTGTGAAAAAGGCTGGAGTGTGATGATAACGAATCAGACAAGGCATTCTGCAGAGAGCTTCACATTGCTGGCAGTTTGAAGAATCGTCATGTGGTTCCTTTGTTAGGTTACTGCATTGATCGCCTAGGCCTTTCTCTGGTCTTTCTGCAAGCCCAAAATTTCAATAGATGTTGCAACATCTCCTGAGTTGGCACAATAGGCTTGTGGATGACCTTTTTATTTCTCTGTCATGAAGCTATGTCATTAGGTGACAAGTGGGTATTACTATTGTTATACTCTTTTTTTTATTTGGAGGTCTCTTTAGTATGAGAGCATTTGCATTTATATAATCGGTGCAGTTAAATTTCTACAGCATTGAGTAAATGAAACTGTTGATGGCAGGCTCAAGCAATTATGTTTTTAGCTGGCAATGGAAATTTCTGGTAGGTACAGACTGATGAACTAGCTAGTCTTGAACTTCTGTAGCATGTTAGTGAATTCGTATTGGGTTGTACTGTCGTAAACTCTCATTATGTATGCCTGATTTAGTCTCTTTATAACCCCAGCAGTACCACAAGCGCGTAAAGCATCGCTTGCTCGATTTCTTGAAAAGTGAAAAGAAAGGTATTTGGGCATCTGGCATTTTATTTTTTGAACTTGTAGTTCATGCATTTGTCTTTGTTTCTAAAGCCATTGTCCTTTGCGTGTTTGTCAATTCCAGAGAAGCTTAAGTCTGAAACTTTTTTACTAATGATTTGAAACTTGTATGAATCCCTTTTCATGAAAAGTTAAAGGGCGTGCTGTGTTTCTGCTGTTTACTCACGGTTATGCTGCTCGATCTTTTCATATTATGCTTACAGTCCTGCACATTTGCAGTTATTTAGATTCACATAAAATTGAGTTTATGTGGGCAAGTAATTGAATATCCATAGATGCTTCTTCCCTTTATTCTGTTCTCAATAGCCAGGGCCATCAAAACTAAGGCTGCTTTGATTTCAGGTTCTTTGTTTGCCCCCAGACGCATCCCATATCTTAATAAAATGACCTTATCTCTGCTAAGCATAAATTTTCCACCAGCCCCACTATTTTCAGGGTTTCCTGTAGAAGCTCCATTGGAAAACCCCGTAACCTCATATGCCCAATGCCTTTTCCGAATCTTTAATGGGAAAACTGACTGTAGAAATGAAACATGGCTTTGCCGAATTTTTTCATTTTTGTGTTTGTTTCTTCAGTTGTCTTTCTATGTATATGTCTATTGTGAATGATTCAGGGACAAATCCCAATGCCCATCCCATAAGCTGCTTCTAAGTTCTACCAACATGGGTAAAGGCTAAGGTCTAGTGCCCTACAGCTAATCCTTACTAGTATGCCATATGCTTCTCCTTATTCCAGCTTACCTGTCATCGGTGAATCCCTAGCCACTAGTGAACAAAAATGGTAATCGCATTCATTTACAGGGAATAGTACTAATATATACGACAATTACCAAGTCTCAGTCTTAGATATCGTGTTGACTATTTTCAGGGTTTCCTGTAGAAGCTCCATTGGAAAACCCCCTAACCTCATATGCCCAATGCCTTTTCCGAATCTTTAATGGGAAAACTGACTGTAGAAATGAAACATGGCTTTGCCGAATTTTTTCATTTTTGTGTTTGTTTCTTCAGTTGTCTTTCTATGTATATGTCTATTGTGAATGATTCAGGGACAAATCCCAATGCCCATCCCATAAGCTGCTTCTAAGTTCTACCAACATGGGTAAAGGCTAAGGTCTAGTTCCCTACAGCTAATCCTTACTAGTATGCCATATGCTTCTCCTTATTTCGGCTTACCTATCATCGGTGAATCCCTAGCCACTAGTGAACAAAAATGGTAATCGCATTCATTTACAGGGAATAGTACTAATATATACGACAATTACCAAGTCTCAGTCTTAGATATCGTGTTGACTATGGGAATAAACGATAGCATAAAACTGGATATGATACACATTGGAGTCCATACTTATTATGTCAATACAATACCATCAGATCAGTAATAGGGCAGATTAGTTCCAATATCATCGGCACAACTAAGCACGTCTTCTATGTAATAAAATAATGTTCATATTTCAAAATAGTGTATCCTGTAAACATTAGTTCATAGCAATCAATATAATAGAAGTGGTGATTAGTGGTACTCAATCATTATGCAAATACAAGCAGCTAGCAATACAGTACATGTCAACAGTGTTTGTTCGAAGAATTTATCTTGCTGCTATGGTATAGAGCACAGCCTTTCCTTTTTAGATATTCAAAACCCAGCTTTAGTAACAGCAGTTGTAGTCACGTCCAGCCCTGGATTAAACTCAGAGCCTTTGCTGTACGGAAATTTGGCGAATCTCTTGAAGTACCTATAGGGTCCGGTCCACCTAAACTCCAAAAAGAAGCCCAAAAACGTCAAACATATTAGAGAAAAGCTAGAAACATTTAAATATTTTTGAAGAATTATTATGCTGCTATGTTATTGAGCACAACCTTTCCTTTAGATCTTCAAAACCCAGCTTTAGTAACAGCAGTTGTAGTCACATACACCCCTGGATTAAAATCACAGCCAAATACACTGACATCCAGGATACCTGAGATCACGCCTTAAACGTCATGATGGCTCTCCTGTCTCCGTGGAGAGGATATGGGATTCCCTAGCCCCAGCTTATCCTGCATATCTTCTTGCACTAGCTTCAAGAGCTGGAATTTTGTCTCCTGATCTCTGAAACCTTCCCATTTGGATTCCAAACAGAGCTCCCCTGTTCTGCTTTGAACTCCTAGGTTGGCCAAGGTATCTGCAACTCGATTATTCTTGTGTGACCAAAACTGATATGCTCAAAGTGATCCTGGATGGATTCTATTCTTGATAGGCTCAGTGCCAGTCTCCAACAAACCTAGTTGAAATCTAGTTTCTTAGATCCAGACAACTTCTTCACTTGATGAATGGTGATTTGAGAATCACCTTTCAGCTGTATCCATAGGTAGCCAATGTGAGTGGCCAAGCAGAGTCCCATCTCTACCACTTGAACTTCTGCCTCATTGTTGGTGTTCATGCCTATGTTAGCAGCAAAGATTGCTACAGGTTGCCCTTGATTGTCACGGACTATACCCCCAATGTGCAGATTGCTCCACAACGCCCTTTTAAATTCAGTTTCCGAAGGGAAGGTGTTGAAGGTCTCCAGTGATTTAAGTTTTGATCTTGCTGTGATTGAGGGTTCAGTATAATTCAAAATTTAATAATTTATCCTTTGGGATCCCAGCTTGTTTTTGATCCCTGAAAATCCTATGTGTACATGCTTTCCAAAGATTCCACAAAAGGAAACCCCTGGTAATATCCCATGTGTGTTACAGCAACCTGCTCTGGAAGGATTCCTTAGGCCAGCACTAGATTTTTTTTGTCCACTTAACTGGTGTTTGGCCCTTGTCTAAAGATGGTGACAATCCCTTCCCGACACAGAACACACTAATAACAGGTGGTCCAAGTTCTCCTGTTTATATAAAAGATTAATGGAGGGCCTCATTTCCATAAGTTTTCCCATGTAAGGACTCTCCATTGAACAACCCATAAAAGGACAACGACTCTTTGGCAGATCCTGGATTTCCAAATTCTCTGCCATACTTAATGTTTTGAATTCATCTAGGTGTGCTCCTGGAGGTGTTGGAACTTCTTGGAAGGTTAACTTAACTGAGAAATCCCCACTCCCTGCCAGACCCTATCTCAAGCAATCTGCCTCCTCTTTCTGCTATGTTATTCATTGTTGTAACTCCCTCTAGAGTCCAAAGTGATTTCTTAGCATTGTCATTTCCTTCAATCGGCCATGTCTCTGGTTCATCCGAGGTTCACTTTGGAATTCCCATGCTGCTGCTGCTCCCCCTGTAATTACTGTTATCAAACCTGCAACCATCCTTCTTCCAGAAAACTGGGCCTGATATCTTGCCAGGAATCTTAATTAAGTAGAGACTGATATTGATCATCCCAGAAAAGAGCTGACCATCCATCCCGGACCTCCTAAAAACTGTGTCGTTGAACTAATTCGAACCCTTTCTGTGCACTGTTCCATATAAAGGATCCTGGTAAGGTTGTCTTCGTTTGCAGCAAGCTATTGACCTTTGTGGTAGGAGCAGATATGGCTTTCCAAATAGCTTCCCACAAGAAACTTCGGTCTTTCACCTGCCACTAGATAAGCTTGCTACATAGCTCCCTATTTATCATTTCCAGGGATCTAATGCCTAAACTCCCTCTACATTGTGTTGGTATATTGATTTCCAGGAAATTAGTGACCATTTTCTCTACAGTGCTGTTTGACGGTCCACCCCACAGGATGTCCCATTGCAGGCGATCAATTTCTGTAAGGACTTTCATGGTGCTACCAGTGCTGAAAAAATATAGACTGGAATTGCATGAAGGACTATTTTGATCAAGAGGATTCGCTCAGCCAACAAGAGAGCTCTAAAGATCCAACTATCCATCCTATTCCTGATCTTACTAATCACACCTTCCCATGATAGATTCCTACAGTCTACCTGAGCATGCAATTAAGTGAGTGGCCGGATATTTAGCCAGAAGGGAGCCCACGGAGGTGAGGTAAGCTAGAAAATCTCTTGTTATACCTTTCTGTTCATAGCTATGATCCAAAGCCAAGATTATGTTCATAAGGCAATTGTCGTGACAAGTGAATTCAACAGTGGAGTACATCAAGCTAGCCATATTCGTGTCTGGTACATTTGAGGCACGGTCAGGGCTACTCCCAGTCCATCCTTTGTGAAAAGCTGTGTGTTTGGCAGCTGAGTTTCTGTGAAGGCACTTGTTCTTTCGTTACATCTCTGGTGGTGAGGCAGTAGGACACGTGTAGCACATGCAAATTCTATATATTACTGTTAACCATCATTTTATTTGTATGTAACCATTGTCAACATAGCATAGAAATCATCCTACACAAAACGCTATGTGGGACCTACCATGAGCGCCATGTCTCTCATCATTCCATTTATCAAAACTTTGCCCTCCTTAACCTCGGCTTGGTTCATTCCGACATTTGGCAGTGGATTCCATGTCTCTGCAACTTATTCATATATTGTAGACCTGCCAGGTAATTTACTCTGTAATAATGTAGAAAATGTTTTTAGTTTCTTATTTATTAGTTTCTGGACTGTTTGAACTCAAGGCACTGAATGTTGGGCCAGTGCTGGGGAGGGTAGCTCATAGCTGCATTTACAGAGGCAGTCTGAGGTTTGGGAAACTGACTGCTGTGAAAAAGGCTGGAGTGTGATGATAACAAATCAGACAAGGCATTCTGCAAAGAGCTTCACATTGCTGGCAGTTTGAAGAATCGTCATGTGGTTCCTTTGTTAGGTTACTGCATTGATCGCCTAGGCCTTTCTCTGGTCTTTCTGCAAGCCCAAAATTTCAGATGTTGCAACATCTCCTGAGTTGGCACAATAGGCTTGTGGATGACCTTTTTATTTCTCTGTCATGAAGCTATGTCATTAGGTGAGAAGTGGGTATTACTATTGTTATACTCTTTTTTTTATTTGGAGGTCTCTTTAGTATGAGAGAATTTGCATTTATATAATCGGTGCAGTTAAATTTCTACAGCATCGAGTAAATGAAACTGTTGATGGCAAGCTCAAGCAATTATGTTTTTAGCTGGCAATGGAAATTTCTGGTAGGTACAGACTGATGAACTAGCTAGTCTTGAACTTCTGTAGCATGTTAGTGAATTCGTATTGGGTTGTACTGTCGTAAACTCTCATTATGTATGCCTGATTTAGTCTCTTTATAACCCCAGCAGTACCACAAGCGCGTAAAGCATCGCTTGCTCGATTTCTTGAAAAGCGAAAAGAAAGGTATTTGGGCATCTGGCATTTTATTTTTTGAACTTGTAGTTCATGCATTTGTCTTTGTTTCTAAAACCATTGTCCTTTGCGTGTTTCTCAATTCCAGAGAAGCTTAAGTCTGAAACTTTTTTACTAATGATTTGAAACTTGTATGAATCCCTTTTCATGAAAAGTTAAAGGGCGTGCTGTGTTTCTGCTGTTTACTCACGGTTATGCTGCTCGATCTTTTCATATTATGCTTACAGTCTTGCACATTTGCAGTTATTTAGATTCACATAAAATTGAGTTTATGTGGGCAAGTAATTGAATATCCATAGATGCTTCTTCCCTTTATTCTGTTCTCAATAGCTAGGGCCATCAAAACTAAGGCTGCTTTGATTTCAGGTTCTTTGTTTGCCCCCAGACGCATCCCATATCTTAATAAAATGACCTTATCTCTGCTAAGCATAAATTTTCCACCAGCCCCACTATTTTCAGGGTTTCCTGTAGAAGCTCCATTGGAAAACCCCCTAACCTCATATGCCCAATGCCTTTTCCGAATCTTTAATGGGAAAACTGACTGTAGAAATGAAACATGGCTTTGCCGAATTTTTTCATTTTTGTGTTTGTTTCTTCAGTTGTCTTTCTATGTATATGTCTATTGTGAATGATTCAGGGACAAATCCCAATGCCCATCCCATAAGCTGCTTCTAAGTTCTACCAACATGGGTAAAGGCTAAGGTCTAGTTCCCTACAGCTAATCCTTACTAGTATGCCATATGCTTCTCCTTATTCCAGCTTACCTGTCATCGGTGAATCCCTAGCCACTAGTGAACAAAAATGGTAATCGCATTCATTTACAGGGAATAGTACTAATATATACGACAATTACCAAGTCTCAGTCTTAGATATCGTGTTGACTATTTTCAGGGTTTCCTGTAGAAGCTCCATTGGAAAACCCCGTAACCTCATATGCCCAATGCCTTTTCCAAATCTTTAATGGGAAAACTGACTGTAGAAATGAAACATGGCTTTGCCGAATTTTTTCATTTTTGTGTTTGTTTCTTCAGTTGTCTTTCTATGTATATGTCTATTGTGAATGATTCAGGGACAAATCCCAATGCCCATCCCATAAGCTGCTTCTAAGTTCTACCAACATGGGTAAAGGCTAAGGTCTAGTTCCCTACAGCTAATCCTTACTAGTATGCCATATGCTTCTCCTTATTCCAGCTTACCTGTCATCGGTGAATCCCTAGCCACTAGTGAACAAAAATGGTAATCGCATTCATTTACAGGGAATAGTACTAATATATACGACAATTACCAAGTCTCAGTCTTAGATATCGTGTTGACTATTTTCAGGGTTTCCTGTAGAAGCTCCATTGGAAAACCCCCTAACCTCATATGCCCAATGCCTTTTCCGAATCTTTAATGGGAAAACTGACTGTAGAAATGAAACATGGCTTTGCCGAATTTTTTCATTTTTGTGATTGTTTCTTCAGTTGTCTTTCTATGTATATGTCTATTGTGAATGATTCAGGGACAAATCCCAATGCCCATCCCATAAGCTGCTTCTAAGTTCTACCAACATGGGTAAAGACTAAGGTCTAGTTCCCTACAGCTAATCCTTACTAGTATGCCATATGCTTCTCCTTATTCCAGCTTACCTGTCATCGGTGAATCCCTAGCCACTAGTGAACAAAAATGGTAATCGCATTCATTTACAGGGAATAGTACTAATATATACGACAATTACCAAGTCTCAGTCTTAGATATCGTGTTGACTATGGGAATAAACGATAGCATAAAACTGGATATGATACACATTGGAGTCCATACTTATTATGTCAATACAATACCATCAGATCAGTAATAGGGCAGATTAGTTCCAATATCATTGGCACAACTAAGCACGTCTTCTATGTAATAAAATAATGTTCATATTTCAAAATAGTGTATCCTGTAAACATTAGTTCATAGCAATCAATATAATAGAAGTGGTGACTAGTGGTACTCAATCATTATGCAAATACAAGCAGCTAGCAATACAGTACATGTCAACAGTGTTTGTTCGAAGAATTTATCTTGTTGCTATGGTATAGAGCACAGCCTTTCCTTTTTAGATATTCAAAACCCAGCTTTAGTAACAGCAGTTGTAGTCACGTCCAGCCCTGGATTAAACTCAGAGCCTTTGCTGTATGGAAATTTGGCGAATCTCTTGAAGTACCTATAGGGTCCGGTCCACCTAAACTCCAAAAAGAAGCCCAAAAACGTCAAACATATTAGAGAAAAGCTAGAAACATTTAAATTTTTTTGAAGAATTATTATGCTGCTATGTTATTGAGCACAACCTTTCCTTTAGATCTTCAAAACCCAGCTTTAGTAACAGCAGTTGTAGTCACATACACCCCTGGATTAAAATCACAGCCAAATACACTGACATCCAGGATACCTGAGATCACGCCTTAAACGTCATGATGGCTCTCCTGTCTCCGTGGAGAGGATATGGGATTCCCTAGCCCCAGCTTATCCTGCATATCTTCTTGCACTAGCTTCAAGAGCTGGAATTTTGTCTCCTGATCTCTGAAACCTTCCCATTTGGATTCCAAACAGAGCTCCCCTGTTCTGCTTTGAACTCCTAGGTTGGCCAAGGTATCTGCAACTCGATTATTCTTGTGTGACCAAAACTGATATGCTCAAAGTGATCCTGGATGGATTCTATTCTTGATAGGCTCAGTGCCAGTCTCCAACAAACCTAGTTGAAATCTAGTTTCTTAGATCCAGACAACTTCTTCACTTGATGAATGGTGATTTGAGAATCACCTTTCAGCTGTATCCATAGGTAGCCAATGTGAGTGGCCAAGCAGAGTCCCATCTCTACCACTTGAACTTCTGCCTCATTGTTGGTGTTCATGCCTATGTTAGCAGCAAAGATTGCTACAGGTTGCCCTTGATTGTCACGGACTATACCCCCAATGTGCAGATTGCTCCTCAACGCCCTTTTAAATTCAGTTTCCGAAGGGAAGGTGTTGAAGGTCTCCAGTGATTTAAGTTTTGATCTTGCTGTGATTGAGGGTTCAGTATAATTCAAAATTTAATAATTTATCCTTTGGGATCCCAGCTTGTTTTTGATCCCTGAAAATCCTATGTGTACATGCTTTCCAAAGATTCCACAAAAGGAAACCCCTGGTAATATCCCATGTGTGTTACAGCAACCTGCTCTGGAAGGATTCCTTAGGCCAGCACTGGATTTTTTTTTTCCACTTAACTGGTGTTTGGCCCTTGTCTAAAGATGGTGACAATCCCTTCCCGACACAGAACACACTAATAACAGGTGGTCCAAGTTCTCCTGTTTATATAAAAGATTAATGGAGGGCCTCATTTCCATAAGTTTTCCCATGTAAGGACTCTCCATTGAACAACCCATAAAAGGACAACGACTCTTTGGCAGATCCTGGATTTCCAAATTCTCTGCCATACTTAATGTTTTGAATTCATCTGGGTGTGCTCCTAGATGTGTTGGAACTTCTTGGAAGGTTAACTTAACTGAGAAATCCCCACTCCCTGCCAGACCCTATCTCAAGCAATCCGCCTCCTCTTTCTGCTATGTTATTCATTGTTGTAACTCCCTCCAGAGTCCAAAGTGATTTCTTAGCATTGTCATTTCCTTCAATCGGCCATGTCTCTGGTTCATCCGAGGTTCACTTTGGAATTCCCATGCTGCTGCTGCTCCCCCTGTAATTACTGTTATCAAACCTGCAACCATCCTTCTTCCAGAAAACTGGGCCTGATATCTTGCCAGGAATCTTAATTAAGTAGAGACTGATATTGATCATCCCAGAAAAGAGCTGACCATCCATCCCGGACCTCCTAAAAACTATGTCGTTGAACTAATTCGAACCCTTTCTGTGCACTGTTCCATATAAAGGATCCTGGTAAGGTTGTCTTCGTTTGCAGCAAGCTATTGACCTTTGTGGTAGGAGCAGATATGGCTTTCCAAATAGCTTCCCACAAGAAACTTCGGTCTTTCACCTGCCACTAGATAAGCTTGCTACATAGCTCCCTATTTATCATTTCCAGGGATCTAATGCCTAAACTCCCTCTACATTGTGTTGGTATATTGATTTCCAGGAAATTAGTGACCATTTTCTCTACATTTTTGTTTGACGGTCCACCCCACAGGATGTCCCATTGCAAGCGATCAATTTCTGTAAGGACTTTCATGGTGCTACCAGTGCTGAAAAAATATAGACTGGAATTGCATGAAGGACTGTTTTGATCAAGAGGATTCGCTCAGCCAACAAGAGAGCTCTAAAGATCCAACTATCCATCCTATTCCTGATCTTACTAATCACACCTTCCCATGATAGATTCCTACAGTCTACCTGAGCATGCAATTAAGTGAGTGGCCGGATATTTAGCCAGAAGGGAGCCCACGGAGGTGAGGTAAGCTAGAAAATCTCTTGTTATGCCTCCCTGTTCATAGCTATGATCCAAAACCAAGATTATGTTCATAAGGCAATTGTCGTGACAAGTGAATTCAACAGTGGAGTACATCAAGCTAGCCATATTCATGTCTGGTACATTTGAGGCACGGTCAGGGCTACTCCCAGTCCATCCTTTGTGAAAAGCTGTGTGTTTGGCAGCTGAGTTTCTATGAAGGCACTTGTTCTTTCGTTACATCTCTGGTGGTGAGGCAGTAGGACACGTGTAGCACATGCAAATTCTATATATTACTGTTAACCATCATTTTATTTGTATGTAACCATTGTCGACATAACATAGAAATCATCCTACACAAAACGCTATGTGGGACCTACCATGAGCGCCATGTCTCTCATCATTCCATTTATCAAAACTTTGCCCTCCTTAACCTCCGCTTGGTTCATTCCTACTTTTGCCCTCCTTAACCTTGGCTTGGTTCATTCCGACATTTGGCAGTGGATTCCATGTCTCTGCAACTTATTCATATATTGTAGACCTGCCAGGTAATTTACTCTGTAATAATGTAGAAAATGTTTTTAGTTTCTTATTTATTAGTTTCTGGACTGTTTGAACTCAAGGCACTGAATGTCGGGCCAGTGCTGGGGAGGGTAGCTCATAGCTGCATTTACAGAGGCAGTCTGAGGTTTGGGAAACTGACTGCTGTGAAAAAGGCTGGAGTGTGATGATAACAAATCAGACAAGGCATTCTGCAGAGAGCTTCACATTGCTGGCAGTTTGAAGAATCGACATGTGGTTCCTTTGTTAGGTTACTGCATTGATCGCCTAGGCCTTTCTCTGGTCTTTCTGCAAGCCCAAAATTTCAGATGTTGCAACATCTCCTGAGTTGGCACAATAGGCTTGTGGATGACCTTTTTATTTCTCTGTCATGAAGCTATGTCATTAGGTGAGAAGTGGGTATTACTATTGTTATACTCTTTTTTTTATTTGGAGGTCTCTTTAGTATGAGAGCATTTGCATTTATATAATCGGTGCAGTTAAATTTCTACAGCATTGAGTAAATGAAACTGTTGATGGCAGGCTCAAGCAATTATGTTTTTAGCTGGCAATGGAAATTTCTGGTAGGTACAGACTGATGAACTAGCTAGTCTTGAACTTCTGTAGCATGTTAGTGAATTCGTATTGGGTTGTACTGTCGTAAACTCTCATTATGTATGCCTGATTTAGTCTCTTTATAACCCCAGCAGTACCACAAGCGTGTAAAGCATCGCTTGCTCGATTTCTTGAAAAGCGAAAAGAAAGGTATTTGGGCATCTGGCATTTTATTTTTTGAACTTGTAGTTCATGCATTTGTCTTTGTTTCTAAAACCATTGTCCTTTGCGTGTTTCTCAATTCCAGAGAAGCTTAAGTCTGAAATTTTTTTACTAATGATTTGAAACTTGTATGAATCCCTTTTCATGAAAAGTTAAAGGGCGTGCTGTGTTTCTGCTGTTTACTCACGGTTATGCTGCTCGATCTTTTCATATTACGCTTACAGTCTTGCACATTTGCAGTTATTTAGATTCACATAAAATTGAGTTTATGTGGGCAAGTAATTGAATATCCATAGATGCTTCTTCCCTTTATTCTGTTCTCAATAGCCAAGGCCATCAAAACTAAGGCTGCTTTGATTTCAGGTTCTTTGTTTGCCCCCAGACGCATCCCATATCTTAATAAAATGACCTTATCTCTGCTAAGCATAAATTTTCCACCAGCCCCACTATTTTCAGGGTTTCCTGTAGAAGCTCCATTGGAAAACCCCCTAACCTCATATGCCCAATGCCTTTTCCGAATCTTTAATGGGAAAACTGACTGTAGAAATGAAACATGGCTTTGCCGAATTTTTTCATTTTTGTGTTTGTTTCTTCAGTTGTCTTTCTATGTATATGTCTATTGTGAATGATTCAGGGACAAATCCCAATGCCCATCCCATAAGCTGCTTCTAAGTTCTACCAACATGGGTAAAGGCTAAGGTCTAGTTCCCTACAGCTAATCCTTACTAGTATGCCATATGCTTCTCCTTATTCCAGCTTACCTGTCATCGGTGAATCCCTAGCCACTAGTGAACAAAAATGGTAATCGCATTCATTTACAGGGAATAGTACTAATATATACGACAATTACCAAGTCTCAGTCTTAGATATCGTGTTGACTATTTTCAGGGTTTCCTGTAGAAGCTCCATTGGAAAACCCCGTAACCTCATATGCCCAATGCCTTTTCCGAATCTTTAATGGGAAAACTGACTGTAGAAATGAAACATGGCTTTGCCGAATTTTTTCATTTTTGTGTTTGTTTCTTCAGTTGTCTTTCTATGTATATGTCTATTGTGAATGATTCAGGGACAAATCCCAATGCCCATCCCATAAGCTGCTTCTAAGTTCTACCAACATGGGTAAGGCTAAGGTCTAGTTCCCTACAGCTAATCCTTACTAGTATGCCATATGCTTCTCCTTATTCCAGCTTACCTGTCATCGGTGAATCCCTAGCCACTAGTGAACAAAAATGGTAATCGCATTCATTTACAGGGAATAGTACTAATATATACGACAATTACCAAGTCTCAGTCTTAGATATCGTGTTGCCTATGGGAATAAACGATAGCATAAAACTGGATATGATACACATTGGAGTCCATACTTATTATGTCAATACAATACCATCAGATCAGTAATAGGGCAGATTAGTTCCAATATCATCGGCACAACTAAGCACGTCTTCTATGTAATAAAATAATGTTCATATTTCAAAATAGTGATCCTGTAAACGTTAGTTCATAGCAATCAATATAATAGAAGTGGTGATTAGTGGTACTCAATCATTATGCAAATACAAGCAGCTAGCAATACAGTACATGTCAACAGTGTTTGTTCGAAGAATTTATCTTGCTGCTATGGTATAGAGCACAACCTTTCCTTTTTAGATATTCAAAACGCAGCTTTAGTAACAACAGTTGTAGTCATGTCCAGCCCTGGATTAAACTCAGAGCCTTTGTTGTACGGAAATTTGGCGAATCTCTTGAAGTACCTATAGGGTCTGGTCCACCTAAACTCCAAAAAGAAGCCCAAAAACGTCAAACATATTAGAGAAAAGCTAGAAACATTTAAATTTTTTTGAAGAATTATTATGCTGCTATGTTATTGAGCACAGCCTTTCCTTTAGATCTTCAAAACCCAGCTTTAGTAACAGCAGTTGTAGTCACATACACCCCTGGATTAAAATCACAGCCGAATACACTGACATCCAGGATACCTGAGATCACGCCTTAAACGTCATGATGGCTCTCCTGTCTCCGTGGAGAGGATATGGGATTCCCTAGCCCCAGCTTATCCTGCATATCTTCTTGCACTAGCTTCAAGAGCTGGAATTTTGTCTCCTGATCTCTGAAACCTTCCCATTTGGATTCCAAACAGAGCTCCCCTGTTCTGCTTTGAACTCCGAGGTTGGCCAAGGTATCTGCAACTCGATTATTCTTGTGTGACCAAAACTGATATTCTCAAAGTGATCTTGGATGGATTCTATTCTTGATAGGCTCAGTGCCAGTCTCCAACAAACCTAGTTGAAATCTAGTTTCTTAGATCCAGACAACTTCTTCACTTGATGAATGGTGATTTGAGAATCACCTTTCAGCTGTATCCATAGGTAGCCAATGTGAGTGGCCAAGGAGAGTCCCATCTCTACCACTTGAACTTCTGCCTCATTGTTGGTGTTCATGCCTATGTTAGCAGCAAAGATTGCTATAGGTTGCCCTTGATTGTCACAAACTATACCCCCAATGTGCAGATTTCTCCTCAACGCCCTTTTAAATTCAGTTTCCGAAGGGAAGGTGTTGAAGGTCTCCAGTGATTTAAGTTTTGATCTTGCTGTGATTGAGGGTTCAGTATAATTCAAAATTTAATAATTTATCCTTTGGGATCCCAGCTTGTTTTTGATCCCTGAAAATCCTATGTGTACATGCTTTCCAAAGATTCCACAAAAGGAAACCCCTGGTAATATCCCATGTGTGTTACAGCAACCTGCTCTGGAAGGATTCCTTAGGCCAGCACTGGATTTTTTTGTCCACTTAACTGGTGTTTGGCCCTTGTCTAAAGATGGTGACAATCCCTTCCCGACACAGAACACACTAATAACAGGTGGTCCAAGTTCTCCTGTTTATATAAAAGATTAATGGAGGGCCTCATTTCCATAAGTTTTCCCATGTAAGGACTCTCCATTGAACAACCCATAAAAGGACAACGACTCTTTGGCAGATCCTGGATTTCCAAATTCTCTGCCATACTTAATGTTTTGAATTCATCTGGGTGTGCTCCTGGAGGTGTTGGAACTTCTTGGAAGGTTAACTTAACTGAGAAATCCCCACTCCCTGCCAGACCCTATCTCAAGCAATCTGCCTCCTCTTTCTGCTATGTTATTCATTGTTGTAACTCCCTCCAGAGTCCAAAGTGATTTCTTAGCATTGTCATTTCCTTCAATCGGCCATGTCTTTGGTTCATCCGAGGTTCACTTTGGAAATCCCATGCTGCTGCTGCTCCCCCTGTAATTACTGTTATCAAACCTGCAACCATCCTTCTTCCAGAAAACTGGGCCTGATATCTTGCCAGGAATCTTAATTAAGTAGAGACTGATATTGATCATCCCAGAAAAGAGCTGACCATCCATCCCGGACCTCCTAAAAACTGTGTCGTTGAACTAATTCGAACCCTTTCTGTGCACTGTTCCATATAAAGGATCCTGGTAAGGTTGTCTTCGTTTGCAGCAGGCTATTGACCTTTGTGGTAGGAGCAGATATGGCTTTCCAAATAGCTTCCCACAAGAAACTTCGGTCTTTCACCTGCCACTAGATAAGCTTGCTACATAGCTCCCTATTTATCATTTCCAGGGATCTAATGCCTAAACTCCCTCTACATTGTGTTGGCATATTGATTTCCAGGAAATTAGTGACCATTTTCTCTACAGTGTTGTTTGACGGTCCACCCCACAGGATGTCCCATTGCAGGCGATCAATTTCTGTAAGGACTTTCATGGTGCTACCAGTGCTGAAAAAATATAGACTGGAATTGCATGAAGGACTGTTTTGATCAAGAGGATTCGCTCAGCCAACAAGAGAGCTCTAAAGATCCAACTATCCATCCTATTCCTGATCTTACTAATCACACCTTCCCATGATAGATTCCTACGGTCTACCTGAGCATGCAATTAAGTGAGTGGCCGGATATTTAGCCAGAAGGGAGCCCACGGAGGTGAGGTAAGCTAGAAAATCTCTTGTTATACCTCCCTGTTCATAGCTATGTGATTTATTACACTACTATATCAAGTGAATCCATAATGTATGTGTCATTAAGGTATGTGCTGCTTGCTGCCTGTTTCTACCTATCACCTATAAGGAATCCATAATCATAATGCA
The DNA here is from genome assembly GCA_031772625.1 of Pinus tabuliformis. Lineage (NCBI taxonomy): Eukaryota > Viridiplantae > Streptophyta > Pinopsida > Pinales > Pinaceae > Pinus > Pinus tabuliformis. The sequence goes on from CM062820.1 coordinate 384,817,659, forward strand.
TCATAAGTAATGAATGTCCAATATGAGCTTATAACCAGTGCTATCCTATCTTGTCACGATTATTGTCTAATTAAATCAATGGATATAGCTCCTGTATCATCTCTTCTCATGTAACCATATCTAATTACGTGAATCAAGTCACTTGGTTAAGCTATCATATTCATTTACATTACTGTGACCTTATCCTGTATGTCGTATAAGTTAATCAATGGCATTCATAGTGACATGTAACTAGCTGTAGTAGGGTTAAGCTTCTGTATCATGCTTATCTATCCGTATCAAGCTTACTGAATGGGAATAGAACTCATATCATGTATTTATTAGGAAGATACAGCTATAAACATAAGTAATAAGAGTAATAGCTTCCAGTATAGAGTAAGCAACAAGGACATGAAACCTGTTGCTTAATGAGTATACTAGGTATAAGCATATTGAACTAAACCCATTGAATACACCAATCTCTAGTCATAAGTTTCAACAAGGTTAAGCTTACTTGCCTAATTGATTCAACTTCATTATTCCAGCTATGTTGTGTACTAATGGTAAAGGTATATGAACCAAACCCATTAGACTAATACAGGGTCATAAGCTACTAATAGCTTTGAATAGGGTACCGTATTCTACCTAATGAATAAGTTTACATTATCTCTAATATGGAATGACTTACTTATGCTTACAGATCCTGCTTAATATAGGTAAATACGCATACTTAACATATGAGCTATACAGGTATGATAAAGTCTAGGTTTCTGACAGTTTGTATCCCTAAGTTCAGCTGATGTGGGACAAAAGTATAACTCGTACTGTTTTGGCGGTTACTCTGCCTTCGTTTTGTAATCTTGGCTCTTGTCTTGATGTTAGAGAATACAGCTAGCTTCATGGTCTTGAGCAAGGCAAGTTAATTAACAAACAAAATGGTGACCGGACTGACTGGCTTAAATGTCTTCTTTGCAGGCATGTGTGTCCTCGCAGGTTGTGACTTTCTTTCATCAGTCCCTGGTATCGGGATCAAACGGCCACATTCATTGGTGTTAAAGTATAAAAACTTAGATCGGGTAACTCATTTTACTGGAATGACATGCTGAAACTCAGTTAAATTTTGACAAAGTGTTTGTTTGTATAATGCTATTGGATTTAATAGCAAAGGACCGATATCATTTCTTCCTGCTTGACATTGATGCTTTGATTAATCAGAGTAATTAACATCTTACAAACATATAGACTTTCACCAAGTTCCTTTGCACTCTGCAGAAAAACAAAGGAAAGTGACAGACTCTATTCTAAACCACCATTTAGCAGGGTCAACCTGCATAACAAAATGACACTTCTAAAAACAGGATTTCATGCGGTAACTACTCATTGTTTTTTAATGTCCAATTATAAAAAATGTCAATGCCAAGTTTGCTTCGTTTCCTTCATCAGGAAATTCATCAAGTATTAAGTACACATCCATGCCTGTTAGATGAAGATTTTAGGGATAGCTTATTCTTTACTGGGCTAGTTTTTGGAGGTTTTCTATGAGATCATATTGGTGAATTACTTTTGGTCCCTAAGCTACTTGGCAAGTGTAAAAATTTAAGCCACTTTTACCAAAATTCCGTGCTATAATATGAAGCGTTTCATTTTTTTATATGAACTAATTGCTTTATAGATGTATAGGGTGCATCTGTAGGTGAGACTGAATTCTAATCTCATTTTGTTATTGGTGGATTGAACTGATGGTATTGGCTTACTATATAAGGCCATTGTAATTAGTTACTTTTTTCTCTTTCTTAGGAGGAGAGATGCTTGCCTGGAACAAGCTAGGTATTTTTTCTTATCAGAAACAAAAAGTCTAGATTTGAAGTGCCTGTGAACCACATTCGTTTTATTGTCACTGTTTATGAAAACTATATCTTTCTTGTGCTGAAGTTATACTTCCCCACAGTTAGTGATGTTCCGCTTCCTCTATTTTCACAGAGGGCAGTGCATATTACACCATCCATGGCAAATGAACTGATTCAGGTAGTGCTTTTGATATTGCCAGAAAGGTTCACAGGTTTTTCTGCCAGCTACGTTTCTGTTTGAGATGTTGCCACTTTGAAGCTTTGTGCTGATTGACATTTTGAACTCTTCCCTGATTCAGATCCTTAAGACAGAAGGAGTTGAGTTTGTTGTTGCACCTTATGAAGCAGATGCTCAACTGGCTTACTTGTCTAGGTTGGAGCCAGAGAAAGGTGGAATAGTAGCTGTTATCAATGAAGACAGTGATTTAATGGCAAGAATTATTCACAGGTTATACATTGTTTTGAAATAACTGGTGCATTTTATATTATTCGACAGCCCTCTATGTCTGGCAGCTGCTCTGTAAGGCTATGACTGGCTGTGTCTGGCTGTACTCAGGCGTATGACCCTCAAAAGGTGAATTGCATATAACAAGTCTCGGAAGCTAAACGGGCTACATAGAACTATGTGGCTGTGTCTGGCTGTATGGCTATGTCAGTTACTTATGTGCATCTTGTATGACTCAGGCGTATGACCCTCAAAAGATGAATTGCATATAACAAGTCTCGGAAGCTAAATGGGCTAGATAGAACTATGTGCAGGGACTAGCTGCTTCGCAGCCTTCCTTGTTTATGCTAGATTCTTATTGCAAGATAGTCTATTGGAGATTACGAGGAACATTCCCTCTTTTTAAGGACATTATATCCAATCATACTTCCTTTATTTTCAAGAAAAATGAATGGTCTCTTGTTAAGGTGGTTAGGATGAAAAAAGGTGTAATAAAATAGTAAATATTGGGATAGTCACTATAAACGTTTTGACTATGTATTTTTTATAAACTATATTTTAGGTAATTTAAATTTAAAATATTATTTAAAAATTATAGTTTTTTATAATTACTTTCTAAGGTGCTTTTAAGGGTTGAAACTAAATTTTTTAAATATTTTTTAAAATAATAAAAAATGGACATGTTTAATAATTTCATAGAAAATTAATAAGATAAAGTAAATAAGAGATAATAAATGTTTTACAATTTTCTTCGGTTATGTATAATTAATAGGGTTTGGGGAAGTCAACAAAATTATGTATATATTAATGAGTTATGGACGGAGTTGGAGTGAAGAAATGATTTCCAGGTGGTTAGGCAACTTGTGAAGCGAGATAAGTTAAACGTCAAGGTCCATATTTTTGACGAGGTGTTTCCAAGTAGTTCAAATCCAACAAGGGGCATAATTGGCTTCAGGTATGAGTCACACAATGCAACGTTGTATACACCAAACAAGCGCATTACACGTGTGCTACCAGAATGGGCATATTTTTGGTGGTCCTCGACGATTGAAACTGGTCCCACAATGTTTCCTGCATGTCTTGCGCGTGGCACAACCATGGTCTCGTACAAAGGCTCACCTGCCGCAAACATCCCAGATTAATGCCCTGAACTTCAGTTCAGGGATTTCACATGTCCCGGGATCTCAAGTGGGATCATTCCTTCTATCGACCTAGATATGGAGAACTCCTTCAATGGTGGATTGATTACATGGTTCGATCATTCTGACAAGGGTTTTATGCTCATTTATGACCTCATGATGCAGTATTTTCTTTGTAGAAATTTGAATAATATAACACTTATTCACAGAGATTATCCTGATTATACACTATTTACGGAATGCATGCATAATACATAACCTCCTCTACCATTTATCATCAATTTGCGGAATTAAAAAAAAAACAATCGCATGCGCACATTGAAACATCAATCACACATATCAACACAGTATGTAATGGGGAAAGCGTACAGCTGAAAGCCCCCAACTATCTGTATCTTATAATGATAGAAAACATGTAACAATACATAGTACAATACTCCGCACAAGTACTCAGTACTATCTCCACATGCTACACACAAACTAGCTCAGATCTGAACAAGTCACGGGTTCAAATCTCCTCCACTGTTTGCCTGCTTCTACTGCGCAATCCAAGTTGAGAATAGATTAGATCCAAGTTTGAATTTCCTTGGCTTGTACTGCGCAATCCTCATTGGAAATCTCAATCAATGATTGTGCAAATCTCATGCACAGCTATAGTCACAACTGATCGTAATCTCACCCTTTCACCCACCTCTAACACTTGTCTCCACTGAATTGTCCATGCACTGAGTTAACTGATGTATTCTTTAGTTGATTTATGAGTTAATAATTAGTGAATTAATTAATAATTAATTCACATCACTCATCACTAGTGTATTTGGTAGTTAGACTAAATACAACTAGTTCAACTAAGTCAAACTGAACACAACTCCATCAACTCCTCAATCAACTCCACCAAACTCAATCACTTGAGTTCTAACTGAAGTCCATCATGCAATAGCTCAACTAACCCATAGGAAAAGCGTATTTCTTTCTGGCAGTTGCATGTGCCACATCCGTAGCTCGAACTGAAGTGCTGCAAGAGGATAAGATAATGTTTATAGTCCAAATATTATTAGGAGCTAATGATATTCGACTGTTCTATTTTTTGACTGGCAGTCTAAAAATAGACTCCGCCCATATGTCTAAAAATAGAGGTCCATCTATTTTTTACCAACATGACCAATCATCCATAAATAGCATCTTGCAACTCATAGACCATGATCCATATGTCTAAAAATAGACTTTGCACCGAAAATAGCCTACGGGCCCACTTAGTGAAGGAGACTTCTTTTCACTAAGCTCCATCATCTTGTTGCATTTTCAACATTTTTGTGGTTGTTAAGCTCAGGATCCATCGAGACACTTGGACAAGGTTGTGCACGTTTCATGGATAACTTTCCTTCTATCATACCAGGTTTCCCATATGCACAGTTTATTATATAAGGCCTCAAATGCTCGCATGGTGGCAGAAATATGTTTATCTAGTTGCTGCAGGAGAGCTAGTTTGTCAGACCTATGAGTCATCCACCCAACTTAAGAAGAGAATACACACAACTGTTATAGTGTCTAAAGGTCAGTATCTAGATATCCACATTTTTCGTCCCTCATTGTGTCTCAATTGCAGTTTCTCTCGCCGCCGAGTTTCTCTCAGAGTAGTCTTCCTGAGTTGGGTCTTTCCTCAATGTTATTTGTGTTATTCTTGCATAATACGGGGACCGGTCCATCCTTCGAACTCGTGGTCGTCTTCCCAAGACTCTTTAAAAAGATTAATGTGATGACAATGTATATCTAATAATTAATAATAAAATGAGTAACTAAATTTTTTAATAAGTGGATCCCTTGTCCCACAAACAAGGGTGTCTTACACACCAATTTGGTGTTTGGCTTGGTCCTGACCTTAAAATAAGATAATAATAATAATAATACATATTTAACCTCCTTTAAGTTTTTTAACCAATTTTTTTATTTTTCTCTCTCATAGACATATAATTTTATTTTACTAACTTAAAATTAATATTAAATTAACTTTTACACTTCCATATTTACTATCCTTATATATTTAAAAATTTAAATATGATTTATTTAATTTACTATCTTAATGGAAAAAAAAGATTTCCAATTTTTCCTATTCTAGAATCAAAATAAAAATAATAAATATATATAAACTTTTACACTTCCATATTTATCATCATAATGTACTTAATAATCCTCTATGATCATTCCAATGGTAGAAAAAAATTTGAAATACCCTTTATGGTAAGTTCCTTGGAAATTTATTGTTCATTAAAATTTCAGCTACCTTATTAGTCCCTGCCATCTGGCAATGGCCAGGGACTATAGTAATCCGAATGGGTTGATTTAGCATTAATTTGAAGTGCTATTTCGGAGAATGCAGTGGTTAGAGCAAAGTTTTCAAATGCTCCGTGCCAGGATAAGCAAAGTCTTCTGGTTTGCCATCTTATTTGGCCTCTTCCCGAGGCGGGAGAGGCCGGAGCATAGGCTATTTTCCTTAGCCGTGTTTATTATTGGTGACCGTCAGACGATTTCATATATTAATGTTAGCATTACTTAACATTAGTTTGGATTATTTGCAGTTTGAATTATTTGCAGTTTTAGTTTGGGCATATTGGCAGGCAGGTGTTCTGCATGCAGGTGCTGCAGCTGTCCGTGCATGGCGGAGCCGAATTAACTGAGACCGGATTTTGAGTTGTCGACCTGAAAGGATGCTGGGATCAATTGCTTAATCTGGACCAGGTACCGGGATCTGGCTTTCTAACTGTCCCTGCCTGCTTCACTCAACCCGCCTATTTTCCTCCTTCGATTGCCCTACTCATCGCCGCGATCAATTGCTTAATCTGGACCAGGTACCGGGATCTCTAGCCGCTTTTGCTCTGGCTTTCTAACTGTCCCTGCCTGCTTCACTCAACCCGCCTATTTTCCTCCTTCGATTGCCCTACCAGCAGGCCCTTCTGATTCAAAGAGATTCGAGTGCAGCTGGTTCTAGTTCAACCTCGTGGATGCAGATTCAGTTCCATTTATTAGGGATCCAGCGCCAGTGGAAGCAGCACCCCTTCCTACCCCAGTCAATTCAATTTACCTTGATGACCCAGAACCACCAACAGGAACCCCCTCACCAGAGGCAGATGCTTGTCCAAATCCGTTCATCGCATATCATCCAGGTGCGTACCTGCTGTTCTTGATGCTGAAAGAGCACTCAAACTGACATTGGCGAAGGTGCAACCCTTACTGCTGCCTTTTCCTCTTCTTCATTCTTATTATGTGCTTCTGATATGGGCTAATGTGCTTCTGATATGGGCTGTGGACAGAGTCGGCTGTGTTTCTGCGGTGAGATACAATGAACCTACAATGAACAAGGTGAGATAAAACTGAAATGGTTACTAGTATATCTGCATGCGAGACCGTAAATCCCTGCAAGCTATTTTGATTTAATTTTAAGGAAATAGTGTATTCTGTAAAAAGAAATCCCCAAAAATGGATACAATTATTTCTTTATACGATCTACAGACTTTAGAGCGATTACATGTCTACTATATCGGTTTCAGGCCACCGAAAATCTGTAAGGGAGGATTTCCTTCATTTTAAAACATTCTGAATATCTCTAAAATGCATAAAATACATGAAATAATGCAGAAAATTCACTTCATTCTAGCAATATTGCAGTCAAATTAGTTTATCGAGGTCTAAATTCACTTCATTGTAGCAATATTGCGTCTAATTAGTAGGGAGGTCAAAATATTAACGAGATTTGCTTTTGAAATGATAAGAACTCTCAGCAAAAAAATTACCAGAAGACTAACAACCCTAACCCATATAGCAAACATACAGATTTTATATCTAAGTGAAAACCAATCTTTTTCCTCAATGCCCTTTCTTAGCAAGATTTTGGCATATTGCTGGATAACAGAAATTATTAAGCACTGAGAACAAATTACCAAACAAATTGTTGTCGCAATTCTTCTACTGTTGTGCAAAGAGCCCTGCAATTCTTCTACTGTTGTAGAAAGAGCCCTATCACAGAGATCAATATCAAGAATTAATGGATTTTGAAAAACTTTTCTCTTTGAAAAAGAATAATAGTGTTGCTTTGACAGTTTTCTAAAGGAGGTGAAATCTTGCAGGTGGCGATAGAGGGCTCAAGTGTATGACATAGCGCTGGCACCTGTTACATGTAAACAGAAGCGGTGGCAGGTAGGCATACATTAGCCATGGACAATCAATATAATTCGGCGAATTTATCTCTTCATGGTTCAGTTTTTTAAACCTGTATATTTACATTTTTCCCTCATGCTTTTGATTGGGATTCTGAATTTAGAGAGCAAGATCTAGATCTATCTCGAGAGCTTGAAGCAGAGCCTAAGGAGAGCCTGTTGAAGCACACGTTTATCCAGGACCAGTAGCTTCAGTCTCCATTCTGACCTTAGTCTTAGACATTGAAGCTAGAAAACTCGACATCCTCAAGTTCATTCGTCTTAACAGAATTTGTGAAACTGAGCATGTTCCAATATTATATGCAAGCAGGTTATCTCTCATGGCCTTCATCGAACGTGACAGAGAAGCCTCCCAATCTGGACATTTGGTATGCATGCACCCCAGATCCGGAAGAAGGCATTTGATATGCATGCAGGTTATCTCTCATGGCATGAGAGATACGTGGCTGTGTTGAGGCTTTTTTATAAAACAGGTGTATCAGTGACCGTTTCATGCCGTTGATATATTGTTGGTTAGATGTAACATGGCTCGTCGTGTGTAATCCGATACTCGCCACTTGTTTGGCGAATATAAATATTTACTATTAGGGTCGTGGTCCAACGGTCACTGTAACGGCTCCAATGCGCCACCATTTAAAAAACGAAATTAGTTGCGCAAGTTACTGACTTTCTGATATGAATGGATTTCATTATTATTTAGTGGAAACCTTTCCCACTTTTTAAATTAGTTGCGCAAGTTACTGACTTTCTGATATGAATGGATTTCACAGAGCTGATTGAACATTTGCACTTTATATGTACCTTGTACTTTTTAATATGTTGACTCTTGATCTCAATTGCTCCATATCCTCTGCTTTCCAAACATAGACCGATTTTCTTAGTCGAATTAGGTGAACATAATTGCTTCGCAAATCCAACCATTTTGTATATAAATTGAGCATTCGTATCGATGTTCTACTTCGAATTATGTGAACACATAATCGTCCCAATTTTAATAACTGGTTATTCAAATTGCAATGTCGATTATCTACATGAATTATGAAGTCAGAGTAAAAAAAGAGATTTCAAAGGAATTATATTGTCGATTATAATTAAATAGATTGGCGTGGACGGATTTTCATTGTTATCGTCTCTGAAAAAGCGTCTAGAAGGGGGGCCTTTATCACACCCTTGTATTATCAGGCTGTCTTTTATATAGAAAACGATGCATAACGAGTTTCTGAAACATATTGCTATGGCCTTCGCATCGTATACATGCCATATGCTCTTGTTAGTTGCAGCAAGAAAGAGGTCAGCGTTGCAACAAGTCTAGCGTTGCTAATGCATGTTGAAACGAGGCCCCCCAAACTAGACCCCCAAACAGGTGTAAGCCGTCGTTGTAGGGCCTAATGCGCACTGAAACGAGGCCCCCCATACTAGACCCCCAAATAGGTGTAAGCTGTGGTGATCTCGATGTCTTCCCTCGGAAGTAGAAATGTAAGTCGCTGAAAGCGTCGAAGGTCATATTCTGTTTTCTTGTGCTGTCGTTTTTGGTTTAAATGTTGCACATATCTTATCTAGATGCTCTCTTCCATCTTCAACCATTCAGAGTCATACAACAAAGATTTCTGGAGTTGCAGAAGATCGTTATCAAGGATCAATTTATAATTTTGATATATGGTTGACCTATTAAAAAATACATTATAAATCACTTTATCTTATTTTATGGGCAGTAGGGACAGTTGTTCCAGCGCAACCATTTCAAGTTTGGCGACTCAACCCTCCTCAATATGCTTTTTAGATTACCGTCTTCAGTTGCAACAAGTTGTAAGTTCCTGAAACTATATGGTGCACTGTCGATCAGCTTCCTCAGACAGTTTCCCAACAACTCATCACACCAAGTTTTGAACCATGAGCACCATTCTTCTTCTGATTCTGCGTGAGAAATGAAGCGAGGAACCGTCCTAATACCGCGCACCTCCATTATTACCTGAAGCTGTTAACCATTAGTTTGCATGGGAGTAATCCTAGTGAATTTTCTCATTACCGATTTTCATCACTAGTAAATCCGCCAATTGACCGAGCAGAAGCACTTGATAGCAGGGATGATACGCAACAACAGTCTTGACACTTACACCTTATTTGAAACAACCTTTACAGATTGGAACACATGCGTCAGATGACAGAACAACACCTAGAACAATACCATTTGTTGGAACACTTGCAAATGCTGGTGTAACATGCTGGAACACTTGCAAATGCTAGAGTGAAGAGATAACATAAATGATGCTGAGATGTTATACCTAGGGCAATGCCACAAATAGTAGAACTCATGCCGCATATAACCAAGAATATTCACTGCACAGGGTTCTATCCTTGATAGCTACAGGTCTTCATACTTTCAGGAAGACCATTCCTTTAGAGAAATTCAAGATCTTATCCTAGACACTTGTTTTCAACAGATTCTCTGCTCTGCTACTGAAGTTTCCTATGACTGTATTAAAGCTTATAATTTTTCTTCTCAAAACAGAAGGATGATTCATTCTGTTACTAGAGTCAAACCCCAATACTTTCGCTTATTGATGCCTGTAGCTACTATAAGACAGAAAATCTCCACAAGTTGGCTCAACTTAGTCTCCTTTACGCACAACTTAGTCTCCTTTACGCACAGGAGACTAGACCCCTTTCATTGCCAATCATATCAGTTATAGCCAGTGGATTATGGTCCTTAAAAAAGTCCTCCCATGAGATTATTTCAACACAACTAGATGACAGCTACTAGCGTACTATAGGACCTGACTTAATGCATCCAAGATGCCAAAATTCTTCTTTGCTTTCATGCTGATAGGGATCGATACAAATAACTGTTCCAAAGTGCCATGCATTTATTCTTGTAGCTCATCTGAAAGCTTCAAGTGTCCTGCACCCCTTATCAAAGTCAAGGGTGTTGCAATTTCTTATACTGTCAGATCCCTCTAGCTTCTTCATAGTAGACGATCTTTCAAAAGATAGGCTATCCAAGGATTACAATATCATACATGATGCTGGAGTGAAGAGACAACATAAATGATGCTGAGCTGCATATGCTGAGATGTTATACCTAGGGCAGTGCTACAGGTCTTCATACTTTTAGGAAGACCATTCCTTTAGAGAAATTCAAGATCTTATCCTAGACACTTGTTTTCAACAGATTCTCTGCTCTGCTACTGAAGTTTCCTATGACTATATTAAAGCTTATAATTTTTCTTCTCAAAACAGAAGGATTATTCATTCTGTTACTAGAGTCAAACCCCAATACTACAGAAAATCTCCACAAGTTGGCTCAACTTAGTCTCCTTTACGCACAGGAGACTAGAACCCTTTCATTGTCAATCATATCAGTTATAGCCAATAAGAGCACAAGTAACTAGTTTTTTCCCAATTCTCAGGCTCAACTTGATGCAGGGACTTGCTGCCTCACAGCTTCCCTTGTTTAAGTACCAAAACTATCATTTTGGATGTGATAAATAATAGAATTTAGTGTCTCAGAGGGTTATACAAAGTGAAAAAGTCCAATGGTAGAAAAATATTTGAAATACCCTTTATGGTAAGTTCCTTGGAAATTTATTGTTCATTAAAATTTCAGCTACCTTATTTAAGTACCAAAACTATCATTTTGGATGTGATAAATAATAAAAGTTAGTCTCTGAGAGGGTTATACAAAGTGAAAAAGGCCACTCACTGTTATGTTCATATTTTTTTTATTGGTGTATTAGAGTTTTTTGCTTTATGTCTTAGAGTGTTAGATTTTTTTTATATAGATTAAGTTTTAAAGAAATTTTCAAATATCTTAAATATGATTTTTGTTATATTGTTTTTTTTTTCCCGTAGAAAAAGTCGTAATTTATATTCATATTGAAATAAATTACATTTTGTAGATGCTTTGCGCATATGCAGATAGCTGTCCATGAAAAGGACAGAAAAACACTAGTAAAAATAACAAATTATGTTTACAACTACATCAAGCCTATACTTTTCTGCCCTTCTTCTTCTCCACCCTACGCCAACCCTGAGAGTCAGAAGGGGGAACAATGATGGCCTGTTGGTATACTTGTGTGTTCGCTGGAGGTTCTTTGTCGGATTCTGATCCTTCAGATCCATGAGTTCTTTTGTTGCCACTAACTTCCAGCTGTGGGGTTTTCTGGTGCTGAGAATGATCCTCCATTTGTGGGTCTGGTGCTTTTTTTTCCTGTGTGCCGTTCTGTTCCATATTTATATCCGGTTCCTCTTGGTTTGCTGTGTGCACTGGCTGAATGTTCTCTTCTTCCAGCGGTTCTGTATTCTGCCACCCATTTGGCTTTTTTTGCTGTTTCTTGTTTCCTTTTGGATTCTTTCTGGCCAGTGGGCAAGAATTTTGGAGGTGTCCTGTTTGCCGACAGCTGCGGCATCTGAATGCAGTGTTTTCATAGTCGAGGGGTTGTATCCAATCCTTGTTGTTATAGTTTAATGAAATTTTATCTGACAGCCCCTGACTCAAGTCCACTTCGACGCAAATTCTGGCAAAGGTGAAAATCCCTCTACTATATCTGTCTTCGTCAATTTTTAGGAATTTCCCCAAGGAATCCCCAATCGCAGATAGTACAGTATGGTGCCAGAAATGTAATGGGAGGTTGTGAAGCCTCACCCAAACAGGTGTTGTCGTGATTTTCATAGTGTTTGCGTCAAAATCAGCAAACCAAGGGGTAACAAAGAGACCTGCATTGCCCCAAAACCAAGGCCCCTCCTTGATGATACTATCCCTTTCTTCCTCTGTGTGGAAATTTACAATAAAAAACCCTTTTGAACATAGGTATATATCGCATTCTGGTGTCCAGCGGGAATAAACCCATTGATGTAAAGCATCGGATTTTGGCCAGTAACCATTAAATCTACATATAATAGCATGTTTTGAGAGTTCAGAGTGTAGTGCATTTACCTCTGGTATAGTAACTTTGAGCTCGTAATAATCCAACTTTTGATCTACTATATGTGGCCCTGGTTGTTCTGGTGGTGGATTTGGTTTGGTCGGCATTTTTCCCTTCCCCTTAACTGCATCCCGAAAGGAGCCTGGAATCTGTGATCCGCTGGCTGCTGCACCTCCCCGAAGCCTCATGTTGACAATAATGTTAGATCCTGGTTTGATGTTGTAGTGGCCTATTGCCCAGTGATCTTGTATCGATCTGTCTTCTGAGAGCAGATGTTGATATCCTTCAGGGAGGCCAATGTGATTGGCAATGATTTTCTTCAGTTCTGAGACTTTGTCTGAAGCTCGAACCCAGATTGGGGTTGATTTCCCAGAGGGGGGCTTTATAAAGATTTGGAAACGTAGATCTGTTGAGGATGCCGCTATGGGGGATGCCTCGGTCATCGATTTGGGTTCGACACATTCCTTCTGTATTCCCTATAAAAGCTTCCAGGCCTCATCAATCTGGCCGCTCTGAGTATACCCTGTATTTAACGTTGTCCCCGCCGAGGACAGAGGAGCCTCAGTCCATAGGTAAATCTGATCCAATATCCGACCCCATAATTGGTCTTCAACCAGGCCATTTGTAGACTGCCTTGGCGCGGTAGATCGGGTCCTCGGTGTATCGAAATGGGGCAACGGTACAAGGCTCTGTTTCCCATTGACGCAGACGCAGGGCAATTCATCCGCGTAGGAGGGCACATCAAAAAATAACTGTGTGGATCGGTTGTTTTGAAAAGTATAACCCCGGACAATGAAGAGGGGTGTCCAGGGCCGTCCTGTGGAAAACGATCCGAGACAATTGGAGGGGGAAAACCTCCAGTTCTGATTGCTTTGGTTTGAAACCTTATGCTTCTTTCCATCAGAGGATCCAGGCCAAGGCTTGTGGGTAGCCTCGAGCTTTGAGGCTCCCGCGGCTAGGCTCCAAGCCGTTCCAGTATCCAGCAGATGTTTGTGGGCGGCGGCGGCATCGAATCAGTCTTCTGAAACCCTAAGTTCACGAATTCCTGCCATCGCTCCTTCAATCGTCCCCCAATCCAGATCAAGTGTCTTTGTTATATTGTTATATAAAAGATATCTAATAAAAATTTCAAGTATTATTGATACAACTTGAATAGATTTAATGGTAAAAAATATATACCTTTTTGTAAAGGTCATAAATATATTTTTAATTCTAAGAGAAATATGTAAACTAGAATGTAAAGATATGCATTTATAAGAAAATGAGTTATCTAATTTTTTAATATTAAAGTTATGAAAATTGAATTAAATATTATAATAAATAAAAGTCAATATAAATTAATTTTATATTATTAATTGAATCTCCAGTATTAACATACAAAATGAAAATAAATATATGTAATACTAAAAAATTACATTTTTTAACTCTATAATAAAAATATAATGAAAGAGTTTTATCAAAATTTAGAATGGGAATATGTTCTTGTTGTCATAATTGTTCAAACTACTTAGTAATAGCAATGAGATTACTCTTCATTCATATATGAGAAATCCTTGAAACATGATTGGTCATGCTTCCTTAAGACATTTCTAGCCTAGTGGTGAGATAATATGTGCACTTTTTAAGCATGGAATCTCAACGACTATGCATTTCATTACTTCATCTTGAATCTACAAGCTCTCAACAAATTTCAAACAAAGGAGGGTAAATCATTCAAGAACTTTGAAACCATTGGTACAAATTGAAAATTAAATGGTTGTCATTTTCCCCTTTAAACTTCAAAATGCATATAAATATCAAAGTTCAATGTTCTCAATGTGTTTTTTTATAATCAATTTAACATGCAATTTTAATTTTGCACAACATTTGTAGTACATATCCATTCACACAATCACACATGCACATATATGTTGGAAATGCACATATATGTTGGAAGTGGAACCATTGAACAAGCCACCTCAAGGATGGTATCAAATGCCCTCATCAAGAATAGTCACCTAACAATAATGAGTTTCAAGAAGCATGGTTTTAGTGGACACCCAAAGATTTCACATAGAGAAAGCACTAAGATGAAGTATATATAACAAATCCCATTTATGGTGACCAATGACCCTTGTGTATAGCCTATAAACACTAGCTACATGTATCATTTTCTACCTCTTACCATTTAGGAATGGGAACCTTCCTAAACACTCATTAATATATGGATTTTTTTATTTGCACCTTGCATATCATCCACATCCAATGATCATTTTCAAGCACATCTTACTTTAAATGTAACCTTATACATTGCATTTTGCATAACTTCTTCAACATTAATGAAGCTCTTGTAGAATTCAAATAGACCTAGGTGTTTCTTAAAATTTCCATAAAGAGCTTACACATAGATATGGATTTCATTAAGGTATATACATGGCTTTGCCCATAAATTCATTGGGCTTTCTTATAGTAGATGAGTTTTCTTTTGATATTCAATATGCAAATTTAATTGTTGAATGAATGGTAACGCTTATTTAAGAATATCACATAAAAATACCTTGATTTGAAAAACACGACTATGTGGTAATATGAGGTAATAAAAGTTAAAAGTTAAGATGTGTATTAAGAGACTAGTTATCTAAGGAGATGATTCAAGGATAGGAGGCTAGTGATCCAAGGAAAGAACAAGACTAGAATATGGTAGTCAAGATAATGAGAAGATCATATTGATAATACATGTATTTAAAAAATGGATTGGACTAAAAGTACCAACTATGAGGTAGTAAAGGTAATAATGCTAATCATAAAGCTCATATAATCCTGTAAATTGTGTGCTTCTCTACAAAGCCTTAACATAGTGAGACCACGAGACTATGATATAGTTATAGTTAGAGACCATAATGTTGTTATATCAAGGAAGTTGTCTCCTTCTTGTCAAATATGTTCGGGAAGGAAAGTATATTGTGAGACCATGAGATTGTAATATAGTTATGGTTAGAGACCATAATGTCGTTATATCAAGGAAATTGTCTCCTTCTTATCCAATATGTCCAAGAAGGAAAGGATTGGGGAATAAACCAATGCCTTAATTTTGTGAATGGATATGTTATTGTCAAATTTTAACCCTACTTAGAAACAACAAGTGCTTTTCAAATCTCTATGTTAGCTTGGTGCGGTAGAAATATGAATGCTCAGTGGATTCATTATGCTCTTTATGTTCATCATGCTATACAAAATACAAAACCAATATGGAAGAAGATAAGGGTCATTCAACAAACCAATAACATGCGATAATGATAATAGCAAGGGTACAATCACTAATGACAAGGTATGTACATTAACAATTGCCATATGTCATAACATATGGTGATTCGTACAACAAAGATCTAAGTGAAATATTAACTTTAAAATTATAGAAAAAATAAAACAAAAATTACTTATCATCATCCATAGCTAACCTTCTATAAAAATCACTTTTAAATGAAAATAGATTTAAACAATATTTTCAATCCCCACCAATTTCAATAATGAATGTTATATATTCCAATATATTATTTTATTATCTAAATCAAATTATATATATATATATATATATATAGATATTCCCAATCCAACAAAATATATTATAATAATATTCTCTATATATCACTCTGATTCGGAAATTGGCAGTGGTTTTCTGAATGGGTTCTTGATCCTGACAAGTTCAGGAAAAAACTACACTTTCTTCACTCCATCACAACTCATAGGCAGATGGAAACCTTGTTAAGTATGGTTATATAGGACAAATAGGTCGACAATTATAAGCTCTTTGTTGGACAAGAAGATATCAAGAGGATCATGAGGGGCATTTGGTATGACCTTGATGATATCGTGGTCAGACTGAATCGTGTGGAAAAATATTTAGTTCCAAACTTAAACACTGAATCAAATGGCCATTAGGAAAACCATATAGTGATCAATGCTCCTCCTTTAAGCAATGTTCCAGGAATGAACAATTCAAATGAATACTCTCCCCCACTTTCTCCAGTGGTCATTTTAGATTAATAAATCCATCATGCTTCTATGTTTGGTGTACTAAATAGATGTTAATGGCGATTTTTTTGGTCTTACTAGTTTTGTACTTAGTTGTTGGTGGCTACCATTAACTACTTACTAGTTTTGTACTTAGTTGTTGGTGGCTACCATTAACTACTTACTTAGTTGTTGATGGCTACCATTAACTACTTACTAGTTTTGTACTTAATTGTTAGTGGCTACCATTAACTATATCATGGACTTGCATCATAATTTTTTTGGAGGCATTGTAAAGTGCCTATAACTAATTTCTTTTATGTACAACACTGTTGATAGTTTTTTTTGGATAGTCAGCAACCATACCAATGTAATCTTCCTTTTTAATATAACATTCTCTATATGTCAACAATCTTAAAATACATATTTAAAAAGGTAATGATTACTTCTTCTATGATAGTCGAAACTACATGCACATGAAAAACACCCTGAACCGCAAAGGCTGTTGAATCCAGGCATGACGTCACCAATTGTTTTTAAATCACAAAAATTTGAAAAAATGGCTCTCAAGTCACTGCAAATACATTGCTAAAAGCGAAGATCGTTATATAAAATATGAAGAAAATTCACGAATTGCAAAGCATTCTGTCATCCGTTACGTGTCCGTACCTGTCGTCTACTTCTGCACGCATGCATGTGACGTCACCACATTTCTCAGCAGCAACTGCGCAACTGTACACATCAGCGACCTCATGTTCCCGGGAGCGACAGCATGACGAAAAACCAATGCCATTAATGCCAACGTGGCAACATGAGCCCGGCCATGTCGTTTTCGAATCAACATTGGATGGCTGGCCTCGCTCGACCATTGACAAATGACGAATTTTTGTTTTTTTAACACATGGTGAATGGGTAATCACTGAGCTTAATTTATGAGAGATTTAGGATTTTTTTTTTTTGTTTTTATAATACCAAGAGTATATCCAATTACTTATAAATAGGATATACTAAGATTTTATGATTTTAACGTGTCGCCAAAATGAAAATGAGAAATCTATTCCTTAAATTGCAACCATAGCAGTTCATTGTATAAATAAAAATAATGTGAAAAGAAAGAACAAAGAAATTAAGGTAAAGGGGTGTGTTCCCTTGTTGGTGGTTATGCCTTGTGGACCATCTCTACTCTCACATTCTTATTTTATTTCTGGAATACGTGGTTCATGCATAGTGACTTGACCTTTATCTAGTTATGAATCTTACAGCTAAGTGAATTGGCACCCAGTTTTGTCAGCTTGCTTTATTTGAAAGTTGCTTATTGAACACTAACTCCCAATGAAACACTTTGCCCAAACAGAGTATAATGGGCTTTTGAAATTCAAAGGACACCATTTATCGAAGAAACGAAACTTTAACACTCGAATAAAAGGTTAAGGTCCCACAGAAAAACATGGAATTAGAGAGAACATAAGTGTTCCCTACAAAATCCTTGGGAAAGAGTACCATCTAGATCGAGTTTTGACCTTCATCATTTCAGTGTCCACCTTTTGCTTTATAAAGGTTTGAACTTTGAAGCCATGCACATGTAAGTTGCTTTTTAACATTTCCTTGTTTTCCACGTGTTGGGATGCTTGCTCTATTTGGATTGTTCCCCACTCAATAATATCAACAATGTTTACTGGTCTAAATTATTAGAATTTTTTATATTTAATATTTTAATGCATGGAAATCATCTTGGTTGCTTATTTTTATAGAGAGTAGTTTTTGAGTGTGATTTTTTGAAAAGTTTTTTTTGTTTATTTTTATCTATTTTATTTAGAATCTAGTAGGGATTCATTGAAATCACAAGGTGAACTCTTCACAATCAAAGTACCCAAGGGGTTTTTGCGGGCATTGAATCCATAAATATAGTAAAAAACTCAATTTAAACAATACAAATCAAGATTTGAACCCAATTTTTTTCACCAGATTTCGAGCAGAAATCTACGGGAAACTCCAAAAAGTCACAATTAAAGACTACTTTTTATATTTGATATTAACTAATGTAAATAACAAAGTATGTGGAAAAAAAATATATCAAAAGAAAAAAAAGGTTTATAAGTTAAAGAACAATGGTGTGAATGGTAAGTTAAAGAGGAATGGTGTGAATGTCTAGAGGTAGGTTTCACACTTATCTCATTTGGATTCCATTTTTAATGAGATATTTAGTTTATTTTGATAATGTTATAAAGATAGATGCTTTCATAAGTGAGACCATTTATAGGTTTATTTTTGGATTACTCAACTTTTACTATGTTATTAGAACTTAAGCTTGTTGGGTATAGTTTTGAGTTACATTAAGGATTAGTGAATTTGATTTTGCATCTAACCCAAACCATTTTAACTATTTCAATGGTTAAAATAAAGTCAATTTTTGTTATAAGTTTACAAGTTTTTTTTAACCCAAACTATCTAATAATAATGTGGATCACTCATTTTTCCAGCCTTTTTTTTACTTCAACTAACATTTTGTTGATCTTCCATAAAGGGAATACAATGTTGAGGTGCTACATAACATCTAAAGATGATTGGGCACAAACCACAATCTCCTTCCCCAAAAATTTAGCAAGGAGATATTTCAACTAGTTAACCAAGCCTTGTATCATGGACTACTCACACAACTTACAAGACAATTTCTATTGATGTCCTGTCTTCAAATTCATCATAATGTGAAAATGGGTAAAATGCCTTTCACATAGTAGCAAGGCAGTGTCACTTAGAAACTTCCATTCACATGATGGGGACATGGTAACTTTGTGATGCAATATCATTTCACATTAATATGTTATTTTAATAATATTTTTTTAATTTTTGTTCACTAAATATTTAAAAATCTTAATATACTTATAATTGAATCGAGAGGCTCATTCTACAACCCAGTATGAGGGAATGTGAGTTTCAGTTCCCCTTTAAAATAAAAATTATGTTCTAAATAGAAAAATAATGTCGACTATAAAAAGAATTTGAATATGTTGTAAAGTAACCAGAAGTAAAAAAAGTGTGAGTAAGATGTTTGAGTTTATAAAAATTTAAGTTTTTATGATTAAAAGGTTTATTTGGTCATATATATACTTTATTTAGCATTTATAAATACAATTTAAATAATGAAAAATAACACATTATATTTTGCACTCTAAAGAAGTTTGCCCTTGAAAAATTTTGATCCCTCTAGACTCATATTAGATCCATACTTGAGATAAATCTACATTGATGTAATATAAATACTTACTGTTATAAAAAACAATAAATTTATTCTAAATCTATAATACAAAGAAATTTAAACCATACGTATTTCTCCTATAAAAATAAACATTATATTAATTAATCATAAAATATTATTATGTTTAATTATTTTAAATCATTTTAAAGATTTAACTGAAAAATAACATTTTAATCTATTTCATTTTATTTTAATATTTAAATATTAATTATAAAAAAAATTAATTGATATACTAATTTTTTTAATAATATTACTTTTATATTTTATAAAATTTCTAATTAAAAAAATTATTTATAATAATATTATATTTTTAAAATAATTAAAAAAAAAAGGGAAAAAGATGAAATCATTTTGAATCTCAATCGCATAACCTCAAAAACAGACAATTTAATAAATTTATCCATATCAATCATCTAATCTAATAAAATCTCACCGACTCAGCCATATCAATTATCTAATCTACATAAAAGAACTAACCTTCTAACTTATCGATACACGCTGATTTAGATAATAATAATTTATTATGTTGTCATCTTGTCTCAGCAACCCACACTTTTGGACTTTTGAGTGGGACAACATGATTTGGAGTATCAATAATGCTTCTTTGTCTTAATCAATAATGTTTCTGTCTTAATCGTGAGATTTTTATGTTTTAATTTAATTTGAAGATGCAGAAACAATAAAAGAGGAAAAATGTGATGCAATAATTTATTTTACTATGGATTCATATGTATGATAGGTACTTTTGGTTTCAAGAACATAAACACCTCACATCTATCTCTTGGAGATTTGTTTGGATATTCAATAAATTTTTAATCTAAATGCTTATAACATTTTTGTATATTAAATCCTAATTTAGTATCCCATTTCTATTTTGTGTATATATATTTCAATAATGTGTACATCTCGATGTTGAACAAATTATGTATGTATATTTCGTTGAGCTTGTATTTATAATTTTTTATATTTTATATTTACATTTACAATTAAAAATGTCAATTTTTGAAGAATGCATTGGTTAAGGTGGTTTTATATCCAACACTAAGTACATAAAGTAGGTGGTTCGTGGATGTGTGAGAATGGTGTTACATGGGCCAAGCCAAGACCATGTGGGTCCATATGGAGATTCATAGACTAAAGTGGACCTTTTTTATTAGCAAAATTTCTAACCAGCGCAATTTTCAATCCATGAATCTAATTGAGATAAATTGATATTGTCGAAAAGATCTCGATAAATTAAATTCGATGGTGGTATCAAAATTTAATTTTATAGACTTTGAGAAAATGATGTCATGTGACTCCACCTTCATAACAAACCTTGGAAGTTGGGGCAAAACGAACAGGGAACACCTCCCACAACCAAGATAAGTGAAGGGGGTGGGAGGGATTGTTACATATTAGTTGGTTGTCTACATGACATTGCATGCCTCATATACTTGTAGGGACTTCCAAACATGATTTCACATGCATCAAGTGTTATTACATCTAATTCTACGTCATCAATATAATCAACACTTGTAGCAAATTTGATTCTACATTGTTTTTCTACCTTTTATCTCTACATCCTTATTTACCATCCCAATGGACATGGCATAGGATGATCTTGAACCTCCAATCCAAGTTTGTTGACCAAATCTACTACTATGAGATTAGCATGTGAACCTTAGTCAAACAGGTCATCTATCTTGGTCTTCTTGACCTAGATCTTAATAAGGAAGAGTTTGGTCATCTCCTTCTCTTCTTGGTGATGAAGGCTACTCAAAGGCACTTCCTTTTGCACTAATATGCAGAAAATCTTCTTGTCCAAATTAGAGCTACTTCTACTCGATTTCTTGAATCTATGGCTAGAAGATTCCTTTTCTTTTGACCCATTTTGTGGTTATGTGTGTTTTGATATAGATGCAAATTCGAAAAACTTCTCCTTAATGTAACCATCAATGTTACAACGATTGTAATGATTGGTAAAATACTTGCACTAATGTGCAATGGTTGTTGTCTTCTTATCCTTCCCCCCTTTCCACATCTTCTTCCCCTCATTGGAAGCTTTCTGGTACTTTTTCTACTTTGAACCACATGAATGCCCTTTATTTTGGCCCATGCTTCTAGATACTACACTTGTACAAAGCCTCATCCACTATTCTTGGATTGAATAACATCACTTGCTTTGGTATCTCATCTAAGCTCTGAGTTGGAACCTCCATCTTCTCTTATTCCAAGCTTGTTTGCTAGAGAAACCATAAGAAGATTCTTATTTTGATTGATGTCGACAAATTGTGATTCCATCCTTGCAAATCTCTCATATACTTTATCATGAGGGTTATTGTGAACAAACTATGTCTATCAACACATATCTATCATAAATTTATTAATCGACCAAAAGCAAAAACTTAATATCTTCAAAAGCTAAATATAACAGGCTACAAAATTTAGTTCTTACTCTTCACAAAAATTCTTTTTCATTTACATCAAAAATAACCGAAAGATTAAATTTAATTGGAAATATATATATATATATATATATAATCGATTGAATTGAAACCCATGACCATTTGAATTGCAACAACAATCCCATGACCATTTGAATTTCAACAACTTTCTTAAATGTTAGTTAGGAAAAAGATAATGATTTATATGTTTTTCCATTAATAATAATATTCTTTAAAATGATTTTAAATGTTTTTGAATTTGTATTAGTAGTAAAGTATATTGTATTACCAAGTAAACTATTTGTTGTTAATATTTGTATGTCACCGTTAATATTTACAACAACCTTTTGAATAATATAATATTTCCTTGCTCTAATCGAAAAACCACTCACCTCTCCACGTAAGATTTATCACCAACCCATGGGTGTCAAGTCAATATTCTATGTCCACGAACATATATGTATATGTATCAACAAATCCAATAAAAAACAACACTCATGACTCCACCGCATCGTTTGTCAAGTCATTATGAGAGAAGCTGCCTTCCAATATATATATATACATATATATCCACTAACCATTGATCATTGAGAAACGATGACTTTTCTTATATTATGCGAGAGAAACGCTATACGTGTAAAGGAGGACGAGGGGAATTTAAGGTAAAGGGGTTATTTGTTTTTTGTTCGTTATTTTTTTTTATTATATTATTATTATTTAATTTTAAGGTTATGATTAAGTTAAGTTAGATATCAAATTGATTTATGAGACTTTTTTATTTGTAGGACAAAGAACTTACTATCGTGCAACGATTTGGTTGCTAAATCTATAAAGGAATACATACTCTACCCCCTTTGGTTTTGAACCTATGACCTCTTAGGAGGAAACACATGCTCTTAACCATTAGGCTCACTCAACCTATATTGTATTTGGGCAAGATATTATACTTATGGTGAGCGAGAATATATTATATTGAGTTTTGCATTGATTAGGTATTACTTTCTTTTGGACTAATTTTTTTTTGAAGCTTATCCAAAATTTAACGTTATTAGTTGAAATTTATTATTTTTAAATAATATTTAAATTCATTTATCTAGAATATTATTGGTTCAAATCTTTCACATCTTATTTTGTAATGATGGCAGGAAGGATTTCAATGTACTCCATCATTAATTTAATTAACACAGTGGTGTACAACCTAGACTCCACTTTGTACTCTGTAGTCTATGGAGCTAGAATCACTCGTCTTCGTGTAGGATTTGATTTTGACACCTGACGCCATTAATGTACAAGGGATTCATAATTCTAGGGATTTTTATACTATGTCAAAGTCTCACCCAGATCCAACTAAACATGCATTTTATTGAATAAAATATTTCATATATGGATGGAAGGTTGTAGAAATATAGCTTATGGATTGTATCACTTGTTCATTAAAGAGATGAATTGTAAATATTGATGGAAATGCTAACATTTAAACCACCTAGATTGACTTTCATGTCAGCAGTGTTAGAATCGTATGTGTAGGAAGTTACAAGCCTATGGTAGTCTTTCCATTGACAATTGGAGCGTACACAGACCTGGAATTTCAAACTTCAATTATCTTCCAAGTGAAGGATAATTAAAAAGAGGTTATTCATTGGATCACTAGATATGTTGCCTAGTCACTCAAAATTACACCCTTTTGGTTGGTCATGTTGAGTAAAATTGCTATGAATGTCTCTTGTTATTTGGTTATTAGTTTTAGTTAGAGTACAATTGTTATGAATGTTTCTTCTTATTTGGTTATTAGTTTGAGTAGTTTAACGAGGTCACAATTTTGCCCAGAAAACAATGGAAATTTCAGCAAGATTATGACTAAAATTCAGCGAAAAAATTGAGAAATCTGGGTTATAGCTGTCAAGCTTCAAAATTTTGAGTGCCCTAAAGGTTTTTGATGGTGCTAAATCCATTTCCACCATTAACAAAAAGAAAAGAGATTTAAACACTCCTATCATTGAATTTTTTGGAAAAAAAAAATAGCCAATGAATTTTTTTGATTTAAACACTCCTATCATTGAATTTTATGGAAAAAAAAATAGCCAATGAATTTTTTTAAATTTATTTATTTATTTATTATTATTATTTTTTTTAGCAAAGTTGTTACTTCAGTAAACAACGCCATTAGTTTTTGCCTCTTCTAATCATTTACTTTCCATGATGTACTTATTAATAATTTCTATATAAATAAATAGTTTCTATTATATATAAAAAAAATTATCATATATCTTTAACTAAAACCCTTTTTATAATTAAAAAACTTGAAAAATCATCTCTTAAAAATATTATTTATATAAAAGCAATATCAATATTTTAAAACTAGCAATTGCACCAAATGTTGCAAGGGAATGTCATAAGGCAATATCATATGGAGAAAGAGCATAGATGGAGACATGTGTGATATGTTACAATTTGAGTGAGAGACATAACATGCTGGATATAAAACAAAAACAAGAAGACTAAGTTTCAAGACCTCAAAGTTGTCAAGAAAACATTGATCTTTTAAGAAATTCCTAGCATTTATTCCTCACGCACCATCCAAACGATATAGAACAGAGATTTCAAGATAGGATAAAGGCCCTCTTTCTATACACTCAACTGCATAAATTCAATACAAACAATCTCTCCCACTCAAGAGGCTAAACACGGAAAGACACTCTAGATGACATTGACATATAAAAAATAAATACAAACAGAAGATTACTTTGGAAGAAAGAATTGAAATCCTACAGAATATTTACTTCCATAAACAACCTTAAACCCCAACCAGGAGGAAAAGGCATGGATTGTATAGCACGGATGCAAAATGCAATTGAGAAATGGGTAAGAATTTTTTTAATTGTACAAAGTTTTTATGCTTGCAAACAATATAAACCCCAATATAGAAGTATGGCTTTCCTGGATTCTCTTTTTATGAAATTTTCAAGCTTCTCTTGTCTCAAATTCAACCATACTAGATACAAAACAACAAGACTCAGTTCTAAGACTTGAAAGTTGTCATGAAAACATTAATCTCTTAATAAATTCCTAACATTTATTCCTCACACACTATCCAAATGATAAAGAAGACATATTTCAAGACAATATAAAGGCCCTCGTTCTATACATATTGTTTGAAATCTTTCCTACAAAGATGATAGTCTTATGGAAAAACAAAACTTATAAAGGAAAATTAGAATCTTAATTCTCGAAGCAAGCAAGGGTTGCACATCGCATAATACCAAATTTTATGCACTTATTTCCGACTAAAATATTAGCAAATGACTTTGAACATGAAAATCTCGTGGTCCAAAAATAACTCCATGCTTATACCCAACCAAAATATCATTTTGGGATATCTGGTTTTCTGACCTTTTTGCTCTGATATAAATCTCTTTTTGTAAGATTATCAGTGATACTTACGATATAGTCTTGAATCAATTTTCTTTCCTGTCGTCTGTTTTTATCATTATGCCAAAGTATGTTTTCTTTTTGTAAGTCTTCTTTCTTGGTAGCCTAGTCTGATTGTTGTAATGTTTTGTTGTTAGTTTCTATTGGAAGATTATAGGCACAAATACAATGCTTCAGTAGGTCGTTGTTAGTGGTTAGTGTGAGGCTAATTATTTACCTGCTTCTCAGTAATTTAATTCAAGTGAAGGGTCCTATTTTAGTTCACAAGCTAGTAATTTTCCATTTGTCAATGAGCTTTTGACTACTGATTATCTGGATTATCAAAATGGAGAGAAACAAGTCAATTCGAGAAGGTAAGAAAATTATCTTACTTTTGTCATAGATTCTCTTCTTGAGTCATTTTCTGCCACGAGAGAGCAACATGGTTTTGATCATGCACACTTATCTGCATTAGATGATAATTATTTCATGGAGGAGTTTGGTCAAGGGTTTGATATTCGTGAATGTAGCAATGAAAAAGATTTAGGCAGCTTGTCCAATGCAATTGATCTACTAGATTTTGACCTTGATCTTGAAGCCATGGAATGGATGGGCTTATGTGAACAATAATTGACAACAATATTGTATGTTGCCTTGGTGGATTTTATAATGTTGCAGTAGGTTTCACGCTGGTCATGGCTATGATCCTGGGTTTTTCAGCTTGTTTATTTCCCTGAATATGTTTAATTGATATGTATAGCAACAAAAGTTTTGATAGTGATGAGAACAACTTCTTTTACTGCGGTAGGGAGGAACATTTCATATTAAAGTCATTAGTGGGTTTTACCAAAGAAAAACGCCTTACGACATAACTAAATATTTTCTAATAATTTTAATATTAATATTATACAACTAAATATTTTCTAATAATTTTATTCAACTTTTAGAAAGGAAAAAAATGATTTTTTAAACATTACTTTATTTTATTTAGTTGTTTTATTTCCATCTCCATTTTTCTTGGATTTTATTTTTGCCTTGTCTCTTCTCCTTAATTTTTGTAGTGTCTTTCATTGAGCACTATCCAATATGTCTATGATTATTTTAACATTTAATTTTTTTAATGGATAACATTGAAAAAATATTAATATAATTATAAATTCACAATATTTTAAAACTGATTTACAAAATAAATCATGCTTTTATAAGTAATCTTCTAATAACTAAAATTTATAAAAGTTAAAAATAATTTAAAATAAGTGGTATGTATGCTTGAAAATGTTTTTTCATTGTTGAAAAATATATTTGGTTTCTATTTACATTTAGTTTTATGGATATAGATTGTAAAATACTATAATGGAGGATATTAAAATTATTATATGTCTTTTAAATATAAATAAATTTCTTTTAATTGTGCATTACTTTGTTTTATTTTTTATTAAAAAAAAATTTAACCTTTTTTTGGATTGAATTTTATTATTTCTTATTAATATTTAAAATTATTTATTTGTAATATGATTGGTTTAGGTTTTATTATGTAATGATTGTTTTAGGTGCTCTTGTCACATCTGCACACATTATTTGTCCCTCATTATGCCGCTACCGCAAAATACCAAGAGTTTCTCGTGCATGCCTTCAGCGACTTTGTCTGCTAATTGAATATTTTGAATTCATTGTAGGAGTTGACAAACGAGTAGTTTCCAACCATTGTCATCAGATAATGGATTCAATCGTGCACATGACCATAAATTTCCGCCAAATTGTGATGACATGTAGTGATCATAGCCTTATTTTCGCTTGACAAGGTCAATCTAGCCTTCTAAATGTTTTTCAATCTCTTCTTTGAGCTCACTTTCATCTAATTTCCTTCAAGAACCTTGATCGGGATATTTGACCTTCTTGCATATATCCGAAAGCAACGATCGATATTCAAATTTATGAGATATTGGCAACCAAACATGATAAAAGAACCAAGCTTGAATGACCTTTTCATTGTTGAAAACATGTTGTAGCAGAAGATTTCTGCATGACCCTCCCATGCCCAAAATGGAAATGCTTGAAGGATCACCTTTCTGCAATATAATATTAATAATCTCATTAATATATTTTTCCATCCCCAATGTGTATGTTTTTGTAACATGATCCTTGGATGGTTCCTTGTCTTCTGCCTTACTGGATTTCTTAAGAAGATCACTCATAGCGAGCATGGACTCAAAATTCTTAAATTGTTGACAAGTCAAGAAAGCATATGTCTCTCTCTTATTTCATAAGATAATATTTTGTCGTTCATCTTTACATGTGTTTATTATTGTAATTGATGCAGTTTCACTCAGTCATGCTTTAATTGTATATCTTAAGTTTACATAAGGAATGTTTCTTACCCCCATTTATGGAAGTCTAGAAGAGAATATAGCTTTCTGTCTAATCATTACATGAGAGTCTTTGATCTTTTCATGTGTGGTAGGATTATTATTTTATGGAATATTATAATTACTTTGTTTTTATTATTATGAAATTTTATAACAAAATACCTCAATTAACCAATTAGTAAAACCTAAATTTCCTGGATTCTAAACCTTAACACTAACTTGAATTCAATATTTTTACTTTAATTTAACGATATCTAAATTAAGCAGCAAATACTAGGTAATATGTAACACTTGCTACTTTATTCCCATTATATGTTTCCTTAATCCAATCAAGTAGAGGCATCATAGTTATCATAAAAACCATAATAAACTTTCGAAATTAGAAAAAAATAACAATGTCCCACCAAACCAAACCAAAATCCCTTTAAAAATATTAATTTACCATAAAAAAACCATAATGAGATTTGGAAATTAGAAAACTTTGGCAATGCCCCACCAAGCCAAAACCCCTATAGAAGGCCAAATTACAATGACCCTGGGTTTTAATTTTTGCAACTAGGGTCAAATTACACCATGGACAACTTAGATGGTTGAGATAATGCTTGCATTAAATTCCTCTTTTCGAGAGGACCAAAATTGACCTAAAGATCAACATATTTGGTCAAGCGGAAGTTGATTTAATGAATTATCTTATTCATACATGTATAATGGAATGGGTCGGTCCTAAGCACATGCGAAATTGTTTAGGTCGACCTCAACCCAAGTGGACCCTCAGGAAATCCTATAAATAGAAGCGACCTCAAGCTCGTTTCATCACACTGATCAAGCCATCTTCTATTCTTCTTGTCTTGGTTCATATAGGGTTGTCGGAAGGAGTTCACTCAAGGGTCTGAAATCACAGGGGTGAAGCTTGCACTGATCTAGATTTTTCTATTTCCTAGACGTTGGCATAGAACTAGGCATTTTAACCCCTGGACATTGGAACCCAATGGTTAAGACAACGTCCAAAGAGCCCTAGACGTTGGCACAAAAGCCTAAGGGAGCATCCAAGGTTTCAAACGAAGATCTGGAGGTGTCGGTCCCTGGACGCTCGCACATAGTGGTCCTAAGAGCGTCTAGGCAGTCCCAGATGCACACACAATAACTAGAAGAGAGATTCCAAGGGTTCAGAGCATATTTGGGTGAGTTTGACCCCGAGCGCATGCACAAAGTCTTCCTAAGATCATCCAAGCAGTCACATACGCCCTCACACAGTGTCTGAGAGAGCGTCTAGAGAGTTTCGGATGCACGCAGTTAGTTTTGTTGAGAGCATACAGGGTTTTGACCTTGGGTTTGACTGTTGGCTCCAGTTGGCTTTAGTGATCTGGTAGATCTGGGTTTCTCTCTGCTATTTTCTAGATCTGTAAATTTGTACCGTAAATCTCTATTGCAAATATTTGCATTGGACTCAATGTACTCTTTGCTGAAAACTTTTTATGACGATCTATTAAAGAAGAATATTTGAAAGGGTTTCCCCCTTGTGGGGTTTTCCCTGGTCTTGGACCAATCTTCTCTCATCATTGTGTTTTTGTCTTCTTTTTCATTGTATATATCGTTCTATCTTTAATTACAGTTAATGATTGGTTACATTGCTAATAATTGGGTGCATTGTTAATGAAGAAGTAAATTGAGTTAAAGTAATTGATACATCATAGAACAATCAAAAAAATTAACATGGTATCAAAGCTAAGGTGAAGGACAAGCCCAAAAGAAGACAAGCATTGAAGCCCTCATTATCAGCAACTTTGTCTGTTAACTGAATATTTTGAATTCACTACAGGAGTTGATGGACAAGTCATTTCCAACCATTGCCATCAGATAATGGATTCAACTGTGCACATGACCATAACTTTCCGCCAAACTATGATGGCATGTAATGATCATAGTCTTATTTTCACTTGACAAGGTCAATCTAACCTTCTAAATGTTTTTCAATCTCTTCTTTGAGCTCACTTTCATCCTTCAAGAACCTTGATCGGGATATTTTACCTTCTTGCATATATCTGAAAGCAACGATTGATATTCATATTTATGATATATTGGCAACCAAACTTGATAAAAGAACCCAACTTGACTGACCTTTTCATTGTTGAAAACATGTTGTAGCAGAAGATTTTTGCATGACCCTCCCATGCCCAAAATGGAAATGCTTGAAGGATCACCTTTCTGCAATATAATATTAATAATTTCATTAATATATTTTTCCATCCCCAATGTGTATGTTTTTGTAACATGATCCTTGGATGGTTCCTTGTCTTCTGCCTTATTGGATTTCTTAAGAAGATCACTCATAGCGAGCATGGACTCAAAATTCTTAAATTGTTGACAAGTCAAGAAAGCATATGTCTCTCTCTTATTTCATAAGATAATATTTTGTCGTTCATCTTTACATGTGTTTATTATTGTAATTGATGTAGTTTCACTCAGTCATGCTTCAATTGTATATCTTAAGTTTACGTAAGGAATGTTTCTTACCCCCATTTATGGAAGTCTAGAAGAGAATATAGCTTTCTGTCTAATCATTACATGAGAGTCTTTGATCTTTTCATGTGTGGTAGGATTATTATTTTATGGAATATTATAATTACTTTGTTTTTATTATTATGAAATTTTATAACAAAATACCTCAATTAATCAATTAGTAAAACGTAAATTTCCTGGATTCTAAACCTTAACACTAACTTGAATTCAATATTTTTACTTTAATTTAACGATATTTAAATTAAGCAGCAAATACTAGGTAATATGTAACACTTGCTACTTTATTCCCATTATATGTTTCCTTAATCCAATCAAGTAGAGGCATCATAGTTATCATAAAAACCATAATAAACTTTCGAAATTAGAAAAAAATAACAATGTCCCACCAAACCAAACCAAAATCCCTTTAAAAATATTAATTTACCATAAAAGAACCATAATGAGATTTGGAAATTAGAAAACTTTGGCAATGCCCCACCAAACCAAAACCCCTGTAGAAGACCAAATTACAATGGCCCTAGGTTTTAATTTTAGACACTAGGGTCAAATTCCACCTTGGATAGCTTAGATGGATGAGATGATGCTTGCATTAAATTCCTCTTTTCGAAAGGACCAAAATCAACCTAAAGATCAACATATTTGGTCAAGCAGAAGTTGATTTTTGAATTATCTTATTCATACATGTAAAATGGAATGGGTCGGCCCTAAGCACATGCGAAATTGTTTTAGTCGGCCTCAACCCTAAGTGGACCCTCAGGAAATCCTATAAATAGAAGTGACCTCAAGCTCATTTCATCACACTGATTAAGCCATCGTCTATTCTTCTATTTTGTCTTGGTTCGCACAGGGTTGTCGGAAGGAGTTTGCGCAAGGGTCTGAAATCATAGGGGTGAAGCTTGTAGTGATCTAGGGTTTTCTATTTCTTGGACGTTGGCATAGAACTAGGCATTTTAATCCCTAGACTTTTGCACACAATGGTTAAGACATCGCCTATAAGCCCTAGACATTGGCACAAAAGCCTAAGGGAGCATCCAAGGTTTCAAGAGCAGATCTGGAGGCGTCGTCCCTGGACGCTCGCACAAAGTGGTCCTGAGAGCGTTTAGGCAGTATTGGACGCACACACAGTAACTAGAAGAGAGCGTCCAAGGGTTCATAGCAGATTTGGGTGATTTTTACCTCGGATGCATGCACAGAGTCTTCCTGAGATCATCCAAGTAGTCACATACGCCCTCACACAATGTCTTAGAGAGCGTCTAGAGAGTTTCGGATGCACGCAGTGAGTTTTGTTGAGAGAGTCTAGGGTTTTGACCTTAGGTTTGACAATTGGTTTCAATTGACTTTATTGATCTGGTAGATCTGGGTTTCTCTCTACTATTTTGTAGATATGTAAATACGTACTATAAATCTCCGCTGCAAATATTTGTATTGGGCTCATTGTACTCTCTGATGAAAACTTTTTATGACGATCTATTAAAGAAGAATATTTGAAAGGGTTTCCCCCTTGTGGGTTTTTCCCTAGTCTTGGACCAATCTTCTCTTATGGTTATGTTTTTGTCTTCTTTTTCATTGCATATATTGTTATATCTTCAATTAAAGTTAATGATTGGTTACATTGCTAATAATTGGGTGCATTGTTAATGAAGAAGTAAATTGGGCTAAAGTAATTGATACATCATAGAACAATAGAAAAAATTAACATGGTATTAGAGCTAAGGTGAAGGACAAGCCTAAAAGAAGACAAGCATTGAATCCCTCATTATCAAAAAGAATATTTCTTAGTCAAGGTCAAGATGTCTTCCTCTACCTTCAAGGAGCATGAAAAGTTGGGTGATGCATCAAACATTGTTTCATGGAAAGTCAGGTTGGATATCATAGCTGAAAAAAACAATGTGTTGGAATACATTCAAGGAAGGATGCCCCAGCCTCTAGAAAATGCTTCCTCTTCCCTCAAGACAAGTACAAGAAAGGCGAGTCCGAAGCAAAGAAAAATATAGCTAATGGTTTACAAGATCAATTACTTGCATACGTTGGGAATTTAAGAAAGTCTAAAGACATGTATGACAAGATAGCCGACATGTATGAAATCAATGGATCATCACCTTGAAATATCAACTCAAGGAAACCAAGATGAACAAAGGAGAAGTTGTTCAATCCTACATTATGAGGATCTCTCATCTTAGAGATCAATTGTAGAGAGTTAGAGAAAATGTGCTTGAAAGAGAACTAGTACTTGTGACTCTTAGAGGTATCCCTCCTATTTGGGAAACCTTCATTACTACAATCAACAACAAAAATGTCCTTTTGTCACTTTATGAAATTTTTGGGAAGCTTACTCAAGAAGAATCGAGGATGATAGCAAGAGGAAGGATTCAAATGCATGAAGAGGGAGAACCCAATGCATATGTCACTCATGACAAAAGGAAGAAGGCAAAAGGAGGTCCATCACGGAAGCCTCCTTATTAAAATACAAAAGGAAGGAATGACTGATCATTATCTCATATTGAATGCTACAATTTCCACAAGAAAGGTCATTATGCACAAGACTGTCCCAAGAAGAGAAAAATTCCACGTTACAACACCAAAAGAAACAACAATAATAAAAGAAGAAAAGACAATCAAAGGAATAACCATGATAGAAGATATGAAAGAAGAATAAGAGACTCCTCAAGCAATCATGAAGAAGATCATCCTCCCCAAAAGAATTCAAGGTCTCCCAAGCATGAAAGTAATGTTGTAAATAAATCTGAATACATTCTTATTTTTTCCCTTACTAGTTCTTCTCCACCAGATTCGTGGGATAATTGGTAGGTTGATAGTGGGGCCACTCATCATTTCTCTGGATATAAGGAAGTCCTCTCTAATATGGTAGAGAGGGAGACTAATCTAAATATCATTCTTGGAGACAACTCCACTCATCCCATGAAAGGATTTGGGTCCATCATATTTCAGTTGAATTTTGGGGAATCATTTTTGCTGCATGATGTTATGTATGTGTCGGGATTAATGAAGAATTTGGTATCTATATCCGCATTGGAAGATAAAGGGATGAGGGTTTCCTTCTTCAAAGGAAAAATTTTGACTTGGCCTACTGATTCACCTATGAGAGATGCATTCACATTAGGGTCAAGATTTTAAGACTCTATAGAGTCACTAGAAGGCCACTCCTAGAATTGGTTCATAATCCCAATCATCTGAGTGAGTTATGGCATTGCAGGCTGGCTCATTTACACTATGACGCTCTTCCAAAATTGAAGAAATTGGTCTCAGGTATTCCCGATGTTCAACCTCATCATGATGGAGTTTGTCCAAGTTGTGCAAGTGGAAAGAAAACAAGGGGACCATTTCCCTCTACTAAGAACAAGACAAATTCCATCCTCCATCTCATTCATTCTGATATATGTGGTCTGATGCTGGTACATTCCATTGGTGGTCATCTCTACTACATCACCTTTATTGACGACTTCTCAAGAAAGACATGGATATACTGCCTTAAGCACAAAGATGAAGCCTTTGAAATATTCAAGGAATTCAAAGCCCTGGTCGAAAATCAAATAGGAAAGAGAATCAAAGTCTTTAGGTCCGACAATGGAGCGGAATACATGTCAAATGAATTCATAGCATTTTGCAAGAAAGAAGGGATCAAGAAGGAAACAATTGTGCCATATACTCCTGAACAAAATGGTTTAGTTGAAAGGAAGAACAGTTCTATATTAGAAGTTTCATGTGCCATGTTCCATTATCAAAAGGTGCCAAAGTGCCTTTGGGCAGAAGCCACATCTGTTGTTGTATATGTTCAAAATAGGGTGCCTCATCAAGCGTTAGAAAACAAGACCCCCGAAGCAATATTCACAGGTGTCAAGCCTAATATTATCCATCTTTGTGTATTTGGATGCCCCTTATATTTTCATGTGCCAAAGGAAAAAAGGAACAAATTGGAAGTTACAGGGAGAAAAGATATGTTTGTGGGTTATTGTGAAAATTTTAAAGTGTATAGAATATATATTCCTAGTCAGAGGAAATTTGAAATTAGTAGGGATGTAACATTCGATGAAGATGCAGCTCTTGGAAAAACAAGAGATCTTCCTCCACCTCCTCCTCCCAAATGATGACTGAGATATTCTAGATGGTCCTTCTGTGCCCGAGTCCAATATGGTTGATGATCCCATGGAGAATATGGATCCATTAGATCCTCCTACTAGGAATAGACCACTTTGGCTCCGTAATACTCTACATAATTCTTAAAGAAATGTTCCCATTCGTAGATCATTTAGAGAAAGGAGCAACCATGCAGGTATCAGGGATATGTTGCAGCCATGATCATTGTTATTCAAGCCTAATCGTCCTGATTTGAAGAAGAAGTTAAAGAACAATTTTGGAAGGATGCTATGGCCAAGGAAAATGAATCGATTGTGAAAAACTATGTATGGGATGTTGTACCAAGACCAAATGGGAGGTCTATTGTGACTTCACAGTGGTTATTAAAGATCAAACATGGAATTAATAGAAGCATTGAGAAATACAAAGCAAGGTCTATAGGTCGAGGATTCTCCCAGAAAGAGGGAGAAGATTACAATGACATATTTGCTCTTAGGGTTCGATATAAAACCATCTGTTCGATATTTTCCCCTGCTGCTAGTCAAGGATGGACTCTTCATCATATGGATGTAAAGACCAATTTCCTCCATGGCATGTTACAGGAATAAGTATATGTTGAACAAACAAAGGGATTTGAAGTGGAAGATCAAAGAACACATGTCTCCAGGTTGAAGAAGGCATTGTATGGTTTGAAGCAAGCTCCTCGAGCTTGGTATGTGTTGTCACTCCCTGTTGAGTGTGTTTTTAGCCATGAAAAGGGTAAGAAAGAGCAGTTAATTTTGAATCCATCTTCCAAGACACTTCAGCACTCAAAGTCAAATTGGACCCTCTCCATTGCATAGTGCTTGGAACTAGCTTTCCAACGGTATATGGAAGTCCCAAAATGGACTTATGGATCAAAAGATATGGCCTGTTGAAGATCAGGAGTGTTGTTGCCCCTGAAATGAAGAGGAAGAGCTTATCGAAGGGCCCCGGGCACACAAAATCGATGATTGGTGGTGGGCAGGCCCCACAGTCATGCACCCTATAGTCCCGCATATTGGACACCCCGCTGTCCCGCATATCAGGCATCCCGCAATCCTGCATACCGCATTATCGCAGTCCTGCACATCGGCTTATAGGGCATATTTCCGGGACTGGTCCTATTAGCGATCAGCGGGCGCCAAGAGTTCATCACAAATTGGGAATATTGACCATATCCCACATCCTACAAGTCTCTCATATCGGAAAATCAGCGATCGCACAAGGCAAGATCCTTCCTCTGCCAATGTCCCATCCGATGTTGCGATTGCAATATGCATGATCCTCTCGGATTCGATATGTTATGTGATCTGACCTATAAAGTTTTCGCGTCCAGACAATCAGCTTGCCCGATGAAAAGAGGTGAAGGGTTCTATCCCTCTCAGCTTGCAATTGCAATACCCCGAGTGGGCCCAATCCCGCAGATCGGCGATCACAATGTCAAGAGGAAATATAAAGGGCCAACAATAGAAATCGTCGATATGCGGGATTTCATATAACAAAGGAAAAAGCCCCCAACATGAAATTCAATGGCCCTAGCACCCTAAGGCTAAGCCCTGGTTCCAGCCCCCGGCCATATGAAGAAAGCTACGAAACGGAGCCAAAGTGAAAGGAGCTAAAGGGGCTTGGGATTCGTCTATTTCGCAACATTTCTTTAGCGAAAGGCCAACAATGGAAAGCCCTCCATATTGCCACCAAGAGAGCATCACTAGGCATACTAGGGCTTCGATAATACAAGGAAGGGCTTTAAAGGCGTGATGGGTCGGCAGTTGTGGCTTTAAGGGAAACACGGGACTTAATTTTCAGGCATGGTTTCCCATACAACAAAAGGACAAAATACCGCCCTGAGACCCTCTACTTCAAAACCGCAACACGAAACTGATAGTGCCCATTCACAACTTTCAAGGATGAATGGATAAAGCAGTGAAAGCAGAAGTGACAATGGATGGTTGGGCAGCACAGGAGGCCATACCGTGAGAAAATTATAGCCAGAGGCAGAGGCGATCACATGATGGGCATGAAGATATTTCATTTACTTTTCTGTCTGATTTTTTACTTATTTTTGTCCTAAAACATGCATCTCTTCAATGAGGCAATTAATTATGTAATGTTTTTGGGCCTCAGAGCCAGCTTGGCCCAGACAGCTAGTCAACTGGATGCTGAGAATCAGCCGAAGATATTTTTGCTGTAATGAATGTCCATTCTCCCCTCTCCGAAATTAATAGGAGGAAGCAAGACTTAAGAAAGGTTCAGAAATTCTAAAGAAAACTCTACATGTAATTTTCAGACTATATGACTTTGTAATACAGATCTTTCAGAATATCAAGGAAATGGTGGTGATTCCCCCTTCGAGTATTACAATATGTTGTTCCCCTATTAAAACTCATTATGTTCATGTTTCTTCTCTGAATTCATGTACTCGTAGTTGTTGGAAATAGTTCAAGCTTCTTCACAGATTCATTGGTATTGATATGTTAATGCATATGCATGTAACATCCTCACAGATTCATTTGTATCAACATGGTTAATGCATGTGCCTGTATGGATCATTGAAATTATATCTTTAATAGATGTGCTCCATGAATCATAGCACTCATTCTCTTTGTTGTCCATTATATTTTCTTGTAACTCAAATAAGTATAGGAATTCTTAAAGCTACAAGCTCTATGTGTTAAGCATAGAATTCTTGATGTTGTAAGCTCCACATGATGAGTTGCTTCTTCTCCTTATTCTCTATCATTTATCTACAAAAATTTATTAAACTGAAAGTCCTCGAACTACTTGGCCTCCATTTTTTTATGCATATTTTTTAGATTTGTATATGTGAAGAAGTACTAGAAATTCATGTCTTGTTCATTTAGGTGAATGAACCAACCCATTATATATATACATAGAATATAAGTGAGGTCTCCCTTTACTGAGAATCATTTGAGACACTCCAAATTTAGATGTGCCCAGGCACTGGTCTTGTAAGAAATCTGAGGTTGTCTCTGGGAGCTACAACATCTTTTGGCGTCATTGTCGGGGAATGTATTGAAGGAATTTTCCCCTAGGATAAAACAAGTTGAGCACTCTTTGCATAGGTGAACAAAGAGGTTCTGATTTCACTCATCATCTGCTTGGCGACTCCACAAACCCCCATTATTATTTATCATCCTGGCTTTTAAAAGACCTCACACTCACTCAGATACATCTCAGCAAAAATCCCCATTTGTATCTGACCTAGAAATATTTTCTTAAGGAAGTCTGGAAAGAGAAAACTCCCCCGTCCTGTGCTACCATCTCAACAGCTTTTGAAGCTTCCTCATCCAGCTCTCAGCTCACTATTACTCACTACTCAGGACTTGTTCCTAAGGTCCTGACATACCCTGCATTCAGTCTAGCCACTCCTACCACTGTGTTTTTGGGCCAAGTTCCTCAAGCAAGCCTCAATCCCCCTCCATTTATCCGGATGGCTCTTCCAGGTTTTTTGCTAAATAAATATTCACCTCTTAATTTACCTCATCCTCTAAGTACAATTCCCCAAGAATACCTAAATCATTTGCCTAGGTTCAATGGGGAAGATGACAACATGGCATAGAGACACATTGAAACCTTTAGTGCCTTTGCTGAGAACCTAAATGTTGAACAACTGGATGTGGTCATGAGAATTTTTGTATAGTCCCTTGATGGAGAGGCTAGGAAGTAGTTTAAATCCCTACCCAATTCCTTCATTACCACCAAGGAGGAACTTGAAAACTCTTTCACACAGAAATGGGGTGAAAAGAGGAATCATGAGTACCTCCTCACAAAGTTTAATGCCATAAAGAAGAAGTCAAAAGAGGATATCTCAGAATTTATAAAGAGGTTCAACAAGCAATACAATAACCTACCAGCTGAGATAAAGCCTCCTCCAGCTGCTACTTGAGTAGTTTTTTGGGAGCTTTTGAATATGATTTTGGCTTTACTCTAAGGGAAAGGAAGTCTATCACTCTATATAAACTCCAAATCGATGCAGTTGAGGTGGAAGCAAATTTCGCCTCAGTAGGAAAGTCAAGAGTAAAGCAAGAACCTATTGAGAATAAAAGAGGGAAAGAATAGGCATCCTCCTCTTGTCGAGATATAGAATCACCGGACCTGAAGATGGATGAACTAGAAAACCCCATCAAGAGTTTATCAAAGAAGGTTGGAAAGCTTGAGATTGAGAACAAGAGCTTCTCCAAATAGAATGCTCAAGTCAACAACTGGGGTTACAACCCACAATATAGAAGGCCTCCATTGCAAATACTTCCAAGGGAGAGAAAGGAGTAGCTCGACCAAAGCCCTCATCCTCTATATTTAGAAGAGGATCCTGATGAGAAATCATCGAATACACAGGAGATGCAGGGAAATTTGTATTCTGATTTCTCTGGAGAAGATCATGAGAATATGGCTCATGAGGAGGCTAGTCACGTTAGAGAAGCAACAACAGAGGAGGAAGATATAGATTATTATTGCAAAGAGTTTGCGGATTTCATGCAAGCACAACCACAACGTAAGTATAATCTAAGATCTTCAAAGAAGAGGTCAAGAGAACCAGAGCAATAAGAGGGAACTGCTCCCTAAGTTATCCCTCCAATACCAAACAAAGGGAAAGGTAAGCTAAATCCTGACCCTTCCAAGATAAAAGTCTCTTGAAATAAGGAAAGCAATAGTTCTGAGGGACACACAGAAAAGGAGGCACCTGTTCTTTTGAAAACTGCCAGTGGGAAGGAAGAAGGAACGGAGCCGGGAGATATAGAAGAAGGTCCAACCCACATTTAATCTCCAGAAGGAGCTTGAAAAGGTAAAAATTCTTGTTCCTCTCACTGAGTTTCTAAAGTAGCCCAATTATAAAGCTCAAGTCTCTCCATTCATGCATCCACCTACCTTAGCACCAACTCATGATAATTTAAACCTCTAAGAGGAGAGGCCAATGATTGTTTTTGGG
Source organism: Pinus tabuliformis (assembly GCA_031772625.1). Lineage (NCBI taxonomy): Eukaryota > Viridiplantae > Streptophyta > Pinopsida > Pinales > Pinaceae > Pinus > Pinus tabuliformis. The sequence goes on from CM062820.1 coordinate 384,857,232, forward strand.
CTGCATGTGGAAGAGTTGGATCCTTCTACTGCACCTTTTTATGTGACCCTAGTAATCCACGACCTCTTACTGCATAATTTCATGTTGGATTCCAGAGCCTCACACAACCTCATGCCACTAACAGTGATGGAAAATTTGGGCTTGGAGATCACCAGACCATACAAGGACATGTACTCCTTCGACTCCAAGAAAGTCAAGTGCTTAGGGATGATAAAGGATCTGGTGGTAAACCTAGCTCAAATCCCTATGAAGAGTGTAGTAATGGACATAGTGGTGGTCGATATTCCTCCTCGATTCAGAATGATCTTGTTTAGATCTTAGGGTTCCAATGTGCGGGGCTCTATCAAGCTAGATCTGACTTATGCCACAATTCCCACTTATGAAGGCGAGCAAAGGAGGCTATACAGAGAATCCAGGTTTCTAAAGACTGTGACCCCAACTAAAGGTTCAGAAAATTCCCCAATGCATAGGAAAGAAAGTGACCTCTCCTGCCTATTTCTAGAAGAAGATGAGACCTTCTTAGAGGAAACATTAGTTCACCTAATGAGGTAGTTAGAGCATCAGCGCGCAAATGAAAATTAAGTATGGAAGTTGTACTTCGATGGGGCAAACTCAAAAGAGGGAAATGGAGCTGGAATATTGTTGGTATCTCCGAAGGGAAGCCTAATACCCCTCTCTTTCAAGCTGGAATTTGAGGCGACCAATAATGTGGCGGAGTACGAAGCATTGCTACTTAGGTTAAAAACGGGAAAAAATATGAATATTGAATGCCTAACAGTCTATGCAGACTCTAAGTTATTCATAAGGCATATCAAGAATCAATGTCGGGCCAAACATCCCAGATTGAGAACGTACCAAAATGAAGTGTGGGATCTAATTGATAATTTCTTCCTAGCCTTTAATATCCAATTTCTTCCTAGGGAAGGAAACATGATGGTTGATTTCCTTACTGTAGCAACAAGCAGTTTCAGGCCCCCGCAAAATCCGCTCCTGAGATATGAGGTAGAAGTCAAATACTTACCTTCAATACCTGATAATATCAAGCACTGGCAGGTATTCGAGGATGATGAGTAGGTGAAAAGAGTCATAGAAATCATTGGGGAGTTCACCCACTCCACTATTGATCAAGAAGAAGAAGAAGAAAATCAAGAAGCCATTGCGTGGAAAGACATAGTGGTTGGGCGCAAAAATTTTCAATTGAAAGGGAATACCATCCCTCGTGGAATGATCCCACTGGAAAGGTGTTTTAATAAGGATGACATAGTCTCCAAACGAATGGCACCGGAGATAGACAATCAAGCAAAAGAATGCAACATCAGATCAGAGGAGGAACCCAAGATGATCAAGCTATAAAAAGGAATCCCCTTGCAATAGAGACAAAGGTATTTAAATCTATTCAAAATTTACAAGGATGTATTTGCTTGGTCTTATGAGGATTTGAAAGCATTTGATACTAACATCATTCAACATAAGATTCCTTTGAAGAGTGGAATAAAGCCATGCAAACAAAAACTTAAGCAGATAAATCCACTCTTACTCCCCTCCATTGAAAAAGAGGTGAGAGAGCTGCTACAGGCAAAGATCATAGTGCCTTTAAGGTACTCTGAATGGGTGGCCAACCTAGTCCCAGTCCGCAAAAAGAGCAGAGAAATAAGGCTGTGTGTTGATTTCTGAAATCTAAAGAGGGCTTTGCTGAAAGACAACTACCCGCTGCCCAAGATGGACTATATATTGCAAAAGGTGGTTGGCTCAGCCAGAATGTCCATGATGGATGGATTCTCTGGCTACAACCAGGTGGAATTCCACCTTGAGGATCAAAAGAAAACTTCTTTCACCACCTCATGGGGAACGTTCATGTACGCTCGTATGCCCTTCGACCTTATTAATGCAATGGCCACATTTCATAGATCCATGGACATAGCTTTCGTAGGGGAGCAAGAAAAATTCATGGTGGTCTACTTGGATGACATCACAGTCTTCTCCAAAACTAATGAAGATCACATCCTCCACTTAAATATCACCTTTGAAAAATGCATGAGGTATGGTCTCTCTCTGAATCCTAAGAAATATCAATTCGCCCTGAGTGAGGGGAAGCTACCTGGACACATAGTAACACGGGAAGGAGTAAAGATCGATCCTGAATGAGTCAAAGCCATCAACTTTATTCCCATGCCCAAAAATAAGAAAGAAGTTCAAGCCTTTATGGGGAGAATAAATTTCTTGAGGAGGTTCATACCCAACTACGCAGAAATTGTCAAGGGTATTACGGACATGCTCAAGAAGGAAAATGAAGCCAGGTGGAGCTCTGCCCCTAGAGATTCTTTCATCAAAATTAAAGAAGCTTTGGTTGAGGCCCCGGTACTAGTCATCCCTGACTATTCAGTGCCTTTCTACATCTTTTCTTTCACCTCCCCACATACTATTGTTGCAGTGTTGCTACAAAAAAATAAAGAGGGTTATGAACAACCCATTGCCTTATTTAGCCAAGTCCTGAGGGATGTTGAGCTTAAATATAATATATTGGAGAAACAATCCTATGCAGTAGTCAAGGCTTTGAATGAATTTTGTATGTATGTGCTGCAATCAGAAATCACAATGTTTTTCCCAATGACAGCAGTCAAGGACATCCTGGTGCAAGGAGACAGAGAAGGAAAGAGGGGTAGGTGGATAGAAAAAATAAAGGAATATGAACTAGAAATAAAGCCTACCAAGATCATTAAAGGCCAAGAGTTGGCCAAGGTTTTATCTGAATCTAATTGCCAACCTCTAGGGATAAACCTGATCACGGAAGAGGGCAGACCCGAGGATCATCAAAGCAGGATTAGAAAATCTGAGCATAAAATCTATGCAAAATATGAGGGATCTCCCTGGTATAAGAAAATTGTTCATTATCTCTTATTCCTAAGGTGATCGTTGGGGGTAGATAAATCCAAATACTAAGACCTTAGGTTGCAAGAGAAGAAATATATCATATCCAATGGCCTACTCTACTGGAAGGACCCGACGAGGGTATTGCTATTATGTTTAGTGGAGGGTGAAACCCAAAAGGTGATAGAGGATTTTCATGGAGGAAACTTCAGCTGGAAGACCACGACACATAAAATTATTAAGGCAGGGTTCTATTGGCCTACACTGTTTGGGAATGTTCATTCCCAGGTCAATTCGTGCCAGAAGTGCCAAGTGTTTGCTGAGAGGCAAAAGTTTTCTCCTCTCCCCCTGATTCTAGTACATGTGGAAGAACCTTTCAGATAATGGGGACTTGATTTCATAGGAGAAATAAACCCACCATCCAATGGCCAACACAAGTTGATATTGGTGGCCACAAATTACTTCACCAAGTGGGTAGAGGTCATCCCAGCTAGAAATGCTACAAACACAATGGTAATCAAATTTATGGAGGAGAACATATTGTCTCGTTTTGGTTGTCCCTCCAAAATTATCATTGATAATGCTCAGGTCTTCAAATCTTCCAAGTTCACCAGCTTCTGCCATAAGTTCAATATCATCATCAGGCACTCCACTACCTATTATCCTCAAGGTAATGGCTTGGCTGAGTCCTCCAACAAGACTGTCGTAAGGGTGCTGTAAAGGACCATCGACAAAAATCAAAGAAACTAAGACTCCCAACTGAAGTTTTCCCTATGGGCCAACCGGGTAACACCTAAACGATCCATGAGGAAATCATCTTTTGAGCTAGTGTATGGTAAGGCTGCAGTATTCTCGAAGCAATTAGCAATGTCGGTGGAGAGGCTATTACAAGAAGCAGAGGAAGATCCAGGTGCCTTAACGCGAAGGATAAATCAACTAGTCGAGCTTCATGAGAATAGAAAATAGATGGGGGCCAAATTGTCAAATTACCAACAAAATATGATATCCATGTTTGACAAGAAGGATAAGGATCGACCTCTTCAATCAGGAGATTTATTTCTCCATTGGGACATCCCACGAGAAGACAAAGGAAAAAATGGAAAATCTGACCCGCTATGGTTTGGCCCCTTCAAGATTGCAGAAGAAAGAGGAAATAACACATACATGCTTGAGAATATAGATGGTGAATCTCTGGAACTGCCGGTAAATGGTCAGTTCCTCAAACTTTATTTCCAAAACTAGAGGTACCTGTCTCACACCCATTGTAAATACCAATGTGTGTATTTTGATTGTTATATGTAATTTTTAGGTTTTGTTAAAAAATCCATTTGCACAGAATTATAGTTTGTTTAAAAATAACTCCATGCCTAATGGAAGGAAAGCTATTGGTCTGCAGGTTCTCAACACCTTGCCAACAAGGCATTATCCCCAGTTGGAGCCAATGTTGTCACTCATTGCTCAGTGTGTTTTCAACTGTGAAAGGGGTAAGAAAGAGAAGTGGAGTTTGAATCCATCTTCTAGGCCACTAAAGAACTCAAAGTCAAATCGGACCCTCTCCATTGCATAATTCTCGGAACTAGCTTTCCAACGGTATATGGAAGTCCCAAAATGGACTTCTCGATTAGAAGATATGGCCTGTTGAAGATCAGGAGTGTTGTTGCCCCTGAAATGAAGAGGAAGAGCTTATTGGAGGGCCCCGGGCACAAAAAATCAGGATTGGTGGTACGAAGGCCCCCCAGTCCTGCACCCCACAGTCCCACATATCAGGCACCCCGCAGTCCCGCATATTGTGCATCCCACAATCCTGCATTCCGCATTATCATAGTCCCACACATCAACTTATAGGGCATATCGGTGATCGGCAGGCCCCAGGAGTTCATTGCAAAGTGGGTATATCAACCATATCTCGCATCCCGTAAGTCTTGCATATCGACAAATCGATGATCAGCGAATGCACAAAGCAAGATCCTTCCTCTATCGATGTCCCATTCGATGTTGCAATTGCGATATGTGAGATCCTCCTAGATGCGATATGTTATGCGATCCGGCCTATAATGTTTTTGCGTCCAGACAGTCTGTTTGTGATATGAAAAGAGGTGAAGGGGTCTATCCCTCACGGTTTGTGATTGTGATACCCTGGTTGGGCCCAATCCCGCAGACCGACGATCACAATGTTAAGAGGAAATATAAAGGGCCAACAACGGAAATCGCCAATATGTGAGATTTCATATAACAAAGGAAAAATCCCCCAACAGGTAGTTCAATGGCCCTAGCACCCTCAAGCTAACCCCCAAATTCCAACCCCGGGCCATATGAAGAAAGCCACGAAACGGCGTCAAAGTGAAAGGGCTAAAGGGGCTCGAGATTCGTTTGTTTCTTTAGTGAAAGGCTAGCATTGGAAAGCCCTCCATATTGCCACCAAGAGAGCATTACCAGGCAGATCAGGGCTTTGATAGTACAGGGAAGGGATTTAAAGGCGTGACGGGTTGATAGTTGTGGCTTTAAGGGAAACAAGTGGTGCATTTAAAATAGACATGGGCTGATTCAGAAAGGCCCATTGTGACATGAAATCAAGGTCAACGTTGACATGAGCGAAGAGGGACTTGGTAGCTCAGGAGGACTTAATTCTCAGGCATGGTGTCCCATACAATAGAAAGACAAAATATTGCCCTAAGACCCTCTACTTCAGAACCACGTCATGAAACTGATAGTGCCCATTCATAGCTTTGAAGGATGAATGGATCAAGAAGTGAAAGCAGAAGTGACGTGGGACTGCTGGGAAGCACAAGAGACCGTACCATGAGAAAATTACAGTTAGAGGCAGAGGCGATCACAGGATGGGCACAGAGATTTCATTTACTTTTCTGTCTGATTGTTTACTTATTTTTGTCTTGAAACATGCCTCTCTTCAATGAGGCAATTAATTCTGTAATTCTTTTGGGACTCTGAGCCATCCCGACCAAGATAGCTAGTCAACCTGACAGTTGAGACTCGACTGAAGATATTTTTGTTGTAATGAATGTCCATGTTCCCATCTCCAGAATAAATAGGAGGAAGCAAGACTTAAGAAAGGTTCATAAATTCTAAAGAAAACTCTACATGTAATTTTCAGACTGTATGGCTTTGTAATACAGATCTTTAAAAATATCAAGGAAATGGTGGTGATTCCCCCTTCGAGTCTTACAATATGTTGTTCCTCTGTTAAAACTCATTATGTTCATGTTTCTTCTCTGAATTTATATACTCGTAGTTGTTGCAAATAGTTCAAGCTTTTTAACAGATTCATTGGTATTTATATTGATATGTTAATGCATATGCATGTAACATCCTCACAGATTCTTTTGTATTGACATGGTTAATTCCTGTGCTTGTATGGATCATTGAAATTATATCTTTAATAGTTGTTCTCCATGAATCATAGCACCTAGTCTCTTTGTTGTCCATTATATCTGCCTGTAACTAAAATAAGTATAGGAATTCTTAAAGCTGCAAGCTCTATGTGTTAAGCATAGAATTCTTATTCTCTATAATTTCTCTATAAAAATTTATTAAACTATAAGTCCTCGAACTACTAGACCTCCACTATTTTATGCATATTTATGAGATTTGTATATGTGAAGAAGTACCAGAAATTCATGTCTTACTCCTTTAGGTGAATGAACTAGCCCATTATATATATACATAGAATATAAGTGAGGTCTCCCTTTATTGAGAATCATTTGAGGCACTCCATATTTAGATGTGCCCAGGCACTGGTCTTGTAAGCAATATGAAGTTGTCTCTGGGACCTACAATAGTATGCCGCATTGACAGTTACTTAATGAAGTTGGAATTCACAATAAGTAATTTCGATCCCAACCTCTTCTTCAAGATAGCCCAAGGTATGCCATTAATTTTGGTTTTATATGTTGATGATCTATTCTTGATAGGTAGTGAGCCTCTAATGATCTAGTTTAAGAGGTATTTAGCCTCTAAATTCGAGATGAAGGACCTTGGTCTCATGCACTACTTTCTAGGCCTTGAGGTGTGGCAAAGGCTTGGTGAGATTTTCCTTTCACAAGGAAAATACGTTGTGAAACTGTTGGAAAGATTTGGAATGACTGAATGCAAATCCATGGCTACACCGATGGAAATGAACTTCAAGAAGTTATGTGGAGAAGTTGTTGGACCCGACTTGGAAAATCCACCCAAGTATAGACAATTGATTGGGGCTTTGATGTTCCTTTTGAAAATTTGTCCATATATATATTATGCAATAAACACATTGATTCAATTCATGACCGAGCCCCTCCATACACATTGGATAGCTACCAAACACATATTGGCATATTTTCATGGATTGATCACACTTGGCCTGAGATATTCTGCTGGAGATGTTCAACTTCATGGATACATTGATGTTGACTGGGTAGGAAATTTTATCGATAGGAAGTGTACATCCAGATGTTGTTTTAGCCTTGGATCTGCCATGATATCCTAGATGAGAAAGAAACAAAATTTTGTTGCATTGAGCCTAGTCGAAGTAGATTACATTGCTGCTAGCATGACTAGTTGTGAAGCATCTTAGTTAAGGAATCTCTCTGGAGATATATTTGAGCGAGTCCTAGACACTACAGTGATATATTGTGACAACAAGAGTGGGATCCATTTGGCAGAGAATCTCGTGTTCCATGACAAGTCCAAGCACATTGAGATTTGATATCACTTTATTTGATACACGTGCAGAGAGGAGCTGTTAGAATCCATCACATATCGAAAAATGAACAGATCGTAGATATACTCACCAAGGCATTACTGAAAGGAAAATTCTTGGTCTTCAGAGAGCAGCTTGGACTGATGGATGTGGCCCCTCCTAATAAGGGGCAACGTTGATCCAGGACACTGAGCCAACTCTTCCTACTGTGTTTGAGCTTCCAGGGTGAGGAATTGAGATAGAGGGCTCCTAAGGTTGAGGGATCTCTAGAGAATAGGGTACACCACTATATGTTACCCATAGGGTTGAAGATGTTTCTCCCATATCTTCATAGGGTTGAAGAATGTTGCTCCCTTGTCTGGTCTTTACAGAGTATACCCCAGTTAGCATCATACCCACCAACAAGGCTTGTCGAGAATATCGCTCCTTGTTTGGCCAACGAGTTGAGAGTGTATTTGGGGTGTACAACCCAATTCGCTTATGATGTAGGTGTTATACCACATGACTACTAATATTAATTTATGGGAAGATCAGTAGGCAATAGGATTGGATTGAGAGTTACTCCCCTTTTGATGTTCCAGGTTGACAATGAGCTCCCTGATGAGATTCCAGGGTCAAAGATGTGTTCCCCTATATGATGAGTTATCCTATTGCCTGGTATGGGTGGAATTTGTTGCTCCCCGGTTCTTCCTCTTCTAGATCCAAGAAAGTTTCAGCAGATAGAATTGAGCAGAGACAGTCAAAGCATGAACACAACATGAGAGGATGATGTGAAGATCAATTGACATATATTGGAAGGTGGAATTCTTCCTAGTTGAGAAGGAGTGTTAATTTTTTCAACTAGGGTCAAATTCCACCTTGGAAAATTGAGATGGACGCGATGATGCTTGCATTAAATTCCTCTTTTCGAGAGGACCAAAATCGACCTAAAGATCACCCTATTAGGTCAAGAGGAAGTTGATTTTTGAATTATTTTATTCATACATGTATAATGGAATGGGTCGACCCAAAACACATGTGAAATTGTTTAGGTAGGCCTCAACCCCAAGTGGACCCTCAGGAAAGCCTATAAATACAAGCTACCTCAAGCTCATTTCATCACATTGATCAAGCCATCTTCTATTCTTCTCTTTTGTCTTGGTTCACACAGATCTGTCGGAAGGAGTTCGCGTAGGGCTCTGAAATCATAGGGGTGAAGCTCACATTGATCTAGGGTTTTCTGTTTCCTGGACACTGGCACAGAACTAGGCATCTTAGTCACTGGACGCTGGGACACAGTGGTCAAGAAAGCATCCAGAGAGCCCTAGATGTTGGCATAGAAGCCTAAGGGAGCGTCCAAGGTTTCAAAAGTAGATCTAGAGGTGTCGGTCCCTAGACACTCGCACAGAGTGGTCCTGAGAGCGTCCAGGAAGTCCTGGATGCACACACAGTAATTGGAAGAGAGCGTCAGAGGGTTCGGAGTAGATATGAATGAGTTTAACCCCATACAGGTGCACAAAGTCTTCCTAAGAGCGTTTGATTAGTCACAAATTCCCTCACATAGTCTCCGAGAGAGCATTCGGAGAGTTTCAGACGCATGTACTTAGTTTTACTGAGAGCATCCAGGGTTTTGACCTTGGGTTTGAAAGTTGGCTTTAGTTGGACTGAAAGATCTAGTAGATCTGGGTTTCTCTCTGCTATTCTGTAGATCTGTACTGTAAATATCTGTTGCAAATATTTGTATTGGGCTCATTATACTCTCTACTAAAAAATTTTTATGACGACCTATTAGAGAAGAATATTTGAAAGGGTTTCCCCCTTGCGGGGGTTTTCCTTAGTCTTGGACCAATTTGTTGTCTCTTATGGTTGTGTTGTTATTTTCTTTGTCATTGCATATATTGTTCTATCTTCAGTTACAATGGATGATTGGTTACTTTGCTAATAATTGGATGCATTGCTAATGAAGAAGTAAATTGGGCTAAAATAATTGATACATCATAGAACAATAAGAAAAATTAACATTGGGTGCCCTACAAAATCCTCCTTTGAGACAAGTTCCTTCCAAATCCTTTTATGGCACAATTATCCTCTAGATTCGGTTCTACCTTAATCATTGACAGTTGTCCAACATGACTTGCAATGACTTTTCCAACTCTGGAAGACATGCACACATAAGTGGGATGGGCTTTTAATAGTTGCCTTTTTTTTCCACGGGGTGGGATTGTTTGTTATATCCCCCTATGTAAATTTATTATTATTATTAAATAAATATTTAATAACCTCAAGTGCATCGAGTGAATAAATAGACAATAGTGTGAAAAATATGTTACCTTGAGATATGTCTCGTTAGACATCGATTCTCTTAAAAACATAGTATTGTTTGAGATTAAAGAGGTTCCCTTTTTAAAGGTTTTTTATACGAAAAAAATTTAATACAATTATTTATTTTTTCGCATGTACAATGAAATTTTTTTAAGTAATTAATTTAATCGTTTAAACAATTATAATGGTTTTTTTTAAAACAATCACAACATAATTTTATTTTATGAATATCGCTACACTGTCCATTGAAAAAAAAATTAAACCTTTCACTAACATAATTTTTCATAAAAGAAAAAATATAATCTAAAAGAGTATTTCACCATAAGAATTAAAGGCCTAATGATTTGTGTATATGTGCATTATGATGCAAAACACCGTTTGCAAAAGAAAATGGATATAACATTAGTTTTCGTCACCAAAAATGAACATATAAATTGAATACTACTTATTCAACATTGAATTTTTGATAATAAGGAACCAAACCTACATTGAATCAATTTTGATTCCTAGTGTCCATTGTTGTATCTTCATATCAAGTAGGCATAAAGAAGACATGCGGGTAATATTCATAAATCTAGATAAGTGGAGCAACTAGTAAATGCAAGCGAGCAAAGTGGGCAGTAAATACAAACAAATAGAGTAGGTATCAAAAATATATATATGTGGAGCCATGGAAGATTCATAGGGACCATTTGTAAATCTTAGCATAAGAGGATGGAGAGACGATTCAAATTAGAATTGTTTCTCCTCAGGCGGTAACAAAAAGGTTCACCATAAACAAATATTTTGATCTTCAGTTCTCACAATAAGATGTAATTTAAATAAATAGGTGATACGTGTATGCATGAACTCCATAAAAATAAAATTCTATTGCATGAAAATGATAACATTTCTTTTGTTTGAACTATCATGATATGGAGAAAATTTGTTAACATTGTTTTATTTTAATTGTCATGGTATGGTTGTGGTCCAATGTTTAGGTGGGGCAGTTTAGTCCACTCAGGTCTCTTGGTCCAATCCTGGGTAAGACTGTGTATTCCTGAAAGCTACTCGAGGCCCGATTTCTTTAGTTGAAAAAAAGAAGAAAAAGGATTACTAAAGAAGAAAACCATTAAAATAATGACAAATATAACATACTATCACAACCACATTGGTAAATGTGGTTGATATACGTTGATAGGAATATATATAAACATTAATATTTCATTTTTTCACTAATACATATAAACAAAAATCCTAAAAATGTTATGCAACCAAAACCCTAACCCTAATCGTTAAACCCTAATAGAATCTCCTCACTTGGTAGATGAATCAACGTGCTGAGAGGATAAACATACAACTTTGATCTATGTGCTGACATTGAACAGAGGATGTGAGATTTCATGTACTATGATGCCCTTTGAATTAGTGACCATTCACTAATATTTATCAAGCAGAATTGTTGACTCGTCACAAAGAATCATGTCACCATTACCAGGTCTTCCATGAATCGCATCACCATCAGTAACACTTTTCAAAAAAATTATAGTGTGATGCTACTGTTATTTGCCACTTGCAACAGAGTAATATGGTGATCGAGTTGGATGTTAATTTGAATTAAACTTCAACCAAACAAAACGATTTGATTCCAATCCGCTTAACAAGTGGTGAAATAAATAGTATTTAAATTAAATCTTCTATTCTTTGATTTAAACCTGAAAACTCGTTGAAATACTTTTGATATCTTCTGTGAGATCATGTATAAGACGAAGAATAATGGATTTTATCACAGGTTTACCTAAGTCCGAAGGAAAGAGTGTTATCATGGTGGTAGTTGACAGACTTACCAAATATGCACACTTTTGTGCATTTTCTCATCCATTTAAAGCGAGTACAGTTTCTACTGCATTTATGGAAACAATTCAAAAGCTACATGGAAACCCAAAGATTATTGTAAGTGACAGAGATCCCATTTTCACTGGAAATTTTTGGACAGAATTATATTTCTTGTCTTGGTACTCAGTTAGCTCATAGCTCATATTATCATCCTCAATCTGATGGGAAAACTGAGATAGTAAACAAATGTTTGGAAGGATGTCTTCGTTGCTTTGTATCTGATAAACAGACACAATGGGTCAATTGGTTGCCTCTGGCTGAATGGTGGTATAACACTTCCTTCCACACTGCAACAAAAATGACCCCATTTATAGCACTTTATGGATATCATCCACCATCCATCACATCATATTTAAGAGAAAATTCTAAGGTTCAAGCAGTGGAAGATCACATTGAGTATCAACGACAAGTTCTCCAAATCTTAAAGGATAACCTCACCTTAGCGCAGAATAGAATGAAACAACAGGTAGATCAACATCACAGCGAAAGAAGTTTTGATGTAGGTGATTGGGTATTCCTACGGCTACAACAATATAAATAAATTTCCCTCAAGCAAGCTAAAAAGGATAATAAATTATCACCAAAGTATTATGGTCCGTACAAGGTGTTGCAAAAGATAGGTACTATGGCGTACAAATTGGAGCTTCCTGCATCTTCCCGAGTGCACCCAGTTTTCCATGTTTCATGCTTAAAGAAGGTTATAGGTGACAAGCTTCCAGTTCAAACAATATTTCCAGAACTTGATGAGGAAGGAAAAATCATATTGGAACCTGAAGAAGTCAAAGAAACAAGAACTCGACAGCTATGAAATCGATCAATTTCAGAGTATCTCATCAAGTGGAAGAACTTACCCGTTGAAGATTCCACATGGGAGGATGAGAATTTTATACAGAAGCATCCAGAACTACTCAAGCGTTGAGGACAACACTTTTTTGAAGGAGAGGGGCATGTTAGGTCCCTATAATACTAGTGATTCCCCCATTACTATTGTCGTTGTATCCCTTATTGTTATTGTTGTGCCCCTATTATCCCCATATTGTTATTATTGTGCCCCATAGAATCCCCCTATTGTTATTTTTGTGCCTTTATATTATTATTGTTAGGTCGGCTTGGTTATATTGTGACCCCTTAGACTCTTATATACAGAAAGGAGGTTTTTTCATTTGAATCATCCAAGAATTGTTCATTTGTGTAATGTAAAGGAGGTTGCACCCTCGAAGAGGCTTATTTCTAAGGCGTTAATCTATCTTTTCTATCTTTTTGTGAGATGGTTTCATAACATGCTCTCAAGGAAAAAACAATAAACAAGCTCAATTATTGTAAGAAATTGCTTAAAGATTGTGCTAGGCATGTGCACCATACCTCCTTAGTGATCTCATGGCCACTATTGCAAAAATAGATTGGATTACTTCCCACTCTTTTTGCTTCGAAGGGGAAGATGGGAGTTATATTGAGGAAACTTCTTGTAAAATTACAAGTTATAGCTAATTCCAATTTGGTTTAGGTAGCCTTATAGTTCTTAATTCTCGTGACGATATCATTTTCCTTTTATACAATTACATTAAGTATTGAATTTGTTTATATGTGGGTCGTATAAATTGTAAAGGAGGACTAATCAAATTTTAGAGTATAAGAAATGAATTAATTACAAGCCACTCTTAAAGATAAAGGTGACCCCTTTGCAATCACAAGTCTCATCTTATTGAAAAAAATTAACTAATTTCCATGGTTCTCCATTCTCAGAATTGAACTTGTATCCTTTGAATATAACAACCAACCAACGTAACCTACAAGTGAGAATATAAATTCAACATGTATATTCATTATGGACATTGTCACCAATTTCTTTATATAGGAATTCCATTAAATTTGTTCATAATTTCAAATAAATTTCAAATTTACCTTTGTGGAGGATAATGGGTGGCAAAGAGATAAGAAGGAACATTCACCAATCGAACTAAGAGCAATGGTTTCACATTCACTAAGTCCCATCTTTTTTTGACACAATTATGATGGGTGACCCACAAGGTGATCTACTTGATCAAATCAAACCCTGCTCCAGCAGTTGCTGCAACTACATCTTCACTTTTCTTACTTCTAAAACAAACTATCTATAACGCTGAATGTTTAGCAATGAAGAATTTGGAAATAATTGGATTTTGTGACCGACTTCTCTCTTGAGTGGTTGCCCTTTAGGCTACTATAACACTCCCCTATATAAGTAAGTAAGTAAGAAAGAAAACTATTTTAACGTCCACGAGGCTAAAGATAGCCTATGGGACAGATTGCTTCTTCCTCTGGTTGATGTATTTGACCATTTTCCTGTGAAGCCTCACAATAAACATTCCCAGCTTCTCGACAAACCCTTCGCTAAATAGATTATCCCAAGAGCTAGCTGCCATAATATCTGCATAACTTTCCCTGTTGTCTTTGAAGGCCTCACATTCTAAATGAAGTGCTTTTTTGTTTCCATTTTTCCAGAAGAACAAAAAATACACTCTTTCCTCCCACACTTCTTTTGGCCTTTTCCAGTGTCTTGTTTCACAACGGAGTTGATGAGAATTAATCCTTAACTGAGCAATAAGAATTTTGGCTCTTCAAGAAATATTAGCCTCCATGTACACTTTGTGTTGATGATTATGAGTGGGATTCAACACTTCTATATAGTATTTTTTCTTTCTCCCTAGCTCCTTATCCCAAGTACGCTTGTGGAACTTATCCATAACAAAAGCTTTTATCTCTTCACTGTTTATGGGACACATGTTCAAGCAAATACCCTATTTACTAAACAATTTGTTATTTTTCCGCATCCAAGTCTTCTTTCTTTTGTAGAATATGTCATGAAAGACAACCTTAGGACATCTGCCCTCTTCCATTTGCTCAATTTTTTTTTAAATACCTTATGACTCGCACCATAGCAATTGCTTCAATAGGAACGACCCCTGTTTCACTTAACAAGATAGCATAAGGAACTACACTTTTAATTTTGAATTTGTTTGTAATCAAACACTTTTGATTTTTCTCAATTTGTTTCCACTGCATGATGGATGTATTGCTAGCCCAAAGTTCACAACCATAGAGAATCACGAGAATCCCTAGAAGCCCAAAAAGAGTTTGATTGGTTTTCCAGTCCCATAACTCTTCCTCTCTACACCTATTTTGAAAAGCATAGAATGTTTTCCAACCCCCCAAAGTTCTTTTCCTTCTACAACCATCCCAACTTAGATTTTGTTGAAGTCAATTCCAAGGTATTTGTAATCTGCAACTTCTTCCAAAATGTTGCCTTCAAAGTAGAACCTCTGTTGGTTATATTTTCTTTTTTTAGAGAAAACCACTACTTTCGTTTTGCTAATATTAACTTGCATCCCCACCTTTCTACAAAAATGCTCAAGGGATAGTAAGTTTTCTTGCAAACCAAGAGCAAATTTAGCAATCAGAATAAGGTCATCTACATACAAAAGAAGCCTTATAACAAACTTGCCCAAATGGATACCATCACCCGCTTGCGAATTTAACAACTCCTCAAGCTTGTCGATATATAAATAAAAAAAGTAAGAGACAATGGGCAACCTTGCTTGACCCGATATCACTTCTAAAACTTTCAGAAATCCCTGTTGAAGTTCTAATTTTGACTTTCACCTTTTCATACAACATATGCACAGTGACTCTCAAATGTTTAAAAACCCTTCCAGTTATTATTTATAACATATATTACATCTGTGTGAGATTCTTTTAACGACCACTAAACTGATTTTCTATCCTAAAAACACACTTTCCACGTAAGATTTATCACCAACCCACTGGTATCAAGCCAAAGTGTTGTGTCGGCAAGCATGAATATATATACACGTCAACAAAATGAATGAAAACGGCACACATGATCCCACTAGATCGTTTGTCGAGTCATGATGAGAGAAGTTACCTTCCGGAATTCAAATATATTTACACAAAATTGACCAACGACGACTGCTTATATTATGTTAGGGTAACGTGATAATGTGTTAAGAGAGGAAGCCACAATTTAAGGTGAAGAGGGTGCCTTGCTTTGTTGGTGATCATGATTTCTCCCACATTATTACTTTATGTGTTTCTATTACTTTATGTGTTTCTCTAGTGCAGTCAACTAGAGATATCATATTTATTATAAAGACCATAATGAGCTTTGGAAATTGGAAAACTTTAGCAACATCCCACCAAACCAAAATCCCTTTAGAAAGGTTAATTTACCATAAAGACTATAATGAGCTTTGGAAAACTTTGGCAATGTCCTATCAAACCAAATTCTTTGGAAATTGGAAAACTTTGGCAATGTCCCACCAAACCAAATCCTTTTAAAAGGTTTAATTACCACTGCCCTTGGTGCCCTACAAAATCCTCCTTTGAGACAAGTGCCTCCCAAATCCTTTTATGGGACAATTATCCTCTAGATCTGATTCTACCTTAATCATGGTCAGTTGTCTAACATGACTTACAATGACTTTTCCAACTCTGGAAGACATGATATGCACACAGCAAAGGGGTGGCTTTTTTTTTTTTTCCACATGGTGGGGTTGTTGGTTAATATCTCCACTATGTAAATTTATTGTTAAATGTTAAAAAAATATTTAATAACATAAGTGTATGGAGTGAAAAAATAGTGAGAAAAATATGTATCTTGATATATGGGTGAGTTAGATATTGATTCTCTCGACTGTCTTAAAAGCATGGTATAGTTTGAGCATGGTTTTAGCAATGATTTTTCATTTTTGTGTATGTAAATTTAAACCTTAATATTGTATAAGCTACCAGTTAAGAAAAGGTCAAGGTTCAGTTTTTAAAAGTTGTTTGGTGGCTTTGCCACCGTCTTCATGATGTTTTTTAACTTAAATTAGTAGAATATATGAGCCCTGTTCAAAGGGATTTGAATCTATGAAACATATTGTAAGTGGTTTTTTATATATAATTTAATTATTTATAAAGAGATGTTATTAAGTATTTTAATTGAAATTAGTTTAAATAGATAGTTTGTGAATTTCATTTCTACACATAAATTTGTTTAAGTTGTAATATGTTTATTGTCAACATTTATGGTATATAAATGAAATTTTTTTTAGAGTGTTTCCAATGGTATCTAGAGGTTCAAGATCTCATAAGGTAAATGAAAAATAAAAATTCCCACTCATTTTGATGTTGAATTTAACAATTCAAGAAAGGGATTGAAAAAAATGGATTATGGTTTCAATCACATTGTTTATACACCCTAAAACCAAAATGAAAAATGAAAAATGCTATCTTGTTCTTAATAAAGTCAAATTCCAATATAAAAAATTCCATAGAAGTAAAGATAAACAAAATATTCCGTGGAAACAAGGTTTCCTAACCCAAGACAATAACTTATAAAGACTTGTGACACATGGCCAAAATCCATAAGTTGGAACAACATTCTAATCAATGAGACTTTTAAAACTATGGCCCAATAACAACTTCCTGACCTAGTCAAATGGATGAAGGTATTGTAACCATCTTCTATAAAAAGAAATGCCATGTGAGGCAAGAACGATATACAACTTCAAAGAGACAATATTTCTTGGAAATATATTACAACTAATGATAATGGGGCTTTAATCGAGACACATGATACAAAATCTAATCAGGTTTAAGCTCCTTACACCAATAATAATCATACCCCTCTTAGGTGAGGCATTTAGACATGTTTGGGATACACAAATTTAGATATTATCTTGTAATTCCTTTTTCATTTAATGACACACATATAAATACACTTTTTATGACCATTGGATTTAGTTTCCAAGGTCCCTTCGACTCTTGATGATGGTTTATATTCCTTACCATAGCCCAAATGGATTAGGTGTCTAACATTCCCCACCTTAATTCAAAGGGGGTTTTGTGATTCCAAGAACATAGATGCGGACAATTGTTAATGGTTTAATATGATCTGTCAATTTTGTGGTTTTGGGATAGTCACAAACCCAATGGCTAGAAGAAACTAAAGTTTTCTACTAAATGGTGGTTAAGGTTGACCTACAACTATGGAACATGGCTCTAAGGCTCAACAATTCCAAAAACATTTCCTAATTTAGAAAGAAGTTGATATGTTATGCTAATTAGAAGTACTCCCAAATGGTGATTTGAAGATGACCACAAAATCTTGAACTCGACTCTAAGGTTCAATGATTCCCAAAACATTTCCATATTTAGTTAGAAGTTGATGTGTTCAGAAGTATTAACAAATATTGATTTGAAGATTAACATAAATTGATGTTTAGAAGAAGCTAATAAGGATTTGATGCTAGAGATACATCCAATGGGTATTAAAATAAACACTAGACTAGAATTATGTGCAACGAAAGCAAGTGTATTAAAATTTTGAAAAAGAACTTGCGATGTTTACATGCTTCCTTATGTTGTAGGTAATTCACCCACAATATCAAATGGGTTTCTGGATTATGAAGGTGGATAATAATATGGCATGGAATCTCGTAATTTCCCTTCATCAATCTCCTTCGATATTTCATTATTGTTTAGTAAAATGACTATTGCAATCCTACAATTTGGAAAACTGGGGGTGTATAACAATCTTCACCAAAGAAAAATGTTATCCAATACACAGTAAAAACACTATTCAAAAAGTCAGTGGTGTATGTTATGGTAGAATAGAAATGCTTGAGGTGAGTGGTATTTGATACCAAGGGTTTTCTCTATTGCCCATGTAGCAAGAAATAGAGCTCCTAGCTCTTGGGAATGGGATATAGGTATCCATACAATTCCCTATTACCCAATAAGGAACTTGCATTAAAACATTAATAACAATATCATACCATATAGCTCTTCAAAACATTGAACAAAATCAACCTCTTTAGAAGCCCCAACTATTGAGTGAAACCATGATTCTCCAAATGTGGAAAAATGAACCCAACACCATGAAGCACATGTAATATTCCCTCTAAATAAAATTATACTAAGGTAAATTTGAAATTTTGCAATTTTGATGATGATTCAACAATGTTGGGCCAAAAACTTAGGGAAAGCATGTGTGCGGCATCAAATTAAATATTGGAAAAAAGGGAGGTCGCAAACATTAGAACTAAAAGGAAAAATTGATTGCAAAGTGGAATTTGGGGGCCACTCCAAGAGGGAATTTGAATTCCCTTGAAGAAATCGACTTGGAGGGAAAACAAGAGAGAGAAGGAGGTCAAATTTGGAGCCCACAAGGAGGAAGGAGGATCATTGATTATAAATAGAAGGTGATGCCTTCATTTTTTGACCTTTTTCCAATTTCAAATCTGAATCACAGTTTGCTTGTGTTGCTCAACCAAGTCAACTCGTGTTGCTTAGCACAAAGGTTTCTAGGCGAGGATCTCACCTCCTTCTTTAGTGGACTTCGAGTGCCACTCTAGGGGAGTTCATCTCTACCATTGCAGGGTTGTTTCGGAGGAAATTGCAAGAAAAATTGGCCCCATTTGTGAGTGGAGTAGGCGCAAAAGTAGAACTTGCACTCCTTGGGAAAGATAACTACATGGTAGATCCAATTTCTAGAATTTTTGGGGATTCTTCCCTAGAGTTTCGCTAGAAGATTGAGGGACTTTGTAGGATAGATTTGGGGGATAATTTTGAGGGTATAATTGTGCATTTTGGGCATGCATAGAGGTTCACTAGCAAGGCTAGCGCAGGGGTCAAAGAAAGGATAATTTGTGGTGGAAAAATGGGTTGGAGAAAATAAGGAGAATTTAGAGATAAAATTATAGAGATTTTGAGTCAGACCTGTTGGGAGATTTAGGGAGCTCTCTTCAGCAATTTTCCCGTGCTGAAGTTTTCAATATTTTTATAGCATTTTGGAGGGCAAAAATTCTATTTCTCACCTATAGCGGCAACAATAAAGTTATGGGTCATTTCAGATCGTGGATTAGAGCCTAGTCAACACTTGGGCAACCTAGATTCCACCTAGGTCTAGCTTTGCTTGCTGTAGCAAGCCCAAGTTCATCTATTTCTTTCTATTGTACTCCATTCCATCAATATAATAAAATGGCTCAGTTGTTTGGCCCATCTTCAGGTGTATTCTGATGTGCATGCCGGAAATTTGTTTATCATTGTTGCTCCCCTGTTTATTTCTCTGTGTTTACTATAAATTTCAATTTCGAATATCACAACACATCACTGCAAATTTTGGTATGTTGTAGGGAGAGAAGTCACAGAGAAATAAAATGTAAGGATTTTGGAGCACACAAGAGCACCTTGTTGAAAAACTAGTGTGGAACTAGTAGAGAGAATGCTAGGCTAGAGAGGTAGAGTGATAGTTATAACATGAAGCTTTGAGTGGGAAGGGGCATTTCTACTAAGAAACCAGTCATATCTACAACTCTAATACCATTGTTGGAAAAAGGAATTAAAAGATAAGTGTATAATTCATTTTTCATTAAAATTATACAGATATAAATACATTGTTTACGGCCATTGGCTTTATCTTCCAAGTTCTCATGGACTCCCGATGACCCTAATAGATTAGGTGTCTAACATTCCTTCCCTTAATCCGAAAGCCCGATTCTTGTGAGTCCAAGAAAAGAGATGGGGACATCTATTTAAGGCTAAATGTGCTCCCTAAATTTGGTGGTTTTGGGGTGACCACAAACCCAATGGCTAGCAAAAGCCAAAGTCTTTGTAACACCTCTTTTTAAACCCTAAATTTTGTAATTGTAATTAAGACATACAATGCTAGAAATGGCAAACATAGATTTTTTTGAAAACTTTGTTTGATGTAATATGCATTTTATTTTAATATATTGCTAAAAGTTAAAGAAGAGAGCAACCTACATGAATGTTGATGCTTGAGAGGAAGTTGCGAAGGGGGAATTTGTAAGTTTCCTATTTATTCTAAATTTAATTTTAGTTTCCCTTATCCCCAGAAGTTAGGTTGGTGGTTGAAATGCCCGACTACCAAGGATTATGAGAAATAATGCAAGTGGCATGGGGCTGCCCCAGAGGTATGGGTAATGTACACATCTAGAACCTTTCAAATTAACCAAGCAGTCTAAGATAAGGACCCTAAATTGTCATGTGTGCATATTGTAGTTGGATAGTAGGGCAGTCTAAGATAGAGACCCTAATTTATTTAATTGATGAAAATTTTACATTACACTTTTACCTATTTTCAAAATATTCCAAAATATTAAAATATTAAAATTAATCAAAATAAAAAATAATAAACTTAATCTAAATAAATAAACTTAGGGGAGAGACTATACCAATAATAAATATTGTTAGTTTATTCCCACGTTGGAAGTTCTATATCCCTTTCGTGCTTTAACATCAAATCCCACTGCCCACTGAATGACTTGTACTTGACCTCGTTTCTCTTCCCTTGAACTAAGAACTGTCCAAAAGTTACCAACTCAAGACTTTTATTTAGACATTGAGGTAGCAAAGACCATAATTAGTTTTTTGAAAAATGAAAGGACCCACTTGATCTAGAAATTGTAAAGGGTCCCACCAATTGTTGCCCCCAGAATAACTTACCCCCATAATCCTTGTGGCACCATCATTCTTACCTTGTCATGTCAAATTCTCTAGTGTTGCATGGAGCAGCTGTGAGGGTATATATATATATATATATATATATATATATGCACCTAAGAGCGCTGACTTGAAGTTTAACGTATATACATGGAAGTGGCTTTTAATATTTCCATGTTTCCCACATGGATAGGATAGACTTGTATTAGGTGCCACCGTACCATATCAATAATTTGTGCTGGCCTCCATCATGGGATTTAAAATATATTATTGTCTACACAGATATTTATGGAATATCAAATTTTATATATACATAAAAATAATTTAATATTATTTTTTACAAATATCAAGTTCAACGCACAAAGAAAGGAGAATCTTTGAAAAAAAAAAGGAACACAAGAAGAGAGAATCTTGAAATTCAAGACAACAAAACATCTTCTTTCAATTTGTCAGTGCACATTGTTATTTTAATGCTAGATTTTCATCAACTAAACTACACTCCAGAAACAAATAAAATATATTTTAAAATTAAAATATTTTAAAAATCAATAAAATAAAATAAAAAAACAAATAAGTTTTTATTTATTTTTATTTATATGTATTTGAAAGAGATTTTTATAATTAATTTTGAAGGTGGTGTTTAACATTATTTAAGAAACTTCCCGGATGCGGGTGCCACGTTAGGGGAGGGTAGTACGCCACATGGTTTACATGGGCGGGCTCAAGCGTAAACTTCACCTTAAATGCTCTACGCCGCCCTGGCCAGCGAGCGTGAGAGCAATAGAGCGAAGGGACGGCCATTTATGGTTTCAGATGAGCCTTAGACGCAGTGGCAGAGGCGAGTTATGGCGCACCAGAACCAATGCCAACAACCGCAGCATAAGACTGGAGAGAATGGGGAATGTTTGTCTGTTCGAATTGAGGAGGTGGGTCTCTGGGTTTCAAGGCTCAGAGAGGGAACACGAAGCCACCTTCAGGCTCACTGGAACGGTGAAAGAGCAGCGAAAGGAAGTGCTGGTCGTTTGGAAGTCATGCCGCCAAGACAGAGGCCCTTCAGTCGACGCGGCACCGGAAGAGGAGGAGCCTCACGCCCCCCTGTCAATCCGTCGTCAAATTGCTGCCGCTGTCTGTGCCACAGGGTGGAGGAAGCCAACCCCATCCAATCGCAGCAATTCATGGATGCCAGGCCACAGAACCCAGGAGCTGCTCCGCTACCGGCGTTTGGCTCAGCGATTTTCTCTGTCAGCAATGCCCAAGGTAATTCAAGCATTCAAGCTCATGTTTCAGTATTATTCATGGAAGAGGCGAAAGAAGAAGGGGGGAAGCTACCCAATGCCCCAATTCATCCTACGGGAGGGGAGCTACCCCGTGCCCCAATTCAGCATGCAGAGAGTTCCAAAGCTGCTGAGGAAAAAGCTGGGGCACAATCCGAGCCAGGAGCTGTTCCACCAGCCTCTCAACCGGCACCTGCAAAGGGCAAGGCCAAGTATGACTGGGGACCTCCACCAGAAGGTGAATACTGGATCTATCCAGAAGACTCGGAGGAAGACTCAGATGAATAGTCGCGGGCTCAGCCCAGCTCCAGTTCTCAGCTCGAGCTCAGGTTTTTTTGTATGCCGTTTACCCTTCCACCAATGCTTAATGTATGGCGTTAATCTTTTTGTTTGGTTAGACAATTATGTTGTTCAGTGCGTGTCCTGTCCCCTGCGTGGGACTCTGATGAATTTCCTACAGGTCTCTTTTTTGCCCCTGCGTGGGAAAGGTACTTTTGTTTGGTTTCGTTTTCATAGCTCCTCTGCCATTGCATGGGCTTCCAGTTTTAGTAGAGGTCACAATGATATAACCCCTGCGTGGGCGCTTAGTCACAGGAAGAAGGCCCCTGCGCGGGTAATTGACTTAATGAAGCTATATGAGCAAGAGCGCCAACCCAGGCCTCTGGCGACTTGTAAACCTGAATGTAACTGTTCACTGTTGTTAATGTAAATAATAGAAGTAGTGTAGTTTCAACGATAAAAAAAAAAAAACCTTTATTTAAGAAACTAATTCTTTTAAATAACTTTTAAAATTAATTTTTTTTTTATAGAAATATAAATTTATGGAAATTTTTAATTATTTTTTAGAAAATTAATAACAAAGTAACTTATCAAATGAGTTCTCACTTCACTTTTCTTTTTGAGCTAGTTAAAAAAAAATTTGATTTGGAAGGAATTTTCATTTTTTTAGAAGTAGTGAAAAAATTATTTAATTTTAAAAAGTGTTGATTCAGATTATATTTTTTTGGAGCATATTTTTTATACTTAGAATTTTTTTAATGAACAATTTTTTTTAAATGTATGTTTTTTTCACACTGATTAAGTTGTTTTTTACACTTTATTTTTATTTTTTATTTTTTATGTTTTAGGTATGCACATTTTTTTTTAAATGTTGACTATTTAATCAATTTTCAAGTTGTCTTCTTTTTCTTCTTTTTTTATTCCTAACATGCTTGTTTTTAAAGGGTTTCAAGTTTGTGTTTTTTTATAATGATTTTTTTTGCAAAGTTTGAAAAAATAATAAAATTAATATTTTGAAGTTATGATTTTTTATATATTTATGTATTGTTAATTAATACTTCAATTCACATAAAATAATTGTTATTAAAAGGCTAATAATTTTAAACAATTTAAAAACCACATTAGTTGGTTCAAAAGGCGGACCCAATCCTAAAGATATGATTAATCAGAAAGACATTTATCTACATTATGGATCACAAAAGTCTCAGATCTAACAATATACATTTTGCATATAGATATAATTTAAAAAATATGCATTCGAGGACCATTTAGAATAAAATTACATGTCAAATAATTTTTTTTTTCATAAAATTTATAATTTTTTTTTGAAAAATTTACAAATTTAATGAAATTTATATAAAATTTATGTCCTTGCTTTCAATTGATATTTGGGTCATCCGCAAATATCCATCACCCGGCAAGGTAGGCTCAAATGAGCCTTCAGCCAGCCTTGGACCTTCGGCCAACCTTCGGCCAGCCTTGAGCCTTCGGCCAGCCTTGAGCCTTGAGCCTTGAGCCTTGAACCTTCGGCCAGCCTTGAGCCTTGAGCCTTGAACCTTCGGCCAGCCTTGATGGGGCCCCATCACCCCACCTTCAAACCAAACATCCCAAAGAGCCCTCCAAGAACCTTATCTTTTATAGAGGATGAGAGATGTTGACTTCAGACAACTCCAATCCTTTACCCGCCAACATCCCCTTGTTCCCGCCAACATCCCTAAAACCCCTAACCCTGCCAACAACCCCTTAACCCGCCAACAGCCCAAAAGTTGTCAACCCCGCCAAAACACACAGTATTCCAGACCAGAAAATCATTCCAGACTAGACAATCATTCCAAACCAGACAATCACCTCCAACCTTTATCTTTATATAAGATGATGAATTCAGCACATCCAACTCTTACAGTACCACTCTGACTCAAATATTTTCCTTCGACCACCTCCGGACATTAAAATTTGATCTCCTGACTCTGACAGCTCCCCCGCTCCCTGATTCAGCCTTCCATCCTTGACTTATTTTTTTTTAGACTTCAACACAGCACATTCCTGCTTCAAGCCAGGGAGTTCCACCTGAAACCCAACCCAACCATCCGAGCTCAAATCATCATCCCTTTGCCATACCCTGATGAGAACCTCACAGGAGAGACAGCGCACCGCCACTCCTCACCTCCCATCAGCCCCTCGAACAACATGCCACGTTAGTGGGAGACTCAAAAGCTACACATGAGACTAGGGACCGGCTTGTGGAAATTTCCAGGATTCAGACTGACGGACATAGCGGGACTCGAACCCTGCGACCCGATAAAGGCTCTAACCGCTGAGCTATATGTCCCGACTAGGCAAGTACTCAACCTTCAACCCAACCTTCAACCTTCAACCTCGCTTTGAACCCAATATTATCTAAAGGCTGCTCAAAATCAATAATGTTATATAAATTTTTAAGTAAATATAACAAAATTATATATATATATATATATATATATATATATATATATATATATATATATATATATAGTTTTAAAAAATAAATCAAAGTATCAAATTAAGAAAAACAGTTATATATATATATATATATATATATATATATATATATAATATTTATATATATTAAAAAAAAAAAAAAAAAAAAAAAAAAAACAGTGTTAAAAAATAAATCAAAATATCAAATTAAAACAAAATTATTTAAAATTAAAAAATGAAAATGAAAAAAACATTTAAAACAAATATTATAAGAAAAACAAACCAAAAAATGTAGAAATTAAAACAGTGTAAATTAATAAAATCAAAATTTATTAAAATAATTTTAAAATAAAAAATTGAAATTATATATATATATATATATATATAATTTAAATTTTTAAAAAATCTTAAAAAAACATAAACATATATATAAAACAAATAAAAAAGTAAACATAAAAACATATATATATATATATATATTTTTTTTTTAATATATAAAAAATATATATAAAATAAAATAAATTCAAAATAAAAAATATTAAAAAAAATTTAAATGTGCTGGGCTTGGGATAGGATCATGAGCAGTCATGTGCAGATGCTTGACTTAGGTCATTGGAAGTTAGGAATATATATATAATTTTATTTTATTTTTTTATTTTTTATTTTTAATTTGTATATTATATATATTTATTTATTTTTTTGAATTTTTATTTTTTTCCTTTTGCTTTTTATAATATTTATTTATTATTATTATTATTTTCTTATTATTTTGTTGTGGTCATGATTTATTTATTTTATTTTATTTTATTTATTTAGTGTTGTAGCGGTTGTCTCGATGTTCGACTGTCAACCCAACTACAGTGTGTGTCCATTTGATACCTGATTTGCCACTTTTCGTTACAATGAATCATGTTTGATTCCACTATATGTTAAACTGATGGTTGATTTTTAAGATTTCATTGCAATGGAGCAATCATGTTGTTGGGCCATACAATGGGTATAAGTTTACTCTTGATTACACTGTCTTTTTCCTCCTTTTTATGCATTCACGCCCTGATGTAGTAAGATGTTGATAAAATTTCGATAAGAAATGAATGAAATTGCTTTTGATACGGTTTGACTAAGCAAAACTAACTTTCGTTGTTTTTATGCAGAAATTGGCAAAGGGAACAGCTGTTGTTCAAAAGATTGAACAGCAAATGCTAAACAGGGGAAAAGGAGCGCGTCTTATGCGGACGAATCAAGGAATGAATCAAGAGGATCAGCGCAAGTTGGAATGTTGTCTGATAATAGCATTTAGTTGTGAATTCCTCAGGATCTCTTGATCCTAAGGAATCACATTTATCTCTTTTACTTCTTGATTATAAAGGGGAACTTCTCGCCCTTTTAAGAGGGGTTGTAATTTTAATATACGAAGCGTGATTTTGAAGAGCACAACGCGTTGTAATGACATTTGAATTTGATGATTAATACATAATTTGAGTTGTTGTTCACTCGTGATATTCTGAAGTAGTTAAGCAGTATTCGTTGGCGGCTTGGGCTCGGTCACTAGTGGATTCCACTGTTGTTCCCTGTGTTATACTTTTACTTTTCCTTTATTGCAAGTTTAATTATTTGGCTTTACAGTTTTACAAACGATTTACTTTCATTGGTGTGGAATTCGTGTATGTATTTCATTACTTCTTAATTCTGTCAATTGATTTCATTTATTTATGTTGTGGATTGAATTAATCATTAGAAGAGAGTTATTCCATGTTCATTAAAAGATAGAGTGTTATTGATTAGATTGGATGCTTTATTCTTATGCACTAGTTTAGATTCAGCTGGAAGAGCTCTGTTATTGCTACGGTGCACTTGGTTGATGTGATTGCAATTAGAATCTCTTGATTAAAATTGAGTCCTGGTTTTGATTAAGGTTGAGTTTTGATGCTTAGATATATTATTTTCCTTGAAGTTACAAGCTTGAGATTTATGATTTGATCTATTTACTCTTGTATTGAATTTAATAAATTATCTTAAATCATTACTCTTCATAGATATAGCATTTGCACATATTGTGTACGCTCTTGGAATAGAAAGATGTACCCAGGTTGATGATTAATGTGAGGCAATTAGGAGTTTTTAAAGACACCTTATAGCACCCAACATTTTGGCGCCGTTGTCGGGGAGAGTGTTTCCATTTCACAGAGAGTGATGTATGTTTGATAGTTGTTGTTGGGAAAGAATTGGGTATTAAAAACGGAAGGTAAGAACCTGCGTACGAGTAAGTAAAGTGCTTGCTCCCTCGCCCGCTTTTCAGCACAATTGGGTAGGAATTGAAGTAGAAATAGAAATTTGATGTTTATTTGTTGTGAAAGAATTGGGTATTAAAAACGGAAGGTAAGAACCTGCGTAGGAGTAAGTAAAGTTCTTGCTCCCTTACCCGCTTTTCAGCAAAATTGCGTAGGAATTCAAGTAGAAATGAATGTTTTTATTTTTGTATGAATGACTAAGAAGAAATGAGCAAAAAAAGATATAATTCCTCCATCCAAATCCGAAAAATCCAAGGGACCGATGACCCTTGGACGATCAACCTTCATTGACGATATCATAAGAAAAACTGAGTCTCAGTCATCGGAGGACCTCGAATTGTTTCCACAATAAATCCTACTGTAACCCTTCAGGCCACAGGATCACCATTTGCAGCTAACGCTGAGATTCACAATAGGACTAAAGGGTCTAAACAGAGTTTTCAGAACACTAAAAATTTGCAATTTAGCCCTTTACAAGAAGGGAATTCTTGCAATCTCCATGAAGGAGGAGGAGAAACAGGTAGTACTGAAAGGACTAAATCATCAGAACCCAAATCTCCTCAAACAATAGTTGAACAGAGGACCCCCAATATTCCGGACCAATGAAGTGCTGTTAAAATCATTTTACAAGTATCTTCTAGCCCCCCAGGAACAAATCTCCAGCTTCGGAAATCCCTGAAGAGTATTGGCATATTTTTGACCAAATGGCCAATAATCAGCGACAGCCTCAAACCTCTACATTACAATATCCTATTGTTGACACAGCTGTCAATGCTCCCATGAAAGCCATCCCATTACAGAATATTCCTACCTTTCATGGGCTAACTTCAGAGGATCCCGATGCATTCCTTTTTGAATTCGACGTTTTATGTAGGGGTTATGATTACACTATCAACCCCCAGAAACTAAAACTGTTGCCTTCTACTCTGAAGGGAGCAGCTCTGCGTTGGTTTATGGGGCTTGGTGGAGGTACCATTAATGACTGGGAACAAATGAAAACAACCTTTCTAAAAAAATACCAAGATTTTTGCTGAAGTAGAGAACTGAAGGATGAAATCTTTCAAACAATAGCTAAGACTAACGAGACTCTTGAAGAATATGTAGAACGTTTTCAATATAATCTGCAAAGATCTCCTTATGCAAATCTACCCCTTGAAGTTCTTGAAACCACGATGATTAAAGGTATGAAAGACCAATGGGTAGAAACATTAAACTTAATGGGGAAAGGGGATATTTATCAAGAGGAGTATGAAAACATTGTACAATTGTGTATCAGGTGTTCCAAAGGCAGTACAAGGCTGAAACCAACCGGACGCGATGCGATCACTAGAGATAATAGAACCTCATAAGGAAGCATTACATGAGTTGAAATTGGAAATTTGCTGGAAGATTTCAAGACTGATATCTTGGGGACCCTAACAACACAACTGGATATCATGCAAGCCAAACAGAAACAAGCCGAAGAAGAACAAAACCCGGCTATTTTCTGTCCACATTGCAGAAAGAAACAGCACCATAGAGAATGTCCACTAGATATGATACAAACATGCGCCATTTGCACTAAGGATCATGCTACGGAAAGTTGTCCATCGCTTCCTGGATTAAAAGCAGTCTTCAAGGAAGCCAAAGAGGAAGTGGAACCAGTATATCTGATGAACCAGCGCCGTCAATGGCAAGCACAATCGACAGGTATGCCTACAGACCCTTCTTCGTTCTTTCCTTCCTCACAATATAATTCTCAGCAGTATCCAGGGACAGCATGGCAAAACCAACCACCTTTCTCTAATTGGCCACCTCAAGCCTTTTCTATGCCATCATGGCCCAATCAATCAAATTGGTCAAATTCCTCTTGCCCTCCACCATTCTGGCAGAGTAACCCCTATCCCTCTCAATGGTCCCCTTCTACCTCACAAAATCAGAACTAGCAACCGAATTGGCAACAATTTGTAAACCAGCCTACGGGAATAGTTCCTCCATCTCAACCAACCTTACCAGCACCTTACACATTGTAGCAAAATCCTCAATCTAATATACGGCCACAACTCCCAGCTCAACCAAATCAAAATCCTAACAACAGACCCATCCAATCAGTACAAATTATTGAGAGCCTAGACCCTGAAGTTGAGTCGAGAGAATGTAATGAACTTAAGTTAAGATCTAGACGCATAATTACCCCAGATGAGGATAAGAATCTGCAACCTGAAACCAAAGAGACATATCCAGATAAGCCTTCGACTGTAGATAGCTAGCAAACAACTCAGGGAGAAGATACAGTCAGGCAGAAGGATCCCGAACAAATCATAACTACTTCTCCCCCATTCCCAAAAAGATTGATAATACCTCGACCAATTGAATATCCTAATTTTGATCTTCTAGGTGAACTCAAAAATATCTGTATAAAAATACCCCTCCTCCAGGCTATTCAAGACATTCCGATATATGCTAAAACTATTAAAGAATTGTGTGTAAAGAAGTCTGTGAGGAAAACAAAAATAACCCCAACTATCCATGTTGTCGGGACATTGTCTGATTTATTACTAGGCAAAGAGACACCTGTAAAATACGAAGACCCGGGAAACCCCATTGTCACAGTCCAAATAAATGGCCACTCTTTTCCCAATGCTTTAGTTGATTTAGGGGCAGCCATTAACATTCTCACAACAACAACTTGTGAAATGCTTGGCATCACAGCCTTGGAACCAACTACTACCTTGCTGGAACTTGCCGACCGTTCAGTCATTAAGCCAGAAGGAACATTATAGGATGTGATGGTTTCTGTAGACACTTGGAAATATTTGGCAGATTTTTTGATTATTGATCCTAGGAACTGGCTAGATGGACATCCCTTAATATTAGGAAGGCCTTGGCTAGCAACAACTGATGCTTATATAAGCTGTCAGATAGGCAGTATGACCATAACCCAAGGAAATAATGTAAAGAATCTAGTCTTATACCCTCCCGCTTAGCCAAGCCTAACCATTGTAAAAACTTGGAAACAACCTGTAACATATTTAATAGAAAATATTCGTTCACCATTGACTATGGCAGATGCCCTTGAATTCAAAAACCAAATAGAAGATGATGTCATTAATACTTTTATCAATCACCCTGCCGCAGTGTCTAATTTGAGATGTCACATGATTAAAACAGTCCTTGACAATGAGATTGAAGAAGATTCCTTAAGAGATATCAATGACCAACCAATACCAACAACCACTGTCTATAATAGCAAGCATATCGAAATCGAGCAAGGGAATATCCTTAACATTAACAATAATCTGAGTAACGACCAGCAACAGAAACTTATCCAAGTCCTTAGGAAATACAAAGGGGCTTTTGCATGGGACTACCCAGACATGAAAGGGATTGACCCTCAGTTATGCATGCACCACATCTACACCGAAAAGGATGCAAGACCCATTCGACAACCACAACGTAGATTAAATCCTCATCTAAAGGATATTGTGAAAGAAGAACTTAAAAAATTATTATATGTGAATTTTATTTATCCTATATCTGACAGTAAATGGGTTTCTCCATTAGTAGTTGTCCCCAAAAAGAATGGAAAATGGAGGATATGCGTTGACTAAAAAGAACTCAACAAAGCAACACAAAAAGACCATTTTCCCCTTCCATTTATCGATCAGGTCCTAGATACACTGGAAGGGAATAAATTCTTCTCTTTCCTGGATGGCTTCAGTGGCTACAACCAAATTCAGATTACCCCTGAAGACTAGGATAAAACTACTTTCACCTGCCCCTCAGGAACATTCGCTTACAGGGTATTTCCTTTTGGATTATGCAACGCACCTGCTACATTCCAAAGAGCCATACTAAGTATTTTTGTAGACTTGATAAATGAAGGATTGGAGGTGTACATAGATGATTTTACACCCTACAGGGATGATTTTGATCAGGCATTATAGACATTGGAGAAAGTCCTAGAACGGTGTATTGCTACTAGGCTATGCTTAAGTCATGAGAAATGTCATATGATGATGACAGAGGGCCTAATTCTAGGTCATTACATTTCAGTATCTTGAATTCAGGTAGATCCAGCAAAGATACAGGTACTGCTCTTATTAGCTACTCCCTGCACTCAAACAGAGGTACATATTTTTCTGGGATTTGCTGGCTATTATCGTAGATTTATAAAGAATTTTTCGCAGATAGTTGCACCTTTATATGCTTTGACAGGGAATGTTGATTTTGTATGGACTGATAAATGTGACACTGCCTTTATAGATCTTAAACGGTTAGTATCGACAGCACCAATATTACGAGGCCCGAACTGGGATATACCTTTCCAGATTTCATCAGATGCATCAGATACAGCTATTGGAGCTGTTCTTGGCCAAGAAGAAGACAAGAAACCCTACGCTATATATTATATCAGCAAAAACCTAACTCCTGTTGAGTTGAACTATACAGTCATAGAAAAAGAGTTTCTAGCTGTTATTTATGCTATAAACAAATTTAGACACTATATAACTGAATATCCTGTCTTTCTGTAGACTGATGACTCTGTTATTAAATATTTAGCCAGCAAACCTATCACAAATGGAAGAGTGACACGTTGCTTACTACTTTTGCAGGAATTTGACATAACTATAAGGGATCGACCAGGGAAGGAGAACCTTGTGGTAGATTTCCTCTCTCGAGTGCCAAGAACAGATGATACAGTGGTGGTGGAGGATCAATTCCCGGATGAACATTTGTTTGTTGTAGCCGTAAAAACACCATGGTATGCAGATGTGGCAAATTATTTAGTAGTGGGAAAATTGACCAAACATCTGACACCCATAGAAAAGAAATTGATTGTGCAGCGCAACACTCGTTTTTCCTGGATTGGAGGATATCTTTTCCACACAGGGGTTGATATGCACATCCACAGGTGCATCAGGGAGGACAAAATTTATGACATCTTAAAAGCTTGCCATGATGGACCTTGTGGTGGACACTTTGCAGACCACAGAACTGGACATAAAATTCTACGAATGGGCTACTACTGGCCCACTATTTTTAAGGATGCTAAGAAATTTGTTCAGGCATGCGATAGTTGCCAAAGGATGGGCCGCCCTGGGCAATCTGATGAAATGCCCCTGCATCCATAGCTGGTGATAGAACCTTTTGAGCATTGGGCATTAGATTTCGTTGGGCTGATCAAACCATCATCCAACCAGAAATCGTATATATTGGTTGCAACAGAATACGTAACTAAGTGGGTGGAAGCAGTAGCGTTACCAAGAGCAACAAAGCAAATTGTTATTAGCTTTCTTTTCGAAATTTTTGTGCGGTATGGTTTACCCAAAGAAGTAATTACTGATGGGGGGCCACAATTTGTGGGTCACAAGATTGTTGCTACACTGAAAAATCATCACATTACACATAGAATTACCTCTTTGTATCACCCACAGGCGAACAGGCAGGTGGAGAGCACCAACAAAGTTATCAAAGCTATTCTAACGAAGACAGTCTCATCGCATAGACGAGACTGGACTGCTCGACTGCCAGAGGCCTTGTGGGCGTATCACACAACTTGGAGAAACACTACTAGATACTCTCCATATCAGTTGGTATTTGGTAAGGAACCCATTTTCCCCATAGAATTTGAAATACAAACACTAAGGATAGCCCAGGAGGTAGGACTGGACTTAATTGAAGCCCAGGTTAACAGGTTACAGCAAATGAACGAATTAGATGAAATTCAACTATTGGCTCTACAACATACTGCACTTATTCAACAGCAAAGAGCCAAATGGCACGATGCCCTTATTAAGAAAAAGACATTTCATGAGGGTGACTAGGCACTTCTGTATGATTCCAGGTTCCAAGACTTCCCGGGAAAACTGTAGACTAGATGGCTAGGCCCTTACGAAATAAAGAAAGTACATGACAATGGCACCCTTACGCTGGCCACCATTGATGGGTCTGGTTCTTCTTTTAAAGCAAATGGGCATCGGGTGCGCCTCTACCAAAAACCACTTACCAGAGAATCTTTCTATCAACAGATACATGAGGACCCCACCATGCAAGTTTTAGTTGAAGAGGGCAATCCCTCGGTAGCTTCATGATGATAAAAGTTATTTCTTCATTGTAAAATATGTAAATATGATCGCTGATTTGATTTTCTTTTCTTTCTTTTTCTTTTTCTTTACTTGTTCTATTGTTCAATCTTTTGAATAGCTGTTGTTCAAACTTTTGAACAACACTTTTTTCTTGCGTGTTTTGCTATTCAAAATTTTGAACAACACTTTTTTTTGTGTATTTTGCTGTTCAAACTTTTGAACCGCTGTCGTTCAAACTTTTGAACAACACTTTTTTCTTGTGTATTTTGCTGTTCAAACTTTTGAACAACAATGTTTTTACGTATTTTGTTGTTCAAACTTTTGAACAACACTTTTTTCTTGCGTGTTTTGTTGTTCAAACTTTTGAACATCATTTTTTTGCGTATTTTGCTGTTCAAACTTTTGAACAACACTTTTTCTTGCATGTTTTGCTGTTCATACTTTTGAACAACACTTTTTTGTGTATTTTGTTGTTCAAACTTTTGAACAACACTTTTCTCTTGCGATTATTTTGCTCTTCAATTTATTGAACAACACTTCTTTTCTTTTGCATTATTTGTTGTTCATTTAATTGAACAGTTGTTGTTCAATCTATTGAACAACACTTCTTTTCCTTTTGTGTGAGTGCTCTTAGCTTATCTCAACCCCATTTTGTTTTCTTTTCATGGCATAAAATACACTACTTTTATGAGGGCAAGAGTTATGGATCCTATTGAAGGGAGTTAATACTATTAATGTTATGATCTTTAACAGGACAACCTCTTGATGGTAGATTCTTTTCAAGAAAAGGGACACAGTTATTTATATACCACTCTACTGCATTGTTTTTTGTTGCACCTGCTACTGATTGATCATCTTGAATACCATGTTGGTTCTACTCCTCCTGGTTATAATCTTCTCTGTTTATAATAAATAAGACTATGGGTATACTTTTTCTATTGACATGTTCAACTTCTTCCACCATCCCCGCTCTTAAGGATTATTGATCCTCCCTCTATTTATCATAAAAATATATAATAATAGCAAAATTTTGTTTGCAAATGGAGGATAGGGGGTCTCATTAAGAGCCAGCCTACCATGTTCATAAGGTTGTAGCAAAGTGGCATTCCCACTATGGCCACCACACCAGGGTTATGATCCATTGGACAACTAGAATATCCTTGGAACAAGAGGTCTCATCACGAGCTGGCCTGATCACTTTTGCTACATCCCAGTGAATGGCAGTGTGGTCATCTGGTTACCATGCCAGCACACTGATCTCTTCTGTAGAACAACAATGGAATTTTCCACCTATAAATTGAGGATCCTGGCTCATATGGGTTAAAAAGCAACCCTACCGAGGCTATGGACACTTGCTGGCAGCAGAGGCTTTGCTTATGGTATTGAAGTGATATTTTAACATCAATAATTATTATAATACCCTCTTCTTATTCTTTCTTTTTATCGGAGAAATTATTTCCTTAATTTTTTCCTATTTAGAACCTTTATGCATGAGATAATGTTTTTTTGATCAATCGTATCATTCTCAGCTAGAATACCGTCAGCAAAGCATCTTTTTGGCATATTGTTGTCCTTTTCTTTTTCACATAACCTATCATCAACCCAAAGTGTCTTATCTCTTATTCATAACTACCTTTACACACTCTGCTCTCATTATAACCATACCTCTTGCCGTCCCGTCATTGATACGCGTACTCTGTTTCATTTACTGTCGTACCCTTCACCCTCTTGCCTTGTCGTCAGAACAACATTTCCCTGTCTATTCGGTCATAGGCGACCTCTCATTTGAAGGAGGGGGAGGACTCCCATTACACCTTTGCATGCGTTGTATTTATTTTATTGGACTTCATATGTTGCTACAGTACCCCATGATCAAATGGCATGTGGCAATATGATAGTCCTTGAATTAATAATATTAATTCTCATGGAAATGCCGCTTAACATTATGAAACTTAGCTATTACATCTACTTGTTGTTCTATCTCACCATTGTTGTTCTCTGCTACATGTTTCTTGCTATTGTTGTTCTCTGCTGCGTTTTTCTTGCTGTGTTAATTGTAGGAAGAATTCGAGCATTATGGGTGGAAAATCAGTGCGCCGAGAACCTTTAGTATTGGAAATTTCTGACAGAGCCAGGGAGATTCTGGTGCGCGCAGGATGGATGTCATACTTCACCAGGCTTCAGGCCCCTAACAGTGAAGTTGCTCTCAAATTCTTATAGCACTTACAAAATGGGCAGTCCATGGTGAAAGGAAGAAGAATCACAGTATCAGAAGCTGTGATAGCTGAAGTGTCTGGGCTGCCGGCAGAAGGAGTTGTATGGCCTAA
This sequence comes from Pinus tabuliformis, assembly GCA_031772625.1. Lineage (NCBI taxonomy): Eukaryota > Viridiplantae > Streptophyta > Pinopsida > Pinales > Pinaceae > Pinus > Pinus tabuliformis. Next base: position 384,893,172 of record CM062820.1, read on the forward strand.
AAAGCACGTAATGTTGCATGACACGGTGGAGATTTTTAGAGATGCAGACAAAGAATTAACCAGAAAAGGCAAGGGCATTCAATCGTCTTCTCTAGGAGAACCATGGCGTGAATTGGCGAGTGTTGTCCAGAGGTACATTACCTGTGATGGTCGACAAGATGTGGTAAGACCATGACAACTCAAACTCTTAGCTGTTTTAAAACAAAAGCTGACTCTTAATCTACCATCTTTCTTGAATTCATCGCTGCATAATACCACTAATAGAATAAGACGGGATAGGCACTCTGAAACTATAGTCAGCCACCATGGTTTAATTAGACTAATCGTTAGTCATAATCTTGTTCAACAAAACTTAACTTGGGATGGTCTCATAACACCTCTAGAGATTAGTCAAGACCCTGTAATCCAAAATGCTGCAGCCTTGGAAATCGGCCAACAGACCCAAAACTCTGCAATCTTGGAAATTAGCTAGCAGAACCCTGTTCCGAATAGGAAAAGGACTGCTCATTTCAAAATTGAACCTCAGAAGCGTAGGCAGTCTGCAAGGTTAAAACTAGTCCAGAGGATGTTTGTAAATCCTCAGGGTAGTGCCGAACGACCAGCGGAGCCATCCAGACCAATTAATGTACAGGACTCTGAGTCAAAACCAGAGGAACAATGCAATTCTGAGCCAGAACCAGAAGAAAAGGATAATTCAGAGCCCGAGCCAGAGGAAGAGTGCAATTCTGAACCTGAACAAGGGGTAGAATGTCGTTCTGAATCAGAACTTGAGGAAGAATCCAATTCGGAACAAGAACCCGAGGAAGAACATAAGTTGGACTCAGAACAAGAGGGAGTACAACATTTTGATGATGAACCGGGTAATGAAGCAAGATCTCCTCAAACACCACCTGTGAACCCCCAAGATGATCTCTTGCAGGATTTTGAGGAAGGAATGGCACAGGTCCTGGCAAATTTGAATGCATACATGAAACCTGGAGGATCACTCGATCCTAACCTTATGGAAGTTCAATCCTTAGGAGATTCTGGTCATACAGAAATTATGCCTTCTCCAAAAGTTGCAGACCAGGAAGAGGGAGTGAACACAGAAATTATTCACGAATCTGATAACCAGTCTGGTGACATAGTTATATTGGAGCACAGCCATGATGAGCACCAAGAACCCTTAGATACAGAAGGTATCTTACAAAGAAGGCTCCTCAGAAAAAGTGAATAGCTGAAACAAAACTAAAGAAGCTGAGGAAGAAATACCAAAAGCTTCATAAGACAGTTGGAAGGCTATGTCGGAAATTAAAAGAAGCTGCAAATAGAGAGGCCCAGAGAACTACTCCTAAGGTAGGCACTGTGGTCACACAAACAGAAATATGTGAGGGCAGGGCAACAGAAACCTAGACCAAACCTATTTCTACTCAAACGGTAGCCACCCAAACAAATTTGCATGCGGACTTAATGGATACAACTGTTCAGAGGGAGGGTTGGTCCTCCCACAATAAAAGAACTCAAACGGAGGGATGGTCCTCCCATAATAAAATAACTCAGACTGAGAGTATACCCTCTCACAGCACAGACACCCAAACTGAAGAAAAATTCAAGGACACCCCTTCAAGCAGTGATCCTATTCTTTTGAAGTTACAGGAGGAACTGGCACAAGCCCAGCTTGCTTTAAAGCAATGTAGGAAGGAGACAGTTCCTTTGTAGAATTATCAGGAGTTGCAAAAGCAATTTAGAGAGTTGACTATAACAAAGGATGAAACTTTTGCTAGGATTAGGCGGGTGGAAGAAAGGCCAAAGAAGGTAAAGACTAAGCTGGACAAGGTCATGGGTCAAATTGACACCATTTGCTCGCTATATTCGGATGTCTTATCTTGCAGGTCTCCTGCTACGAACTATGCCCTGTTTCTATTAGAAAGATACTTATTGTTGAAGATTAAAGCCATAAAGGCCGGCAAACCAATAGAATTAAAAACAACTGAAGAATTTATAAGTTGCTGTAAAGAGCATGGGGTAAAAGTTCAACGACTTCTTTGTGAATTTTATTTACATAATTTTGTATTAGAAGAGGAGGTAGATAAGAATCCTAGCCCTTTTGTTGGGGACGTTCAGTTTCAAGCTTTTATTTCCTTCGCAATTAATCAACTTAAGTGGTTTAAGGCCTATAACTCTTTCTAGAGAAAAGAACATGAAATGGATTTATGGGTAAGAAGCGAGCCTACTCACCCTTTGCAACTATTTATTAAACACAAAAGGCTTATGACACAGGAGGGCGTAATTAAGATTTTGGGGCCTATACATAAGGAAATCGTGCAAACGGGAAGGGCATATTTCCTCTCCATTCAGGAAAGGTCCTTGATTGCATCCAAGATGAGATGGACAATCTCAACTAATAATGTCAAGAAAAGAGAACCATTTAACTACAGGAACTTCAAAGCTGTTGTAGGTCGTTTGGTCACATACAACAATATTATCCTGAGAGAAGGACCATATTGGTTGGGATGTCGATATAGGAGTCCTATTATTTGGTACCCTCCTGAAGGATATCGTTCCGACTATGAGTTGCCTGAAGGACAGGAAGAAACAACCTTTGCCAGTTTGATACAATAGCACGGTTTTAGGTCTGATAAAGAAACAGGTTTTCCAGCTTACTCTCTAACTGCACTACATAGGAACTACTTGTTTTTCATGAGGACATGAAACAAGGTAAGCAGGGGAGTATGTTGGGTTGTACAATGGGTATAATTTTACTCTTCATTACACTGTCTTTTTCCTCCTTTTTATGCATTCGCGCCCTAATGTTGTAAGATTTTGATAAAATTTCAATAAGAAATGAATGAAATTGCTTTTGATACGGTTTGACTAAGCAAAAATAACTTTCGTTGTTTTTATGCAGAAATTGGCAAAGGGAACAGCTGTTGTTCAAAAGATTGAATAGCAAATGCTAAACAGGGGAAAAGGAATGCGTCTTATTTGGACGAATCAAGAGGATCAGCGCAAGTTGGAATTTTGTCCGATAATAGCATTTAGTTGTGAATTCCTTAGGATCTCCTAATCCTGAGGAATCACATTTATCTCTTTTACTTCTTGATTATAAAGGGGAACTTCTTGCCCTTTTGAGGGGGGTTGTAATTTTAATATACGAAACGTGATTTTGAAGAGCACAGCGCATTGTAATGACATTTGAATTTGATGATTAATACATAATTTGAGTTGCTATTCACTCGTGATATTCTGAAGTAGTTAAGTAGTATTCGCTGGTGGCTTGGGCCCGGTCACGAGTGGATTCCACTGCTGTTCCCTGTGTTATACTTTTACTTTTCCTTTACTGCAAGTTTAATTATTCGGCTTTACAGTTTTACAGACGATTTACTTTCATTGGTGTGGAATTCGTGTATGTATTTCATTACTTCTTAATTCTGTCAATTGATTTCATTTATTTATGTTGTGGATTGAATTAATCATTAGAAGAGAGTTATTTCATGTTCATTAAAAGATAGAGTGTTATTGATTAGATTGGATGCTTTATTCTTATGCAGTAGTTTAGATTCAGCTGGAAGAGCTCTGTTATTTCTACGGTGCACTCAGTTGATGTGATTGCAATTAGAATCTCTTGATTAAGATTGAGTCTTGGTTTTGATTAAGGTTGAGTTTTGATGCTTAGATATATTATTTTCCTTGAAGTTAAAAGCTTGAGATTTATGATTTGATTCGTTTACTCTTGTATTGAATTTAATAAATTATCTTAAATCATTACTCTCCATAGATATAGCATTTGCACATATTGTGTACGCTCTGGGAACAGAAAGACGTACCTAGGCTGATGATTAATGTGAGGCAATTAGGAGTTTTTAGGGACACCTTATAGCACCCAACACATGCCGCCACTATTTATCAATTTGATGGTTGATTTTTAAGTTTTCGTTGATTTTTAAGTTTTTGTTGCAATGTGCAAAGTTGTGTTAGGCTAAGATTTTAAGAGAATTATATTTTTAACATTTGGTATAATGACTTTTTGTTTAGATATTTATTTTTAAAGTTTAATTTAGTCATGATATTTGATCTCTGAAAATCTAAAGTTTGTTATAATCATGTTTTTAATTCCATGGATGAAAAATGTTGAAATTTTAAAGTTTTTGAGAGTCATGATATTTTATTTTAATGTCATGGTTGAAAAATGTCAACATTTTGACTTTTTTAGTCATGATATTTATCTTTAACGCTATGGTCGAAAATTATTGGAACTTTTAGGTTTTTTTGGAGTTGTGATATTTTATCTTCAATGTATTGTTGAAAACTAATGGAATTTTAATAATTTTTGGAGTCATGATATTTTATTTTTAATGCCATTTCTTAAAAATGTTGGAATACATCAACACTTTTTGATTTCAAGTTGAACACTTCTTTATTTCAAGTTGTTTTTTCATGTTTAATGCACACATTTTTAGTTTTTAATGTTATTGTTTAAAAAAAATGAAATTTTAACAAACAAACAAAAATGTTTATGCAATTGCATGTGTTTTTTCATGCTTTTCACGCAAAAGAATTTGGTTTTTACTGTTATTTTTAAGAAATTGTTGAAAATTTACCAAAAAAAAGTGTTGATGTAGCATCAACACTTTTCATTTTTAGGTTATTTTTTGATGTTTTTTCCCAAGAATTGAGTTTTTATAGTCATTTTTAAAAAATGTTGAAAATTTACCCAAAAAATGTGGAGTTTTTTTCATATTTTTTTTGCTATAGTTATGAGGTTATAGTTGTCGATTAATAGATTACTTTGTTCAATAAGATAAAACAATCAAGAGATAATGAATGTTTTGCCATTCCCTTGACTTGTGTATATTTGATAGGATCTCTCATAATTATTATTTGAATTTTTTAGAGTTAAGTTCTCTAAAAGATTTGAAATACTCTTTTAAGTGGACATTCCACCCTTCATAAAAAAACAAATGAATATTTTATAAAATCAATTAGCATTTCATAATTATCTTGTAAGATGGTTTAAGTTTTCTTTTCTAATTTTTGTTTTTTACTAATTACCTCTTATATAAATATCAAAAGAAAACATCTTATATCTGGAAAAAATCAATTAAACTTTATATATTAAAAAAATTAATTTGATAATAATAAATATCTAATAATTAATAATAAAATGAATAATTTTTTTTAAAAGAATATTATCAATATATACCTATTTAATAATTTTTTTAAATATTTCTTTATTTTACCCTCACACATAATTTTATTTTACTAACCTAAAATAAAATAAATATTAAATTAAAGTAACTCTTACACTTTTATACTTACCATCATTATGTTGTTTAACAATCTTCAATGTGATTTATTTAATTTACACACAACTGTCTCAATGATAAAAAATAATGGGCTGATTTTCAATTTTTCATATATATATATATAAATAAAACAACCTTCAATATGATTTATTTAACTTACACACACATGCCAATCCCAATGGTAAAAAAACAATCCCAATGGTAAAAAAATAAAAGACTAATGGTTTCCAAGTTTTTCCTTGTTCAGTAAAATTTGAACAATAAAATTTGAAGCAGCTTATTTAAGTACTGAAACTATCATGTTGGATGTGTGAAAAAAAAAAGTTATGGTCTGAGAAGGTTACACAGCGTGAAAAAGGCCAGTCACTGTTTATGTTCATTTTACCATGACAGAAATATATAATTTCTTATTTACTTTTATGAGAATTCACCTCTCTGCTTAATGTCTTAAAGTATTAGAGTAATTTTATATGGATTAAGTATCATCGAAAATTTCAAATATCTTAATTATGGTTTATGTTACATTTTCCTTGTTACTTTTATGAAAATGTATTTTTTTTAAAGTATTATAATATTTTTATATGAATTAAGTATTAAAGAAAATTTCAAATATTTCAAATATGGTTTATATATAAAACGTATTTAATAAAAATTCGAAGTATTATTGGTATAATTTGAATAAATTTAATTATTAAGAATATGCGATTTCTTGTAAAAAGTCACACATATATTTTTAATTTTAAAGAGATATATATATGAGTTAGAACGTAAAGATATGTATTTATAAAGAAATGAGTTATCTAATCTTTTAATATTAAAATTGAATTAAATATTGCTAAAAATAAAAGTTAATAGGAGTTACTCAATTTTATATTAACTATTGAATTTTGAGTATCAAAAAAATATAATATTTAATATTTTACATTTTTTAATTTTATAATAAAAATGAAGTGCAAGAGCTTACGGGACCTAGAATACACGGTGATGGGGTGTACTCTTAAGTCACTCCATGATATGAAAGTCACTGGTTTAAAACTCTGTGGGCAAAAATCCAGTCATGTTAAGGGCTGGTGTGGTCTGCTGGGTGTGATACCCGGGTGATTTTGACGGCGTAGATGCCTCTAGGTCGCGGTTTCTCAAGCCACAAGTCAAGCCTAATGAACTCAGACCACTTGAAAAACATAAAAAAAAAAAAAAAAAATGAAGTGCAAGAGTTTTGTCGAAATTTAGCAAGGGAATATCTTCTTCTTTTCATAATTGTTCAGACTAAACAGTAATAGTGATAAGATTACTCTTCATTCATATATGAGAGATCCTTGAAACATGGTTGTTCATGCCTTCTTAAGACATTGCTAGCCTAGTGGTGAGATAATATGTGTGCTTTTTAAGCATGGAATCTCAACGACTATGTATTTAGTTACTTTCTCTATAATCTACATCTCGAAAAATTTCAAACAAAGGAAGGTAAATCATTCAATATCTTTGAAACCATAGATACAAATTGAAATTTAGATGGTTGTTATTTTCCCTTTTAAAGTTCAAAATTCATAAAATCTCTAATTTCAATGTTCTCAATGTTTTTTTGTTTTTTTATATTCTTTTAACCAATTTAATATGCAATTTTAATTTTGCACGACATTTGTAGTAACTATCCATTCACAGAGTCACACATGCACATATATGTTGGGAGTGGGATCATTGAGGGTGAATGCATGAACATGGGTTACACTTTTGGGCCAAATGTGGTTCTTACACTTCATTTTGTAGCATTAGGCAAATGACCATCTGTTTGGATCTTTCGCTATCCATAAATGTGTTCAGAAGCATCCCCTGGCAAGGCTAGAACCCAAACTATCCCAAAGAGAATGAAAATTCTGGATCCTGTGGCTTAAAATCTTATTTTTGGCTTCCTGTGCAGTTCCCTAGTCAACCTTTTCGCATACGTAGAAAAGTCCATTAGCAACTGCGCATAAGTGTGCTTTGTCTTACACTGTGACCTGCACACATGACTTGACGAATGTAAAAATAAAAAGTAAAGTATAGAAGCATTGTTAGTTGAATATTTAGCAACTAACAAGCTTCGAATGGATTCCTATTCAACCCTGATCCCTCCCATCATGGAGCTACCTCCCTCTCTTTGTGGAACCCCTATCCCACCATTAGTGGATCTCATCCCTTGGGAAATGGATCCCAAACTCCCCCCTCTTGGCCTATAAAGCTAACATAGGCCTAAGGATTGTAGAGGACTGTTGGAAGTAGGCTTATGATACAGGAAAAAGGCTAGGAGGCTATTCATTCAAGGAGAGGGTTGGAAATTGTGAGAAGAGACTTGTAACATCAAGGCTTCATGGTTGTAAGTTTGTTATCCATTTTATTAAGATAAAAGCAATTGTTCTTTGTAAAAAGTCACAAATATATTTTTAATTTTAAGAGACATATGTAAGCTAGAATGTCAAGATATGCATTTATAAGAAAATGAGTTATCTAATCTTTTAATATTAAAGTTATGAAAATTGAATTAAATATTGCAAGAAATAAAAGTCAATATAAATTAATTTTATGTTAACAATTGAATCTCAAGTATTAACATACAAAATGAAACTAAATATATGTAATACTAAAAATTTTACATTTTTTAACTTCATAATAAAAATGTAATGAAAGAGTTTTATCAAAATTTAACGTGGGAATATGTTCTTGTTGTCATAATTGTTCAAACTACATAGTAATATCAATGAGATTACTCTTCATTCATATATGAGAAATCCTAGCAATGAGATTACTCTTTATTCATATATGAGAAATCCTAGCAATGAGATTACTCTTCATTCATATATGAGAAATCCTTGGAACATGATTGTTCATGCCTCCTTAAGACATTTCTAGCCTAGTGGTGAGATAATATATGCACTTTTTAAGCATGGAATCTCAACGACTATTCATTTTGTTACTTTATCTTGAATTTACAAGCTCTCGACAAATTTCAAACAAAGGATGGTAAATCATTCAAAAACTTTGAAACCATGGATACAAATTGAAAATTAGATGGTTGTCATTTTCCCTTTTAAACTTCAAAATGCATATAAATCTCAAAGTTCAATGTTCTCAATGTGGTTTTTTATAATCAATTTAACATGCAATTTTAATTTTGCATGACATTTGTAGTACCTATCCATTCACACAATCACACATGCACATATAAGTTGGAAGTGGTGCCATTGAGCAAGCCACCTCAAGGATGCTATCAAATGCCCTCATCGGGAATAGTCACCTAACAATAATGAGTTTCAAGAAGCATGGTTTTAGTGGACACCCAAAGATTTCACATAGAGAAAGCACTAAGAGGAAGTATATATAACAAATCCCATTTATGGCCACCAATGACCCTTCTCTATATCCTATAAACACTAGCTACATGTATCATTTTCTACCTCTTATCATTTAGGAATGGGAACCTTCCTAAACACTCATTGATATATCAATTTTTTATTTCCACCTTGCATATCATCCACATCCAATGATCATTGTCAAGCACATCTTACTTTAAATATAACCTTATACATTTCCTTTTGCATGACTTCTTCAATATTAATGAAGCTCTTGTAGAATTAAAGTGGACCTAGGTGTTTCTTAAATTTTTTTATAAAGAGATTACACATAGTTATGGATTTCATTAAGGTATATCGATGGCTTTGTCCATAAATTTATTGGGCTTTCTCATAGTTGATGAATTTTCTTTTGATATTCAATATTCAAATTTAATTGTTGAATGAATGGTAATGCTTATTTAAGAATATCATATAAAAATATCTTGATTTGCAAAACAAGACTGTGTGGTAATATGAAGTAATAAAAGTTAAAAGTTAAGATGTAGTAATGTGTATTAAGAAACTAGTTATCTAAGGAGATGATTCAAGGATAGGAGGCTAGTGATCCAAGGAAAGAACAAGACTATAATATGGTACTTAAGATAATGAGAAGATCACAGTGATAGTACATGTATATAAAAAATGGATTGGACTAAAAGTACCAACTATGAGGTAGTAAAGGTAATAATGCTAATCATAAAGCTCATATAATCTTGTTGTGTGCTTCTCTAAAAAGCCTTAATGTAGTGAGACCATGAGAGACTGTGATATAGTTATGGTTAGAGACCATAATGTTGTTATATTAGGGAAGTTGTCTCTTTCTTGTCCAATATGTTTGGGAAGGAAAGTATGTAGTGAGACCATGCGATTGCGATATAGTTATGGTTAGAGACCATAATGTCGTTATATCAGGGAAGTTGTTTCCTTCTTATCCAATATGTTTGAGAAGGAAAGGTTTGGGGAATATACCAATGCCTTAACATTGTGAATGGATATGTTATTGTCAAATTTTAACCCTACTTAGAAACAACAAGTGTTTTTCAAATCTCCATGTTAGCTTTTTGTGGTAGAGACATGACTGCTTAGTGGATTCATTGTGCTCTTTATGTTCATCATGCTATACAAAATACAAAACCAATATGGAAGAGGATAAGGATCATTCAACAAACCAATAACAGGCGATGAGGATAATAGCAAGGGTATAATCACTAATGGAAAGGTATGTACATTAACAATTGCCATATGTCATAACATATGGTGATTCGTACAACAATGATCTACGTTAAATACTAACTTTATAAATTATAGAAAAAATAATACTAAAACTACCTATCATCATATAAATTGTGGAAAAAATAAAACAAAAATTACTTATCATCATCAATAGTTAACTTTCTAGAAAAACACTTTTACATTAAAATAGATTTAAAAAATATTTTTAATCCCCACCAATTTCAACAATATAATAATGAATATTATAGATTCCAATATATTATCTTATTATCTAAATCAAATTATATATATAAATAATCAACAACAACTTTATCATTATATATATATATATATATATATATATATGCTCAATCCAACAAAATATACTATAATAACATTCTCTATATATCACTATGAATCGGAAAATTGGCAGTGGTATGATCTTAACCTGCAAGATGATACAAGAATACCAAATATGCGCAGAAATATAACCATAACATAGAACAGTGAGAAATAACAGCAGGTATTTTATTATTCAAAAAGTAATGTTCACTTGCCTCTTCGAGGGGGCAACCTCCAATAGAGCAGAGCTCGATTACAAAATAAGACACGATGCTCCTCGCAGGGAGTCTCTATCCTTTATATATGACTCATACATGTAATACCATGGAGCAATACCATGGTTCTTATTAATACCATCTATCTAATACCATGGCCCATTTGCAACTAACTATGGTCCCGTCATTAAATGCGGGTTAACCAATTACAATTATTAATATGGGCTTTATTGACTCTTTACTTAACTATAACTATGACTCGATCCTACTACATAAATAAGGGGGTTAGGGTGGGACCCTAACATGCCCTCCCCCTTAAGAATAGCCTTGTCCTCAAGGCTGAAGCTGCTGAAACTACTGAAGAATAGTGGCTGGTTCCCAGGTTGCATCTTCCGGAGAGGTGTCTTTCCACTTGACGAGGATTTCCTTGATCATGCAGCCACGCAGGTGTCGTTCTCGTGTGTATAGGACCTGTTCAGGTTGGAGCCATATTGACCCTTCGTCATCCAATTCAAGTAGATTGGTTTGAATTCTACAATTGTTCCCAATCACTTTCTTGAGGCATGAGACATGGAAAACTGGATGGATTTTTGCAGTGGGTGCCAAAGCTAGCTTGTAGGCCACTTCTCCAATGCGTTGAAGTACTCGATATGGTCTGTAGAATTTTGGAGATAGTTTCTGACAACCCTTGTCTTTGAGTGATGTTTGCTTATATGGTTGCAGCCTCAAAAATACCTGATCCCCTTCTTGAAATTGGTGTTCTGAGCGATGTTGATCCACCTGTTGCTTTATGCGGTTTTGAGGTTGATGAAGATTCTCTCCAAGATGGGCGAGCATGGTTGTGCGGTCCTGTAGGAGTTGATCCACTGCTTGTACCTTTGAGCACCCCTTGATATAAGAAGTAGGGGAAAGAGGGAGTTAACCATAAACTGCTTCATAGGGAGTCACTTTGGTGGTGGCATGATAGTTGGTGTTATACCACCATTCAGCTAGAGGTAACCACTGTACCCAAAGATGTTGCTTTTCTGAAGTGAAACACCTAAGGTAGGTTTCCAGACATTTGTTGACTGCTTCAGTTTGACCATCTGTTTGTGGATGATAGGAAGTACTGAGTTTTAGTTGGGTACCTTGTAGCCTGAAGAGTTCCTGCCAAAAATTACTGGTGAAGATCGGGTCACAATCAGACACAATAGAAGTGGGCATGCCATGAAATTTGAATATCTGATCCATGAAAGATTGAGCGACCAAAGTCGGTGTGAAAGGGTGGGGTAGGGTGCAAAAATGAGCATACTTAGAAAGTCGGTCCACAACCACCATGATGATTGACTTGTTCCCAGACTTTGGAAGACCTATAATGAAATCCATAGAAACCTCCTTCCATATTGATGCCCGGATGGGCAATGGTTGTAATGTGCCTGGTGCTTTTACTGTCTCCCCTTTGTGGTGCTGACAAACATCGCATTCCGTTACAAAAGTAAGAATGTCCTTTTTCATGCCTGTCCAAAAAAATGATCTTCTAGTGCAAGCATACGTCTTCTGAAAACCTGAATGTCCTGCAGTGGGGGATGAGTGCAACTCTGCCAAAATGCGGCTTTTGAGGGTGGGTGTTGGTGATATTATGACTCTGTCCTTGTAGCGAAGAATCTCATCCTGCCACAAGTAGCCCTTGGTGGAATTTGGACCTGCCTGCAATTGAATAATGAGTTGGGAGAGACAGGGATGTGAAAACCATTCCCTGCGAGCCTCTTCAATCCATTCTGGAATGGGAAGGGAAATTGCAAGCAGGGTACTTTCCTCCTCAAATTGGTGAGATAATGCATCTGCTACAATATTTTCGCGCCCTGTCTTGTAAATGATCTCATAATCATATCCTAGCATTTTAGCGAGCCATTTATTTTGTTGTGGTGAGGATAGGCGTTGCTCCAAAAAATATTTAAGACTATGATGGTCTGTGCGGATTTGGAAACGTCGCCCCAATAAGTAAGGTCGCCAGGTATCTACTGCATGTAAGATGGCCATCATTTCTTTCTCATAGGTAGATTGTCCTAGATTCTTCCCACTTATTTGTTGGCTTGTGAAGGCCAAGGGGCGACCTTCCTGCATTAAGACCGCCCCAATACCCGTACTTGAAGCATCACATTCAATGACAAAAGATTTGGTGAATTCGGGTAGTGCTAAGACTGGAGTGGAACACATGGCATTTTTGAGAGCTGTAAAGGCCTGTTGTGCTTCATCATTCCAGAGGAATGAATTTTTCTTGAGGAGTTGAGTGAGGGTTTCGCAATGCGACCATAATTGTGGACAAATTTGCGACAGTAGCCTGTGAGACCCAAAAATCCTCTCAGGCTCTTCAAGGTCTTAGGTTGAGGCCAATCCTGCATTGCCTGGATCTTTTTGGGGTCCACCCTGACACCTTCACGCCCCACAATGTGGCCCAAAGACTTAACTTCTTCCATGCCAAAAGAACACTTGGACATCTTAACAAATAATTTATGCTTGCGGAGCAGTTGCAAGAGCAGATCTACAAGCTAAAGATGTGCAGCCCAAGTGAAACTGTAGATGAGGTTGTCATCGAAGAAAACAAGGACAAATTTTCTGAGATATGGTTTGAGGAGGTGGTTCATAAGGCTCTGAAAAGTAGATGGGGCGTTACAAAGACCGAATGGCATGACCAGGAACTCATAATGGCCTTCATGAGTTCTGAATGCAGTCTTTGGAATGTCGACTTCTTTCATGCGAATTTGGTGGTAGCTTGAGCGAAGATCCAACTTAGTGAAGAATTGAGCCCCATTTAGTTCATCCAGCAAATCATCAACAACCGGGATGGGAAATTTATCTTTGACAGTCAACTTATTGAGGGCCCTGAAGTCTGGACACATATGCCATTCCCCATCTTTCTTGAGCACCATGACCACCGGTGATGAATAAGGACTAATGCTGGGACGAATGACTCCTGCTTCCAAAAGTTCCTTGATTATTTTTTCTATTTCATTCTTTTGGGTGAACGGATATCGATATGGGTGCACATTTGGTGGTTGGGCCCCTGGGACCAAAGTGATGCTATGATCATGTTCCCCTCTCGAGGGTGGAAGCTCATGAGGCTTGTCAAAGACTGGCAGATGGTTATTTAAAATCTGTTGCATCTCAGGATGAATCAGAAGCGAATTGGGTTCGATGGCCTGGATGGCATTAAATTGAGCTATAACTCCATGATGGCCCTTTTTTAACAATTTTTCCATCCTATGTGAGCTGATGATAGAGGGAGCTCCCGCCTGGAGTCTGCGGAGGGTATGTGTGGAGTTGTTCTGCTTAAAGCTCATATATAACTCTTGGAAATCCATTGTGATTGGCCCAAGTGTGTGAAGCCATTCAGCACCGAGGACAATGTCGCACCCTCCCATGTGTATGGAAAACATGTGGGTCTTCAACTGATACTCCCCAATTTGAAGTTTGACATTTTCACATCGACCTTCACATTTCATTGTTCCCCCATCCACAATTTGGACTTGGAAGTTAGAAACGGCTTGTACAAAACAATGCATTGCTTCCACGACTCTTTGATGGATAAAATTATGTGTGCTTCCACTATCAATCAAGACTACTACTGGGCGATGCTTAATAAAACCTCTGATTTTAAGAGTTTAAGGTGAAGAAATCCTGCCAAAGCATGCAGCGAAATAACTAGTTCGTTAGGGACATTGTCCTTCTGGTTGTCCTCTTCATCCTCCTCAAGTTCCTCAAGTGGTGGGGCTTCCTCTGATGAGTTGTAATCAGTAGCATCAATTTGAAAAAATTTGGGCTCCTTGCATTTATGACCTGGGGAGTATTTTTCATCACAGTAGGAACATAATCCTACTTTCTTCTTTCTGCCATTTCTGCAGGTGACACCTTTTGAACCTTAAGTGTTTGAGTAGTGCTGTGAGCCTGTGGAGGGCGAACCTTGGCGGTGAAATTTGGGTGATTGGACTGGGCCGCTAACACACGTTCAACTTTACGAGCTACCCTGCAAGCCTCCGACCATGTGGGAGGGTGGTGCAGTTGGACGTGTGCTTGTATGGCCTCTTTAAGACCAGTGATAAAAAATTCCGTGTACAACGCATCTTGGAGACCCGTAGTGCGGAAAGCTAAGGCTTCAAAGGCTGAAATATATTCATCCATTGTGCCAGTCTGTCGGAGCTTAGCGAGACGACCCAAAAAAGCAGAGTCATGATCAAATCGCTCTATAAGAGTTTTTTTGAAGGTGTCCCAAGTCAAGAACCTTCCATTGCAACGTTGATGCCATTGCCACCATTGCCATCTTTCATTGTCCAAGTACATGCTCCCCACCATAAGCTGAGTCTCATTATCTAAGATGTAATTCAGATTGAAATACTGCTCCATTTGTGCTACCCATGCTGCCGGGTGAGAACCATCAAATTTATGCATATCCAACTTGGGTGGTCACAGACGGGATTGTTGGTGGGTGCCCTAGAGGTGAAGAGAGTGGCTAGACTCACCCTCACTGTGTTCATTGCCAATATACGCCTCCTCGCGGGCTTCCGCCTTGCCCTTTGAGAGTGCGTTAGTTAGTGTCGTCAGCTGATCTTAGAGGTCTTTCAAGGATTGTTCAAGTTTGTCGATCTTCTCATTGGCCATAGCTTGAACTCTAGTTTCTACCATGCACCGATCCGATATACTTGAAATTTGGGACCGCCCAAATTTTTTTTTGCACTAACAATTGAATGGTACCACCTTGCTCAGCGCATCGTCCTGATTTTTATGGGCTAGATCACCAATAAGCACCCCGGGGGGGTTTTGTTTTTCTAAAAACTCCTAACGAAGTTTTACTCCTTGCTTAGGAATACTGCAGTAGCCGAATCCCCAAAATGTCAATGCTGCCAAAAGTCCTGCGAAAATCACGCCCCGGTATAGGAACCCACACAACTACTCAAATCTGGATGGTGGCTCTGGTGGATATGAGAGATCTGAATGGCTGATCGGATAAATCTGAGTGGTGGAATAGATTGTTGCTGCGGATCTGATGGATCTGAGCTGCGGGACTGATTTCTGCTGCTGCTGCAAACCCCACTTGCGAGATCTAATCTGGCAGAGATTATGCGTGCTCCAAAGATAGAAAAGGGAACTATGGTCTCGAGGAGTGTCAGGTGCTACAGATCACAATATACATAAGGGTCTGATAGTAGTACTCGGCCCAATTTTTTAGGGCACTAACCAAGGAGGATCAACCGTACCCTTAGCCGTACAACCCGACTACCCTATCGTACGGGCGAGTAATCTCTCCGAGTGCTGTTCTCAGTGTACTGTAGTAGCCAGATGACCGACGTTTTATCTATGGCGAGGTTTCAAGGGAGCTAGGGGGCTTCCGATATACCAGAGGGTACTTGGAAGATAGTCCGTGCGCGGTTCTGTCTAATGCGCTACTACTCGAAGGGGTACCCACAGGGGTTACAAGGGAGTCCAACAAGTGTGACCACCTCTTGTATTTCTTGCGTGCATGCCTCCCCAAATCCACAGGTTTATGCGTTCAACGACATATCCCGTGGTTTAAAGACGCCGGAACATGTCTCTAGCCAAAAAAAATTGCTAAAAAATGGAGATCCCACCAGCCCTGGAAAGCGCTCTCATACCACTTGTTATGCTCTTAACCTGCAATATGATACAAGAATACCAAATATGCGCAGAAATATACCCAGAACATAGAACAGTGAGAAATAACAGTAGGTATTTTATTATTCAGAAAGTAATGTTCACTCGCCTCTTCAAGGGGGCAACCTCCAATAGAGCAGAGCTGGATTACAAAATAAGACACGATGCTCCTCGCAGGGAGTCTCTATCCTTTATATATGATTCATACATGTAATACCATGGAGCAATACCATGGTTCTTATTAATACCATCTATCTCATACCATGGCCCATTTGCAACTAATTGTGGTCCTGTCATTAAATGCGAGTTAACCACTTACAATTATTAATATGGGCTTTATTGACTCTTTACTTAACTATAACTATGACTCGATCCTACTACATAAATAAGGGGGTTAGGGTGGGACCCTAACAGGCAGTAGCCCTCTGAAATGGGTTCCTGATCTTGGCAAGTTTAGGAAAAGACGACTACACTTTCTTCACTCCATCACAACTCATAGGCATATGGAAACCTTGTTATACAAGACAAACATGCTGACAATTATAAGCTCTTTGTTGGACAAGAAGATATCAAGAAGATCATGAGGGACATTCGGTATGACCTTGATGATATCATGGTCAGACTAAATGATGTAGAAAATTACTTGGTTCTAGACTTAGACACTGAATCAAATGGCCATCAAGAGAATGATATAGTTATCAACGCTCCTCCCTTAAGCAATGTTCCACCAATGAACAATTTAGATGAATAATCTCCCCCACTTTCTCCAGTGATCATTTTAGATTAATAAGTCCATCATGCTTCTATGTTTTTTTTTGGCTTTTTTGGCTTATGGTGTACTAAATAGATGTTCGTGGCTATTTTTTTTGGTTGTCTTGCTTACCAGTTTTGTGCTTGTTGGTGGATACCATTAAGTATATCATGCACTTGGCATCATAGTTTTTTTTAAGGCAGTGTAAAGTTATATAGAAGATTGTTGATAGTTTTTTTGGATACTCAACAAGCATACCAAGATATATCAATATCAATGTAATCCCCCTTTTTAGTATTAACAGAAATCTACCTATATAATTCATAAAAAAAACATTCTCTATATATCAACGATCTTAAAATACATATTTACAAAGGTAATGATTACTTCTTCTGTGATAGCCGAAACTACATGCACATGAAAAACCCTGAACCGCAAAGGCTGTTGAATCCAGGCGATTCCTATTTCCGCCACAGTTTTTTAATTAATGCCCCCTGACATGCGGGGGCATTAGGGAAATATAACGCGAGAAAAAAAACTGGAGGAGAAAAAAAAACAGCTCGCGTTATATTTCCCTAATGCCCCCGCATGTCAGGGGGCATTAATTAAAAAACTGTGGCGGAAATAGGAATCGCCGTTGAATCCAAGCATGACGTCACCAATTGTTTTTAAATCACAAAAATTTGAAAAAATCGCTCTCAAGTCACTGCAAATACATTGCTAAAAGCGAAGATCGTTATATAAAATATGAAGAAAATTCACGAATTGAAAAGCATTCTGTCATCCGTTACGTGTCCGTACCTGTCGTCCACTTGCTTGCACGCATGCATAATGACGTCAGCGCATTTCTCAGCAGCAACTGCGCAACCGTACACGTCGGCGACCTTCTGTTCCCAGTGACCAAGGCAGGACGAATCAAAATCAGTAGTTTTTAAGTGTGATTTTTTGAAAAGTTTTTTGGTTTATTTTCTATTCTAATTTGTCTAAAATTCGGTAGGGATTCATTGAAATCACAAGTTTGACAGGTGAACTCTTCACAATCAAAGTGTTCAGGGATTTTTGAAGGTGTTGAATCCATATATGTAGTCAAAAAACCAGTTGAAACAACACAAAGCAATATTTGACCACAAAATTTTCACTAGATTTGGCCAGAAATCTGTCAGAAACTCCAAAAAATCGCACTTAAAGATTACTCCTTTTTATATTTGATATTAACTAATGTAAATAACAAAGAATGTGGTTAAAGAGCAATGGTGTGAATGGTAAGTTAAAGAGCAATGCCATGTGAATTGCTAAAGCTAGGTTTCACACTCGTCTCATTTGGATTCAATTTTTAATGAAATTCTTAATTTATTGTGATAATGTTATAAATATATGGATTCAATTTTTAATGAAATTTTTAGTTTATTGTGATAATGTTATAAAGATAGATGTCTTTGGATTACCCAATTTTTATTAAGTTATTAGAATTTAAGCTTGTTGGGTATAGTTTTGAGTTATAGTAACAATCAATGAATTTGAGTATGCATCTAACACAAATCATTTTAACTATTTTAATGGTTAAAAAAGATCATATTTGTGTTGCATTTTTTCCCCAAACTGTCTAATAATAATGTGGGATACTCATTTTTCCCTTCCTTTTTTTGACTTCAACTCACATTTCGTTGATCTTCCATAAAGAGAATACAATGTTGAGGTGCTACATAACATCTAAAGATGATTGAGCACAAATCACAATCTCCTTCCCCAAAATTTTAACAAGGAGATATTTCAACTAGTTAACCAAGCCTTGTATGATGGACTACTCACACAACTTACAAGACAATTTCTATTGATTGTCCCATCGTCAAATTCATCATAATGTGAAAATGGGTAAAATGTCTTTCACATAGTATCAAGGCAATATCACTTAGAAGCTTCACTTCACATAATGGGGACTTGGTAACTTTGTGATGCAATATCATTTCACATTAATCTATTATTTTAATTATATTTTTAAAATTTGTGTTTGCTAAATATTTAAAAATCTTAATATACTTATAATGTAATATAAATACTTACTTTAATAAGAGACAATAAATGTAATCAATAAATTTCTTCTAAACATATAATGTAAAGGAATTTGAACAATACACCTCTCCTACCGAAATAAACATTATATTGATTATTCACGGAAAATAACATTTTAATCTATTTCTTTTTGTTTTAGTATTTAAATATTAATTTTAAAGTGTAAATTTTTTATTTGATATAATTAATTTTTTAATCTAGTATTTTTTTTTAATAATATTATTTTAAAAATTTATGTGTCTACAAAATTGATTTTGTGAGTGGTTTATTTTACAACAAGTGATAATTAGCAATTGCCCAAAAAGGTGCAAAGAGAGGCCAATAGAAATGTTAGATATGCTAGATTGAAAGAATTATATTTTGGTTTAAAATAATAAATGTTATAATAATTCAATCATTCAAACTAAACCTAATCAATAAATTGCCCAAAATAAAATAAACCCTTAATCAAAATTATACAAATTATTATTCTTGTTTCTCTCAATTATTTATATAATAAAATCCAATCAATCATTCAAAATAAGTCAAATCAATAAATTTCCCAAATTAAATCCCAACTAATCAAAATTACTTGAGAATATATATATATATATATATATATATATATATATATATATATATATACCCAATAAAAATTCTAATTGATTTAAATAGATCCAAAACCACTGAAATTAAAAATTACTATTATAGGAACACATTTTTTTCACCCAAATAAAAATTATTTTTTAATAATAAACCAAACCTTGGAAATATCAACATGATAGAGTTTTAGCACAGGGAAAAGAACTTGCTAAACAGTGGAAGATTTTGTTGAATTGAGGCTTCTGTGATCCATAATATTTATAAGTATAACTTCGGCGTAAATCAAATGAAAAACATAGGATTAATTAGTTGAAGATTTTGTTGAATTGAGGCTTCTGTGATCCATAATATTTATGTGATTTACGCAAAAGTTCTAGTTATAAAAAAAGTGGAAGATTTTATTTATAATTTATAATATTTAACTATTCAATTTGATATATCAAATTACTTTTTTTATATTAATATTTATATTCAATTTGATATATCAAATTACTTTTTTTATATTAATATTTATAAATAAATAAAAGAAAAGAAAATATTAATATTAATCATTTATATATTTTTAAATTTAAATAATTTTTTTTAATAAACTATATAAAAATAAGAAACTAATTTTAGAGACGTTAAATAAAATAAAAAATAAGCTAAAATGAAACCTTACTTTTCCTAAACATTTTACTTTAAAAAAAAAAGAGCCAGCAACACAACAAAATCAAATGAAAAACATAGGATTAATTAGCTGACCATGCTTTATACATAAGATGTGGCACCCAAGCAATGTGGGAGATGATAGTTGAGAATATTGAGAAGCTTAAAGTCTAACATCCTCATTACTGTAAGTGGCATTTGCCAGGTGTGTAATGGAAAGTTTGGTTTCAGTGGACATTAACCATCATCATCATCAATAAAACATGAACTCAAACATTTGCATTTCATTGTATGAAATTAAAATCTTTAATTTTAAATTGAAAATCATAGGTTGAACTATCCATTAAAAAAAAAAAAATTAAATGTTGGAATATAATAATGTTATTATATTTTTATAATATATTTTTAGATATTATTATTATGTTAGTATTATATATAATAGTGTGTATTTCAAATTGATTTGTCCGCATGGGGTAGCTCAAGTGGCAATGGCCGTGGAAATGAAGTCTCACCGAACTGGAGATGAATAACGGACATGTAAAAAAACTCGAAAATGAGAGGGTCCTACAGAAGCTTACAAAAAAAAATTAAATATATTATATTTTTTAAGAAATTTAATTTTTTATATTGAATTATATGATATTTATTTTTATAATTATATATTAATCTATAATTTTATTTTTAAAAATGTGTTTTTTCATCGAATATAATAAATATAAAATTGTAATTTTTAATTGAAATTAATCCATTATAATTATAAGTTATAAAAATGTTTTTTTCATCAAATATAATAAATCAAAATTTACATATAAAATTGTAAATTTTAATTGAAATTAATCCATTATAATTATAAGTTATAAAAATGTTTTTTTTTCATCAAATATAATAAATATAAAATTGTAAATTTTAAATGAAATTAATCCATTATATTATAATAATTGATTGTTTTAGGTACAAGATGAACTTACAGATGTAACCAGCACAACAATGACACAACAATGACAAAGACAATGACAATAACAGATGTAATCAGCACAACAAAAAAGTAGACCGGCCTAACTAATTATTACTTGCAATTGCCCTTGCCCCAAAAAGTGCAAAACATAACGATAGGTTGTTTTTTAAATTGGACAAGGAACGCATTTGCACATTGGTTTTGTTTTTTAAATTGGACAAGGAACGCATTTGTACATTGGTTTTGGTTTCCAAGTGTGAGAGCTAAGAGCTTAATGGATGTTTTTTAAATTAGAAAAATTGTAATGGTTTTTTAAATTGCACAAGGAACACATTTGTACATTAGTTTCCAAATGTGAGATCTTAATGGATATTTTGAAGCACACATCATTCATCATATCGTTCATCGTTGTTGACTGATCACCTTGAACAACATAATACCTTCCAGCAGACAACAACATAATACCTTCGTTGTTGACTGATCACCTTGAACAACATAATACCTTCCAGCAGAATAGTATTTCTGTGGGGAAAATTAGTCTTCGACTCTTGCCAAATGGTCTTAGAGACCTATAGAAGCCAAATGGTTTTAGAGACATACTACACTACTATGGTTTGTTCTTTGTTAATTCCCGCAATGTACTTATGATGGCCGAATAAAAATATGATATGTAAATTAGCCCATAACGAAAGCAAATATAATATGTAAATTAGCTCACACTAAACCCACTGCATTCTTTCCATAGACTCCAAAAAGTCAAAAACACAGATTGTTGCATTGAACCCACTACATTCTTTCCATAGTTTCCAAAAAACAAAAAACACAGATTGTTGCATTCTTTTGAATGGAAATTCAGAAACATAAAATTAGACAATCGAATGGGAAAAATTGCAACAACAGGTTGAACAAAATATCATTATACCAAAAATGAGTATTCACATAGAGAAGAGCTCAAAATGGTTCCTTTCTAGAGAAGAGCTCAAGTGAATTCCTTTCCACCAAGTACACCACAGCACCAATAGGTGTGAAATTGTTGGCATTATCTTGATGCCAAATTGCTTATCCTTTAATAGGTGATTTACTGGTCTGAATGTTCAACTATTACATTAGTCCTAACAGATAAAATAAATCGATAATATTTGTTTTCTGCAGAAGCAATTTCATCCTACACTATTTGCGCTTTCCGCAGCCACAAATTTCATCCTACAGGCTACAGTGTTTTATATTTCTCAAAACCAAAATCCAACAAGAAAAACACCCATTTAAAGTTCGTCATTGGAATCATACCCATTTAAAGTTCATCATTGGAATCATCATCATCATTGTCTCCTTCAGAGGAGGATCCCCCTAATTGTTGATAAACTGTTGATAAACTTTGGTCACAAGAGGGTTGCAAACATACTCCACTTCCTTGAGCTTCTCCTCGTAATCTTCCTTCTCGGCTGACTGGTTCTTGTCCAGCCATTCGAGGGCCTCCTTCAATGCTGCATCTATTTTCTCCTTATCATCGGAGTCGATTTTGTCAGCAAGCTTGTCCTTGTCGTTAATTGTGTTTTTCATGTTATAAACATATGTTTCCAAACCGTTACGGGCATCAATATGTTCCTTGACCTTTTTGTCCTCCTCTGCGAACTCTTCGGCCTCTCTCACCATTCTTTCAATTTCCTCTTGGCTCAGTCTTCCTTTGTCATTTGTGATGGTGATTTTCTCAGATTTTCCGGTGCCCTTGTCCTCTGCTTTAACATTCAAGATACCATTGGCATCCACTTCAAATGTAACTTCAATTTGAGGAACTCCCCTGCCAACATATTACAGGTTTGATTCTCTTGTCCACCAGACTCGACTCACCAAAAACAGAAACATGAACAAAGGAATAGAAACAAACCTTGGAGCCGGAGGAATTCCAGAGAGCTCAAATCTCCCAAGTTCTCTACAATCTTTTGTTAAACTTCATTCACCTTCAAAGACCTGCAAAGGAAAATGACTGAGTCAATCATCCTCCCTATGCCCGTGCTATTGTAAAAATTGAAATAACCCATCAGGCAGTTTTTAGAAGAATGATATAAAAGATTTTAGACCAGCCTGAATTGGCACGATTGTTTGTTGGTCCTGATAGGTTGTATACACCTGAGACTTCTTTGTAGGAATAACAGTGTTCCTTGGAATTAGCTTTGTCATCACTCCACCAACAATCCCAATACCCAAGGTTAGAGGAGCCACATTCAGTAAAAGTATTTTCTGCACATAAATAAGGGCAAGAAGATTTCAAATCGCTAGATAAAAACCAAAAATTCGTTCAGAGATTAACAGTATAAAATGCAGAAACTGTGGACCTACTTTACCTTTAGTTTCTTCTCCACCTTCTCCACTAAGAATTCTACCTTGCACTGCTGCACCAAATGCAACGCCCTGGGTTTACACCCTTGTTTGGCTCTTTGCCATCAAAACCAACGAGAAAAAATCAGTTACAACGCCTTACTTTCATTATTACTATAACTAATTCATTGATATTGCAGTTGGCAACTAGAAAAACTCGAGCAGTGCGTGGATACGTGTAGCAAAAAAAATGACGTGTCTAAAGTTTAACCATACAAGTGTGTACTAGGTGTTAAAAGGAAAACAAAAGTGTAGACGATTGAACTAATTCAAAGAAAGGCCTATCGGCCTAACTAAGTAAATTATATTCCATTATTCTTTGGTTCATAATATGGAATGATGAGAAAGCCTATGAAGAAACAAATCAAAAGATGAATACATATAAACTAAGTAAAAGTTGACAGTTTACACTATGTTATGTATTTGAAACATAATATTTCCCTCACCTCAGAGTGTAGGCTCCTCGCTCTCCTTTAATTGTTCCTACCGCTCAACATAATCCTAAAATTAAAAAAAAAAACTAAAATTAAGTAGTTAGTAAAAATTTTCAATGTTGTGACTCAAATAATTTCTAATCTATCAAATCCTAAACTGCCTAACAAGGTAATTATAATTGACCTCATACCTCTCAACCAAAAACCTCTATTGTTAGTCTTAAATAATTAATTTTTTTAATAATATTATTTTCACATTTTATAAAATTTCTAATTTAAAAAATTTATTTAAAATTATACTATATTTTTAAAATAATTAAAATCATTTTAAAACTCAAATCCCCTAACCTCAAAAACAAACAATTTAATAAATTTATCCATATCAATCATCTAATCTAACAAGGGAGCCACTGTCGTGGCGGTAGTCCCTGCTAGGATTGAGTTGAGAAACTCGTGTAATTGCCCATACGCCCAGTTGTATTCGTTAATCTACAGTATGTAGTTATGGGCTACCATTATTCTTAGAATGCCATCCGCTTTAAAAGGAAAAATAATTTCATATGCAATCTCTTCTACACTGTCAGCGTCGACTTGTTACCCAAGAAACGCAGTTAGATTTGCCCTAGGGTTCCTTTCCGGTAACCAATCGATCCAACCCCGCCTTCCGCACTTCATTTGCACTGTATGTTTCGATAATGGAGCGCTTGTGACTCTTACCATATTGATCTCCAAATGCGTTATATGTCTGGCACAAAGAATTCAAAGCCACAAATGTTTAGTGTGGAGGGGCGTGTGGGGGTTGCATGCAACCCAACGTGGTTAACCACTCAATCCAACCCTGCCTTCCGCACTTCATTTGCACTGTATGTTTCGGTAATGGAGCGCTTGTAACCCTTACCATATTGATCTCCAAATGCGTTAAATGTTTGGCACAAAGAGTTCAAAGCCACAAATGTTTAGTGTGGAGGGGCGTGTGGGGGTTGCATGGAACCCAACGTGGCTACCCCTTAATTTCTTTTATTTATTTAACTTATATTGGTAAAACCTCCACGTTTAAAAGTTGGGATTTAAATCTGGGCCCCAACAATTTAGAATGGGGTTCTAACGAAAAATGCATTCCAATGTCTGATTCGTTTGGAGGGTCTGGTGGGATTGTCCACGATATAGTCAACACAACGTTGGCGCCTTTCCCAGATTCCGATGCAGAGTAGGCATTCTTCCTCTGTAATTTTCATGGGCGATTGAAACTTACACAAACAATCTTACCATATTTATTCACTTTGAGTTTTAAAAATAAGAAAAATACATTACCATATTTTTTTTTTAAACTATCAAAAGCCCAGAAAATCATTGGAACCACAAACTAACAAATTGCATCCAAAATGTTTCATACAGCATAACTTACCCCACTACAGAGATTGCTTGCCCATGTTCTGAACCTAAAAACCACAGAAATCAAACCTGTCTATGAGATTTTGTTGGGTAGAACACAACACAAGATACAGAAACTACAGAAATCAAACCTGTCTGAGATTTTATTGGGAAGAACACACAAAATACAGAAACTACGAGCACAAAACTAAAGCTCATACCATGTTCTCGAATGAAGCCTTGTTAGCTTCTTCTGCAAAAACCAAAATTTTTCTGATCAATAATACAACACAATACAAAACTCATGTAAAAAAATTATGTCCAACTCTTCCTCACCTTGCAAAACCAACTTGTAGGCATCTTGAGAGGCAGCATTCAGAGCACCAATCTGGGTAAAAAGTTAAATTAAACCAAAACAAAACCAAACCAAGTGGACCTTGCATGCAGTAGCCAAGTGGCTGCCCCTTCTGGATCTTCGGTCTTCTGCTCTAACATGAGACTGTTGGTATCAATTTTATGAAATCGATTTCCCTATCCGCCAATCTTTTGTTGTCCATAAACACCACCAATGCACAAATTTTGTTGTGTGCATTCACAGCTTTAGCTGTATGTATTCACCAAGTGGGTTTTGCATGCAGTAGCCAAGTGGCTACCCCTTGTGGATCTTCGGCCTTCTGCTCCAACATGAGACTGTTGGTATCAATTTTATGAAATCGATTTCCCTATCTGCCAATCTTTTGTTGTCCATAAACACCACCAATGCACGTTGTGTGCGTTCACAGCTTTAGCTGTATGTACTCACGAGTGCATAGCTTTTGTTTTCTGCATTTACTCGTATTGGAGCAAGCAACATCGATTACAGTTTTATGGTGGTGATATGAAAGGAGGTAAGCATGCGGGGAACTTGTTGGTAAGCATGCGGGGGACAAGGAAATCGAACCAAATTGGGACAACTATCTGCAGTTTGCTTGACAAATCAAGTTTTTTTCCAGAAATTTTTACTTATTAATGCACTGTACACCATTAAAGATAGCGTATTAAAACAACTGAAAAATTAAGAGAAAGCGTTTAAAGATAACGTATTAAAACAGCTGAAAGTTTTAGAGAAAGCGTTAGCATTACTAACGCTCAACGACACTGCAAAAGAACGGGTTAGTTTCTTCAACGCACAGTGTGTTAAGGTACCAAATTTCCGAAATATCAAAGTTCCTTCGTAAAATACCGCAGCCACCATTCTATCTGAAAAGTCAAGAAAGTGTGCATGAAGGACGAAAAGTAAATGTGCACAAAGCAGAAGGGTTGAAGGTTTGAACGAATCATTTCATGTTGCCTTATATTAAATGCACATGTGATTTTGCATAGTATTATTTTCAAAAAGGACTCAAAAGTAATTTGAAAAGTGCCCATGTAATATTTCAATGCAATATTTTTTTGTGAGATGAGATTCCTATGAGATTTGCGACATGTAATCTTTTAAGAAGGGCTTACCAATGTAATCTTTTAAGAAGGGCTAATCTGACATGTCGCATTACAAATGCCAGGTGCCAAAAAACTTTAATTAAAAAAAAAATATGTAATTAAGGAATAAGTAAAGTTAAATTAAACCAAAACAAAACCAAACCAAGTGGATCTTGCATGCAGTAGCCAAGTGGCTGCCCCTTCTGGATCTTCGGTCTTCTGCTCTAACATGAGACTGTTGGTATCAATTTTATGAAATCGATTTCCTTATCCTCCAATCTTTTGTTGTCCACAAACACCACCAATGCACAAATTTTGTTGTGTGCATTCACAGCTTTAGCTGTATGTCTTCACCAAGTGGGTTTTGCATGCAATAGCCAAGTGGCTACCCCTTTTGGATCTTCGACCTTCTGCTCCAACGTGAGACTGTTGGTATCAATTTTATGAAAACGATTTCCGTATCTGCCAATCTTTTGTTGTCCATAAACACCACCAATGCACGTTGTGTGCGTTCATAGCTTTAGCTGTATGTACTCACGAGTGCACAACTTTTGTTTTCTGCATTTACTCGTATTGGAGCAAGCAGCATCGATTACAGTTTTATGGTGGTGATATGAAAGGAGGTAACATTCATTGGTCCGGTAAGCCAAGGAAAATCCTCCAGACATACAAAGAAAGCTCAAACGATCCTTTTATGGTATTGTAGCAGAGCACGAGACCATGAAGAGGAATAAATAATGCTAATGCTCCTGAAAACTCCCATAACGCAATGAAATATTGCAATAGGGATTCGACCTGGCAACCTATTTATCATGATTGAAGGTATGGGCTGAAATACTCTTAAATTTGAATCTCTGTTTGTATAATTTGTCATTATTTCAGTTGAGTGTATACAACACAATCTTTTCCCTTCAGAATGAGGGCAAGAGGATGAGGATATTGGAGGAAACATCATCTGGGCACAATTTAAAGGCTCTCAGATCCGAAAAGGGTGAAAAATTGAGGAAAAACGATAAAACAATTTAGGGTTTCTAGCGCATGACAGGGTTTGATATCCAAGGTTGAATAAATGAGGGTTTCCGTAAACGTCAATGCAGAAAATGTGTGGTGGAAAAATGATAAACATGCTTTCTTTCGCTAGGTGTATGGTTGTATAAATACCTGAGGGGCCCGTTCCAGAGCCTACTTACGTTCCAAATAATGCATATCCAAAGCCAGTTCAAGTTCGACCAACATCCCTTTGCTCGGGTCCAAATTCATCCGCAGTAGATCGATGAGCTGCCACCGTGACTTCCAGGGGCAAGGAAT
Source organism: Pinus tabuliformis (assembly GCA_031772625.1). Classification (NCBI taxonomy): domain Eukaryota; kingdom Viridiplantae; phylum Streptophyta; class Pinopsida; order Pinales; family Pinaceae; genus Pinus; species Pinus tabuliformis. Next base: position 384,921,193 of record CM062820.1, read on the forward strand.
ATCGACAAGCCCTAAGAATTTCCACATGCTCTAGTGATGCTGGCGCAGATGATATTTCAGATTCACTTGAGATTCAACCTCAAGGTAAGCCAGAAAAATGACAATTATTAATACCCATTGATGAGTCACATAATTTCCAAATACATGTTTAGAACTCTATGTTATTGTAATCAGCAAGTCCCTACAAGTACTCGGCACTGCGATCTAGCAACACAATATTTGAGTTTATAGACGACAGAGACATCACGATGAAACAATGCAGGCTATGGCTTCGGTGTAGATCAAAAGAACTCACTAGAGTTAGGAACGAGTACACAGAGGTGAAAGGCTCCTCGCAGGGTTTTCTGCTTGTCATATAAGCTTTGACAGGGTTCCATACGTTGTGTAAGCTTGGGTGGTAAACACGGGCTCTAATAGGTGGTCAACATGCAAATACCTCTATGAACAAATGTCTAAATTAGGTGCTGGCTTAACGTGGAACAGGCCCCAGAAAGAACTTAGGATAAATTAAGTTGTGCGCACCAGCCTACTTTGGATAAGATGATATTGCAAACTTTGCCTCCACAACCTACTTTGGATAAGATGAGATTGCCTCAATCTTTTTGCATCGGGAAACGTGAAGGCTGTAATAAGAGCTCAATTGTTTTCCGAACCAAAAACTTTGCATAAATTTTTTTTGAATGAAATTGGGAGCATTAAACTTAGGTTAAAATGCAAAAACACTGAAAAAAATCGGTCAAAGTTTAAACTAATGGTCGGGCAACGATCGAGCAATCGCTAATAGTCCCAGGCAAGAACTAATAATATCTCTCCGACTCAGCCATATCAATTATCTAATGTACACAAAAGAACTAACCTTCTAACTTATCGATACACCATGATTTAGATAATAATAATTTATTATGTGGTCATCTTGTCTCAATCACCCACACTTTTGGACATTTGAGTGGGACAACATGATTTGGAGTTGGCATGTAGATGTTAAGATAATGTTTTATATTATTGCATCGTATTAAACTTGACTCCCGAGTATCAATAATGTTTTTATATTTTAATTTAATTGGAAGATGCATAAACAAAAAGAGAAGAAAATTGTGATGCAATAATTTATTTTACTATGCAAAAAGAGAATAAAATTCTTAATGTAAAGGATTATAACACTTTTGCATATCAAATCCTAATCTAGTATCCCAATTATACTTCATGTATATACATTTCAATAATGTTTACATCTCGATGTTGAACAAATTATGTATGTAGGTATATTTTACTGAGTTTATATGTATAATTTTTTATATTTTAAATCTACATTTACAATCAAGAATATCAATCTTGATTGAAGAATGCATTGGATGGGGTGGTTTTATATCCAACATGATGTGCACAAAGCATGTGGTTGGTGGATGCGTGGGAATGGTGCCACATGGGCCTAGCCAAGGCCACGTGGGTTCACATGGATATCCATAAATTAATGTGGGTTTTTTTATTGGCAAAATTTTTGAGCAATATTTTCAATCTACAAATTTTATTGAGATAAATTTATATCGTCGAAAAGCTTTCAATAAGTTGAGCTCGATGGTGTTATCAGAATTTAATTTTACAGATTTTGAGAAAATGAAGTTGTGTAACCTCATCTTCATAATAAACCTTGGAAGTTGGGTCAAAATGAAGTGGTAACACCTCCCACAACCAAGATAAGTCAAGGGGATGGGAGGGATTGTTACATATTAGTTGGTTGTCTACACGAGATTGCATCCCTCATATACATGCAGGGACTTTCAAATATGATTTCACATGCATCAAGTGTTATTACATCTAATTCTACATCATCAATATAATCAACACTTGTAGCAAATTTGATTATATGTTGTTTTGTTACCTTGATCTCTACATCCTTATTTACCCATCCCAATGGATATGGCCTAGGATAATCTTGAACCTCTAATTCAAGTTTGTTGACCAAATCTACTACTATGAGATTAGCATGTGAACCTGAGTCAAATAGGTCATCTATCTTGGTCTTCTTGACCTAGATCTTAATAAGGAAGAGTTTGGTCATCTCCTTCTCTTCTTAGTGATGAAGGCTACTCAGACTCACTTCATTTTGTACTAATATGTAGAAAATATTCTTGTCCAAATTAGAGCTTATTTCTACTTGATTTCTTGAATCTATGGCTAGAAGATTCCTTTTCTTCTGATCCATCTTGTGGTTATGTGTGTTCAGATATAAATGCAATTCGAAAACTTCTCCTAGTGTAACCATCAATGTTACGACGATTGTAATGATTGGTAAAATACTCGCACTAATGTGTAGTGGTTGTTGTCTTCTTATCCTTCCCCCCTTTCCACATCTTCTTCCCCTCATTGGAAGCTTTCTGGTGCTCTTTCTACTTTGAACCACATGAATGCACTTTCTTTTGGCCCATGCTTTCTAGATACTACACTTGTACATGAATTCCCTTTCTTTTGGCCCATGAGTTAAATTAGTTTCAAACTGTTTGAGGAACTAATAGAGAGTTAACAGTCAGTTGATGAATGCATGCACTCAACTAGTGCTACTCCAGTTAACTGAAGATTCCCTCATTAGAAACTCATGCATGTCTATTCTGAGAAAGACCCAGTTGAGATTAAAGTCAGGGACAATGTACTATAAGTTGCATGTGTTTTCTCAAGGAGAAAACTCATCCATGCAGTCAAGGTATCATCCTTGAGGATTGCGCAGTTTTGGAAGAAGATCATCCACTTGGTAATAGGAGATCATCCACAAGGAACAACGCAAGGAAATAGGAGCTTGGAGGGTAGAGAGGAAGGCTGGAGAGAAGCCAAGATTGCGTGTGAGCATCTGTGAGGATTGTACTGAGAGCTGGCTCGCTGTGAGAGCTAAGGCTTTGTATAATTCCTATGTATTTCCACCATGTATGATAATACAATAGTGTGGGGTTTTTAGCTGAGGATTTCCCCAAGGTATTTTCATGTGTATTGTGCGATTGATTCTTCTTCTTCTGGTTATATTGTTCAGCTCGATCTTTAAGTTTCTGAAAATTGATAGTAGAAGCAGTTTATAGTATTCTGCTTCGATTTATATTGCATTATCGAGTTAACTTACCAGCAAATTTTCTACATGGTATCAAAGCTAGATTTGTAGAAATTTTCTACATGGTATCAGAGTTGGATTTGTAGAAATTTTCTACATGGTATCAAAGCTGTGAACAGTATACTGAGAAGAGAATTCGAAGTTTGAATTTTGGGGTTGCAGGTGCAAATCGAATTCATATCATACTTCAAGGTTGGTCAATGGCGTTCTATGGCTTGAGACTCGAGTATGCCTTGGAAGGTAGCTTGAATTACATAGCATGGAAAGATAGAATGGAGGCTGTATTAGAAGACGATGGCTTGAAGGAATCCATTGATCAAGAAATCTCAAAGCCAACTTCAACTAATGCACAAGAGTTGGCTGAGTGGAAGAAGTGTGTGGCGAAGGTGAGACGGATCATCCTTGAGGGAGTTCGAGACCATATTGTCTCGAGTCTCCATGGGAAGGATACTCCATTTTCAATGTGGAAGACAATGAAGGACCTCTACCAGAATAGTAGCGACCAGAGGAAATTGGCGCTCAAGGATAAGCTTCGAAGAATCAAGATGGAGAAGGGCGATACTATTTCCACATATATGAACAAGATCACCACTTGCATAGATGAGATTGGTAGTGTGGGAATAACTACTGCCGATGATGATATGGTGAGCCTTGCTCTCCTTGGCCTTCCAAAGAGTTGGAATAGATACCAGGACTCTGTGAATGGAAGGGAGAAACTACCAGATTGGGAACGACTGTGGCCGGATCTTATGCAGGAGGAGATCAGGAGGAGCACACAAGATGGTTCTTTATCCAAGAATGATGATGAAGAAAATCTGGCCTTAGCAAGTAAGGCAAGGAAAGGGAAGAGGAAGGCTTCCCATTTCAAATCTAATTCTTCTCATGGAGGGAAAAAGGGTGACATGTCTAAAGTAAGATGCTTTAATTGTCACGAGATGGGACATTATGTGACTAATTACTCATCGAAGAAGTCCAAGAATGGATCCTCAGAAGGATCGGAAGGTGAGGCATTAGCCTCTCAGGTCGAAATGGACTTTACCCTCATCGCATGCATGGTGTCATCGATGATGGGTTGTGTCTAGTATCTTGACAGTGTAGCCTCATTCCACATGACCAGTGATAAAAATTTATCCAGTGCCTTGGAGGAGAATGACCTCAAGATGCGCACAGAGATGGGTGATGACGGAAGGTATAGTGTTTCAGGAGTGGGCATGGTTTCTTTTTAGAGGGAGCATGGAGCTCCTATCACCTTGATAGATGTGAAGTATGTGCCTGGATTGAAGAAGAACTTAGTATCGGTCGCGATGTTGGAGGACAAAGGCTATGATGTTGTCTTCAATAAAGGAAAGGCGTTCCTAAGACGTATAGCCACGGGTCAGACCAAAAGGATAGGGATTCGGGTGAAGAATCTCTATAAACTAGAGGTAGATGATTGTGCAGCATTGAGTATGAAAGTAGAATTGGTGCAAAGCCAAGACATTGGCGAGTTGTGGCACAGGCGGTTGGGCCATCTTCATCATGGGGCTTTGAAGATAATGCAATAGATATTTACAGGACTTCCTAAAGGTAAAATTGAGCAAGTTGACACATGCAAAGGTTGTACCTTGGGAAAATACACCAAATATTCCTTTCATGATCGAGACAGTCGACCAGAGGCTATCTTAGAGTGAGTTCATACTGATGTGTGTGGACCATTCTCGACAACATCCAAAGAGAAGCAAAGGTATTATGTGATTTTCGTTGATGACTATTCTCGTAAATGCTGGATTTATTTCATGTAGAAGAAGGACCAAACTTTCACAAAGTTTTGTGAGTTCAAAGCTTTGGTCGAGAAAGAGTCAGGGAAGAAGATCAAGGCCTTGAGAAGCGACAACGGTGGAGAATATGTCTCTCAAGAGTTTAAGGACTTCTATGCAGTGGAAGGAATTAAACAAGAGTTGACAACACCTCATAACCCATAGCAGAATGGGGTGGCCGAGAGGAAGAACAAAACTATTGTAGGGGTAGCACGGGCAATGTTGCATGACCAAGGCCTACCACTTCACTTGTGGGCTGAGGCATGCAACACAATGGTCTATTTGCAGAATAGAAGCCCGCATCGCATTCTTGGGATGAAAACACCAGAGGAAGATTTCTCTGGTAAGAGACCAGATGTGGGTCACTTCAGGATCTTTGGTTCCTAGGTATATTGCTATGTGACAAAGGATGCATGGAAGAAGCTTGAGCCGACAGCAGAGTTGGGGATATTTGTGGGGTACACTGATACACCTCACAACTATTGGGTGTACTTGCCTACCAGTTGAAGGACAGTGGTTCACAAAGATCTCAAGTTTGATGAGCAGAAGGCCATGCGAGCTTCCCTTGAGAGGGAGCTCCAACTACAGGCTGTGGAGGAACTGTTGGTTCCTAAGGAGGAGGAGCCTTAGACTGATGCGAGCAACTGCATGCAAAGGTTCCAGGAGTGGAGACATCCACTCAAGCAGAGTCTTCCAGAGATGGACGGAAGCACACAAGAGAAGCTAATAGATTGTTGGAGGATGTGAGAGAGAATGTGGGAGCACCATCTTCTCAGCATAGACAGAGGAGGTCACCTGAGAGGTACACTGGATACATGGCCCTTGCTGGGGAATGTGTTGAGACTGAGCCATCTTCCCTTGAGGAAGCAGTGCAGTAGCTGATTTGGGTTGATGTTATGGTGGAGGAGTATGACTCCATAGTTTGTAACAATGTTTGGGACGTGTTTCCAAGACTGGAGAACAAGTCAGTTGTGAGTTCCCGTTGACTTTACAAGGTAAAGCAAGCTGTTGATGGTAGTGTGGAGAAGCATAAGGCAAGATTTGTTACCCGTGTCTTTTCATAGGTCAAGAGGATCATGTTGCTGCAGTATATTTCAATAGAGGAGAAAGATGCTGACATTTTGACAAAGACATTGTCAAAGTGTAAATTCGAGTTCTACAGAGACAGGATCGGGGTGGCAGATAATCCCTTTCTTGTTGAGAGGGAGTGTTGAAATATGGCAACAAGAATATTCCAATTTAACTTTTCTTTGAATTAAATTGTGAATTAAAATCGAATTTAGTCTTAACAGCTACTTGGAAATAATTAATTAATTTATTTTAAATTAATTAGTTGGAGAAATTCAAGTTAGAAGTCTTTCTGAAGTCATTCAAAAGTTATCCCTTAAATTAAGGAGATAAGATTGAGTTATCTTTGAGTTGTAATTAGTTAACTCAGTTTACTGAGTTAAGTCCAGTTAAATTAGTTTCAAACTGTTTGAGGAACTAATAGAGAGTTAACAGTCAGTTGATGCATGCATGCACTCAACTAGTGCTACTCCAGTTAACTGAATATTCCCTCATTAGAAACTCATGCATGTCTATTCTGAGAAAGACCTAGTTGAGATTAAAGTCAAGGACAATGTACTATCATTTGCATGTGTTTTCTAAAGGAGAAAATTCATGCATGCAGTCAAGGTATCATCCTTGAGGATTGCGCAATTTTGGAAAAAGATCATCCACTTGGTAACAGGAGATAATCCACAAGGAACAACACAAGGAAATATGAGCTTGGAGGGTAGAGAGGAAGGCTGGAGAGAAGCCAAGATTTCCTGTGAGCATCTGTGAGGATTGTACTGAGAGCTGGCTAGCTATGAGAGTTAAGGCTTTGTATAATTCCTATGTATTTCCACCATGTATGATAATACAATAGTGTGGGGTTTTTAGCTGAGGCTTTCCCCAAAGTATTTTCATGTGTATTGTGCGATTGATTCTTCTTCTTCTGGTTATATTGTTCAGCTCGATCTCTAAGCTTCCACAAATTGATAGTAGAAGTAGGTTATAGTATTCTACTTTGATTTATATTGCATTATCGGGTTAACATACCAACATATTTTCTACAAAATGTCTAATAATTTTATATAGTCTCCATATAAAATATCGATGATATTTAAGGTAAAAGAAATTTATATTATAAAATTTGGGCGAATCATTTCTATAAAAAATAGAAATTAGTGAATATTTATTTGGGGAAAAGTATGGAAAATTAGCCCATTTGCGAATATTAGCCTTAAAATTTTCCTTATAGAAAAACTTCCAAAAAATCACACTACAAACAACTCGACTATAATATTTCCTTGCTCTAATCGAAAAACCACTCACCTCTCTGCATATGATTTAACACCAACCCACGGATATCAAGTCAATATGCTATGTCCACGAGCATATATGTATATGTGCGTCAACAGAACAAATTAAAACGACAATCATGACCCCACTACATTGTTTGTCGAGTTATTATGAGAGAATTTGTCTTCCAAAATTCATATATATATATATATACAAAATTCTCTCCACTAAACATTGAGCATTGACCAACGATGACTTCTTATATTATGTGAGAGAAACGTGATATGTGTAAGGGAGGAAGAGGGTAATTTAAGGTAAGGGGGTGCCTTGCTTTGTTGGTGGTCATGATTTCTCTCACATTATTATACTTATGGTGGGTAGGATATATTACATTATTTTAGGTAGAATATATTATATTGAGTTTTGTATTGATCATATATTGTTTCTTTTATTAAAAAAAAATTGAAACTTATCCAAAGTTTAATATTTGAAATTTATTAATTTTAAATAATATTAAAATTTATTTATCTAGAACATTATTTCAACTCTTTCATATATTATTTTATAATGATGGCAGGAAGGATTTCAATGTACTTCATCATTAATTTAATTAACACAGTATTGTACAACCCAGACTCCACTTTGTATTCTGCAGTCTATGGGGCTAGAATCACTCGTTTTCATGTAAGATTTCATTTTGACACCTGACGCCATTAACGTACAGAGGATTCATAGTTCTGAGGATTTTTATACTATGTAAAGCTAGACCCAGATCCAACTAAACTAAACATGCATTTTATTGAATGAAATAATTTCATATACAAATGGAAGGTTGTAGAAAAATAAATTATGGATTGTATCACTTGTTCATTAAAGAGATGAAACTGTAAATATGGATGGAAATGATAACATTTAAACCACATAGATCGACTTTCATGTTAGCATTGCCATAATCATACGTGTAGGAAGTTACGAGCCTACAATAGTCTTTCCACTAACAATTGGAGCGTACACCAGCCTGGAATTTCAATCTTCCAAGTAAAGGATAACTAGCAATTGCCCCTAAAGGTGCAAAGGTACATCGAAGGAATTGAATATTTAGAAAAATCATATCACCACGAACACAACCCACTGTTAAATGCATGTGCATAAGATCTGCCAAACTATCCAATTTAAGCGCCATGAGGTGAGCGCACTGTTCCATAAAATATTGACAGAACTTGCCCAATTGTATCACGCCCAACTATTTGTCTTTTAATACCATACGGTCCTCCCCATTACAATATTTTTCAGGCTTGGTCTCTAGTGAGATGAGGCATTGGCATCGAGGTCATAGAACTTCAGTGTCTTGATCATATCAAACTCCACCATGAATAAGTGAACGTATGCCCACCCATTTCTAGTGAGGGCAAACAAGCCTAGATACTATTTTGACACAGTGTTGATTGGAGATATGTGGGGCATGATGATGAAGGCTAATCCATTTGTCATTTATTATTATACAATCCACAAATGTCAGCCCACCTGATGGATGAAATTACAAAATACAGCATGGTCATGCATGCAGGTATTTAGGAGCATAAATAAAGAAGCAGAGAAATTTTACAAATTTGTTTCGGCTAAATAACTGGCAAACACCGCATGGTTTCCTATTTATTGTGGAGAAAATGAGTGGGTCATTCCTTACTATTAGCAAATTTAAAATTAAGTGGATCATTTTATAAGGAAAAGAAACAACAACACTAGTGAGTAGAGTGAGGATGAGGGATGAGGTACCATGTGGGAGGGTCATTCTAGCTAGAAACATGACCATGCTCCATCAAAAGTTGGAATGGATGGTGCAACCAACTTAGAATTAAAGCTACATGGGCCTTCTCAAGCGTGAAAAGCTAGAACACACTTATATATAAGAAGGAGCATGGCCTTCCCATGAATACACATTGGACATTGTCCACATTTGACGAAATGGCAGTCATAAAGCTTGGTCTCTAGGTCTCTGGCTACACTATAATTCACATTTGAACCATAGTAACCAAATTTGCCTGAATTGAGGCGAAGAATACAAAAATTCGAAAGTCTAATTTGTACACCAAATAGTACGAGGAAATTCGATCTATTTTGCAGTAGTTAGTATTCTAATCGATTTAGAAGGCTTGTCTGAACACACAATAGATAGGGGTACTTGCACATTGATGCATGCAAATAGAAGGAAATGAATTGGAAGGTTATTATTAATTTAGAAATTTCTTTTTTATAATTTCTATTTTGTTTTGAATGTTTGGAAAGTCCAAAAAATAGTGAATGAAATAATTTGAACACTGAAAGTGTGTAAATTTGATTAGGAATATATTTAAGTTTTGAAATTAAGAGAGATTTTGAAGGGATGAAGGTAGTGCTATATTTTTTAATTGTGTTTTAAATTTTTTATATTATATATAATTATTAGATTTTAATTGTGTTTTACAATTTTTAGATTATTTATAATTGTTAAATTATTTAAATATTAAAATGAAGAGGAAAATGAATGGAAGGTATCACACTTACAGGAAGAGAAATATATATCTTTAAATATTTTTAAGATAAATATTATCGATTTATTGAAAATATTTTCTCTGATCAAACTTGAATCTGAATTCAAATTTCAACTTTCTAACTATGATTTGAGCTACACTTAGAGATTGATCTCAATCCCACGACCCATACCCTCCAAAACAACCCAATTAACATCATTTTATAAATATGCAAGCTAAAGCGATACATAAATTAGTTCCAAAATTTACAATAATAAGGTTCTTTGTGTCTACTCCCATCATATATTCCCTCCCATTTTTCATGTCTTTCACTTTTGAGACAATTTCCACCAATTCAGAGTAAGTAACATCGTTAATAGATAGTAAGACTTTTGGGACAAATTCCATCAATTCAGACTAAGTAAAATAGTTAATGGATGGTAAATCATTGGCGGCTAAAACCACATATGTACTTCATCGAAACAACTCTTTTGCAAAAGGTAATATACCTACTACAAGATCTATGCCAAAATTATCCCCAAACATGACAACCTTTTTTCCAAGACATCCTCATCTAGCATGACTTGAATGTTTCCAAGTCATCAATGACCCATGGCCAAGGTAGTAAGTTTTCACAACTAGCCAAAAAGGATATTCCATCCCTTTCGAACACTTCAGCAAGCTTTGCAACACCCAAATAAAAAATATTGCATGCAAATATTCCCCTTATCAAGTTTTCTAAATGCTTCCCTCCATCTTCAGTACTATCAAAGAGTGTTACAACTTGAACTTGTTCAAATAGGATCAAATATATTGCATTCTCTTCTTCTTTAACTTTTTTAAATATGTCTTTGAAACCCACTTCCCTTAGGCACTACTCCTGTAGTCTACACAAAAATACACAATCAGGTGGTCTTTTGTGGCTTTCAGGATCTTCCTGTAATTCATCCAGTATTTTTCCATACCTCTTTGAAAACTTAGCTGCTCTAGCCTGGGCATCTGAAACAGAATCATCTAGATCTACATGTTTCCTAAAAGAGGTGATGGGCTTCCCAAAGATGTCAATCCAAGCGATCTCAACTGAAGTGACTATTTGAGCTCACCACAAACTTGGCTTCAAACTTGATGGAAAGATTGTGGAATTGTTGATCCAACAGTTAGAGTTGGATGGAGATCCTCACAAGTTTTCTTTGCCCGATGAGCTGCTCATTGTTGACCCATCACACATGATGATGAATACAATCCTGCCGCCAACCACAAACGGCAAGCACTAGTGAACGAAGGACGGACACGATGAAAGAGTTCAAGTACCCATAAAGCACATATCGCAGATTGACGAGCTAACTGAAAAGTTCCACCATAAATCTAATAGCGAGACCACTAAATGGCTCTTCAGAACATATGGGCTATCTACAATGAGGCCACAATAGGCCATTCAATGACCGCAACATGTATTTCCACTTCCACCATCAATGATATGAGCTTCAATGGCGCTTACGTCAGTCCCGATAACGACAACTTGATTCCCTCTCATGATGATTTGTATAATGTTGCAGGACATTAGGAATAAGGAAATTTTATAGAGGCCACTCTCAATGCAAATCCAACTTCACTGCAATATGGGTTTGAACCTCTTTCACTTCCCTGCAATCTCAATTTTCCACCTTCCGTAGCCCAGGAACTACAACTGAATTGCAATTCACTTCATACCCTTAGCAACAAACTGTGACACACCCAAATTTTATTAACTTTCAGTCATAATTTCCTAATGCCAGAGGAAGAATGAGAGTGAATGATGGATTGATTAGGGAGGGGAGCAAGCACATTTGAACCACCAAAGGAATTATACAGGATTTGTATGTTGATTCAATGGGCATTGTGAGTAAAGGAAATGGTGCCATTGCAGATGGCCTCTCCATTGAATGATCGATCAAACCCAGCAGTGATCGAGGAGTCTAAATGAAAGAGAGAAAGCGTCTATCTTTTTAACCAAGAAAAATCTTGCTTTTCCAAAAGGATGTCATGCTTCAACAATTTTATCCACACCACATAGCCTTCACATATAACAAAAGAATATTACTCTCCACACATTCCTACATCCTCATCTCACAACCACTTGGAGTATTTCACCTTATGGCTATGACACAAGTTTCAATTTTCTAATAAATATACAATAAAACCACAAGGAGATGATCTTTGACCACCATACCAAAAAGGAATGCACGAATGAGCCAACCAATGCTTGATTGCTTGTCTATTCCAAATATTGTAATCAGCTACTTGGAGCTTGCTCTCATCTGTTGATGTGCTCTAATAATGAAGCAGCCTTGCGCTTAGCTCTTGTTGTGCCATTCTGGACCAAATCTAACAAGGGTTCATAAGCTCCAAGTTCTCGGGCTGCAACAAGATGTTGTGGATCACTTGTACATAATGCAAGCAAAACAAAAACTGCATTTTCCAGGTTTCGAGGTGAGCCAACTCTGATTAATTCTACCAATATTGGGATTGCATCAGCATTGTCGATAGTTATTTTCCCCTCTTGATGACTTGCAATAATTGCCAGTATAGCAAGCACTTCATCAACCATCCCTGCACTAGGATCTACCAGCAAATGCATCAATGGGGACACAACACCAGCTCTCACAGACTTGCCTTGTTACCTTGATAGATTGATAAATTGAAGAGTGTTGTGGCAACATCTTTCTTGCCTCTCTGGCTCCCCTCACAAAGCAAGCCAACCAAAGCACACCAGATGCACCAATGGTTATCTTGTTCTCATCAACAACTGACAAACTAAATAGAGTTGTAGCAATATTTTCTCTTGCTTCAATGCTACCAACCTTGAGAACCTCAACAATAGGAGGAATTTCCCCAGCCATAACTATTGCACCCTTGTTGTTTTCATAAATGGAAAGGTTAAGAAGAGTTGTCATAGAATGCTCTTGTGTTCTAGCATCTAGTGTGGACAACAGATTAACTAACAAAGGAATGGCCCCAACCTCTGCAATACAAATACTGTTATCTGCATTTATTTTGGCTAGAAGACGTAGCTCACCAGCGGCTGATTTTTGGTCTTCAGGATTCCTACTCGATAAATTTTGTAGAAGAACATCCATAGTTGCTCGGTCACTAGATTTATCAAGCATAGATCCACATGCCTTTCCATATCTACTACAACCCAATCTCTTTGGTAGTTCAACTACATTAGTTTCACATCATTGTGCAATCAGACTTTGCAATACATAGTTAGGTGTCAAAACTACATGCGGCAACATCCATTGTGTTTTTGGACAAGTTCTATGTGCAGAATCTATTGATTTCTATATGCAAGACCATTCATATGTCTGTCATGTAGCCACAATAACAGGATCGTTCATTAGCTCCAGGGAAATCGGACAACGAAATTCGTCATGCATAATAGGAGAGTTGGATTTAGCTGTAAGACCACCATAAGTATTCAATCCTTTCTCACTATCAAGAGCATCCATCTCAGGATTCTCTGTCAAAAGTAAGTTCTTCAACCTACTCATAATACTTGAAATTTCCTCTAACCTCTCACCAGCGTCTCCACGTTTGATAACAATATCATGTAGTGCCAGTGATTCTTGCTTAAGATAGACAATGGTTTTGAGTTGTAACCTTTTTGCTAATCTTCTTAATATCGGTTGGTCAACATCTCTATCACTCCTATGAGACAAGACAATACTTAGATCTTTCTCGAGTTCCAAATCAGGTGTGTCAGCTCTTCCTTTAGCTCTTTTGAACTGGGCATGTACAAGTTCAACCTGTTCTCGAACTTCATTTGACAATCCAAGTTCTTCATAAGCCCGTTCACTTAAAGCCTGCTCCAACTAAATAGTTACACTGTGAAATTTGCCTGCAACTTGCTTTCTTTCTAGAGCTGTGAACAAATTGTTGCCCTCGTGGCCAATTTTGAGGATCTCCACAACATGTTTAAGAGTCAAGCGAAGAGATTGAAAGCCTATAGGGTATTATCCTTAAGTAGGGGATCCTTCATTTCCTTGAGTTCTTCAAACATGGCTGCTAATAATTTGAGCCTTCTCACCAGATTAGCGCCTTCTTTCTTCAGATAGTTCCTGCATTCCCCAACACCTGCAATCTCGTTCACCAATTCCATGTACGATTCCACCACCACCATAACATCCTTGCCATCTCCTCCTACTTCCACTAAATACATCTCCAAATCTGGCACCCCCACCCCCATAATTTCTGTTGCCACCTCTAACCGATGATCTATTGGAATCCCATTTCAACATGAGTGTCTGAGAAAACAAAACATCATAGAAATAGTCGCTTCCTTCTTCACGCGATCCAATTTCCCTGACCTATGACTTATTGAGCTTGCTCTGGACCTTAAACCATAGTTAGTATGAGGTCTTGCGCTCTAACATCGTTGGGTTTGTTGTCACTGTCAGCCGACTCGAACAACCACAATTAGTATGAGGTTCCTAGGCTCTAATGTTGTTGGGTTTTTTGTCATTGTTAGTTGACTCAAACAACCACGATTAGTATGAGGTTCTTGGGCTCTAATGTCACTAGGTTTGTTGTCATTGTCGGCCAACTCGAACAAACACGGTTAGTATGAGGCTCCTAGGCTCTAATGTTGTTGGGTTTGTTGCATCTTCTATGCATCTATCTATATATTCCCTCCATCATGTTGTCCTCTATCTAGCATGGAGGGTACGACACCGCCTTGAACATGGAAGACGACAAAGCCTAGTTCTTCACCTCGCCACACATACAAATATTTGAAAAAGGGTGTACACGTGTTATATTTTCACTAGCTATAACAACGAAACTAGAGTGTTGGGAATGGTGGGAATGAATAGTGTTTGCTGGTGAAACCTCACAAGAGAACACCTTTGGTGTAATTAAAAAGCGATTATTCAGTGTATCACTAGATATGGGGTTATTCGGATCACTAGATATAGGGCCCAGTCGCTCAAAATTACACCTTTTTGTTTGGTCATGTTTGTTAGTGTCGGTATCTTCATCCCTCCGTCAGTGATCAAATTCTCTTGTTGCATTGCATGTTAGGTGTCTCACCCAATCAGCTACATTCCATTAGGATCATGGATCATCTGACGGTAGTGGCTTATTATACATTTTCCCTCATGTGCTGGCCCATTTTCATTCATCTAGATCATCTGCAGTCAATTTTTGTCTTTAAATCTGTAAAAGTCATTTTTAGGGTTTTAGGTCTCATTAGGTCTAGGGTTTTTGTCAATAAGGTCTCAAAATGCTCAGTGATGGTCAGCAGACACATGGGGAAGTGAAATAAAGTTCCAGCAACTATAATTTCCATAACCACTCACTTAGTGATTGATTTTTCCTCAAAACCCTGTTTTGATGAAAAACAGAGTATTTTATGTTTTTATGTATAAATTTGATGTATTTCGGTTCTTTTATATGTAAACAGCTTCAATGGCAAGCCTGGTCACCTTGCCAAGCTTCAGCAAATCCATCCCCTACAAGGCAAACAAAAAATCAAATCATTCAGTTCATCAAAGGTAAAAATGAAGTTAACTGCCCAAAAATAGAGTTTAAAAAGTAAGTCACAATACAAACATTACAAAAGTGGGTTTAATGAGTGAAAAATCAAAATCTCGTGTATATAACTCCTTGGTCATGTTCAAAGAGCTCATTTGCATTCAAAGGAGAAATATTGAGAAAGAGAAGGTCGTGTTGGAGAAAAGGAGCAAGATTGAAGCAAAACTGTGCAAGTTCAGGGGCGTGGCGCATTGGGTCGTAGGCGCAGCGCATTGGGCCGCCCTCCACAGCGCAAAAAATACACTAGCGTGATGCATAGAGCAGGCGCGGCGTGTTGGGTTTGTGGCGCGGCGCATAGAGCTGCAAGCCCGATTTCACCCATAAACTCTCTCAAATTTCCAAATTTGCTCAATCCTATGGTTTGCAAGGCAAGAATCAGAAACTTGAAGGCCAAGTTGAAGAAGGCATCAAGGAGGTGAAAAGAGCATGATAGACTTCAGATCTTGGCTGAGCCTTCCTTGGCCCAACACAACTCTTAATGGAGGACACTCGGCCCAAATTTCAAAAAAATTGGGACACTTTTTGCAATTTTGGAATTTTTGCCTTAAAAAACAGGCTTTTCTGCCCAATGCGCCACACCACCTGGTACTCACTTTTGATGGGTACCTCATTTTGAGGAAAACTCAACATATTTGGATTTGTCATGAAAAAATATGCATGCTCACAAATGGCCAAGAAATTTTGACAGGTTTTGGGCTTCTAAAAAGGTCAAAAACACCCCAGAAATGACCTTTTTGCCCATTTTTTGACACACAGGAAGAAGTCTTGGGAGAACTCAGTTTTGGAGGGGAAAATGGAGGCCAAATTCAAAAATTATACTTGTTTTGGAAAGTAGACAGGAAGACCTTTCCAACAAGCACACTTGGAGCAAATTTGGACACCGGGAAGGCCTCCAAAATCAGTTGCAAAAAGGCGCTACGCATAGGGAAATCGGCGCGACGCATTGGAGGAATTTTGCTCATTTTTGGTCAAAAACTCTGTTTTTCGCCTAGTTTTTTCACAGTTTGACTTTTTTCCTTCTAATTGTCAAACTCATGATGTAATTTAATGTGACATGATGGATTTTGATGTAATTATGCTAAATTTTCACTCATAGAGGTAGATTCATCCATGAAAAGGTAGTTTGCAACTGAATGAATCAGTTCCCTAGTTTTTAGAGGCAAGCTATTCCACTGCCTACTTTTTAGTTCTCAGTTTAGAATTTGTTGGAATAGCTCCTAAACTCATGAGCTCGACCCCTAGAGGCTAGGATGAGTTGTTGTTTGCCTATATCTTGTGTTTTTTCAATCATTAGCATGGTTGGACTTTTGGGAAAGCTTGGAGCTTCATTGTATACTCATTTCAACAGTTTGGCTAAGGAATAGACCAGTGGTTTGCAGCACTTTATGGGATTCATGTGGCATCTTGCTTTGGTATTGTGTTTTCTTCTGTAATTGTAAGTCTACATGTGTTTTATGTATGCCATATCTCTCTTTATTTCATCTTAACTAAATCAAACAAGGATAAAGGTAGAATACATTGAAAGTGCAGTGCTCTACCTAGGGTTTGCTTAGTTATCTATGTTTTCAGCTGTTTGAAAAGGATCCCTGAGTTTTTCATGCCCTTTTAAACTCCTCATCTGTCTAAAACCTCTCCATATCATTCAATTTGAAGTACCAAATCACTTGCC
Organism: Pinus tabuliformis; assembly: GCA_031772625.1. Lineage (NCBI taxonomy): Eukaryota > Viridiplantae > Streptophyta > Pinopsida > Pinales > Pinaceae > Pinus > Pinus tabuliformis. The sequence continues at coordinate 384,938,161 of CM062820.1, forward strand.
TACCTTGCCCCATAGAGATCTCTGCAAAACTGAGCCTCATTCCTCAGGCCCAAATCTGCCTTTCACATTTGAGCCAACAAAACATCATCAAATTCAATCAAACACCTCTGTACGCATACCTAGCCTAAAATCAATCATTACATTAGTCATCTCAAACTTCATTGGCTATCTTTTCTGAGATTGACAAGGAGAGAGCCCTCTCCCGACCTGGTAGGGCTAGCTACCAGGTTAAGCGTGGTTTGATGTTACCCTAAATCCTACCTTTCTCAGCCTGAGGTAGATTTAGGCACTAACAATGTTGAGTAAAACTGCTATGAATGTCTCTTGTTGTTTGATTATTAGTTTTAGTTAGAGTAAAATTGTTATGAATGTTTCTTTTTATTTGGTTATTAGTTTGAGTGGTTTAACGAGGTCACAATTTTTCTTGGAAAACAGTGGAAATTTTGACAAGATTTTGATAAAAATTCCCAGAAATTTTGTGAAATCTAGGTTATAACTGTCAAGCTTCAGAATTTTGGGTGTCCCAAAGGTTTTTTATGGTGTTGAACCCATTTCCACCATATAAAACATAAATAAATAAATAAATTGAAATACTTTTATGGTTGAATTTTTTGAAAAAAAAAATGATTGAATTTCGGTAAAAAAAATTTCCAAATAAAATTGTGAACCTCATACATAAATAATTTCTATATAAATAAATAGTTTCTAATATACATCAAACAATATCATCTCTTTTTAACTAAAAGTTTTTTATAACTTGCAAAATCATCCCGTAAAAATATTATTTACAGGAAACCAATATTAATATTTTACAATTAAATATTTTCTAACAATTTTAATATTAATATTCTACAATTAAGTATTTTCTAATAATTTTGTTCAACTTTTAGAAAAAAGAATGAGGTTTTAAATATTATTGTATTTTATTTAGTTGTTTTATTTCCTTTCCCTTTTTTATTGGATTTTATTTTTCCTCGTCTCTTCTCCTTAATTTTTGTAGTGTCCTTCATTGAGCACTGTCCAGTATGTGTATGATCAATTTAACATTTTTTTTTTTTTTATAACATTGAAAAAATAATAATATAGTATTAATTTAATATTCAAAATGAGATTTAAATTTAATTTAATTATAAATTTATAATATCTTAAAACTTATTTACAAAATAAATCATTGATTTTATAAGTAATTTTTTAATAACTAAAATTTATAAAATTTAAATATAATTTAAAATAAGTTGGATGTATGCTTGAAAATGTTTTTTCATTTTAACTTTTTTCATATTGATAAATATATATGGTTTCTATTTACATTTTGTTGTATGGATATAGATTGTAAAACTGTGTAGGGAAGTTATTAAACTTATGTTTTTCAAATATAAATAAATAGAAATATTTTTTTTAATGGTGCATTATTTTGTTTTATTAAAAAGCAATTGCAATTTCTCTATAGTTTGATGTTATAGATTAAATTTTATTATTTTTTATTAATATTTAAAATTATTTATCTGTAATATGATTGGTTTTGTTCTTATTCTGTAATTATTGTTTTAGGTACTCCTGTCATAACTGCACAGTTTATTTGTCCCTCATTATGCCACTACCGCAAAATACCAAGAGCTTTTGGTGTATGTCTTTAACGACTTTGTCTGTGAACTGAATATTTTGAATTCATTGCAAGAGTTGGTGAGCGAGTAGTTTCCAACCGTTGTCATCAGATAATTGATTCAACTATGCACATGACCATAACTTGCCGCCAAACTGTGATGATATGTAGTGATCACAGTCTTATTTTGGATGGACAAGGTCAATCTAGCCTTCTAAATGTTTTTTTAATCTCTTCTTTGAGCTCACTTTCATCTAATTTTCTTCAAGAACCTTGATCGAGATGTTTGACCTCCTTGTATATATCCGAAAGCAACGATCGATATTCAATTTATGAGATATTGGCAACCAAACTCGATAAAAGAAACCACCTTGACTGACCTTTTCATTGTTGAAAACATGTTCTAGTAGAAGAGTTTTGCATGACCCTCCTGTGCCCACAATGACAATGCTTCAGGATCTCCTTTCTACAATATAAGAATAATAATTTCATTAATATATTCTTCCATCCCTACTGTGTATGTTTTTGTAACATGATCCTAGGATGGTTCCTTGTCTTCTGACTTATTGGATTTCTTAAAAACACCACCCATAGCCAACATGGACTCAAAATTATTGAATTGTTGACAAGTCAAGAAAGCATAGGTCTCTGTCTTATTTCATAAGATAAAATTTTGTCTTTCATCTTTACACATGTTTATTATTGTAATTGATGTAGTTTCACTCAACCATGCTTCAATTGTATATCTTAAGTTTACATACGAAATGTTTCTTACCCCCATTTATGGAACACTAGAAGATAACATAGCTTTCTGTCTAATCATTACATGAGAGTCTTTGATCTTTTTGTGGTGGGATTATTATTTTATGGAATATTGTAATTACTTTGTTTTTATTATTATGCAAATTTATAACAAAATACCTCAATTTACCAATCAGTAAAACCTAAATTGATTGGATTCTAAACCTTAACACTAACTTGAATTCAATATTTTTACTTTATTTTAACTATATTTAAAGTAAGCAACAAATACTAGCTACTATGTAGTACTTGCTACTTTATTCCCATTATATGTTTCTCTAATCCAATCAAGTAGAGACATCATATCATAAAAACCATAATGAACTTTACAAAATGGTGGCAATGCCCCACCAAACCAAAATCCCTTTAGAAAGGTTAATTTACCATAAAAGACCATAATGATATTTGAAAATTAGAAAACTTGGACAATTTCCCACTAAACCAAAACGCCTATAGAAATCCAAATTACAATGATCTTGGGTGCCCTACAAAATCCTCCTTTGAGACAAGTGCCTTCCAAATCCTTTTATGGCACAATTATCCTCTAGATTCGGTTCTACCTTAATCATTCTCAGTTGTCCAACATGACTTGCAATGACCTTTCCAACTAAAGACATGCCCACATAAGAGGGGTGGCCTTTTAATAGTTGCCTTTTGTTTTCCACATGGTGGGATTGTTTGTTATATCCTCCTATATAATTTTTTTTTTTTATTAAAAAAATATTTAATAACCTCAAGTGCGTGGAGTGAATACATAGACAATAGTGAGAAAAATATGTTATCTTGAGATATGTCTTGTTGGACATCTGAGATTAAAGAGATTCCCTTTTTTAAGGTGTTTTATACGAAAATAATTTAATAAAATAATTTATTTTTTCCTTTACCGAATATCATCAGGGAAATTTTTAGGGGTTAATATTCACAGGTGGGCTAATGTAGTGTAACATTATTTGCACCTTAAAAATCGCCAAAATTTTATATAGAGACTATATAAAATTATTAGAAAATTGAATATTTTTACAACAATATCACTAAACATTTTAGATATTGCATATTATGGACTAGTGATATTCACCAAGGTTTTTAAACTTTAAGATCAATTTACATCCTTAAAATTTTCCCTAGATATCGTTATTCATGTACAATGAAATTGCTTTATGTAATTAATTTAATTGTTTAAACACTTATAATAGAATTTTTAAAAACAATCACAACATAAATTTATCTTATGAATATTGCTACACTAGTCATTGAAAAAAAAATATTTAAAACTTTTCAATAACACAATTTTTCATAAAAAAAATAATAATTTAAAAGAGTATTTTTCCATAAGAATTAGAGGCCTAATGATTTGTGTATATGCATTATGATGCAAAACACCATGTGCAAAAGAACATGGATATAACATTATTTTTTTAACCAAAAATGAATATTTAAATTGAATACTACTTATTCAACATTGGATTTCTGATAATATAGGTGTTTTATTCAACTTATAGATCTTCTTAATACATTGGTGCGATGTTATTGTTATTTTCCACTTGCGACAGATAATATGGTGATCGAGTTGGATTCTAATTTGAATTAAAATTCAACCAACCGAAACTTAGTAACCAAATGAAACGATTTGATTCCAATCAAGTTAACACATGGTGAAATAAACAATATTTAAATTAAATCTTCTATTCTTTGATTTGAACCTAAAAACCCATTGAAATGCCTTTCATATCATCTATTATAGCATGTATAAGATGAAGATATTCTATTGAAATCAAATCTTGAAAATTTATTTATTAAAAAAAACATCCCCAAGCACAATTCCAATATAGACCACGACTATTGGCGTAATTATGAAAAGTTTCCTCACCCTCACAATTAAAAAAATTTGAAACAAATTTTATTTAAAATTTGACGAGTGATTTTTATTTTTATTTTCTATACTGCTAATGATTGTTATATTACTTGAATTCCAACCACCTGTTATACTATTTGAATAATATTCATAGTGCATCTTTTCCATAAGTCAAAGTCAAAGTCTGGAAAAACTAAAATGATTATTCTAGTGGCAACACATATGCACCATAACCCAACAGTCACCATGCAAACAATGTATACCATAAATGTAAAAAAAATTACATACAACTAAAAAAAATTCATGATCACTTGTATAATGCCTTAATCATCTGCTATAATTCAAACAACTCAAATACTAATCAATTATCTCTTTGTATCCCTTATTTATAACTAGTAAGTTTGATCAACCATAAATGTTCTAACAATGATTCAACCACTAACTAAACTTGACTCAATATCACGTTTGACATTGGCTCTCAAGGTTATTATAGTTTGTTATAATAACAAATTCGTTTTTCTTCATATATATCCTTGGAAAATATTAGCTAACACAGGAGCTTCTTGAACTTCTTCCTTTGTTGAGATATCTTTGAGGTATACATGTATGTTTCAAAGTGGCTACACAATTCATTGACTACCTAGTAAACATAGTTAACTTGTAGGTTAATATTCATAATATGTTTACCATACTGCAAAGATAGCATCATGATCGCCACAATATTTTCAAACGTCAAACCTCCAAGTTATGCAACTTCCTCTTTATAATAATGCTTGGACAATATTTGTTAGAATTTTTCGAAAACTAAATTGTAGAATTTTATAAGGACCATGTCATAAGTTAAGCTTTATATTGATTAGTAAAAGAATTTTATTGATTAGTAAAAGAATTTTATTTCCAAACATTTATCTTATAGGACAATAAAAGTAAATACCAAAATTTACGTTCAACCTTCCTAAAGTGTGGACCATGTGTATAGAGCTAACTTTCTTAAGGAGTTGGTGTCTAATAAACTAATAAACTAAAATTACATACTAGAAAATTCAAAATCCAAGGTAGACTAGTTTCATTTTATTTATGGGAAAAAGAAGACTCAAACTCTAATGATACAAATAGGTTTAAGAGACAAGCCATCAATTAATATTATTAGCAAATAAATCCAACTCTTCAATAGATCCTAATAGATGCATGAGTTGTACCTATTAGAATGTATATATCTCATTACAATTCATCCTATGTATGTATTTTTCCCTGGATTATATATATTATTTCCCCATTGCAAAAGAATTAGGGGGCAATATTATGGTGCATATTCACATGCTCTCAAGGCAAAAACAATAAACAAACTCAATTATTGTATGAAACTACTCAAATATTGTGCTAGGCATGTGCACCATACCTTAGTGATCTCATGACCACTATTGAAAAAATACATTGGAATACTTCTCACTCTTTTTGCTTCGAAGGGGAATATGGGAGTTATCTCGAGAAAACTTCTTGTAAAAATTAAAAGTTCTAGCTAATTCTAATTTGGTTTAGGTACCCTTATAATTCTTAATTCCCACGATGATAACATTTTCCTTTTATACAATTACATTAAGTATTGATTTTTTTTATGCGTGGGTCCTATAAATTGCAAAGGAGGACTACTCAAAGTTTAGAGGATAAGTAATGAATTAATTACAAGCCACCCTTAATGATAAATGTGATCCCTTTTCAAACACAAGTCTCATCTTATTGAAAAATATTAACTAATTTCCATGGTTCTACATTCTCAGAATTGAACTTTTATCCTTTGACTAGAACAACCAACTAACATAACCTACAAGTGAGAATATAAATTCATCATTTATATTCATTATGGACATTGTCACCAATTGCTTTGTATAGGAATTCCATTAAATGTGTTCAAAATTTCAAATAAATTTCAAATTTACCTTTGTGGAGGATAATGGGTGGCAAAGAGATAAACAGACACATTCACCAATCAAGCTAAGAGCAATGGATGCACATTCACTAATTCCCGTATTTATTTGAAAAAATTACGATGGGTGACCCACAAGGTGAGCTACTTGATCGAATCAAACCCTACTCCAATAGTTGTTGCAACTACGTCTTCACTTTGCTTACTTCTAAAACAAACTATATGTAAAGCTCAATGTTTGGCAATGAAGAATTTGGAAATAATTGGAATTTGTGGTCCACTTCTCTCTTGACTAGTAGACCTTTAGGTTCCTAGAACACTCCCCTATATAGCTATAGCAACCCTTTCAGTTATTGTTTATGACATTTATTACATCCGTGTGGGATGCTTTTACCCGTCACTAAATTGATTTCCTCTCTTAAAAAAAACACACTTTTACTAGATCTAATCAACTTCTTAACTTGAAACTAATATCTATTAGGTCGATAAGCCTTTCTTTTGAATCATGTCACTTCACATTTTTGTCTACACTTCTCCTTTCCATGTGACATGTAGCACACATTTTTTGTCTACACCTCCTCTCCATGTGAAGGTATCTCTCTGTCATGAAAGCGTTCCAACCCACTTCCCCATCTGGATCCAATGGCTGTGGATAAAATCAAGATTCAAAGGGTATCGCTTCCGAGACCCTACATTCAACGGCGTTTTAATCTGCTCGTTGCCATTTTATAGAAAAATTGGAACAATGGTTATTATTCGGGCTCGTTCTCTGGAGGCATTCTTGCGCGAAGTATATTGACTGAAGATTTTTGTCCGATGAAAAGTAAATCTAAAGGGACATAATAGGTAGCATACACTACAAAGTTACAAACCATAATCGCCCAGTTCTAATATATTCGTGTTCCTACACAGAAGATACAGGCTATTGACTTTGGGTGAACTGTTGCTAGGAAAAGCCATCAAGAAATACATGATGTAAAAATCAAAAGAAGGTTGCCTCTATAGGTCTGGTGACATTTGGAAAGTGGTTCCATAAGGTAGAGACTATCGAAACATCAAACAAAAGGAAATAATTATTCTACCGATTTCTAGGCATCGAATGCAGACAACAATAGTAGAGGTGCAAACCAGGAAAGGAAGAGAGGATGCACACTAAGTGTTTGTCGAATAAACTGTACAAAAACTGAAGTTACAACCCTGTTTGTGCAATATTTTTATAGGACTTCTGATGGACCTACACATGCACGTTAACCAATTCCTTGAAAACTTGTCAAAGCCTCCAGTTTTGCTTGAACCTGTAGTAAAAATGGATGAAGTTCAATGGGTACAACTTGAAACTGGGGTCCATGAAAAAACCATGGAGTCAAATTTTTCATTTTCGATAGCCCAAGTAAATATTTTTTTTGCAGAAAATGGAATTTTTGGAAGCTGAAAACAACAAGCTTCGTTCTGAAATACACACCCTCTCTACCAAAGTTTCGGAGGTGGAAGAAAATAATTTATCCCTTAAGAATATATTACATGAAATAAGAGAGAAAGAAAATCTCCATCCTCCAAATGATACGTTGCATGCAGAAATTCTAAACCTTAAAAGAAAGTAGGAAGAAATCAGATCCCAACATGCCACCTTCAAATAAGAAACTGAGACACACATCAATTCTTAGGCACAGGGGGTTCGAGAAAATTATAAAACTCCTACCCCTCTTGCAGTAGTTGAGGAGGTGTTGCAAGAAAAACATGTGGAAGAACGCACCAGATGAGCAAAAGAATTGAATCTCAAGGTGAGAGGTCTCCCCTTACCTCACTCTCTCTGAATCCTATGGAAGTGGGGGCTAGGTTCCTTAAGGATACCCTTAACCTCCCTAATATAGTTCTGGACAAATCCTGGTTAGGCTACAACTCCACTCTCTTCCTCAGGTTTCGGACTGCATCCGATCGAATCCACACCCTCAAGGCTAAGTGAAAGTTGTTTTCTCTCCCCAACGAGATTTTCTTGGATGAGGAGCTCACTCGAGCATAGGTTGTGAAACTTAAAAAATCCAGAGAACAGCTTATGGCAGCACGACAGGCAATGAAATGAGCACTTATCAAGAATTGTCAGGCAGTCATTCGAGACTCCTTCCCACCTGAGTGGGAACCTCGAACTAGAGGTTCCAAATGACAGGCCTGCTTGGGGAGATGAAAAGGTACATGCATATCTATCCATTTTTGGAATGGAAATGGATCTTTCTAGTCATCACCACGACTTTTATATGACTCTCTCGAATCAACAGACATCCTCTTCGTGACCAAGACTCATGTAAGGCTTGTTTGACCTCTCTTAGATATCACAGGTTACCATTGGTTCTCATTTTGCAAGCAGGAGACGAGGAGCTCGAGAGGGGTCAGAAGATCAACTGGATTTGCTTATTTGTCTAGTGACTCACTCCAAAATAGGGTATCTATGGTAGTTGAAGACAAGTTTTCCAAGTTTATGTGGATTCACATTAGCGTTAGAGTCTCTCGTTCGAGGGACATTTACATTGTAGTATGTTAATTTCCCCCAGCCTCTTCACCATTTTCCATCCATAATGGCTCAAATGGGGACCCCTTTATAGAATTTTACACCGGAATCACCTAATAATATTTTGTTGGGGAAGTCATCCTCCTAGGTGACTTCAGTGCTTGTACTAGAGATCTCCATATCCTTCTCCACAATCGATTAGAGGATGTGTTTTGTACCCAGGGGATAGATCCAAATTCAGTTGGGCTTCACCGAATGTCAAATGATGCTTTGGGGCCCAAAATATTTTGTGGTAAGCATCTATTTCAGTTGGGGGAGTCACAGGATTTTTAAATTCTAAATGGTCTTCCCTGTTTCCCAAACTCTCGCATTTTCACGTGTCGGCCATATGGCATGAGTGCAAGTGTTGTTGATTATGTCCTTACTAGCCTGAACTTGCTCCCTTTTATTCGCCATCTCTCTGTCTCCCCCATCCCCCTTGCTGATCATGCACTTATTTCCTACTCTCTCCAATTTTACCCTCCCCTTCCACCCCATCCTTCCTCTTGCACCCCCCCCCCCCCCCCCAGAACCACCTTTCTATTTGACGAAGGTGACCCTGACATCTTCTCCTCTACCTTACGCAAGATGCTCCCATCAAGACCCGGTTCTCTTTGCTTAATTCTACTTCCACTAAATACACCCTTCTTTCATCTGCCATTTGGGAATCAACACTAAAATCCTTCCCTCACTCCACTTGTTCCACTTCCACCTCTCGAAAAGTTGGATTTGCCCCATGAAAAAAAGGTACAATGACGAATGCAAGACTCTACATCGAGAACTTCGATGTGATTTCATCCACTCTCAATCCCTCTAATCTGACCTCAAATCTTCTTACCATCGTCTCCTTCATTGCAATAAGTGAATTTTTGTCTCTAATAGAACATGGGAACTTTCTTCTCTCCTTGCCCACTTCCCTAAACAGTTCTGGCATACCATCCTTCCCTGACTCTCCCCTCTTCCATCTATCCTCAACCCTACATCCATGTTCTCTCAGACTTCGAACCTTTATGATATTTTGGGGTAGGGCCAAGTTCATGTTACCTCCCCACCCCCTTTTTGTCACCTATGCTCAAACAAAGATATTAGAGAGGTCATTTGGGTGATGAACAACAACAAATAAGTTGATGAGGAAGGCTACTAAGAAGAGTTCTTTAAACATGATTTTCGTGCTTTGGTTAGTTACTTGGTTGATCTCTTCAACCATGTAGTCCATGAAGGTTTTCCATCAGCATGGTCACACCACATCATCCATCCGATCCACAAATCAGGCTCCAGCTCAAATCCCAATAACTACAAAAGATCATGTTGGGCCACATGTTCTCGAAGTTGTATGCTATTGTTCTACATAGGAAGCACTCCAGTGACCTTGAGCAGAGACAACTCAAATCTAGGGGACAGGCAGGTTTTCGACTAGCTCATCAGACCATTGACCACATCTTCACCCTCCGCGCCATGATTGAGGAGGCATGACATCTCTCTTCGAAAGTCTACTGTTGTTTCGTAGATTTTCGGAAAGATTTTGACTCTGTTCCGAGGGAAGCCTTACTATAGAGACTCAAAGATATTGGCATCTCGATGACCCTATTGATAACTATTACAGGCCTGTATGAGTTTGTCCTTGGTCGTTGATGACGCTCATCAATGGTAAATTATATGGACCTTAATTCCACTCTCCAGCTTACTAAAATAAACTTTTCGCACATTTCTTTACACATTTTGTTATTTTTTTCTTAATGATAAGGGTAAAGATGAAATGTCATGTCTTGTGGTCTAATTTTCCTTGATTGAAAGTTTTGGAGAAAATTTTGGCTAATTAAAGTGTAGGAACTCGAATTAGACAAGCAAGAGGTATTTTAGGAGATGGATCTCCCTCCTTAAATCCTCACTCACTCGAAGATTCCTCCACCAGATCTCATCCGCTCGGAGTTACAAGCAGTCAAGCCATTAAGATCATTGGTAGCCAAGTCAGTAATAGTTGAAGACTAATTGATCTCGAGTTTGGGAGCCAAGCCTCCCTAAATTTAAGGAAGTTGTTGGTAAATTCAGTTGTATAAATAAGAATACCTAGAGCCTCATTGGAATTCGACTTTTTTTATTGTAGCCAAGAGGAATTTTCGAGCTAAGGCATTGTGACTAATGACTCTTGTATATTTTTTATACTTTAATGAAAATGAGAAGCATTCACTTGATCCAGCATGGAGTTGAATCAAAGGACTGAAGTTCTTGGGTTAGGGTCGAACCCTAGCAGTAGAGGTTCCTCTTTTTGTACATGTATGCTTAGATTACATTCATATTTAGTTCCTGAAGTGATTTTGGTCTTGTTAATTTGTAAGTATTTGGATGATTAATTAGTTTGATGCCATTTGTGTATAGTTAGATCAGTGGTATCATAGTGACATAAGACACTCCAGAAAAGCTGGTGATAGCGGTTTTCACCTCATCTCCCTTATGGGATCATGACTTGAGGGTTCTGTTCAGACAACCCAAAAATAGATTTCTTTCTTTACTGCATAATCTAGGTTTTCTTGAGGAGTAGATCATTGTCTTTAAGTTTTTTAGGATGAGTTACAATTGTCTTTGTTGATCTCTTAAGTTTTGAATTGGTTTTAAAGCACTTCCATTCATGAACTTAGTCACTAGATGGTAATAAATTATTTTTCTTCCATTAATAAATCTTTCCCATGTATAGATGAATTCGTGCATAAATGATGACAAGATAGTAATATGTTGTTGCAGGAGATTCTAAATTGCAGGGAGACCGCATCTCATTTGCCTCATCCAAGCGTTATCCACCCATGTTTCCAAAGTCCACTAAACCCTAAATCTGAATTCTTGTTTTGTAAACAAAATTGCCATTTCCATTTAGAAAATCCAACCATCTTAATGCATTTGATTGAGCCCTGGATAGTGTTCACCTCCTCCACACCTTATTCCCCCATCATATATATTTACCACACTTTAGTTCACCTTCCTTACCATCTCCTAAGCTTTCATCTTGTTCCTGTAGTAAAATAGGGCATCCTGTAGTAGAACTAGGAAATCCTATATTAGTACAATAGGAAACCCTGTAGCAGCCTGTTTTGGGTCTGAATTTAGCAAAATTGTCATTTAAGATTGGATTAGGCCTCCACTTGGCTTCCATACCCTTAAGAACAATCTAGACCTCTTCCTCCATACCTGTCTCCCCTTCCAAAGAACAAGTGAAGATTAGAATTTGCATTCATAAAATGGAAACATCAAAAAAGAGCTTTTTCTTTAATTTCTAAACTAGCACATGCATGCAATAGTTATAATGCTCCCTAGATCAGATTCCATGCTTAGTTAGTTTATATCATCACATGTTATAAATAAGGTTAAGCTAGGTTTCTTTTGCAAGAAAAATGTGTCAATGAGTAGCTAAAGGATTTCATGTCACTTTACAAGCATCTTCTAATTCAACCTTTCATTCCTTAAAGTAGGGAGCATTCCTTTTCTTTCATTAAGGGTAATTTTCCCTTCTCCATTTGGTAGTCAGACTTCTTCTATTCAATAGAAGGTTGGGTTGAGAAACCCTAGTGGTCTATCGCCCCTGTTGAAAAGTGAAAAGAGTAGACTATTACATCTATTCGTGTATACATCACTGTCACCTCCAAGTTTGTATGAACCCCGGTTTGATGAAGTGAAGTTGGTAGCCCCAGGAGTTGCAACATTCTTGCTGCAATACTGGCACTCATCACTTTTTGGCGCCATTTCTAGGGAGGTGTATGAGTATATGTGATTTCTTCTTTCTTTCTTTCCATATTTCTTTCTCATTCTGCAAATAGTTCCATTCATTAGACAGTTGCAATCTGGTTTTACTTTTTTTCCAATTCTGCAATTAGTTCCATTCAGCAAGCAATTTGGTTTTTCTTTCTTTCCATTTTGCAAGAAGTTCTAAAAATCCCTAATGAAAAAAAACAAACTTCTTTCATGCCTCGTAGTATTAGAGACAACTTAGGAAATTTTTTCCAAATACCCCCACCACATCAAACAACCAACCTTCCCTCTTCTTCAGTGGTTGTGAGCTAGAGGACCCATTAGGCGAACAATCAGATATTTTTGAAGAGCCTCTAGTGGAGGAAGAAGAGACCATTCCACCAACTTACACCATGGCTGAAAATAGAAATGGGATTGGAGATAGAGAAGGAGTTGAGAATAGATTTGAGGGTGATTTTCCCATCAGAGAAACTAATGGGGATGTTAGGATGAAAAACATAAGCCCCTCTTCTCTTACTCACTTCCATGGCCTGACCTGAGAAGACCCAGATACTTTTTTGTTTGATTTTGCTTTCATATGAAGAACTTATGATTACACCTCTGATGATCAAAAGTTGAAGTTGTTCCCATCCACTCTCAAAGATGCAACCTTGTACTGTTTCATGGGTTTACCCAGGGACAATATCACCACTTGGGCTTAGATGCAACAAGCCTTCCACAATAAGTATAGGGACTACTCCTGGTTCAAAGATACCAAAGAGGAAACTTTTAGAATGACCTTGGGATATGATGAATCTTTAGAATATTATGAGGAAAGATTCCAACTCAGCTACAAAAGGGTCAAGTGCACCCTTGATCCTCAATCGCTTAACCTAGTCTTTCTTATGGGGATTAGGGAAGATCTCCTAGAAAACATAAACCTATTGTCAGGAGGGGAAATCTATCAGTTATTCTATGATGATATCAAGACATTTTTCACTAATCATTCTAGGGAAGCTAGAAACAAGTGTAGGGCTAGTCAAGCTTTGGGCAGTTCATCCTCCTCCAACAAATCCATAAAAAATGAAACTAGGAACATGTAGGAAGAATTTAAGAGTAAAATGCTGCATACCCTTACTCTACAAATGGACACCATGCAGATCAAGAGGAAGTATGAGGAAGCAGAGAGAGCCTTAACTATATTCTGCCCTAGATGCACGAGGAGGCACCCTAGGAAAGAATGTCCATTAAATCTTATAGAAATATGCCTGGGCTGTGAGGAAAACCACTTCACAGAAAAGTTCCCTTCTCTGTCTGGATTAAAAGTTGTGTATTATGGAATTGAAGGGGTGACTGAACAACTTTTCTACATAAACCAAAGGAGGCCTCAAGGACCTCGACCATACTAGCAAGGCATGCAAGGGACATCCTATTCATATCACAACCCTAACCAGAATAAATCCAATCCCCCTTGGTTCCCTCCTGCTCATCCTTCATGGTCCACACCTTCTCCCTGGTCTTTTTCACCTCAATACCATTCCCAACTTTCCAACCAACCATTTCATCCATATGCTTCTCCATAATCTCAGTGGAATGCACCATCCCAAGGGTGAACGCCCCCATACAACCAAGCTCCAGATTTACTGCCTCCACCTCCATCTCAATCATAGCTCCTACACCCTGCTCCACCTAAACAACCTCAGATGCCTTCCCAACCAAATCCGAACCTGAACAATAGACATGCACAACAGGTCTACAGTGGAAAAACATCCTACCCTGACTATGCTATGGAAATTCAAGAAATTAACCTCAGGTCTGGAAGAGTGATTTTGGATAATCAATCTCCATCTCCACCTGAGGAGTGTGAAGAGGAAAAGGAGGAATGTGCCCCTCAAGCAAATCCACCTCCTTTTCCTCAGAGATTAACCCATCCTATCCAGCACACCCCAGAAAAAACTGAACTTCTGGGTGAGCTGAAAAATTTGTGTGTTAAAATCCTGCTTCTCCAAGCTATCAAAGATGTCCCCATCTACAACAAGTTAATCAAGGAGAAGTGTTTCAAACATACAGGAAGGCGAAAGAAAGACACCCCTACCATTAATTTCATTGGACAACTGTCTGACTTAATGCTAGGGCGAGTGATTTTCCCAAAGTATCTAGATCCTGAAAGTCATGTAGTAGATGTACACATCGATGGCACCATTTTCCCCCATACCTTGATCGATCTTGGGGTTTCCATAAATGTGATGACTAAAGAGACTATGCTTAAAATGAACCTCCAGGGATCATTAGAAAAGACCACAATAGTCTTGTAGCTTGCGAAAAGGTCCACGGTAGCTCCTTAGGGAGTTGTTGAGGATGTGATGGTCTCCATTGATTCCTGGGAATACCTTGCTGAATTCTTAGTTCTCCAACCTAAGACCAAGTTCAATGGTTATCCTCTCATCCTTGGGAGGTCATGGTTAGCCACTACCAAAGCTTACATAAGTTGCAGGGCTGGGAATATGACCATTAACAATGGGAATCTATCCAAACAATTGGTCTTGTATCCTCCTGCTCAACCATCTCTGGAGCATGACTTACCTTTATGGTTATAGGAGGAGGAAGAAGATGAAGTCTACTCTTCCCCAATCTGTACCCTAGATGCTATTATAGGAGAAGGGAAACATGATGAAGATGACCTAATTGATCAAATCCTCTGGAATCAACCCCCCAACACCATGTCTCTTGAGGAGTTAGTGAAGGAAGCCAAATATAACCCTTGGATTGATCTATGCTTAGCTGACTCAAGCCCTACTCATGTTAGGATGATAAAATTTGACCCAGAAAGAACATTGAAAATCAACCCCTCTCTTTGTACATCAGGAAGAGGAGCTATGTGACATGCTAAGAAATCACTTGGATGCCTTTGCTTGGAGTTACAAGGAAATGAAGGGAGTGCACCCTTCGATGTGTACTCACCACATTTACATCAAGGAAGGATGCAAGCCACTCTTCCAACCTCAGAGGAGAATGAACCCATCCCTCAAGGATATAGTTAAAGAAGAACTGCAGAAGTTATTGGATGCAGGGTTCATTTACTGCATCTCAGATAGCGAGTAGGTGTCTCCTCTGATTCTGGTTCCAAAGAAAAATGGAAAGTGGAGGATCTACGCAGATAACTGAGAGCTAAACAAAGCCACAAAAAAGGACCATTTCCCTCTACCTTTCATTGACCAAGTATTAGATGGTCTGGCAGGAAAGAAGTTCTTCTCTTTCTTGGATGGATTCAGTGGTTACAATCAAATCCAGATCAGCCCAGAGGACCAGGATAAAACCACCTTCACTTGTCCTTAGGGTACCTTTTCTTATAGGGTCCTTCCTTTTGGTTTATGCAATGCCCCTGCCACTTTCCAAAGGGCAGTCTTGAGCATCTTTGCAGAGCTAGTCCATGATTCTATGGAAATTTATATGGATGATTTCACCCCCTATGGGTGTGATTTCCTAGAGGCTCTCTCTAACTTGGGAAAGGTATTAAACAAATGCATTGAAATGAACTTATCCCTTAGTCCCAAGAAGTGTGAGTTCTTGATGACTGCAGGGACTATTCTAGGTCACTCAATATCCCAGGAAGGACTGCAAGTAGACCCAAATAAGATAGCTTTCATAAAGAGGGTCCCTAATCCTCAGAAACAGAGGAATGTCAGAAGTTTCATAGGCTTAGCTAGATACTATAGGATATTCATAAAAGAATTTAGAAAGCTATCCTTACCTTTGTTTGGACTATTGCTAAGGATTTCAAATTTTTGTGTTCAGAAAGCTGTGAAGAGGCCCTAGAAACCCTATAGGACAAGTTGACTACTACACCTATACTCCGAGGCCCAAATTGGGCTCTTCATTTTCACATACATGTTGATGCCTCTCACAAAGCTATAGGAGCATCTTTGGGCTAGATATATAACAAACTACCTTATGCCATTTAGTTCATCAGCAAAAAATTGTCCAAAGCTGAGTTGAACTACACAGTAACTGAAAATGAGCTCCTAGTTGTTGTCCATTCCTTGAATAAATTTAGACATTACATTACTAGTTACCAAACCTTTGTACATACCGACCATGTTGCCATTAAATATTTGACGAACAAACCTGATGTGAATGCCTGAATTATTAGATGGTTACTTTTGTTACAACAATTTGATCTAACTATTATTGATAAGCCTGGTAGAGAAAATGTAGTTTCAGATTTTTTGTCCAGATTGACTTCACCTACAGGTGAGGAAGGAATGGTCGATGACTAATTGCTAGATGAGCATTTATTTTCCATTTTAGTTCTCTCTCCGTGGTTTGCTGACATAACCAACTATTTAGTAGTTGCACAGTTCCCTCCAAATCTGTCCTCCAAGGAAAAGAGCCCATTCACTTGGATTGGGGGAAATCTCTTCAAGTTGGGCCTAGATCAAATTCTGATAAGATTTTTCAGGGAGGAGGAATTTTTTGACATCCTTCTGGTCTGTCATGATGGGCCTTATGGAGGTCGCTTTGTAGCCAGAAGGACAACCTTCAAGGTACTACGAGCTGGCTATTACTAGCCCACTCTCCACCAAGTTGTAAGAAGGTATACCAGCCAGTGTGATCAGTGCCAAAGAATGGGGAAACCTACTCCCAAGGATGAGATGCATTTTCAACCTCTAGTGACTTTCGAGCCATTTGACAAGTGGGGCTTGGATTTCATTGGGCCCATTGATCCTCCATCAGGACAAGAAAGGTACATCATTGTATGCACTGACTACTTAACAAAGTGGGTTGAAACCAAAGCTGTTAAGGTAGCCACAAAAGAGAAAGTGGCTAAGTTCTTGAGGGAGAATGTGTTTTACAAGTTTGGATACCCTAGAGAGCTAGTCATTGAGCAGGGCACTCAATTCACCTCACACATGATTTAGAATCTGTTAAGTCAGCATAAGATCAAGCATAGGAAGTCCACTCCTTACCACCCTCAAGCCAATAGACAAGTAGAAGTCACCAACAGATCATTGGAAAGCATTCTGACAAAATTGGCTAGCAGCACCAGGAAGGATTTGGCTAACAGACTAGTGGAGGCCACGTGGGCCTACAATACAACTTGGAAGACAACCACTGGCCTCAGCACAAAAGGATGAATCAAGTCTCTATTTGGTCTATGGGAAGAAGGCTCTGCTCTCCATTGAGTTTGAGTACAAAAATTAAGGATGGCAACACAATTGGATCTAGATGTTACAAGGGCACAACAAGAGAGGTTTCTCCAGTTAAATGGGTTAGATTAATTCAGGATGTAGGCCCTCCTACACATAGAGGTTACTCAAGTACAAAGAAACTTATGGCATGACAAAAATAGCAAAGACAAATTATTTCAAGAAGGTGATTGGGCTTTGTTGTATGACTCCAGGTTCAAAGATTTCAAAGGAAAGTTGATGACCAAATGGTTGGGCCCATATGTGATAGAAAAGTGCCATGACAATAGGGCTTTTAAGATAAGAACCATTGATGAAGAAGGTATCCCTTTGCTTGTCAATAGGTATAGGTTGAAAGCCTACAAAAATCCTGTGTCAAAGAAGGAGTTCATTAGTAGCATCAATAAGGCAGTAAAGGTGATTGAAGGAGTCTCAACTTCCACCTCACCAAGTTCCTCTTGAAAAAAAAAAAAATAAAAAAATAAACAATAAGAGACCCAGGTGAAAAACTCCACGAGGCACCTGAGGCCCACTCTTAGGTTGAAAACCTCCTTGAGGCAACCCAAGAGTTCAAAAAAAAGAAGAGAGTAAAAAGAGAAAAATAAAATACCCCTAGGTGAAACCCTCTTTTGAGGTGCTCAAGGCAGGCAACCAGGATGAAAACCTCCTTTGAGGCAACCTAGTTGTCTTTCGAAAAAAAGAGAGAGAGAAAAAGCACAAAAATAATGGCAGGGACCTCAAACATGCCCACTCATAACAATTCTGGTTTTTGCAGGTTTTCAAGAAGATAATGGACACATAGATCAGAGGGAAACAAGCCATGCAAAACCCCATGTTTTTCTTCATCCATTTCATCTCCTCCATGACCCCCATGTTCATTCATACATACTCATCTCCAACAACATAAAAATCCAAATTTCAGGCAATTATGTGATTTCTATAGGATTTCCTATAGTTACTACAGGAGTTTCCTGTAGTACTACAGGAAGTCCTAAAAATCTACAGGAAAGGAAGTCTGATTGAAAAATTATGATGCAGGCCTATTTTGGATTAAAAAGGGAGTCCATTGACTTCACCACATCTCAGCCAACACCCTTCATGACCATGTCATCCTCTGTGTTCATTAAAAAAAAAAAAACTACTTAGAAAAAAAATGAATGAAAAACAAAGAGAAAAAATAAATATCAAAGAGGCATACCACCAGAATCCTACCTTAAATACCACTCCATGGCCACACCTTCCACTCATTCCAATACCTATTCACCCTCTAAGCAAAGAAAGGCCACAAAAATTCAAAAAAAAGGGGCAGCTATAGGATTTCTTGTAGTAGTACTACAGGAAACCCTGTAGCAACCTCTTTTGAAGAAGCAACAAGCTCCAAGCCTAACCTTCAGCACCCATGCATTGAAAGAGGAGAAGCACAACTACATGCACTATGGCACCTCTCCAAATCTCAACAACAACAGAGAAAGCCAACACCTTAACATCAAAAGATGACAACCTGTTAGCAAAAAAAAAAAGAGCAGTAGAGAAGATGCACCTAAACCATGAGAAACACAGTAAGATCCACCCTCCAGCATGCATCAGCAAGGAAAAGGCACCCGCAGGTATTTCACCTCATCCACACTCTCCAATAAGTACGAATATTATTAAAACTATAGTAATATGTAGAAAGTTGGTTTTATAAGCGAAAGTGGTTAGTTAACTTGGCCACCCTCGACCCGATAATAAAAAGTTAAAGTGCTAGTCAACTAGACACGTGGTAAGGTCACATCAGAGGGAACAAATAGGAAAGGTGGTCGAGTTACGGTGAACAAGGGTGGATGATGATTACGAGGAATGGTTTCTTATAACTAATAGTGGGACCAATGGTCCAAAAAGGCGAAATATGTACTTAGGCAACCAACACATCGCTCAGCGAAATCGACCATAGATAGAAATATTCCCTAAATTCCATGCAAGATATTTCTCATTAGAGATTTTGAGAGCTGAGACCACTTGGAGGAGCCACCAAAAGGAAAATCTAGTCTCAACCATCCTACAGTCAGCACCTACAGTGAACACAAGGAAACTATAGGAAACCGTGAGGAAAGCTAGTTTCAGCATCCTACAGTAAGCACCTAAAGGAAAACTAAGGAAACAAGGAGAATTATCAAAAATGTTGTGAGGGGGTGCCTAGGGCCCATCTATACAAGAATTATCCTCAACCAAGGCATTGCAGTGAAAGGTAGGTGCCATTTCCTCCGCACTTCATTTGTAAAGAGAAAAAGAAAAGAAATTGTCGTTTCTTTTAGTGATTACACTGTGCATAGAGATAGGCAGAATTATGTGGAGGATTGTGTAGAGTAAAAGGAGAATTGTAGTCATCACCCTCCTAAACTCTAAACTCTCATCACCTGGGTAACCTCTTAAGTTATAACCACCAAAACTTCATACAAACAGATTGACAGAGAGAAACGATTACAGGGGGTTTCAACTGAAGGGAGCCCACCAGAACAACTAGAATACATCAACATCCTCCTCTGGTAGAAATATTTACAAGGCATCAATGGTTGGGATTCTTCGAGCTACTTAGGGGATATGATGATGATATAGACAAGAAATTTTCAATATCACTCATACCTCTAGCTAGAGTTAGTGTCACTATTGTAGTGAGGGAATTGTCAATGACAATTACCCCTGAAAGCATTAGCAGGATCACTACACTTTCTCTAGGGTTGCAATGGACAAAAGAGGATAAATCTAGCAACACTCTTGCCAAGAAGAATTTTTTCTTGGAAGGAGAGGAACTAATTGAGGAAAAAAATGGGATTGTAAGGGGGAGCATTCCATATCCTTGGGTTGAAGTAAGCTATCGCATTCTCAAGTATATTTCTTGTGAGGGTAGGCTCAATATAGTCTATGGTTACTAGTTTAGACTCCTCCACGACCTAAGATTTGGAGAAGAGTTACCTCCTCATAGAAGACTTAGTGTGCCTTACTTTTTGTTGAAATCAATAATAGACATGAGCATCAAAGTACAAGAAGGGAAGCGTCAGCCGCTGGCACATCATGGATTGATCAAACTCATACTAGAAGATGCCCTAAAAAATTTAAGAATCCCTATTATGTGGTAAACATTTGCAGACATGAATAGAGAAGTTGCAGTTCAATCCATTGAGTATGAAAGAGACCCTAGTTCTAGTGGTGAAGAAGAGGGAGAAGAGCATGAAGAAGAAGAAGAAGAGAAAGAAGAGCCTGAAGAAGAGGAGTAGGAAGAAGAAGAAGAAGAGCCTAAAGAAGAGGAGCATGAAGAAGAAGAAGAAGAACCTGAAGAACAGGAGGCAAAAATAAATGAGACAAAGGATGAAAAATACATCAGGGAAGAAGCACAAAAGGATGAACCAAGTCTTGAAATACATATCAAGGAAGAATAGGAATCTCCAAGGGTGTCTTGGAGCCCATAGAGACGAAGGCAGTTGCTGCCTTAACTGCTCTAAGTATACCTATCAAATCAAAAGGAAAGAGGTAGAGGTAGACTCCCCTATACTTCAGAATAAGGAGGAGCAACAAAATAAAACAAGGGAGACCTCAAACACCTACCAAGATTCCTATAATCATTGAGGACTCACTAAAAGAACAGGAGAAGTTAGTCCCTCTAGGAAAGAGAGGTGAAGAAGGCGCATCACAACAAGCTTCCCCAAGGTCACCAATCACCTATGTTAAGAGGCCTATCACTAGGTCAACCTCAATAAAGCAAATTAA
Source organism: Pinus tabuliformis (assembly GCA_031772625.1). Classification (NCBI taxonomy): domain Eukaryota; kingdom Viridiplantae; phylum Streptophyta; class Pinopsida; order Pinales; family Pinaceae; genus Pinus; species Pinus tabuliformis. The sequence continues at coordinate 384,959,530 of CM062820.1, forward strand.
ATAACCTTTGATCCATTTTCAAAAAGGGAAAGGTCTCCTACATGAAACATAGATAGGCCTACAGGAAACAAAGACAGTCCTATAGGAAACTCTATCAAAACTACATGAAACACATAATCGGGAGCAGGAAGGGTAGTAGGGGCAAAGGGAAGGAAAAGAGGCAACATCCCAAATACAATAATAGATAGATACTCAAGAGACAGTAAATGAAGAGCCCGAGGAGCTGAAGGAACATTGCCCACAACCAAACCTCAGCTCCTATTATAGATTCATTGAGGGAGGCAGAGTAATACCACAAAAAAATTTTGCCCCTCTATTCTTTGAGCTTGAAAAGGAGAGAGAAAGGACACATCGCTGGATGAAAATTTCTAAATCAAAAAGTGTAGAGGATGTGGGCCATATGGAACAAAAGATGCTAGAAATGGGTGGAGAGTTGAGTAGGATAAGAGATAGGGAAAGAATGATGAAATCTAAACTAGAGGTTGAGAACACATGGATGAGGAGGCAAGTACAAGAAAAAGAGAGCCAATTGGAAACTATGGCAAGTCTCTCCATGGAGGCACTCCAGTGTAGGATTCCATCAAAATCATATGCCTTATACCTCAAAGAGAAATGGCTATAGTTTCAGATAAAAACCTAGCACAACACAGAACTATGCCTTTCCAAGACTATAGGTAGTTCATTGACCTCTATGACCAAAACACCCTAGAGGACATGGCCAAGATATCTGAATTCTACCTACATAACTTGGCCCTAATAGATTTGAATGTGTGGGACCCCCAAATCTAGGGTACTTACAACTGATGGCCTTGGCATCATGGATGAATCACGAGGAGGTCAGGGCTAAGGAAGTAAAAATGGTATTGGAAAGAGAAGAAACATAACCTATTTACATCAGAACAGAACATATCAACTCCATGGTTGTCATTAGCACCCACAACCTCATTGCCAATGATCCCCATCTTGCACCAAGATACCTAGCTACACAAGAGAAAGAAGTCACTCATATTTAGGACACTTGAGATTGATGGGGGAATGAAAGCCAGCAAGCATTCCAAAAGACATGGAACACCTTACCCTACAACCTAAAGATCAGGGAGTATCATTCCCCTGAAAGAATGAGGGATGCACTAGAAAGGACCCCACTGTATAAGAAAGCATTGCAGAGACTCAAAGTCAACTGGATTGGCTTGAAACTCAGTCCACCATTGCTCTTGGGTATGTTAGAAGGGAGAAAGGAATAAGAAGAAAGAAAGTAGTGGGAGAAAATAGAGAATCATGCAGGATTTTATCCTCAAGAGGAGGATACTACAACAGAAGCCTGAAATGTCAGGGAGGCCACCAAAGAAATGAAAGACATGGACATAGATTGATTTGCTCAGAGGATGAGCAACACTTTCAGTAGGGGGTGATGATGAGGCTCATCAATGGGTAAATTATATGGACTTTAATTCCAATCTCCAGATTACTAAAATAAACTTTTCTCACATTTATTTACATTTTTTGCTATATTTTGCTTAATGAGAAGGGTAAAGATGAGATGTCATGTCTTGTGGTCTAATGTGCATTGATTGCAGGTTTTGGAGCAAACTATGGATAATTAAAGTGTAGGAAGTCAAAGTATACAAGTAAGAGGGATTTTAGGAGATGGATCTCCTTCCTTAACTCCTCACTTACTCGAAGATTCCTCCATCGGATCTCATCAGCTTGGAGTTACAAGCAAGCGAGACATTAAGATCTTTGGCATCCAGCTAGTGATAGTTCAAGACCAGTTAATCTTGAGTTTGGGAGCCAACCCTCCCTAAATTTAAGGAAGTTTTTGGTAACTTTAGTTGTATAAATAATAAGGCCTATAGCCTCATTAGGATTCAACTTTTTTTATTGTAGACAAGAGGCATTTTCGAGCTAAGACATTGTGACTAATGACTCTTTTGTATTTTTGATATTTTAATGGAAATGAGAAGAATTCCCTTGATCAAACACTGAGTTGACTCAGAGGGTTGAAGCTCTTGGGTTAGGGTTCAACCCTAGTAGTAGAGGTTCCTATTTTTGTACATGTATGCTTAGATTACATTCATAGTTAGCTAATAAAGTGATTTTTGTTTTGTTAATTTGCAAGTATTTGAATGATTAATTAGTTTGCTTCCATTTGTGGATAGTTATATTAGTGGTATCATAGTGACAGAAGACACTCCCAAAAAAATGGTGATAGTGGTTTTCACCTCATCTCCCTTATGGGATCATGACTTGAGGGTTCCATTCATATAACCCAAAAACAGATTTCTTGCTTTACTACATAATCTAGGGTTGCTTGATGAGTAGGTCATTGTCTTTGAGTTTCTTCGGATGAGTTACAATTCTTCTTTGTTGATCTCTTAATTTTTTCATTGGTTTCAAAGCACTTCCATTCATGAACTTAGTCACTATATGGTAATAATTCTGTTTTCTTCCATTTAATAAATCTTTCCCATGTATGGATGAATTCGTGCATAAATGAAGATAAGAATATATGTTGTTGCATGATATTCTAAATTGCAGGTGTCGGGTTCCTATACCAACAGGAGTCATAATTTTGAATGACTAAGGTTAAGCCTTGTAATATTGTACATACCTTTGCTTTCTAAAAATGTTTTCCATATTAGAAATTAAAAACTGTAAAGAGGGTATGTCCTAAAAGAAATATCAAAGGACAAAAAGAATAAGAGAAGGTCAAAAAATGAAAATATATGAACCAAAAAAACAAAAACAAGTCTAAATGCCACTACTATTTACTTTTATGCATAATAATGATTGTGTGTAGCTTGTTGTTCATACCACAATCCATGGTAATCAAATTGTTTAATATTGATTATATCATGCTTTGAATTTTTTGTTTATAATTAGAGAATAAAATCTGACCAAACAGTTTAATCTTAGCAGATCAGTAGATAGGTAGAGAAATAAAAGGAGCTCATAAGCTTAGTCAGAGCCCTTGGAAGACATAAGGTTAGAAGTAGATAGTTTGTTTTATAAAAGAAAAGGTAGGATAAGGGTTTGTTAACCTAAATGCACCCAAATAAATGAAGAAAAAATGTTAGGATAAGTAAATGAGTAAGTAGAAGAAAGGTTGCTAAAGTGTAAAGTTGATTGGATCAAAACACATGTATCATGCTTAGACAAATATTTCAATATGTATGATCAATTATGGAAGCAAAAACAAAGGTTTGCAAGTTAATGTGATTAACTCCCCCTCATTCATTTTTCCCCTTACTTAATAATTTCCTATCCACAAGTATGTTCTAGTACTTTAAATCCTTCAAGTCAAAGAGGCTCAGAGCATTTCTCTGACTTTTGGTGGGACCGAACCCTTGGCTTAATGACTTATGGACATCAAGTGTTAGAATCCCCTTCATAAAAGTCATCCCCCTTCACTACCCTAATAAAATCCCTTTTCCTAAGGTTAAACTTCATTTGCCTAGGAAAAGTAAATTGACTCCATGTTAAATCCCTTTTCATTCGAAAAACTCACAAAAAATATTTTATCCTAAGTATAAAGCGTATGCACAAACATTACCTTTTTACTTAGAGGTATATCCACTCCGCTCATCACATTTCATATTAATTTTTGATATAATTATCTTAATCCCGATATACCTTTTCCCGTATATTAATTAAATCCCGTATATAAATATCCCAACCCTTAGTTTAATTATAAACTATAGTTAACCCCCTACTTCATAACCCAACAAAATTTGCTTAACATACTAGTTTTTTGTAATGTTGGGTTAATCCTGTCATTAAACCTCGCCCAGTCAATTAATACCCTCATTAACTTTGAATAAATCCAAAAACGCCGAGGATTAAAGCCCTAGCCCCCCCCTAACACCTCTGTTCATTTCATCCGTGCACCTTCTTCACCCGACTACCATCCTATCATCATCGTCCGCACCTAACGGTCCATATCCATATCGGATTTTCCCGACGCCCGACCTTTACCCGTCAGATAAAGTGGTTTTGCCCCAAACCCCATATGCTACGTGTCAAGCGTGGAGGTAGATGGGTGACCCATCTGAAATACCACTTCCTCCATAAAAGTGGTGGGATGGCCTGGGAAACTGCCTCCCTGCTCAACCTGATAAACCACCTACTCTTCATTCATAAAATTACTCGCCAAAAAGTGACCGTTGCTTAATAAAAAGGCTGAGAAGCCCTTTTTCGTCTTTTTTCACTCGAGCTCTTTGAAAACCTCCGCAAACCAGTGAGACACCTATAAACCTAAAAGCTACCAATTAACCCCATTTCAGTCCTCAAAGAAGCTGCGGAGACCGCCTTCAAAGCTCTTAGAGCCCCCAACTGAAAAAGTGAAATACATTGAGTTGTTGAAAGAATTTTAGGATGTCTTTGCTTAGAGTTATGAGGATCTCAAATCCTATGACACCAACATCATCCAACACACAATTACTATTAAAGAAAATCAAAAGCCTTTCAAACAAAAACTTAGAAGGATTAATCATGTCTTATTACCTGCAATTGAAAAAGAAATTTAGAGGATGTATGATGCAAAAATAATTGCACCAATCAAATTTTCTGATTGGGTCTCAAACTTGGTGCCAACTAGAAAGAAAACTGGTGAGATCAGACTCTATGTGGATCTCAGAAACCTCAACAAAGTGTCACTAAAAGACAATTACCCTCTCCCCAAAATGGACCACATTTTACAGAGAGTAGTTGGATCAACCAGAATCTCATTGTTGGATGGGTTTTCTGGTTACAATCAAATCTTGGTTCATCCAGATGACCAACCCAAAACTGCCTTTACTACTCCTTGGGGCACATTTATGTATGTGAAAATGCCTTTTGGGCTAATGAATGCAGGAGCCATTTTCCAGAGGGCTATGGATATAGCCTTTGCAAAAGAAATTCATGATTTCCTTGTGATATATCTAGATGATATTACTGTATTTTCAAAATCTGACAATCAACATTTGGATCATCTAAGGCAAGTTTTTATTAAATGTAGGAAATTTGGAATCTCCTTAAACCCCAAAAAATCCTTGTTTGGGTTAGAAGAGGAAAGTTTTTAGGTCACATAATTTCAAAAGATGGTATAAGAATAGACCCTGATAGAATAGAAGCCATCATGCAAATAAAACACCCTAGGAACATTAAAGAGTTACAATATTTCTTAGGAAAAATTAATTTTCTTATAAGATTTATATACAGCCTGGCAGAGTTAATTAGATCACTAAACAACATGCTGAAAAATGACTCCACCATAAAATGGACTGTTGAGGCTAAAAATTCCTTTGAAGACATTAAACTAGCCTTGACTAAAACACCTGTGTTAATCAGTCCTAAATTTGACAGAGATTTCATCTTGTTTTCCTTTTCTTCTGAGCACACAATTGTTGCAGTTCTATTACAGAAAAATGACTAGGGCTATGAACAACCCATTGCTTTCTTCAGCAAAGCTTTGAGAGATGCCATCTTGAAATATAATATAATGGAAAAAAAAACCTTGGCTTTAGTCAAAGCCATTAAGGACTTTAGGGTGTACATCTTATATTCTCATATAGTAGCCTACGTTCCTAATTCAGTAGTTAAAGACATCCTAACTTAGGATGGTCCTGATGGAAAGAGGGGAAAGTGGATTGCTACTATTTTAGAGTATGATATAGAAATCAAACCTACTAAGTTAATCAAGGGCCAAGGTTTAGCCAAACTCATGGCTGAATCAAACTGTTAGGCCTTGGATATAAACTTTATTGTAGCAATAGATAATGAAGAGGAGATGGCGACTCCACTAATCAGCCAAGCCTTTATTGAATCACCTTGGTATGTTGATATTATTTATGTTTTACTGAATTTACAAGCTCCTCCTAAATTATCTAGGACTAAAAGCAGGTTTTTGAAGATGAAATCCTTGAAATTTTGTATATTAGACAATGTTATGTTTTGGAGAGATCATGAAGCTATTCTTCTCAATTGCTTATTAAAAGATGAGGCTAACAAGATTTTGCAAGAGTTTCATGCAAGGGATTGTGGAGGACACCTTTATTGGAAGACCACTGCAGATAAAATCCTTAGAGCTGGTTTCTACTGGCCTACCTTGTTTGTTGATGTCAAAAAATATGTGACCTCCTATCACAAATGCCAAATTTTTGAGGGGAAGAAAAAGCTCTTACCTTTACCCCTCAAGCAAATCTCTACAGAAATACCTTTTCACTAATGGGGTTTAAACTTCATTGGTGAAATTCACCCACCCTCCTCTGCCCAGCACAAATGGATCCTCACAGCCACAGACTACTTCACAAAATGGATAGAAGCCATACCTTCAAGGCAAGCCACATATATTGTTATCATAACCTTCCTTGAAACCAATATTCTATCAAGATTTGGATGTCCAACTAAGCTCATTACTGATAATGCAACAACTTTTAAATCCAAAATAATGATAGATTTCTACAATAAATACCATATCATCCTTGGCCATTCCATAGCCTATTACCCTCAAGGTAATGGACTGGCAGGAATCCTCAAACAAAATCCTAGTAAACATCATCGAGAAGTTACTAGAGGACAATAAGAAAACTTGGAATAAAAAGCTAGTCAATGCCTTATGGGCAGACAAATTGACTATTAAGAAATCAATTGGTACTTCTCCCTATCAACTAGTTTATGGGATGGAAGCTATATTTCCATCCTCTTTGGGAGTACCAGTAATGAAGATACTTCAAGAATTGCAGGTTGAACCTAATAGTATCCAAAGGAGAATCAACCAAACTATTCATCTACAACAAACCAGAGAAGAGGTCTATGTCAGGTCTCAAGTTGTGCAGGAAAAGATTAAAAATATTTTTGATAAGAGAACCAAGACTGAAGATTTCTACATTGGTGACAAAGTGCTTAAGTGGGATTCAAGGAGGGAAGACAAAGTCAAACATGGAAAATTTGATTTCCTATGGAAAGGTCCCTATGTCATTTATGCTTACAGAGGAAATAATTCTTTCTTCTTGAAAGAAATTAATGGTATAGATGCAGAAGGTGGGTCAGTGATGGTCGAATGCTAAAACATTACTTTGAACCAAGTTACTAATTTTCATTTCCCATTTGTACATACCTTATTTACAAAGTCTAGTTTGGATTGGATGGTGATATTTGAAGTTGAATCCCGAAGAGAAGGCCCTGATATTTGGAGATTTAACTATCATAGTTATTAAAAAGACAAAAATCACATAAGCATAGTTACAAGGTAACCACAGTCTTAAGTCAAAGGCCATTGATCTGCATTAGTTCTTGACATCCTTTCGGAAGATTCCATCCCCAAGTGGAGCCACTGTTAGGTTGCTATACCAATAGGAGTCATAATTTTGAATGACTAAGGTTAAGTCGTGTAATATTGTACATACCTTTGCTTTTTGCAAATGTTTTCCATATTAAAAATTTTAAAAATGTAAAGAGGGTATGTCCTTAAAGAAATATCAAAGGACAAAGAGAATAAGAGAAGGTCAAAAAATGAAAATATATGAACCCCAAAAACAAAAAGAGACCATGAAAGTGTGCAAGTCTAAATGCCACTACTATTTACTTTTATGCATAATAATTATTGTGTGTAGCTTGTTATTCATGCCACAATCCATGGTAATCAAACTGTTTAGTCTTGATTATATCATGCTTTGAATTTTTTGTTTATAATTAGAGAATAAAATCTGACCAAACAGTTTAATCTTGGTAGATCAGTAGATAGGTAGAGAAATAAAAGGAGCTCATAAGCTTAATCTGAGCCCTTGGAAGACATAAGGTTAGAAGTAGATAGTTTTTTTATAAAAGAAAAGGTAGGATAAGGGTTTGTTAACCTAAATGCACCCAAATAATAATGAAGAAAAGAATGTTAGGATAAGTAAATGGGTAAGTAGGAGAAAGGTTGCTGAAGTATAAAGTTGATTGGATCAAAACACATGTATCATGCTTAGACACATAGTTCAATATGTATGATCAATTATGGAAGAAAAAACAAAGGTTTGCAAGTTAATGTGATTAAATCCCCGTCATTCATTTTTCCGCTTACTAATTTCCTATCCACAAGTATGTTCTAGTACTTTAAATCCTTCAATTCAAAGAGACTCGGAGAATTTCTCTGACTTTTAGTGGGACCAGACCCTCGACTTAATGACCTATGGACATCAAGTGTTAGAATCCCCTTCATAAAAGTCATCCCCCTTTACTACCCTAATAAAACCCCTTTTCCTAAGGTTAAACTTCATTTGCCTAGGAAAAGTAAAGTGACTCCATGTTAAATCCCTTTTCATTCGAAAAGCCCACAAAAAATATTTTATCCTAAGTATAAAATGTATGCACAAACATTACCTTTATACTTAGGGGTATATCCACTCTGCTCATCACATTTCATATTAATTTTTGATATAATTATGTTAATCTTGATATGCCTTTTCCCATATATTAATTAAATCCCCTATATAAATATCCCAACCCTTAGTTTAATTATAAACTATAGTTGACCCCCTACTTCATACCCCCGAAAAAATTTGCTTAACTTACCAGTTTTCGGTAATGTTGGGTTAATCCCGTCATTAAACCCTGTTTGATCAATTAATCCCATCATTAACTTTGAATAAATACCAAACCGCTGAGAATTAAAGCCCTGGGCCCCCCGGACACCTCAGTTCATTTCATCCGTGCACCTTCTTCACTTGACTATCGTCTGATCATCATTGCTCGCATCTAACAGTCCATATCCATATCGGATCTGCCCGACGCCTGATCTTTACCCGTTCGATAAAGCGGTTTTGCCCCGAACCCCATATGCTACGTGTCAAGTGCGGAGGTAGATTAGGTGACCCCTCCGAAATACCACTTCCTCCATAAAATCAATGTGATTGCCTGGGAAACTGCCTCCCCGCTCAAACCAATAAACCACCTACTATTCATTCATAAAATTCCCCGCTAAAAAGTGATCGTTGCTAAATAAAAAGGCCTAGAAGCCCTTTTTCGTCTTTTTTCGCTCGAGCTCTTTGAAAACCTCTGCAAACCAATGTGACACCTGCAAACCTGAAAACTACCATTTAACCCAATTTCAGTCCTCAAAGAAGCTGCAGAGGCCACCTTCAAAGCTCTCAGAGCCCTTTCAACCTTAAGTTGTTGTCCAAAAAACTAGTTTGAAGTCAATTCACCTAAACTCCAGGTATTTGTGAACGAATTAACAGACACCCTTTTAAAATTTGAAAACATTCACTCTTAAAGTGCTTTAATTAAGTAAAATTAATTGAAGAATACTTTCAAGTTAACACCACATACCCAAGGCCTTCTAAAATTTTCCAAATTGCCTTCCAACCCTCTGATATAACCATACACTGCCAAATTCAAATCCACAAGAACTAAATTATGGCTACCCCTGTTGCCATGGATGTCAGACCTATCACAACTCCCCATTTGGACCTCGACCACCTCCCCCTAGCAGACAGGGATTTTCAAATCAGAGACACAAGTGCATATGAGGTCTTACTCAAAATTCATTGTTTGAGCAAAGATAGATATCTGAACCATTCTGATGACATTGGCCTTTGGGACTCTAATTTTCCCAAATACCAGTTTCCCCAAGTACATGTTTTTCCTGAAATTGTCCATATATGCCATGTCTATTACATTCCCAACCAGAGAGCTATAATGTCCCCTGACCAGAAAGTCTTGTTTACCATCACAGCTGAATCAATCAATGAGATGTTACAAGTCCAACTAGGTCCAAACCTAACCCCACTCTAAATTGGATATTTGTCAGACGAGTACACCAGGTTGAGTCCAACAAAACTGGCCCAATTGTTCCGAACTTTCATTGTAGAAGAGCAACACATTCCCAAAGATGCTCCTCCATATGTTTCTGCCATTTTCTCTGAAAGGGGCAAGCATATTGTGACTATGTGTTGGATTGTGTTATATTCTTTCCTCGACTAGCCCACGCAGTTAATCGGGGGGGTTAGAAGGTGGACGGAGCCCCCCCTTTGTTGTGTCGATTACATAGTGGGGGGAGTCACAGGGGGTTTGAGGGGTGCAGGTAACCCCACTCTATGGGGTCCGGGGCAGTGCCCCGAAAATTTTTGTTTTTGGACCCTATATTAGGTTGGACATACCTACCTATGGTTTCGTGCATGATTTTTTGCACATGGTTTTGGATGTGACGGTTTTCGGTCCATGGTTTTGGATGCGATGGTTTTCGGTCCATGGTATTGGATGCTTCGGCATGTATAAATATGTATTGTAACATTGAAAGGAATATAATGAAAAATCAAGCTGGTAGTCCTGGTTTTGGGATCTAGTGGAAAATCTCTGTGTATATGTGTTTTATGTGTTATGCTCTCACATTTTTTATTTTGTGTTTTAGAATTCGTATGCAAGTAATTTCTATACAGGGTTAAAACCTATATTTGGTATCAGATCTTGGCTTCAAGGGGATGCCTTTGTTGCTGAGGCGTTTCACTCGGGCCTGTGGTAGACCCTGTTCAGTGGGAGATTTGCGAGATCGATTTTGGTGGTGAAAGAATATGGCAAGCAGTGGAAAGATAGGGATTGAGAAATTTAATGGTCAGAGTTTTGAGTTGTGGAAACTCAAGATGGAGGATGTTTTGGTGGATAAAGATCAGTAAATCGCGGTAGATCCACGTACTAAACCAACGAGAGTGTTCGATGAAGAATGGAAGAAGTTGGATCGGAAGGCAAACAACACAATACGATTGTGTGTCTCAGATTCAGTATTTCTGAATGTATCAGGGGAAGCTATGACGAAGGTTTTGTGGGAAAAGTTAGGGACTTTGTACCAATCTAAGTCGCTGGTGAATAAACTGCTCCTGTGGAAAAATTTGTATAACCCGAGGATGGAAGATGGAAACTCGGTGACAGAGCATCTGAACGCATTTAACATCGTGGTAAGTCAGTTATTATCTGTTGATATTAAAATTTCATATGAAGATAAGTGCATCAATTTGTTGTGTTCTCTGGGATAGTCTGGTTATTGCAATAGGTTAGCAATGCAACTGCCTTGCAGTTTGATGAAATAGTCTCATCCTTGCTGAAGGAGGATACGAGACGGAAAAATATGGAGAGCCAAAATGGTGATGCCTTGTCTGTATGAGGACGGTCCCAGAACATAAACAAAAATAAGTCATTGAGTGGGAGATCTAAATCTAGAGGTAGATCTAAATCTCCAGGAAAACCTGTAAAGGTGGTGCGCTGGAAATGCAGAAAGGAAGGGAACTACAAAAGGGATTGTAAATCTAAAGCTCCTGATAAAGGAAAGGGATCTGATGATGCTCCTTCTGCAGAGGCGAAGCTTCTTCAAGTACACATGTAGCATGAGCCATGGTTGATTGACTCAGGTGCATCCTTTCACTTCACTCCCAATAGAGAGTGGTTCTGCGAGTATGAGAAATATGATGGTGGTGATGTCTTCTTGGGGGATAACAGGAAGGTTAGAGTCATTGTTTGCAGAAAAGTAAAGTTGAAGTTGCAAGGTGGAAGGGTTAGAACACTTCCGGGTGTTTTGCATATTCCTGCATTAGCCAGAAATCTAATTTCTGTAAGCAAGCTAGATGATGCAGGTTTAAAAATAGTGTTCGAGAAGGATACCTGGAAGATGGTCTGGGGGGCACTGGTATTAATGTGGGGAGTTCGAATTGGAACTCTGTACAAGCTGCAAGGTAGCACTATTGTTGATGGGTGCAACAGTTCCGTGGTTCTTGAAAGTGGAGCAGAAAATCTAGTGGTCTCTAGAGAGAAGACCATGTTGTGGCATCAAAGGCTTGGACATATTGGAGAGAAGGGCCTTCGAATACTTCATGGTAAAGGTATGGTAGAAGGTAGGAGTAATAGCTCTCTGGATTTTGATTTCTGTGAAAATTGTGTATATGGGAAGCAGAATCGGGTGAGTTTCCCCTTTGGTGGTAAGAGGGCGAAACAGATATTAGAGCTTGTGCACAGTGATGTGTTTGGACCTGTAAAGGTTCCATCACTGGGTAAGTCTGTGTACTATGTATCAGTTATATATGACTTCTCAAGGACTACATGGATATATTTCCTTAAGAAGAAGTCTAAAGTCCTTGACAGGTTTAAAGAATTTAAGGCTCTAGTGGAAAACCAGACAGAGAAGAAGATAAAGGTGTTGAGGACAGATAACGGTGAAGAGTTTTGCAGTAAGGAATTTGAAGAATTCTGTAAGAAGTGTGGTATAGCACGGCAGAAGACTACTCCATACACTCCTGATAAAAATGGAGTTGCAAAAAGAATGAACAAGACATTGATGGAAAGGGAAAGAAGCATGCTCAGTAGTGTCGGGTTAGGACATGAATTCTGGGTAGAGGCGGTGGAGACAACATGTTACCTGGTCAACAGTTCACCTTCATCAGCGTTGGAGGATAAGATTCCACAAGAGGTATGGACTGGTAAGAAACCCTCTCTTTCACATCTGAGGGTATTTGGATGTGATGCATATGTACGTGTTCCAAAGGAGAAACGAACCAAGTTGGATAGTAAATTTTAAAAGTGCATCTTTATTGGGTATAAGGATGGTTTAAAGGGTTATAAGCTTTGGAACCCAGTAATAAGGAAGGTTGTGTACAACCGAGATGTGTTTTTCAGAGAGGTGAAAGATGTTATTAAACATGAAGTCCAACCAAAGGAACTTGAGAAGATAGAGTTTGAGCTAAAGGAAGAAGAATCAGACTCTACAACAGAGGAGGAATTAGAAGATGAAGAGCCACAAACTCCAGGTGTGAGAAGGTCAGTTCTAGAAAGAAGGCAACCAAAAAGTTATAGTCCATCTGCTTTCTCTATTTTGCTTTATCTATTACTGATGGTGATCTCAGAACTATGAAGGAAGCAATAGATTCAGAGGATGGAAAACTCTGGAAAGAGGCCATGGTTGATGAAATGGAATCTTTGCACAAAAATGAGGCTTGGGATCTAGTGGAGTTGCCGGCTAGAAGGAAACCCATTGGCAACAAATGGGTGTTCAAGAAGAAGAAAAATGCAGAAGGAAAGGTGGACAAATACAAAGCTCAGTTGGTAGCAAAAGGTTATTCCCAGGTGCCGGAAATTGATTTTGGTGATATTTTTTCTCTTGTTGCCAAGGTAACTTCTATTAGATTACTTTAATCTGTTGTTGTTACTTTTGATTTTGAGGTAGAAAAAATGGATGTGAAGACAACATTTCTTCATGGGGATCTGGAAGAGGAGATCTACATGAAGCAAACTGAAGGTTTTCTAGTGAAGGGTAAGAAAGAACTGGTATGCAAGTTAAAGAAGTCTTTGTATGGGTTAAAGCAGGAGCCAAGGATGTGGTATCAGAAATTTGATACATTTATACGGGGACTTGGCTTCACCAGAAGCAAAGCAGATCATGGTGTGTATTTTAAATTAATTGGTGACTGTGTTATTTATTTGGTCTTGTATGTGGATGATATGTTGCTGGTTGGAAATGACAAAGAAATTATCCAGGATTTGAAGACCCAATTGTACTCCAAATTCGACATGAAATATCTTGGTGCTGCAAACTATATTTTGGGCATGGAAATTAAAATAGGTTGGGCAAAGAGGAAGCTTTGGCTAAACTAGAGGAAGTATGTCGAGACAGTATTGCAGAGGTTTAATATGCAGGATAGTAAACCGATGAAGGTTCCTATTCCTGTAGGTGTAAAGTTATATACTGAATAGTGTCCCAAGACACAAGAAGAGGAAGAGGGCATGTCCCGTGTTCCATATGCAAGTGAAGTTGGTAGCCTGATGTATGCGATGGTCTATATTAGACCAGACATTGCACATGCAGTAGGAGTATTGAGCAGGTTTATGTCAAAACCAGGGAAGGAGCACTAGACAACAATGAAGTAGGTTTTCAGGTATTTGCGTGGCACTAGTGATTATGGTTTGTGCTACCAAGGAAGACCAGGATTGGACAGAGTGTTGGATATTCGTGGCTTTGTTGATGCAGACTGGGCTAGAGATCTGGATCAGAGAATATCTATAAGTGGGTATGTGTTTAACCTATTTGGAGGTGCAGTCAGTTGGATGAGTAAGAAACAATCTATAGTGGCACTATCAACTACAGAGGCAGAATACATGGCAACCACTCATGCAAGCATGGAAGTAGTTTGGTTGCAGAGATTGTGTTCAAGTATGGGGTTAGTACAGGGAGCTATAAGGATAGACTGTGACAGCCAAAGTGCAATTTTCTTAGCAAAGAACCCTGCATATCATTCAAAGACAAAGCACATTTATGCTCAATATCACTTTGTGAGGGATATGATAAAAGACAAAAAGGTGTTGATGGTAAAGGTGGACACTTTGAAGAATATTGCAGATGCATTGACAAAATCTGTGAGCTCTGAGAAGTTCTCTTGGTGTAGAGAAACAATGGGCATTGCAGGGTTGGATAAATGACTAAGCTCCCTTGTGCCCCCCTGTGGAAATAAAACAACAAGTGGGAGAATGTTGGGTTGTGTTATATTCTTTCCATGACTAGCCCACGTAGTTAACCGGGGGGTTAGAAGGGGGGCGTAGCCCCCCCTTCGTTGTGCCGATTGCACAACGGGGGGAGTCACAGAAGGTTTGATGGGTGGAGGTAACCCCACTCTATGGGGTCTGGGACAGCACCCAAGAAAATTTTGTTTTTGGACCCTATATTAGGTTGGGTGGACCTACCTATGGTTTTGTGCATGATTTTTCGCACATGGTTTTGGACGCGATGGTTTTCGGTCTGTGGTCTTGGATGCTTCGGCATGTATAAATATGTATTGTAACATTGAAAGAAATATAATGAAAAATCAAGTTGGTAGTCCTAGTTTTTGGATCCAGGGGAAAATCTTTGTGTATATGTGTTTTATGTGTTATGCTCTCACATTGTTTATTTCTGTGTTTTAGAATTCGTATGTAGGTAATTTTTGTACGGGGTTAAAACCTACACTATGATATCATGTGTTTTGGGCTGTACCACTGATGAATTTGTTGATGAGCTCATCCTAGCCTGCATGTCCATTTTCAGCCTAAGAAAGCCTCCTACTACTATATATAATTATGCGCAGTTCATAGCTGAGGGGATGCATGAACATTTTACCAGAATGCACAATGAGAGAGTATTCAAATACTCATCTGTACTATACCATATGTTTTTGTATTATCAGTCAGACAAGTTTCCTTTCACTCTCCAGAAGCTTGATACTAGAGGCCAGCCTAGGTTTGTTATATTTTGGACACCATTGTTCCACAAGTATTCCTCACCATACACCTATACAAAATTCATTGACTCTTTTGTCCATCTAGTCATGACCATGCTGACAGGAAGTCCTCCACTCAGGAGAAGCCAAAATATGAAAAGGATCCTCTGGTTGTCCAAGAAAAGTAAAGTGGGAGATTGGTACCTCTACCAAAACCTCACTGAAATAAGAATCTATGGTTGCCAACTAACCCCTTACAAACTCCCCAAATACCTCCCCATGAGATTATTTTCTCTAGAGTATTATAGGCAAATAATGAATTCTCATGAAGTTAATTTTGTCTCAGCCAAGAAAAGAACCTAGTTTAAAGTCAAAAATCAATTAGGCCCTTTCATTTGCAATTCTAGAGAAGCAAGGCAGGAAGCAGATCTGATTCTGCAACAAATGAAGTCCCAAAACATTTTATGTGGAGATATGACCCTCAAGGGTTTATGACCAGACTTAGACAAAAGGTCAAATTGGGGCCTTACATTCATCACCCCATACCAGAGATAGAAAGATATGCCAATCAATCTAAGTGGTTGGAGAATACTCTCATAGACAGGGATAGTACAAAGGTAGATTTTGAAAATACCTTGATTGATTTAGAGAGACAGCTTGATGAAAGCTCATTCCTGCAAGTATCATAGCAAGAAGTGACCATGAGTACCCCTACCGTTTTACAGACCCCTCAGAATAAGGAAAAGGATCCTAAGAGGAATAGAGAGGGAGCCTCCGGTTCAGGTATGGACACATCCAATGTGCAGTATGAAGATAGCCAGAGCAAAAGGCCAAGGCTCAATCCTATTTTAGAACAGGAAGACACAGAAGGCTCAACAAAAGTGACTAATATTGAGTTTGAAATGAGCTGGGGCACAGCTCCATCTAGAGAAACACGGGAGCCATATACTTCACAAACTCAAATGTTGGAAAGACAGCTTAGTGTAGAAGTTTCCTCATTTGGTAGGCCTACTGATAAAGATAAGGATATTAAGGACAAGTTTAAAGAAATCAAGATGAGAAATGAAAAACTGAAGGCACAGTCTTATGCACAGTATCTCAAGATTACACCTACCAATCAAACCAAGTTGATGTCAGCTTTTGACATCAAGGAAGGAAAGATGCAAATGTATTTCATAAAGCCAACTGTGCAACCACCAAGGACATCAGCAGATTACAAGAAAATTGATTTTGAGGTATTGGCAAGGGATATTCATCCCATTGACCAAATTGAATTCCACAAACAGGCTGGAGAAATGATTTACTCCACCCTTACTAGTAAAGCCATAGCTGCCCATCAATTGCAGAATTCATTGACCAATATCTCAACTGAGTATCAGTTGGAGAAGGCCTCCTCATAGGCCAAAGACACCATAATCAAGTCTTTGGAAGACTTAGTGATTGAATTGGGACATGACCCCAAAGATATCAAAGCCACTGAGAAACTAATTAAGAAAATGAATGATGACATTGCAGCACTCAAAAATCAATTGAAGATACCTTAGCTGCAGCATCCCCAGACACGGAAAGTCTTGGAAAACTAAACCAGACATGAAGAATTGATGGACTTAGTCCTAAAATTAAATGATCAGTTAAGGGATACATAAAAGGAATTGGATAGTTTAATCCAATTGAGGCAGACTGATATTGCCACAACCTCAGTGAGTTTCATCCCAATAGTTTCAACAGTTGTTCCTTCCACATTGGCTCCCACAGCTCCTATGGCCATAGCACAACCAGTTTCAACAGAGTCTACATCAGTAGTAAGTACATCTGGTGAAGAAGTAGCAAAGTTAGTTAAAGCTATGGAAGAGATGTCCATACAAGAAACAGAGATGAATAAGCTGAAAGAAAAGGTGACAAGCTTGGAAACTGATTACAAGCTTGTCAAAATCATGCACAAGGAAGAAGTGCAGAAAGATGCCAGGGTGAATGAGAGATTGAAAGCCATGGAGAAGGACCTAACACTAGAAGAACCCTTTGGGAAAGCTAAGGAACTATTGTGGGCCAATATCATTAACTCTATCAATGATATTTGGCCATCTATTCAGGTGATTTTTGAACAGATAGATTTAATAAAGATGGCTACAGAAGCCATCCAAAAGGTAAAAGAAGAATTAGGAGAGATGCCCGAAGATGCCACCAAAATCATCCAATTCCTTAACAGTAAAAACAAGTATGAGCTTCAGGAATTGGATATAGAGGACAAAACAGAAACAATTTTGGAGGTAAGAAAGGTCCTCTCCAAGAGAAACTTAATGCTAAACTTGGAGGACAAGTGCCAGAATATGCAGGTAGTCGTTGATAGATTTATGGCTAAGTTTCAAATTTTGAGAGAGAAAGGGTTACCCAGTCCCTTAGTAATAAATGAAAATCTCATAACACAGTAGGATTACAATAACAAAATCAGAGAGCTAGCAAAATAACGGGCCAGTACATCATCAATCAAGGCATTGCCAACAGGAAAAGTACTTTATCAGACATTTGAAAACTTTTTTTACCTCCAACATGAGGTAAAATACTTGTTTATCAATAAGCCTACTTTTGCCAAGTACACCGAGGCAAATGAAATATATAGGAGGATGCTTAAGATAAAATTACCTGATGCTGAAACATGGGAGAAATTGACTGATTTACTGTGAGAAATATGCGGTAAAAAGGTTAAAGTATAGTAAAAGTAAAACATCCAGGTAAAAAGGTGAAGATAGATCAACAGAGTCAAAGAGTATCAATGTCAAAGTGTATAAGATGAAAGCCAAAAGTAAATGAAGCTTCCAGTGTAAAAGGTCAAAAAGCAAAGCAACATAAAGGGATAAAATCAAACCATAAAGGCTAGCAGTACCAAAATAAAAGGTACATCATGAAGCAGTTCAATAGCTGTCTCTATCTTCTTGAAAGAAGATATTTTAATTTCCTAGATTAAATCTCAAATTAGTTTGAGATATTTTGTAATGATTTTTGTATAAATACTTCACAATTCGAAGCATGTAGGGTGGATTCTTAGACATTTCTATAGAATTTTGATCAAAAAGATTGTAAAGCTATTGTATCATTGACTAAGTCATCAAGCTGGATTGATGAATAAAGACAAGATATTTCACAGGATTCATGTGTTGACCGAAGTGTAGACAAGTATTTTCATATGTTATCATTATCATTCTTAAATTTTTTTCCACAATATTTAATGCATTTCTGAATCTGAATGCTATAACTAGAACAATATCTCATAATTTGTTTAATTACACTCTGTTTTAACATTTATGCATATAAATGTTTTCAACTGATATCTAAGTTAAGGAATTCTTAATTTCTCCTTAGTTTAGGTTGTTTCTTACTAATCCATATCAAAGGATTCTTAATCGCCCTTTTCTTTCGATTACCCTCTATTCCTCGTTCATATCGGTCTGAGAACCCTTAATTTCTCTCTCACCCTGATTAAAACCATTTCACCCCCCTGTTCCATAGACCTGCACTTTATTCTACTAGCTTTCCCTTTGAACATTCCCTTTAGTGAGTTGATCCAGTTCTACTGCTCGTCTGTTTACTCCATAGCCCAATGGTCTAAAGACATCATTCTATCCATTTGTTTCAAGGATCCCACCATCCAATCTTGAATACAAATAAAAAACCACTAGAACATTCATAACTAGCCTAAAATCCAAGCAAACAAAGCTAAATCATATAGAGAGAGCCCTCTCTAAGCCTAGGTTGGCTAGAGCCTATGCTCCAAAGTTGGTTTGTGGTTACCTCGGTCATTTTATTTCTTTTAATAAATTCTAGAGAAATTTATGAGTGATCACAGCAGGGAGACCTTATCTCTTTTTCCTCATCAAAGCCTTATCCACGCATATTTCCAAAGTCCACCAAACCCTAAATTTTAATTCTTGTTTCGTAAGAAAAAATTCCATTTCCATTGAACAAATCCAACCATCTTGAAGCATTTGATTGATCCCTGGATAGTGTTCATCTCCTCCATGCCTTATTTCCCCATCATATACCTTTCCCACACTTCATTTCACCTTTCCTACCATCTCCTAAGATTTCGGCCTATTTCATGTAGTAAAATAGGGCATCCTATAGTGGAATTAGGACATCCTGTAGTAATACTACATGAAACCTTGTAGCAACATGTTTTGAACCTGAATTTAGCAAAAATGTCATTTAAGCTTGGATTAGGTCTCCACTTGGCTTCCATACCCTTAAGAGCAGTCTATACCTATTCCTCCATACCTATCTCCCCTTCCAAATAACAAGTGAAGATTAACATTTGCATTCATAAAATGAAAACATCAAAAAAGAGCTTTTTCTACAATTTCTAAACTAGCACATGCATGCAACAATTATAATACTCCCTAGATCAGATTCCATTCTTATTTAGTTTAGATCATCACATGTTATAAATAAGGTTAAGCTAGGTTTCTTTTGCAAGAAAAATGTGTCAATGAGTAGCTAAAGGATTTCATGTCACTTTACAAGCACCTTCCAATTCAGTCTTTCATTCCTTAAAGTAGGAAACATTCCTTTTCTTTCATTAAGGATACTTTTCCCTTCTCCATTTGTTTGTCAAACTTCTTCTAGTCAATAAAAGACTGGTTTGAGTAACTCTAGTGGTCTATCACCCTAGTTGAAAAGTGACAAGCTTAGACCACTACATCTATTTGTGTATACAACAATGTCACCTCCAAGTTTGTACAAACCCCGGGTTGATGAAGTAAATTTGGTAGCCCTAGGAGTTGCAGCATTCTTGCTGCATTACTGGCGCTCATCAATCGTCTTCGCATGATTCATGGGTTGTCTGATTTCATTGGAAGCACTATTGGGGTTAAACAGGGTTTTCCATTGTCCCCTACCCTGTTTGGGATTTATATTAATGAGTTGGAGGCTTTTCTACACGAGCATATCCAGGACATTGATGGTTGCCTCCTTCACCAGGTCATGATCTCTATTCTACTCTTTGTTGACGGTCAACCTGGGTAAAACCAAGGTTATGATATTCAATGGGGTGAAGATAAATTCAGACCTTCACTTCATATTCAGAGTGGACGAGTTTGAGATCGCTATCAGGTATACATACTTGGGGGTGCAATTCTCAGGTCCCCACTTTAGTTTGCGACCAACGCTTTAGCCTCAAATCAACAAAGGATATGGATCTTTAGCCCTTCTTAAGAGACAATGATTTTGACATAACTTCTAGGACATCTCGTCTAAGATGAGCCTCATGGACACCTTGATCCGCCCACTGCTCTATATGGCTCACAGAATTGGGGACCGTCTTTACTTGAGTCAGATTGCACTTCAGTTGAGAGAGTCCAGACTCTTCTTCTCCATTGCATCATTAGATGCAAATAGACAAAAACTCAGTCCATCATCCTTATAAAGTTTTGAGCTCATCCCTTTCAGATTGAGAGAGTCTTTAGTTTGGTCTAATTGTTGCATCGTTTCTGGGGATTTGCAGACTCGATAAAGAGTAGGGACTGTTACCCTTACTTGGCATATTTCTCTTCTGAGACTATTTCTCGATCTACTCCCTCGGGTCGGGCTAGATGTTTGTTTACAGGCGTTTTAGATCTCTTAGAGTCAATGGGCATTCAGTTGGATCATCTCCCTCCTTTCCGATATTCCTTGGATGCTCTTGGTCACCTTCTACCTACTAGACATGATTTGAACAAGATCATCAGGGAGGACATCTATAGGCAGTTCGTCCAGGTCACCTAGGTCAATCCTCCGGGAGGGTTGCACCCAAATATGGCCTTCTATGCTGAGCACTTCTTGGAGTTTAGAGAGGAGCTCATTATTTGACCCCAGTATACATTTCACCACTGGATGCATTCTCTTCGCATTCCTCTAGGCAGGGAAAATTTTAAGAACCACCCTAAATTTATATGTATAATAAATGGGCTAATCCCCATGATACATAGGAAAAATGGGAGGCGATTTTATCAATAATATAATATGTATATATAATTTTTTTGGCAAATCTCTCACTAGATTATATTATCTTGTACAATGATGGAGAATATTTCACTAAATTATAAAATCTTGTAAGATCTTGGCAAATCTTTTACTGAATAATAAAACATTGTGAAGTCTTGGCGAATGTTTTGTTAAAGTATGAAACCATATATGATAATAAGAAAACATATTCATTAAACTGTAATATACTAACATACATGTTTGGAAAAAAGAAACATAATTTTCTCTTCCTACAAACAATGTTCCAAGTTTCAGTGGCCGTGTTTGTCAAGGTTCTTACAATACACTCTTTCATATCCTTCTATTAGTTTTGATAATATTCCACAACAAAGTTCTTATAGGTGTTGATATTGACCACGAGTTCTGTCAAGGTAGGAGAGATTAATCTTTTCTCTACAACTTTTGTCAAGCTACCACTTTTTTCAAGTTATCAAATTCCTTTCTTATTCCATAGACTCCAACTGCGAGATAAAAAAAAACACATCAAGTCTGTTTACCCCAACATGCCAACAAGTAAAAAGCCCCAACTATATTATATAAGAAAGTATTAAGTATCCCAAAGGCTTGAAGGGGATCTAATTGAAAGAAGTGACCATTGTGAGAAGCCTTCCAATCAATATATGAATATATAAATGTAGATTTATTATTATTTTAATTGGAAATCTTCAATTAAATAATAAAATTTAATTACGTCTCTCCCAATCTAAATTGTTTATTAGCATAATTCATTATTACATCTCTCCCAACCTAAATTGCTTATTAGCATAATTCACTACCCTCATACGTCTCGCATTTTTTAACAGCGTTGTAACATGTAGATTAATTTCCTTTTTGGTGAACAATCTCCACCTTTTAGGAAAATATGGTGCAGTGGCTCCAAACCCTACAGATCATTAGGACAAACTAAGAATAGCACAGAAGATGAAAGGTTGTACAAACCAGCTTATTTTTCAAACAACTAATCCAACATCAGTACCTAAACTTTTTCATGAAGATATCATATTGAGAATGTTTGAAAAATGATGGGAAATCTTCTGCAAGGGTGATGCAGAAAGAGTGATAAGGTTTCACTGTTTTGAATTTTCTTGTTAAATCAGAAAAACCAATATTAATGGAGATATTGGTATTTTTTACTAAATTTGAGTGATAAGGTTTCACTGTTTTGAATTTTTTTGTTAAATCAGAAAAACCAATATTAATGGAGATATTGGTATTTTTTACTAAATTTTGTGAAGTGACTAAATGTAGCTTTAACCAGTCACCTTAAGATGTTTTTACAATGTAATTTCCTAAGTCTATTTAATATCTTCATTATCATAAAAACCAACCTTTATCCATCTTAACTCCACATCTACCACTCTTAGAGGGATGAAATCTATTTGTCCCTATGAGCACTGGGTAGACCCAGAATTAAGATGGATCTAAGATGATAGAATTTCCCCTTTAAATAGTCTATGCTCACATGAATACCATGGTATTACCATGGGTCAATACCATGGGTTATCATAAACCTGGAGCTTAAAAATTACTATTAGTAATTTATAAAAATTAATAAAATTAATGATTGATTTTTATTTTTTATTTTAACGAAGTTAAAATGTTTAACATAAATTAAATTACAACATCCATTTTTACTCTTGATCCACCAAACCTCGAGAGGGATCAAATATTTTTTCACTCTATGCTAGTTTGCATATCACGATATTTGATCCCTCTCAGGGCTTAGTAGATCCAAAGTAAAGATGGATCTATGCTGGTTTAATTCCCCCTATTTTTTCACTCTATGCTAGTTTGCATATCACAATATTTGATCCCTCTTGGGCTTAGTAGATCCAGAGTAAAGATGGATCTATGCTGGTTTAATTGCCCCTTTAAATAGGCTACATTCCACGTGAATACCATGGGTCAATACCATGTGTCATTTTTATTTTTATTAATACTAATATTAGGGTTAATAATGTTTATTTGCATGGTATTAATAATAATCTAGCCCGTGGTATTGGGCCCATAGTATTTTGCCCATAGGTTTCACCTAAATATAACACATTTTTTGAGTGTTTGTAAATATAAGGTGACTTATGGAGTAAATATAAAAAAATGTTTCATTTATTTACCATACCTCTTGTTTGTTTATATTTTTATTAATTTACCATACCCCTTTTACAAATATGGTATTTGGCCCATAGGATTCACTTAAATAAAACCTCTTTTTTGAGCCCTCATAAATAGAAAGAGTGTCATGGACTAAATATAAAAAGAGATTTTATTTATTTACCATACCTCTAGTTTATTTATATTTTTATTTATTTACCATACCTTTTGAGTAAGTATAAAAAGAGGTTTTATTTATTTACCATACCTCCACTTTATTTTTATTTTTATTTGTTTACACCCTTGCATGTATATAAGGTGACTTACGGAGTAAATATAAAAAATGTTTTATTTATTTACCATACCTCTCATTTATTTATATTTTTACTAATTTATCATACCTCTTTTATAAATATGGTATTTGGTCCATAGGATTCACTTAAATAAAACCTATTCTTGAAAATTAGGGCGAATGGAAGGTTGTAACTCCTAATTTCAAGGGCTAAATTTACCTTTTTTTACCCTCTCCCTTAAAATAAGGTGGGCTAACCTTCATACCTAATTTTTTTTATAAAATAAATTTGAGGCGATTTAATGTACTATGATACAAAATATTCGCCCACTAAAAATTTAAAACCCCTTAATTTCGCCTAAGGGCAAAAATTCGCCCCTAAAATTTTCCATGCCTCTAGGCTAGAACAGAGTAGGTTCTCATAGACTTCGGCTAGAGACGGACAACCAGATTGATAGACCAGACATAATCTACTAGGTATGTCATTTACAAGAAGTAGAGACTGAGGTGCACTTCATTTTTGGATGCCCTATCTACTACGAGATCAGAGGAAGGTTCCATTGCTTGTTCAGAGACTCTCAGACCCTCGCAGACTTTTTCAGGTATCCCAATCAGATATTTTTTTCCCTATATATGCAGGAGGCTCTCAGGTTCCGAGCGCATATTCTTTAACCTCCCATCAGACCAGACCCCATGCAGAGGATCACTACATTTTTCAGGTTACTACCTTCAGACAGGGGCAGAAAGAGAACGATTGCTACTGTTTCATATCAGAACTCTAGACCGGTGAGGATTTGTGGGACCTCGCCCCATCACACGAGACTTCAGCAGTTAAATCATCACAGATCCATCCTTGGGAGATGGACTAGGTCCTCTAGAACTCAACAGTGCACAAAATCCCCCAGACAATGAGTTAGTGCATAGTCCGCACCTCCCACTGACCCTTCATCAGGCCAACAAAGTTTGTGGAATTTTTTTCATTGCTGTTCAGTCAGCCTTGGATGTTAGGAGATATGGGTCTGATCCTCATACCCATTAGCCCCTAGATATTCTTCATCAAGGCATTCCATACATTGTATCTTTTATGTTCCTGCATTGTACCTTTTATATTCATACATTGTATTTTTTATACGAGATCGTTTAGTTCTCCCGCATTTTATGGACATCATTGTACTCAATAGTCCCTTTGACCTAATTTTTGGTCATCAGTTGGACATAAATATAGTTATCTTATCTTATCTTATCTTATCTCCTCTCATCTTGACACTTTTTTCTCATAATTTAACATCACAAAATTATCTCTAACCCCACTTGGCACACTCAGCATTGATTCTAATGCATTCCATATACAAAATTTTGGATTCATGAACACTCTTGATTGAAACCACTCTCCATCAGATGGCTAAGAATGGCTAGGGTGCTTTAGGGTAGCCACCCACCCCTGATCTCCTCGCCAGAACTGTCATTTTCGTTACCTCCATCTGCCCCATATTTAGATGATACGCCTCTGCGTGCAGTGTTGCCCATATTTCCTCCACATGGATTCTCTGCCTCAGGCCCAACTACTTTAATTCATGTTTCCCCCTTCTCCCATTTCACATCTCAATTTGCAACAATCATGTTTTCTACAATGACCCCATCCCCTCCTTTCCCGCAATCGACCCTTCGGAGTCTTGAAGAAAACTAGAACAATATGTTTCTTCCAAAGAGAAACGGGCCCATTGGGCATTCCGGAATTTTCTAAATACATTTGGAAAAAATAATAATTCTAATTCCATTTCTGGGTAAGAAGCGACAACACAACCTGGTAGTGTTTCTTCAACGAAAAATTCTGCAGCAAAAATCAATGGAAATAATGGATCATCGGTCACTCCAAACCATACTAGAAATAAAATTATGCCAAAGGGTGAGGTTTTTTATGAGAATGATGGTTTTGTGGCCCCTGAAAGAGAAGCAGGAGCAGTAGTAGCCCAAAACCCTCAAAAAATCCCAAAACCTCGAAAACTCTGAAGAATGAACTGAGTGCAGCAAATACCACCGAATCAAATGGGGCAAAGCGGAAGAGGGGTTCATAATCTAGGTCCAGTAAGAGTGCCAAAGGAACAATGGTTTTTCATGCTACAGATGGAGATGCATCTATTGTATCAGACAAAAAAATAGTGAAGAAGAACCTTTTGATTTATAATTCTTTATGTCGGATGCTTGTGCAAGATGACGAAGCACACAAAGATGAACCTGACAGCATCAAATTCAAACGGCTTGATCTGAAAGTTGGGTCGATCATGGTCAATCGAGACAAGAAGGTAATTGGAGAAATTTTTAGCTCACTTTGCAGCTCGCAAGAAATTCGGTAAGCAATCAAAGCTTCACAGGAAGGCATCGAAGGCAGTAAGAGAAAACTCCCTATTTCGAGAAACAGGACCCTCCTTTGAGCCCATTAGAGGATAGCCCCATGCCTTGGAAGCATATCTCCAAGCCTGACGTTAGCCTCATTTTCTAGTATTCTCTAGCAAAGATGAGTACTTCAAAGAAAAAGTGAACCATGGGCAGTCTTTCTTAACAAGAGATGAGACTGTGCGGAGGCCTGAGAGAAGATCTCGAAGAAGAATCATGGTGTCCACTGTGATACAGAATGCAATTTCCCAAGAGATTTCTATTGGTTCTTCTCCATCTAGGAATTTTATGGCAGATGAAAGAGAGGCTTCTGCAGGGGAGAAGCAAGTACAGGTAAGCATTATGTCATTGAGAAGGTCTAGTCAAATTTGAAATCATGCATTTTTCCCTCCCTTAGCTGGTCAAATTCTCATTTCATCAAGGGGATAATCATGCCACCATTATATATTTGTCTACCAGTTCAGTTTCTCTGTATCATATGTGCGCACATTTTCTTGCTAATGAAGATCTGGATAACAAAGTTAGAAAATGGAATTTCTCATCTCTTGGATAGAAATTTTGTACTCTTTTAAACTGGTAATTAATTTGTGGGTGTTTGCAGCTAAGCAACACCAAGGAAGAGGGATGTATGCTTTGTTTTTTTTCTTCACTGAATACAATATTCTTTCAGCAGAACTACAAATTTTTTGTGTTATACTTTGAAATGTTTTGTTTTAGTACAACAAAGGATATTCTCTGATTCAATAGATTGTATGAATCTGGCTAGAGGAGGAGTATGAAACAATGTGAGTCATCTATTATATTGACACTTGTCTATCTATCTCAATAATATTTTCACCAATCCAGGTTATGCAAAGTCAAACCTTGAAATACTGAAGCCCATTGCTATGATGCAAGACACCAAAGCAGAATTGGAGATATATGGTCCTTTTTTCACCCCTGTAAATTCTTCATGACCATTCTACCAGTCATATTTCTTCCCTGGAACTGATATCCCACTTGTTGACCATTTTCCACAATGCCAGTCTCAGATTTTCAAATTTTGAAAAAATTTCAACGCTGTCATAGTAATCAATAATCCACCATAGAGTTAACCATCGAATTTTGGGTTTGAAGACTTGTAGAGACCTATAGAAGGTTAACACTTCATGTTTCTCTCTCTTCATCCTATCAGGGCTTCATAGAATTGCATTATAGCAACCAGTTCTTTTGCATCTGAATGAAGAAGCACAAATAATAGAACTTTGTGGTACCATTCGAGCAACAAAACTGAAAAACTTGTATTTAGTTGTGTTTCCAATTCATGCAAAGTAGTCAAAGCATGCCAATTTTGTTGTTGTAAAACTATGAGCTTTGGAAGAACTACAAAGAAAATCTCCCGAACAAGATCTACACTTGGTAGACCCAAAATGATTTTGAAAAAATTTCAACCCTGTCATAGTAATCAATAATCCATCATAGAGTTAACCATCGAATTTTGGGTTTGAAGACTTGCAGAGACCTGTATAAGGTTAAAACTTCATGTTTCTCTCTCTTCATCCTATCAGCGCTTCATAGAATTGAATTATAGCAACTAGTTCTTTTGCATGTGAATGAAGAAGCACAAATAACAGAACTATGTGGCACCATTTGAGCAACAAAACTGACAAACTTGTATTTAGTTGTGTTTCCAATTCATGCAAAGTAGCCAAAGCATGCCAATTTTGTTGTTGTAAAACTATGAGCTTTGGAAGAACTACAAAGACCATCTCCCGAACAAGATCTACACTTGGTAGACCCAAAATGACCTCTGCAAATTCACTATCATAATTGGATATGTGACAAGCCTCATTTTTAGGTATTCAAACAACTCATCTCTAATTCCACCAAACTTGAAAAGGATTGATCTGATCCCTCCTTTTGTTTCCTACAAATTCTCGAATACATTCAGATCCTTAGTGGTTGCCAAAGCATGTTTCGATTGTTTCAAGCATATTTCTTCTTTTGTTTTATTGCATGTGTCATCATCTTCAAACAAACTACCACAAGAAAATACCACAAATAGAGCATGGTGTTCACTTCTTAAAATAAATACAAGCAATGAAGAAATTGCATCTAAGCTCTTGTGGAAACACTATGCAACTATAGACAAATCAAAACCTTACCCTCGCTTGTAATAAAAGATGTTGAGGTCTTCCATGGTGACTTTTGACAGTGACCTATGAAACTCCCAATGTGTTATTTGTAAACACAGTTTGCAAGGTATGGTAAGTGAAGCTTGGGGTGCATTTCTTTAATCAACATTTTTATTGCCAATGGAAGATCATCACCCCCATGAAGAACAATATACAAAAAACTGATATTATTTTTAAAATTAGGCGCTTAATATAATCTTGTAGCTTCCTGGAATACTTGGCCACAAATGGAAAAAATATGTGGTGTAGCATAATAGTCTGTCTTATTCGAGACAATATTCAAAGATCACACAGGTCAGGGATCCTATTATTTCTTTGTTTATTCATCAACATCTCCCAGTGAGCGCTACATAGACTTTTAGGTCCAGCGCATAAATCATAATAAGAAATGTTCTCCTTCTTTAGAGATTCATTCAACTTTTGGACTAGAGACATGATAGTTTCTTCTCTAAAACCTTCAGCAAGCTTGGAAAAAATCTCTTTGAAGTTTCCTTCATTTCAAATGTTTGAAGCAGAGGTCTTCTAAATCAACTTTCCAACACCAGATTCCAAATTGATTGGCTAACAGAGTAGAAAGAATCTTTATTGTCTCTTTAGCAAATTGTTGTTTCTTGAAAAGGTAGAACTACAAGATCCCCATGTTATGAAATATGTCTGCCACTTTGACCAAGACAACCCTTATATCGACCATTGCAAGAAACATCGTGTGAAGACGATATGTTTCAACAATATTTTTGTATTGTTGTCCTGAATATTGTGGTGCCTTAAACCTTTCTTGAAAGTGGCCATCATTTGCAAACAAATTTTAATTACTTCCTCTCTCCATCACTTCTAAATTTACAATAATCATCTAAATGTAGGTGGATAAGCTGTCTCAGCTACTCTTTAGCCATTTCTTCTGTTGCAACCAACAATAGCAAACTTTTTCCCTGGGCCTAAATTTTTCTTTGCAAATTGTAAGCTACAACAATACACATCACTGTTGGGTTGTGTTATATACTTTCCATGACTAGCCCACATAGTTAACTGGGGGGGTTAAAAGGGGGGCATATCCCCCGCTTCGTTGCGCCGATTGCGTAGCGGGTGGGTTGCAGGGGGTTTGAGGGGTGCAGGTAACCCCACTCTATGGGGTCCGAGGCAGTACCTCGGAAATTTTTTTTTTGGACCCTATATTCGGTTGGGCGGACCTACCTATGGTTTTGTGTATGATTTTTTGCACATAGTTTTGGACGCGATGGTTTTCACTCCATGGTATTGGATGCTTCGACATGTATAAATATGTATTGTAACATTGAAAGTAACATAATGAAAGATCAATCTGGTACTCCCGGTTTTGGGATCCAGGGGAAATCTCTGTGTATATGTGTTTTATGTGTTATGCTCTTGCATTGTTTATTTTCTGTGTTTTAAGAATTCATATGCAGGTAATTTCTGTACGGAGTTAAAACCTACATTTGGTATCGGAGTTGTTTTGGCTTCAAGGGGACGCCTTTTTTGCTGAGGGGTTTCGCTTGGGCCTGTGGTAGACCCTGTTCAGTGGGAGATCTGCGGGATTGATTCTGGTGGTGAAAGAAGATGGCGAGCAGTGGAAAGATAGAGATCGAGAAATTTAATGGTCTGAGTTTTGAGTTATGGAAACTAAAGATGGAGGATCTATTGGTGGATAAAGATCAGTGGATCGTAGTAGATCCAGGTACTAAACCAACGGGAGTGTCCGATGAGGAATGGAAGAAGTTGGATCGAAAGGCAAAGAGAACAATATGGTTGTGTGTCTCAGATTCAGTATTGCTGAATGTGTCAGGGGAAGCTACAACGAATGCTTTGTGGGAAAAGTTAGGGACTTTGTACCAATATAAGCCTTTGGTGAATAAACTATTCCTATAGAAAAAGCTATATAACCTAAGGATGAAAGATGGAGACTTGGTGACAGAGCATCTCAACGCATTTAATACTGTGGTAAGTCAGTTATTATCTGTTGATATTAAAATTTTAGATCAAGATAAGTCCATTAGTTTGTTTTTTTCTCTACCAGATTCATGGGATAGTCTAGTTATTGCAATAGGTAGCAATGCAACTGCTTTGCAGTTTGATGAAATAGTCTCATCCTTGTTGATGGAGGAGATGAGATAGAAAAATATGGAGAGCCAGAATGGTGATGCCTTGTCTGTACGAGGACGGTCCCAAAACATAAACAAAAATAAGTCATCGAGTGGGATATCTAAATCTCTAGGAAAACCTGTAAAGGTGGTGTGCTGGAAATGTGGAAAGGAAGGGCACTACAAAAGGGATTGTAAATATAAAGCTCCTGATAAAGGAAAGGGATCTGATGATGCTCCTTTTACAGAGGCGAAAACCACCTCAGATGAAGGTGGGGATGTGTACTTGGCTTCTTCAAGTACACATGTAGATCATGAGGCATGGATGATTGACTCAGGTGCATCCTTCACTTCACTTCCCATAGAAAGTGGTTCTGCGAGTATGAGAAATATGATGGTTGTGATGTCTTCTTGGGGGATGACAGGAAGGCTAGAATCGTTGGTCGTGGAAAAGTAAAATTGAAGTTGCAAGGTGGAAGGGTTAGAACACTTCCGGGTGTTCTGCATATTCCTGCATTAGCTAGAAACCCGATTTATGTAAGCAAGCTGGATGATGCAGGTGTAAAAACAGTGTTCGAGAAGGATACTTGCAAGATGGTTCGGGGGCACTAGTATTGATGCGGGGAGTTCGAATTGGAACTCTGTACAAGTTGAAAGGTAGCATTGTTGTTGATGGGTGCAACAGTTTTGTGGTTCCTAAAAGTGGAGCAGAAATCTAGTGGTCTCTGGAGAGAAGACCATGTTGTGGCGTCAAAAGCTTTGACATATTGGAGAGAAGGGCCTTCGAATACTTCATGGTAAAGGTACGGTAGAAGGTATGAGTAATAGCTCTCTGGATTTTGATTTCTGTGAAAATTGTGTATATGGGAAGCAAAATCGGGTGAGTTTCCCCTCTGGTGGTAAGAGGGCGAAAAATATATTAGAGCTTGTGCACAGTGATGTGTTTGGACCTGTGAAGGTTCCATCACTGGGTAAGTCTGTGTATTATGTATCATTTATATATGACTTCTCAAGGAATACATGGATATATTTCCTTATGAAGAAATCTGAAGTCTTTGACAGGTTTAAAGAATTTAAGGCTCAGCTGGAAAACCAGATAGTGAAGAAGATAAAGGTGCTGAGGACAGATAACAGTGGAGAGTTTTGCAGTAAGGAATTTGAAGAATTCTGTAAGAAGTGTGGTATATCATGACATAATACTACTCCATATACACCTCAACAAAATGGAGTTGTAGAAAGAATGAACAAGATGTTGATGGAAAGGGCAAGAAGCATGCTCAGTGGTGTCGGGTTAGGACAAGAATTCTGGGCAGAGGCGGTGGAGACTGCATGTTACTTGGTTAATAGATCACCTTCATCAGCATTGGAAGATTAGACTCCATAAGAGGTATGGACTAGTAAGAAACCTTCTCTTTCACATTTGGGGGTATTTGGATGTGATGCATATGTACATGTTCCAAAGGAGAAAAGAACCAAGTTGGATAGTAAATCTGAAAAGTGCATCTTTATTGGATATAAGGATGGTTTAAAGGGTTATAAGCTTTGGAACCCAGTAACAAGGAAGGTTGTGTATAGTCGAGATGTGGTGTTCAGAGAGGTGAAAGATGTTATTAAACATGAAGTCCAACCGAAGGAACCTGAGAAGATAGAGTTTGGGCTAGAGGAGCAAGAATCAGACTCTACAACGGAGGAGGAATCAGAAGATGAAGAGCCACAAACTCCGGGTGTGAGAAGATCAGTTCGAGAAAGAAGGCAGCCAGAAAGGTATAGTCCATCTGCTTTCTATTCAAATTTTGCTTTATCTATTACTGATGATGATCCTAGAACTGTGAAGGAAGTAGTAGATTCAAAGGATGGAAAACTTTGGAAAGAGGCCATGGTTGATGAAATGGCATATTTGCACAAAAATGAGGCTTGGGATCTGGAGGAGTTACCGCCTGGAAGGAAACCCATTGTAAACAAATGGGTGTTCAAGAAGAAGACAAATGTAGAAGGAAAGGTGGAGAAATACAAAGCTTGGTTGGTAGCAAAAGGTTATTCTCAGATGCCGGGAGTTGATTTTGGTGATATTTTTTCTCTTGTTGCCAAGGTAACTTCTATTATATTACTTTTATCTGTTGCTGCTACTTTTGATTTTGAGGTAGAACAGATGGGTGTGAAGACAACATTTCTTCATGGGGATCTGTAAGAGGAGATATAAATGAAGCAACCTGAAGGTTTTGCGGTGAAGGGTAAGAAAGAACTAGTATGCAAGTTAAGAAGTCTCTCTATGGGTTAAAACAGTCACCAAGGATGTGGTATCAGAAATTTGATACGTTTATACGGGGGCTTGGCTTCACCAGAAGCAAAGTAGATCACAGTGTGTATTTAAAATTAATTGGTGACCATGTTATTTATCTGGTCTTGTATGTGGATGATATGTTGATGGTTGGAAATGACAAAGAAAATATCCAAGATTTGAAGACCCATTTGTCCTCCAAATTCGACATGAAAGATCTTGGTGCTGCAAACTATATTTTGGGCATGGAAATTAAAAGAGATTGGACAAAGAGGAAGCTCTAGTTAAACTAGAGGAAGTATGTCGAGACAATATTACAGAGGTTTAATATGCAGGATAGTAAACCGGTGAAGGTTTCTATTCCCGTAGGTGTAAATTTATCTGTTGAACAGTGTCCCAAGACATAAGAAGAGGAAGAGGACATGTCTCGGGTTCCATATGCAAGTGAAGTCGATAGCCTGATGTATGCGATGGTATGTACTAGACCAGACATTGCACATGCAGTGGGAGTATTGAGCAGGTTTATGTTAAAACCAAGGAAGGAGCACTGGACAACAGTGAAGCGGGTTTTGAGGTATTTACATGGCACTAGTGATTATGTTTTGTGCTACCAAGGAAGACTAGGATTGGAGATATGGATCAAACAAGATCTACAAGTGGGTATGTGTTTAACCTATTTGGATGTGCAGTTAGTTGGTTGAGTAAGAAATAATCTGTAGTGGCACTATCAACTACAAAGGCAGAATACATGGCAGCCACTTATGCAAGCAAGGAAGAAGTTTGGTTACAAAGGTTGTGTTCAAGTATGGGGTTAGTACAGGGAGATATAAGGATAGACTGTGACAACCAAAGTGCAATTTTCTTGGCAAAGAACCCTTCATATCATTCAAAGACAAAGCACATTGATGTTCAGTATCACTTTGTGAGGGATATGATAGAAGAAAAAAAGGTGTTGCTAGTAAAGGTGGACACTATGAAGAACACTGCAGATGCATTGACAAAATCTGTGAGCTCTGAGAAGTTCTCTTGGTGTAGATAAACAATGGGTGTCGCAGGGTTAGATAAATGACTAAGCTTTCTTGTGGCCCCCTGTGGAAAGAAAACAACAAGTGGGAGAATGTTGGGTTGTGTTATATTCTTTCCACGACTAGCCCATGTAGTTAACTGGGGGGTTAGAAGGGGGCGAAGCCCCCCATTTGTTGCGTTGATTGCGTAGCGGGGGGGGTTTGCAGGGGGTTTGAGGTGTGCAGGTAACCCCACTCTATGGGGTCCGAGGCAGCGCCCCGGAAAATTTTGTTTTTGGACCCTATATTAGGTTGGGCAGACCTACCTATGGTTATGTGCATGATTTTTCACACATGGTTTTGGACACGATGGTTTTTGATCTATGGTTTTGGACGCGATCGTTTTCAGTCCATGGTATTGGGTGCTTCGGCATGTATAAATATGTATTGTAACATTGAAAGGAACACAATGAAAAATCAATCTGGTAGTCCCAGTTTTTGGATCCAGGGGAAAATCTCTGTGTATATGTGTTTTATGTGTTATGCTCTCTCATTGTTTATTTTCTGTGTTTTAAGAATTCGTATGTAGGCAATTTCCGTACGGGGTTAAACCCTACAATCAGGTTAAATGTTCTCAGATGCACAAAATTAGTTTTATGTGAAGTAGAAATAACCATTTTAAGGGTCAAGCTACTTCTCAAAAGAAAAATGGGGTTTGAAACCTACCAACCTCAATAAGGTTAATCACCTCTTGAGGTAATCTTCAACACGAATAAAAGCTCCCTCTTATTTTAATTCTCTATCTCTCCAATATAGACGACGTCTTATGAAGCTTTTACAAAATGTTTGTTGTGGTGTTAACAATGTTCGATAAAGCCTCATTGTTGTTGGAATGAAAGGTTTGAACAGGAAAAAAAATACAAGTTTGGGTTTACAGGTAGTGGGGTTCACCCAATGCATACCGAGAAGCACATTGCAATCTGGCATTCTCTTCGTCTGAGTGCACCGACTACCTTGTTAAAACCGTCAGTGATATTTGGATTTATTGTGACCTTTCTATCGGTGTTGATGGTGACTTCCCACCAAGCTAATACTTGGGGCCTCCACATGCCTACAAATATCATGGCGAATGAAGGTCTACCACACTCGTTAAAATCAGTTCGCTCTGTTACTGTTTCAAACAAACCCATGTTACCCAATTTGTGCATCCCCACTCCTTTCATACAACTGCAACCATGTCTCATTTGATTCCAGACCAACTTGAGAGATTAGATGCAATGAGAAATGATGAATGCCCTCCTTCAAAATTACCAATTGCAAGAGGAAGTGCTCGAACAAGGGAAGTGGGCAACAGGCCGCCTACAAAACCATCAGAAAATCATATCTCCTTTCAATATCCTTTAAATAAAGTTCCATCAGTGGAATCTGCTAGGAAAAAATGGTGCCCAGATTGACGCCTTCCCAAGTTGTCACAGTGTTGTTAGGAAAACAATCCACTCCATCAGAGGCAAATCAGATCTTATACCTGAAGTTAGCTTCTTGACATGCAAGAGATTTAACTAACATAGCGCAGTTCTCTTGAGCCCAGTAAGATATCCAAACAAGAAACAAAATTTTACATAATGAATACACAAATCAAGTATGAGGTTCAAAAAACATTTGCCAAAACTTGCATTTCATAATGAACCAATACATCTATAGACTGAAATGTTTTGGAAAAAGGAATTATTTACCCTACATTAGATCTCAACTTCCTCTTTCCAGTCAGTGTCCTCTGTGACAATGAAAGTCTGGATCTCACTTGAACAGGCTCTTCATCACTCTCACTATTTGACACAATAACATTTGGTACCTCTTTTAAGGCTCCCACCTGAAATCTCTCTTCAATATTGTTTTACAATTCACTGTGCCTTCTCTTATTATGGTTCTGAAGAGGAGGAATACTTTGGTTAGTCTGTATGGATATATTACTCTATAACTGCACTGTTTTCATGTTCTCTTTCATATTCATTGTAGAGTTACCGTCCATAGGTTTCAAGGTTGACAACTTTGATGAAGGTTTTTTGCATTCCAACTTCGTGCCTGCAAATTCTCTTTTTCCAGTAAAATTATTTCCTTTGCACTTCTGTCCTTTCCCTCGGATGTGTTTTGCATCAGACTAAATGAATTAGTGGTTCCACCTTTCTCAAGCAGCCTATTTTCAGCATCATTTGTTTGAAGTACTGAAGTGGCATGGAATTTATGCTACATTCATATCCATATGTTGTGCAAGTTGCAAATTTACATTCTCTTTGTACATCTTTCTTTGGCCATTGGTCACAATCTCACAAGAAGGATATTTTTTTGGCTGCAATACAAGTTCTCTTGCCAATGAGAGTTTCTTGGTTAGCAAATGTGTTGGTTTTACATGATTCACAAGATGGTCATTTTCTACTTCCCCTTTATGATTTGATGCATCTAGAGCTCCACTTGGAGATATTGCAGCAATTTCATTGATTTGTTTAAGAGGGTCAATCATTTTATTTGATGTCTACCCAGTGTGTATAAACAGATAAAAATAAGGAAACTAGATAGGTTTGACACTAAAAAATTATTGAACAATTAGCTTCAAGCCTAACATTTAATATAATCATTTGCATAATAAGTCAACAAAGAGCATGTGAAAAGAAAATGGAAAAAACATCTTCTTAACATATAAAAAAGAATAGGAATTAAAAATCTCTCAATGAAGCTTATCCACAATGACAGGGATTGCCACATGTGACTTTCATTTAGTGTCGTCCATGTGTACTAGAAGTTGGAATGTTTCTGAATCTCATACCAGTAGTGCACTGCTTGTCCATAACGTCTCCATTGGAAAATTGTTTAGTTGATGATCCATTTGCATTGCATGCTGCTGGGTGCATGATCTTGCTTTTTGTTCAGCTGATGATCCATTTGCATTACATACTTATGGGTGCATGATCTTGCTTTTTGATCAAAATTAGATCTATTGTGCTTGTATTTTGCACTCTGTATGAAATCGATTAGAATTTCACAAGTAAAATTAACATAAGTTCATGTTGTGAGTATGAAATGAAATGGAAAATGAGAGGCATCTTACTATATCACCCATATGGCCATCATCAAGATTGGGCTCAGAAAGTAGCAAAGAAATAATTTCCAAGACAGTTGCAATGTTCAGGGATGGTGCCCACGCACCCTGCAAGTCATAGAAAAGAACACTAGTTTCTTGTTACACATCATAGGTCTTTAGTATGCATCTAAGACTTAAGAAAGCAAAATTTACAACTTTTACCAAGAGGAGGAAAATAAAACAAAAGAGAAAAATGTGTAAAAAAGTTCATAGTGGTGGGCTCTTTAGACTAAGCATTGGTGGAAAAAAATTTTGTTACAATTTTACCAATCTTGTTCAGTTTTGTGGATTGGTTGGATATTCCTTTTGCAGACTAAGCAAGGGCTTAGTTTTCAAATTTTCCAAATAATTATCAGTTTGTGACAAACTCTATTGTTGCCATTTGCGTTTTCGTTTTCTTGTATGTCACAGTTTAAGTAATCTCTATATTTTCATTGGAGGAAATGTACACATAATTAACTTTTGAAAAACTTTTTTATAGCTTTTGTTCATCTCAAGCTTAATCTTCATTACAAAATTTCATTATTTTGTATTTTAATTTAGATTATATATTAAATTAAAATAGCAATACTTATCATTCATATATAAATTAAAATACAATGTAAATAATTTTTAGAAAGAAAAAAAAAGTATATGTTAATAATATAATTTAGAGAGTAAATTTTATAATCCAATCATTTTAATTGATTTTAAATAGTGATTTCCAACCATAATTATTCTCTATTTTTAATATTTTATTAGAAGTATATCAAATTAATATTTTTAATTTAAACTCTAGTGTATATATATATATGAGTTTTTTCCTCACATTTTCGGTCAACAAAAATATCACAGAAAATGTATATATATATATATGTTTTTTCCTCACATTTTCGGTCAACAAAAAGTATAAAAGAAAAAGTTTCCCTCCATATATTTTTAATCCCTAGATTTGGTATCATGACCATACTTAAATTTAAGTTATTTTTTTGCCACGTAAGATTTATCACCAACCCACTGGTATCAAGCCAAAGTGCTATGTCGGCCAGCATGAATATATATACACGTCAGCAAAACGAATGAAAACGACACTCGTGATCCCACTAGACCGTCTGTCGAGTCATTATGAGAGAAGTTGCCTTCGAGAATTCAAATATATTTACACAAAATTGACCCACGGCGACTTCTTATATTATGTTAGGGTAACGTGATATGTGTAAGAGAGGAAGAACGGAATTTAAGGTGAAGAGGGTGCCTTGCTTTGTTGGTGATCATGATTTCTCCCACATTATTACTTTATGTGTTTCTCTAGTGCAGTCAACTAGAGATATCATATTTATCATAAAGATCATAATGAGCTTCCAACTTTAGCAACTTTTCACCCAACCATAATGAGCTTTGGAAATGGGAAAACTTCAGCAACTTCCCACCAAACCAAAATCCCTTTAGAAGGTTAATGTACCATAATGAGCTTTGGAAATTGGAAACCTTTGGCAATGTCCCACCAAAGTGCAGTAAACTAGAGACATCATATTTATCATAAAAACCATAATGAGTTTTAGAAATTGGAAAACTTTAACAACTTCCCACCCAACCAAAATCCCTTTAGAAAATTAATTTACCATAATGAGCTTTTGAAATTGGAAAATTTTGGCAATGTCCCACCAAACCAAAGCCTTTTAGAAAGTTGAATTACAACAACCCTTGGTGCCCTACAAATTCTTCCTTTGAGACAAGTGCTTTCCAAATCCTTTCAGGGGATAATTATCCTCTATCTTATTCTACCTTAATCATTTAGTTATCCAACATGACTTGCAATGACTTTTCCAACTTTGGAAGACATGCACAAAGAAGAGGGGTGGCCTTTTTTTCCACATGGTGGGGTTGTTGGATAATATCCCCATTAGGTAAATTTATTGTTAATATTAAAAAAATATTTAATAAAATAAGTGTGGAGTGAATAAATAGTGAGATAATAGCGAGAAAAACATGTTATCTTGATATATGTGTGAGTTAGATATCGATTCTCTCGACTCTCTTGAAAGGATAGTATAAGCTTAATATTGTATAAGCTACAGCCTAAGAAAAGGTTCAGTTTTTAAAAGTTGTTTGGTGGCTTTGGCTCCGTGTTCATGATGGTTTTGAACCTAAATTAGTAGAATATATGAGCCATATTCAGAGGGATTTGAATCTATGTGACATATTCAAGTGTTTTCTTATATATAATTTAATTATTTATAATGAAATGTTTTTAAATATTTTAATTGAAATTAGTTTGAATAAATAGTTTATGAATTTCATTTCTACACATAAATTTGTTATAATTTGTAATATGTTTATTGTTAACAATTATGGTATAGAAATCAAACTTTTTAAGAGTGTTTCTAGTGATGTCTAGATGTTTAAGATCTCATCAATGTAAATGCAAAATACAAATTCCCGCTCACTTTGATGTTGAATCTAATAATTCAAAAGGACTCAAAAAGGTGGATTATGGTTTCAATCACATTGTTTATACACCCAAAAACTAAATTAAAAATAAAAAATGGTATCTTGTTCTCAATAAAGTCAAATTCCAATATAAAAAATTCCATAGAAGTAAAGGATAAATAAAATATTCCATGTGGAAACAAGGTTTCCTAACCCAATACAACAACTTATAGATATTTGTGACACATGGTCAAAATCCATAAGTTGGAACAACATTCTAATCAATGAGACTTTTAAAACTATGACCAAATAACAACTTCCAAACCAAGTCAGATGGATGAAGGTATTGTAACCATATTCTAAAAAATGAAAGGTCATGTGAGGAAAGCATAATATACAACTTCAAAGAGACAATATTTCTTGGAAATATATTACAACTAATGATAATGGGGCTTTAATTGAGGCACAAGATAAAAAACCTAATCAGGTTTGAGCTCCTCACACCAATAAAATCATAACCCTCTTAGCTGACACATTTAGACATGTTGGGATACACAAATTTAGATATAAGTTGTAATTCATTTTTCATTTAATGACACACATATAAATACACTTTTTATGACAATTGGATTTATTTTCCAAGGTCCCTTGGACTCTTGATGATGGTTTATATTCTTTACCATAACCCAAATGGATTAGGTGTCTAACATTCCCCACCTTAATTCAAAGGGGTTTTTGTGATTTCAAGAACATGGATGAGGACAATTGCTAATGGTTGAGTACGATCTCTCAATTTTGTGGTTTTGGGATGGTCACAAACACAATGGCTAGAAGAAACTAAAGTTTTATACTAAATGGTGGTTAAGGTTGACCTACAACTATGGAACATGTCTCTAAGGCTCACCAATTCCAAAAACATTTCCTAATTTAGAAAGAAGTTGATATGTTATGCTAATTAGAAGTACTCCTAAATGGTGACTTGAAGATGACCAAAAAAACTTGAACTCGACTCTAAGGTTCAATGATTCCCAAAACATTTCATATTTAGCTGGAAGTTGATGTGTTCGAAAGTGTTAACAAATAATGATTTGAATATTAACATAAATTGATGTTTAGAAGAAGCTAATAAGGATTTGATGCTAGATATACATCCATTGGGTATTAAAATAAACCCTAGGCTAGAATTATGTGCAATCAAAGAAAGTGTATTAGAATTTGGCAAAAGAACTTGCAATGTTTACATGATTGGAAACATGCTTCCTTGTGTTGCAGGTAATTCACCCACAATATCAAATGGATTTGTGGATTTTGAAGGTGGATAATAATATGGCATGAGATATTGTAATTTCCCTTCTTCAAACTCCTTTGAAATTTCGTTATTATTTAGTAAAATGACTATTGCAATCCTGCAATTTGGAAAATTGGAGGTGTATAACAATCTTCACCAAAGCAAAATGTTATCCACTACATATTGAAAACACTACTAAAAAATTCAATGGTGTATGTTATGGTAGAATAGAAATGCTTGATGTGAGTGGTATTTTATGCTAAGGGTTTTTCAATTGCCTATGTAGCAAGAAATAGAGCTCCTAATTCTTGAGCATGGGATATAGGTATCCATAAAATTCCATATTACCCAAGAAGGAACTCGCATTAAAACATTAATGATAGTATCATACCCTATAGCTCTTCAAAACATTGAACACAATCAACCTCTTTAGGAGCCCCAACTATTGAGCGAAACCATGATTCTCCAT
This sequence comes from Pinus tabuliformis, assembly GCA_031772625.1. NCBI lineage: Eukaryota > Viridiplantae > Streptophyta > Pinopsida > Pinales > Pinaceae > Pinus > Pinus tabuliformis. The sequence continues at coordinate 385,000,367 of CM062820.1, forward strand.
ATGTGGAACAGTGAACCTAACACCATGAAGCACATGCAATATTCTCTCTAAATAAAATTATAATAAGGTAAATTTTGAAATTTTGATGATGATTCAACAATGTTGGGCCAAAAACTTAGGGAAAGCAGGTGTGTGGCATCAAATTAAATATTGGAAAAAAGGGAGGTTGGAAACATTAGAGCTAAAAGGAAAATTTTATCACAAAGTGGAATTTAGGGGCCACTCCAAGAGGGAATTCGAATTCCCTTGAAGAAATCAACTTGGAGGGAAACCAAGAGAGAGAAGGAGGTCGAATTTGGCGCCTGCAAGGAGGAAGGAGGAGCATTGATTATAAAAAGAAGGTGAGGCCTCCATTTTGGGACCTTTTTCCAATTTCAAATTTGAATCACATTTTGCTTGTGCTACACAACCAAGTCAACTCGTGATGCTTGGCATAGAGGTTTCCAGGCGGGGATCTCAGCTCCTTATTCAGTGTACTTCGAGTGCCACTCTAGGTGAGTTCACCTTTAGCATTGCAGGGTTGTTCTGGAGGAAATTGCAGGAAAAAATTGTCCCATTTGTGAGTGGACTAGGCACAAAAATGGAACTCACACTCCTTGGGAAAGATAGCTACAGGGAAGATCTAATTTCTAGAATTTGAGGGGATTCTCCCTTGGAGTTTTGCTAGAAGATTGAGGGAGTTTCTAGGATAGATTTGGGGGAGAATTTTGAGGGTGTAATTGTGCATTCTAGGCATGCGTAGAGGGTCACTGACAAGGCCAACATAGGGGTTAGAGAAAGGATAATTCGTGCTGGAAAAAGGGGTTGGAGAAGATAAGGAGAATTTAGAGAGGAATTTATAGAGATTTTGGGGCAGACCTATTGGGGGATTTTTCAGCAATTTTCCTGAACTGATTTTTAGAAATTTTAGAGCATTTTGGAGGGTGGAAATTCTATTTCTCACCAAGTAGTCGCAACAGTAAAATTATGGGTCATCACAGATTGTGTATTAGAGCCTAGTCAACACTTGGGAAACCTAGATTCCACCCGGGTCTAACTTTGCTTGTTGTAGCAAGCGTATGTTCATCTATTTATTTCTATTGTACTCCATTCCATCAATATAATAAAATGGATCAGTTGTTTGGTCCATGTTCAGGTCTATTATGATGTGCATGCCTGAAACTTGTTTATTATTGTTGCTCACAACACATCACCGAAAAGTTTGGTATGTTGTAGGGAGAGAAGTCACAAGGGAATAGAATCTAAGGATTTTGGAGCACACAAGATCACCCTGTTGAAAAACTAGTGTGGAACTAGCAAAGAGAATGTCAGACTAGAGAGTAGTAGGTAGAGTAACACCTATAACATGAAGCTCTGAGTGGGAAGGGGCATTTCTACTCAGAAACAGTCATAACTACAACTCTAATACCATTTTTGGAAAAAGGAATTAAAAGATAAGTGTGCAATTCCTTTTTCATTAAAATTATACATATATAAATATATTGTTTATGACCATTGGATTTACCTTCCAAGTTCTCATGGACTTCCGATGGCCCTAATAGATTAGGTGTCTAACATTCCTTCCGTTAATCCAAAAGCACAATTCTTGTGAGTCCGATAAAAGGGATGAGGACATCTATCTAATGCTAAATGTGCTCTATAAATTTGGTGGTTTTGGGATGACCACAAACCCAATGGCTAACAAAATCCAAAGTCTTTGTAACACCTCTTTTTAAACCCTAAATTTTGTAATTGTAATTAAGACATACAATGCTAGAAATGGCCAACATAGATATTTTGATAAACTTTGTTTGATGTAAGATGCATTTTATTTTAGTATATTGCTAAAAGCTAAGGAAGATAGCAACCTACATGAATCTTGATGCATGAGAGGAAGTTGCGAAGGGGAAATTTGGAAGTTTCTTGCTTATTCTAAATTTAATGCTAGTTTCCCTTGTCCCCAGAAGTTAGGTTGGTGGTTGAAATGCCCAACTGCCAAGGGTTATGAGAAATAATGGAGGTGGTACGGGGTTTCTCCAGAGTTATGGGTAATGTATCCATATAGAACCTTTCGAATTAACCATGCAGTTGAAGATAGGGACCCTAAATTCTCATGTATACATATTGTAGTTGGACAGTATGGCATGAACAAAATGTACATGTTTTTGTAGATAGAGAGAGAAAATAATATTGTTGTTGCAGATTGTTTCTTGGTCATGAACATAGTGATAAGAAATGATGTATGAACCTAAGTAAACCAATGGGAAGAGAAACAAAACCACACTTGGGTGTTGATAATGTGACTTTAAACATAAGGTGACATAAAGCCTTATGAGTTGCAACAACTTGTGTGGAGTCCTGATTTTACTTGATTGGTTAAGGAACTTGGTGTTGAAGCCTTCAATTTGAGCTAGAGAGCGAGGATATTTTTTGAGTAATTTGGCTAAACTAAGCACTAAAAAAGGGGAAGTACTGAGGACTACTAGATCAAAGAAGGACTCCCTTTGTGTTGTGTAAGACCATTTTGGAAACACTATGAGATGTTAATATGCCTTAGCTCAATGACTGATTTTTGTGTGTGAAGGAGAGTTTCCTTCATGATTCTCTACCCTGAATGAACCCTTCTATACATGAGCGAGTATTCCTCTTGAGGTATCAAATCTAGTTGAAATATGTCCATTTGTAAGAAAATTATAGTGTAATTGAGCTTATGGCTAAGTGAAGAGTGACCCTCCTTTCTTCAGTTGCCAACAAAGCTTAGATGAGTCCGATAAGTATAACTATTTCTCTTTTAATGAAATGACATAATTGTTCATAGCTTCATCAAAGTTGCCATGTTAGGTTACTAAGAATGCTTTTAGTGATGAGTTGAAACAATGTGTAATTGTGCTTGGTTACTAGTTGTTATTTATTTTATGTTTTAATGTTGCATATAGAGGTATTCTTTGAAGTATGTTACCTATGATAGATTTCAGATGTATGGTTTTGTGAAATAAAATGTATGAGTTGAAATAAGCTTTAAGACTCCTCATGTATTATGTTAGTGTGAATGGATTTTACTAAGCTAGCCATGGCACTGAACAATATTATTATATCCTTAATTAGAAGTGAGAAGATGTGGATTTTATTTTATTAGAGACCTTAGAAGGGTGTAGCAAGTGCCTTATTCAGAATAGCCTCGGAAAACATCCTACAAAATTATAGGAACTTGAATTGTTATAAATATGTTAAATATATATTTGAATAAGTCAATTAACCAATAAACTTGATTTATTTTTTGACAAATGTATTGAAAAGAAATTATTAAAAATTACTTCAATTAATTGAAAATAAAAAATGAAAATTTTGCATTACCCTTTTACCCTATTTCAAAATATTAAAATAGAAAAATTAATCAAAATAAAAAATAGTAAACTTAACCTAGGGTCCCACCAATTGTAAGGTCTATTTATAAAGGACGTAAGTGTTGCCCCCAGAATAACTTACCCCCATAGTCCTTGTGGCACAATCATTCTTACCTCGTCATGTCAAATTCTCAGTGTTGCATGGAGCAGCTGTGAGGGTATATATATATATATTATTGCACCTAAGAGCGCTGACTTGAAGTTTAACGTATATACATGGAAGTGGCTTTTAATATTTCCATGTTTCCCACATGGATAGACTTGTATTAGGTGCCACCGTACCATATCAATAATTTGTGCTGGCCTCCATCATGGATTTAAAATATATTATTGTCTACACAGATATTTATGGAATATCAAATTTTATATATACATAAAAATAATTTAATATTATTTTTTACAAATATCAAGTTTAACGCACAAAGAAAGGAGAATCTTTGAAAAAAAAAGGAACACAAGAAGAGAGAATCTTGAAATTCAAGACAACAAAACATCTTCTTTCAATTTGTCAGTGCACATTGTTATTTTAATGCTAGATTGTTATTATTGCAAGATAGTATATAGGAGATTATGAGGAACATTCCCTCTGTTTAAGGACATTATATCCAATCATATTTTCCTTGTTTTCAAGCATAATGAATGGTCTCTTGTTAACATGTTTAGGATGAATAAAGAGGTAATGAAATAGTAAGGATGGGACATATTTTTTATAATTATATTTAAGTGACTTTAAATTTAAAGTATTATTTAAGAAATTAAATTATATGTATATGTATATGTATGTATATATATATATATAAAAGTAGAGTTGAGTTTGTATTGATGTTATACTTTGGGTTTTATGATTTGTCTTTCTTTCTTTCTGGATTTGGGATTTGAATCTTGAACTTTATTTTTTATCATGAAAATTACTACAAAGAAAAATAAAAAAAAATATAGTTTAAGAGAAATAAAAAAAATATATTTCAAGAATAAAAAAATTTGAATAAATTTTAAAAATCAATAAAAGATATTTAAAACACATAAGTTTTTATTTATGTATATTTGAAAGAGATTTTTGTAATTATTCTTTTAAGTTGCTTTAAGTGTTTAATATTATTCCACAAATCAAATTTTTTAAAATAATTTTTTTTTTAAATTTTTAATATAAAATTATGGATTTCTTTAATTATCTTTTAGAAAATCAATAACCAAGTAATTTATCAAACATGTTCTTACTTTTTAGAGGTAGCAAAAAAATCATGATATTTGATTTCAAATCTCTTGAAAATGTAAGGTTTGTTATAATGTAAGGTTTGTTATAGTCATAATATTTGTTTTTAATTCTATTGATGAAAAATTTGAAATTTTAAAGTTTTTGAGAGTTATGATCTTTTATTTTAATGCCATGGTTGAAAAATGTCAACATTTTTATTTATTTTAGCTATGATATTTGTTTTTAATTCTATTGAAGAAACTTTTGAAATTTTAAAGTTTTTGAGAGTCAAGATATTTTATTTTAATGCCATGGTTGAAAAATGTTTTTTTTTTTTTTTTATTTATCTTTTATATTTATCTTTAAAGCTATGGTAAAAAAATATTGGAAGTTTTAGTTTTTTTGGAGTTGTATATTTTATCTTCAGTGTATTGTTGAAAACTAATGGAATTTTAATAATTTTTGGAGTCATGATATTTTATTTTTAATGTCATTGCTTAAAAATGTTTCCATAATGCGCTGTTTACTCATGTTTTATGCACACATATTTTACTTTTTAATGCTATTGTTAAAAAAAATGTTCATATAAAAAAATGTTGATACACTTTTCATTTTTGAGTTATTTTTCATTTTTTTTTGGCTAGAATTCTAGTTTTGAAATTATAATTATCATTTACTCTGTTCAATAAAATAAAGTAATCAAGAGCTAATAAATACTTTAAGATTCCTTTAATTTATATATATTTGGATTTTTTTAATGTTAAATTGTGTAAAAAAATTGAAATACTCTTTTATTCATTAAAAAAACCAACCAAATATTTTATAAAATCACTTGGCATCTCATAATTTTCTCGTAAAAAAGTTTAAATTATCTATCTAATAATTAATGATAAAAAATAGAGTGCTGATTTTCAATTTTTCTTATATAACTTGCACATAACCATCCCAATGGAAAAAATAAATAAAAGACTATTGGTTTCCAAGTTTTTCTTGTTCAGTGAAATTTGAAGGAGCTTATTTAAGTACTGAAACTATCATGTTGGATATGTGAAACAATAAAAGTTATGGTCTGAGAAGGTTATACAGCGTGAAAAAGGCCAGTCATGGTTTATGTTCATTTTATGAGGACAGAAATATATAATTTCTTATTTACTTTTATGAAAATCCACCTCTCTGCTTAATGCCTTAAAGTATTAGAGTACTTCTATATGGATTAAGTATGAGAGACAATTTCAAATATCTTAAATATGGTTTATGTTACATTTTTTTTATTACTTTTATGAAAATGTATTTTTTTAAATATTTTAAAGTAGTATAATATTTTTATATGAATTAAATATTAAAAAAAAATTCAAAATAGTTTAGGTATAAAGAGTATTTAATGAAAATTTTAAGTATTATTGGTATAGTTTAAATAAATTTAATAATTAAGAATATATACTTTCACGTAAAAGGTCACAAATATATTTTTAATTGTGAGAGATATATGTGAGTTAGAATGTAAAGATTGCATTTATAAAGAAATGAGTTATCTAATTTTTTAACATTAAAGATGAAAATTGAGTTAAATATTGCTAAAATAAAAGTCAAAATGAGCTACTCAATTTTATGTTAACGATTGAACCTTGAGTATCAAGGTTCAAAATGAAAATGAAAAAAAGAATAGTAATACTATTTTTTTTTTTAATTTTTTAAGTTTATAAGAAAAATGAAGTGCCACGTAGAATTGATGGTGATGGGGTGTCATGTTAAGTCACTTTGTGATATTAAGGTCACTGGTTCGAAACTCTGTGGGTAAAAATCTAGTCATGTTAAGGGCTGGTGTGGCCCATGCCGTGGTGTGATCCCTATGTGATTTTGACAGCTTAGATGCCCTTGGGTCGCGGTTTCTCAAGCTACAGGTCAAGCCTAATGAACTCAGACCAGCTGACAAAAAAAATGAAGTGCAAGAGTTTTATGGGAATATGTTCTTGTTGCCATAATTGTTTAGACTAAATAGTAATAGCAATGAGATTACTCTTCATTCATATATGGGAGATCCTTGAAACATAGTTATTCATGCCTTCTTAAGACATTTTTAGCCTAGTGGTGAGATAATATGTGTGTTTTTTAAGCATGGAATCTCAACGACTATGCATTTGGTTACTTTCTCTTGAATCTACAAGTTCTCGACAAATTTCAAACAAAGAAGGGTAATTCATTCAATATCTTTGAAACCATAGATATAAATTGAAATTTAACATGCAATTTTAATTATGCATGACATTTGTAGTAACTATCCATTCACAAAATCACACATGCACATATAGGTTGGGAGTGAGACCATTGAGGGTGAATGCATGAAGACGGGTTACATGTTTGGGCCAAATATGGCGATGAAATTTCAATTTTTTCCTTTTTTATCGAATTCAAACCCTCAAAATTCATAGAAGCGCTGTGATTTTCTTTTTGTAAGCTTGGAAAGACTACATCTTCATCATGTCCAATATATCACCCCAATTGGGGCAGGGAATTGAACCGATGACTTCACATCAAGGAGTGTCTTAATAGAGCACCCGATCGCCATATATCCAAGACCCTGTAGACATAAGCATTGTGAATTTTGATTCATAGTAAAAATACAAATTGTGGAGAATTATGTTGTTGTTCTAATGATATTTTTTTCAAAAATATTTAGTGTTGTATAATATGTCAATTTTCCATTAAATAAAATCTCCGTCCTTGCAAATTTTCACAAATCTTAAGTGGTATGCGTGTGTTCATGTAGCATAACTTAGTCTAAACTATATATATAGTCTGTGTCATGCAGGCCATGTACCCTCCAATCCCCGAGACTGTAGTGGCAAGAAGATCAGAGGTGGTGGTACATGCCCAGGGTCCCTGTGAGCCCCTCGCGTTCATAGGTACGTCCCAAGCCAGGTCCATAATAATGAGATCTGGTATTAGTGTAATTAACATGAAATCTGCATATAAATGCTTGGAAAAACAAATGGTGACCTGGTCATGGTGGGGGAACTGGCCCCAAGCTCCAATCAATTTATCATACACAAAAGGGGTTGCATCAACATTCTTAAAATATTTTGGTGGAATCAGATCTCTATGTCTAGCAGGACGATTCAGAGGGATGTCAAACAACTCCCCACGAACATCAATGTTCTTGGTGGCCTCTTTCACCACCTCCCAAGTATCTGAGCCTCTAACCTCATGCCTCCTAATCCTCTGTATGGATTGTAGGAGGTGCCTCTATGGGCCCAACCTTCGGTATATCTCGATCAACATATTGATGTTATCCAACATCAAAGCAAAACAATGACAAGTCGGTGAATTGGCAGGGATGTTACATATCTCTTGTGTGATCCACGTATGATGGGTTGTAACAACATCTAATGTGATATGAGATGTAGCATCATCCCACGGAGGGATCAATGTTGCACTATGATCCTCAACTTCAACTTGTTGAGGGCCTGCAAACCATAAACATAATTTAACATATATAATTAACAAACTAGAAGCATAATAAAATATACATTAAATTCAAAAACGTCAGTTGAAGACAAATTAAAAATTAAAGGCAATTTCAAGACATAAACACATAAAGTTTAAAAAAGAATTAAAAATGTAGAAGGTGTACCTTAAATACGCGAAGAAGGTCCACTAGAGGTAGCATGATCATCAATAGAGACAGAAACACTGCCTCTAACACTCCGACTGGCATTAGAGGTAGGATTTATGAGTGGAATGTGAAATTTCGGCAGGCTACGTGATCTATCACGAGCCTGCCCACATATAACAAAACCCCTCGAATTGTGACGACGCATAGTTGGGGCGCGTATATGTGATGCTTCAACATATTACATATAATACATATAAACTAATCCAAAAAAAAATATTGACTAAGTTATTACATATAATAGACATAAACTAATCCAAGAAAAAATGTTGACTTAGAAAGAATGTTGACAAAAAAACTGATTTCTAAATTCAAGCAAAATAATCTAGCTTGAAGTCTTAAACTTTCAAGTCCATTTTTTGATAATTTATCAACCAAAGTATTGAATTCCATGTAAACACAATAGAAAGAGTGATCAAATCTACCTTTACACTTTTTTTTGTTTCTAAATAATGCATTTTATTCATAGTGCATAAATATGTAAATATATAGGTAAAAAATTGAAATAAAAATATTTACAAAACTAATAAAATTGCATACCAACCAAATACTCCAATAAACTTTAAGTTCTTAATGTTTGACTTTGACACATGCCATGTACTAGGTGCAAGCACATGAAGACAAAGTTTTTGGCACAACACACTACATAATGAAACAATATGGCACAAATTAGAAAATAGTCTAAATGCTTTTATTCACTTAGACCAAATGCATTTTTCATGATGGATTTAATGTATCTATCAATGATGTATTGTTGAAACATGAACTTACATATATAATTATATATAGTAATATGTTAAATTCTATATGTGTGTGTGTTATGTTTTAAATATTTATGCTATATTAAATGTTATAGTTATGCACAATACATGTTACACTATGTTATGTTATATATAGTTATATGATGTTATAGTTATAATTGTTAAATTATATATATATATATATATATATATATATATATATATATATATAATTTAACAAGTATATATGTAAGAGATTTTATGTTAGGTTAAATAACATATATAGATATATATTAAATAATTTTATGTTATGCTAAATGTTAAATAACAAGTTAGGTTATGTTAAATAAGTATAGAATTATAATATATCTAATTATGTGATATGTTGTAACTTTATAATAGTTAAATATATATAGTTATATTTAAATAATTATATATTTACATAGTTATGAAATAGTTATAATTATGTTACATGCCTTATATATGAAATAACTTCATGTTATACACGTTAAATAATTATAGAGTTCTATGTTATTTTATGTTAAATAACTTTATGTTATTATCTAAATAGTTATAAAACTATGTTATATTATAAACCATATATATATAATTAAAATATATAATTATGTGATGTTATAATTAAGTTATAATTTAGTTAAATATATGTAATTCTATGATTATGTTATGAACTATAGTTATAGTTATGGTTATGTTGTAATAGGTTATGTTATTATATATATATAACTATAATATATAGCTATGTGATATTATAATAAAATTATATATATATATATATATATATATATATATAAAAGTTAAATATTTGATTATATATATATATAGGTTTACATATACAATTATATTCATCATATCAATTTTAATTTTTTATTTTACTTATTTATTGGTTTTGTTTTGGAATTATATATATGTATATATAATGTTATAGTTATAATAGCTAAATTATATATTTAATTATATAATTATGGTATCAATTATCTAGTTATAGTTATGTTAAATAGTTATAAAACTATGTTATGTTTTATATATGTATGAAATATAACTTTATAATAGTTATATTTATAATTATATAGTTATGGATTATAGTTATAGTTATGTTACATGCCATGCCATGCCATGTCATATCATAATATATATATATATATATATATATATATATATATATATATAATTAAATATTTTTATATTAGACTAAATGTTAAATAACAAATTGTTATGTTAAATAGTTATAAAATTATATTTAAACAATATATATATAGAACTATAATTAAATTATAATTTAATTAAATATATAGAGTTATATTTGTCATTATATAATTATGTTATGAACTATAATTATGGTAATGTGGAATGTTGATATTATATATATATATATAATTTTATGTTATGTGAAATAGTTATAAAATTATGTTATGTTATATTTTATATATAGAACCATAATATATAATATATAACTATAATATATAGAACTATAATTTATATATATATATATATATATATATATATATATATATATATAGATATAGATATCAAACCAATTAAAGATGAAATGAAAAAATTAATAGAATTAGACCACAAACGTAACAAAAGGGCCTTGAACCTTATAATCTCTTGTTTAAAAGAGGAAGTAGATGATGATACTTTAGCCTTAGCCCAGACAGAATTACATAATAGATTACAAATTGAAACAGTGTGTCTCACAAAAGCAACAAGGTTGGGGAAATTAACCGAGAATAAATGAAGACTAATCCGCATAAAGGTGAGCTCCACTGATCATAAGTACAACATACTACGTAAAACCTCACGTCTAAAAGGAACAAAAATATTCATAAATGAAGATCTCATTCTAGAAGATCAAGCAAAATTAAGAAAGGAAGGAAAATGGGCAATAATCAGAAATAGAAAATCCTTTATTCAAGATAGAAACCAAAAAGATAGTAATCAATAGCAATTAAACATGCTCCGGATCCTTTCTTGGAACTGATGGGGCTTCCCATGGAACAAAGGCCCCAAGCTAAGTTGGATTTCAAATGATGTTGATATTATTTTGCTTGTTGAAACTTGGAAGCACGAAGAATCTAAGGTCCCGAACATAGATGGCTTTACGCTATGGTCTACTTGGAACAAGCGATTCTCTCGTAGAGGCATTGGGGGAATAGCTTGTTACATTAAGAAGAACATCTCCCCCATGCTAGGATTTATAAAAACTACCCTCACAATCAATATAGTTGGATAGAGATCAGAGACATTAATAATTAAAAGTCCTACATAGCAATATGTTATTTTCCCCCCATCAATTCTAACTTCTATAAGAAGAAGAATCTAGATAAAACTAACGCTTACAATGGTTTAGAGAATGATATTTCTAGCCTATGGAATGACGGTAATATCCTTTTAATAGGTGACTTTAATGCTCGAACTTCAAACAACCAAGCTATTATTCTAAGCAATCACTTCAACCCTAATCCTCTTTGGTTAGACGAAGACCCTACTCTGGCTAGTAGGTACAAAAGAAGCTCTGAAGACCTCGGGGAAAATTTGTTTGGGTCAGAGCTAGTTAAGCTTTGTAGTGCTCAGGATCTCATAATTTGCAATGGTATAAAGAAGTGGCCCTATTCCAGCAAGATGACCTGCATCCATGGACTTGGTAGCAGCGTGGTAGACTACGTTATTTCCGATCTCCCATTATACAATGAAATAATAAATTTTGACATCTTAAATGACCACGAACCTGACTCTGATCATAGGCCTTTACTTATAACTCTTAATTTTGTCATGCATAAAGTTCCCACAGAAAATAATACTTACAACCAAAAGAACTTAATATTTGATAGAAATAAAAATGATCTCTTTCTAAATGAATTAAAAACTAATTTGCTTCCTTTATCTAGTATAGACAACATAGAAGACCTCTATCATAATTTTACTACAGCCCTCTCATATTCTATTAACAAGTTCTCAATTGAAGTTTCAAAGAATAAAAGACATAGAAAAACCAATCCATGGTATGACAAAGATTGTAAAAGTGCAAGGAGAGCAATTAAGGAAGCTGTTGATGAATCTCTTAAAATGGACAAGATAAAAATATATAAAGCCCTAACTAAAAGGAAAAAGAGGCAGTACATTCGTCAAAGACATGAGAATCTCTTACACCTCTCTAAGGTAGCTCCTAAGAATTTTTGGAGGCAGATTCTGACTAGGAAGACTAATGATAATAATAAAATTGCTCTTCATGATTGGAATTCCTATCTTAAAAAGCTTTATGAATCTCCAAATGTCATGGATAATTTGGAAACCTTGCTCACAACGAAAGAAGTTTTCTCTTTAGAAGACATTAAGTTTGGGGTTAATCGCCTCGCTAATGGGAAAGCTAAGGACATTGAAGGTTACCAGGCGGAAATCTTAAAAATTGGAGGTCCTATCCTCATCCCCCACATCCACAAGCTTTTCAATCAAGCAGTCAAGCAAGGGTTCCTTAAACCTTGGACTGAGAGCCTCATTATCCCTATTTTTAAAAGTGGGGATACAAATACCCCTCTAATTATCGGACAATTATGATCCGCCCTCTCTTAGCCAAGTTATATGGTAGTATTTTGGAAAAGAAGTTAAGCATATGGCTTGAAAGTGAAGGTAAGCGGGCTAAAGGCCAAGCAAGTTTTAGAAGGCATCACTCAACAATAGACCACGTCGTTACGCTTAGGATCATTGCGGAGGAATGTCGTAATGATAAATCCAATTTATTTTTTTGCTTTGTGGACTCTAGAAAGGCTTTTGATACAGCTCCTAGATACAACCTTTGGAATAGATTAGAAGAGCTAAAGGTTCCTCTCGAGTTGCGAGCTGCGCTATAAGGTTATACGAGAATGTAAATGCCAAGCTAAAGAGCAATGAGGGGTGGTCGAAAGATATTAAGTGTAACATCGGAGTTAAACAAGGTTGCCCCCTCTCCCCTACCCTATTTGGCATTTACATCGATAAGCTCGAAGGCTATTTAGAGGAAGCAAGATGTGATGGCACGATCTTAGCTGGGATAGTCATCATCCTTCTTCTCTATGTTGACGATATTGTTCTTTTGGCAAGGTTCCCATCTGATCTTGATAAGCAACTCAGGCTTCTTAAGGATTTTTGCTCTACCATGGGTATGACTGTTAACACTGACAAACAAAAGTTATGATTATTAAATCCAAGAAGGACACTTACGCTAATTTTATGTATGACAATAATAACTTGGAAGAAGTGTATTCTTACAAGTACCTAGGAATTGATATTCATCACAAGCTTAGATGGAACCATAGCATTGAGAAAAGGATTAATGGGGGGTGGAAAGCTTATTTTGGTCTTGAAAATAATTGTAAAACAACAAACCTTGTAATGTGGGATAAAAAGAAGTTCCTCTTTGAAACTTTAGTCACTCCTGTTATCTTATATGGCTGTGAGGTTTGGGGTTGCAGCATCTCCAGAGAATCATGGAGAAAGATTGAGCAAATCCAGAAGCGTTTTATAACTTATAACCTGAAAATTAAAAGTAATACACCCTATCCTATTCTCCTTATAGAAGCAGGTATTTCCCCTATTGAGAGCCTAGCTATGATTAGGTTTCTGTTGTACAAGCACAAACTCAATAAAATAGACCATCATAGACTTCCTAAGCTAGCTTTAAATTCCAGCCAAAACCACCTAAGGCTCAATCGGAGGTGGCATAAAGACACAAGGGCCTGGTTAAACTATTGGGAGATCAACGAGAATGATGCATTACAAAACATAAATAACATTAAAGATATTGTTACTTCTAAGTTCAAAGAAAAAATGTGGCGTGAGAAAGATTTAGCGGCTAAAAGAAAATTAAGTTATTATAAGAAGGTCATCAACCCCACCCTAGAAGATCAAAAGTATCTCTCTACTTTAACTAACTCAAAGAAGAAAATTAATATAGCAAAGATTAGAATGAATTCTCATGAGCTCCATAGTGAAACAGGTCGTTGGGCAGTTCCTAAAACGCCATGGATGGAAAGGATCTGCCATATATGTGAGAATAGGAACATCGAGGATGAAAACCACTTCCTCTTAGAGTGCCCTGCGTACAACCACATTAGATCTCAATTTCACAATCTTTGTTACAACACTGACCTTCCTAGCCTTTTACAATGTCAAAATTATAGTGAGCTCGGGAGGCTTCTCTCCAAGCTTTTTGAGCATAGGAATAAAATCTTAAATCAAAATAAATAATTTGTTTATTTAGGTCCGATAGACCAATGTTTGGTCTTAGCAGACGTTAACCATCATCATCATCATCATCATCATATTATTTTTAAAATTAGAATCATACTATATTTATTATTAAAAATAATTTGAAATATAAATTGATTTAAATTTAAAATAATAAAATAAAATAAAATTTATTATTTTATAGATAGAGGTTTACTATGAGAAACCATAAAAAACTATATTCATCATGTCAATCTCAAGCTCCTAATTTACTTATTTATTGGTTATAGTTTTGTTGTTTTCTGTTTTGGAGTTTTTTGAGGTATATTTTTGATCAAATTTGTTATGAAATTAAAATGCATTTTAAATAACAAAAAAAAATTAAAAAATTGAAAATTTATTTCACAAAATTCGTGAAGAAAAACTTTAAAACCTAAAATAATTAGAAAAAAAGTTTTTACCATTCAAAATAAGAAAATATGTATTTAATAAACAAAACATTGCAGGCAAGAAAAACAATTAAAACCTAAATTATAGTTTTTTTTGTGGTTTCAAAGTGTTTTCTAGGGTTTTTAAGAGTTTTTTTTTTGTTAATATGGTTTTCTAGGTTAGTTTTGTGGTTTTCTATGTTGTTTTTCAAAGTGTTTTCTAGGGTTTTTAAGAATTTTTTTTTAAATGGTTTTCTAGGTTGGTTTTGTGGTTTTCTATGTTGTTTTGAAGGGTTTTTTTTTATTGTTTATTCTCTTGGTTGGTTTTGTGATTTTCTAAGTTCTTTTGAAGGGTTTTTTGATGGTTTTTACATAGTTGTTGTTGTTGTTGTTGTTGTTTTTTTTAATAAATTAATTTGTTTAATTTTGTAAAAAAATAAGCTCCAATACTCTCGGTTGAGTTACCTAAATACTCTTGGTCGAGCTCTCAAATTTCTTGCAGTTTGTACAAATGGCGTGCACAGACCGTGGATGGGGTATTTAAGAAAAGAAAATGGCTCGATCAAGGGTTTTTTTTTAACTCTCGATTGAGCTACTTTTTTAGCGCCCAAGGAGCTCGATTGAGTGCTTAAAAAAGGCTCAATCGAACATTTAAATGGCTCGATCAAGCCATCTTTTTTCCCATCTAAACATGCCCTCTCTTTCCAAAAAGTGTAACGAAGCTCCACGCTTTCACCCTTGAACAAGCCACCTCAAGGATGCTATCAAATGGCCCCATGAAGCATAGGCTCCTAACAATAATGAATTTCAAGAAGTATGGTTTTAATGGACACCCAAAGATTTTACATAGAGAAAGCACTAAGAGAAAGTATATATAACAAATCCCATTTATAGGAACCAATGACTCTTCTTTATGGCCTTTAAACACTAGCTACATGTATCCTCCTTTACCTTTGGCCATTTAGGAATGAGAACCTTCCTAAACACTCATTGATCTGGAGATTTTTCATCTTGAATATCATCCACATCCAATGAACATTGCCAAGCACATCTTCCTTAAATGTAACATTTTACATTTCATTTTACATGGCCTCTTCAATATTAATGAAGCTCTAGTAGAATTCAAGTGGACCTAGGTGCTTCTTAAAACTTTTGTAAAGAGCTTACACATAGCTCATGGATTTCATTAAGGTATATCCATGGCTTTGCTCGTAAAATCATTGGGCTTTCTTATAGTTGATGAATTTTCTTTTGATATGCAATAAATTCAAATTTAATTGTTGAATGAATGGTAATGTTTATTAAAGAATGTCACATAAAAATATCTTGATTTGCAAGACAATACAATGTGGTAATATGCGGTAATAAAAGTGAAAGTTAAGATGTGGTAATGCGTATTAAGAGACTAGTTATCTAAGGAGATGGTTCAAGGATAGGAGGCTAGTGATCTAAGGAAAGAGCAAGACTAGAATAGAGTAGTTAAGACAATGAAAAGATCATAGCACTAGTAGTGGTATTGAAAAAATGGATATGGAATAAAAGTGTCAACTATGAGGTGGTAAAGGTAATAATGCTAATCTTAAGCTCATATGATCCCATAAAGTTTGTGTTCCTCTAAAAAGCCTTAATGCGGTGAGACAATGAGGGAGTTGTCTTTAGTGCGATTTTTTGGACTTTCTGGTGTCGGAATTCGGTTGAAAAATTTGAGGTGAAATCTTGATTTGTGTTATTTAAACTAGTTTTTTGACTGTATATATGGATTCAGCACCCTAGAAAACCCCTAGGGAACTTTGATTGCAAAGGATTATCCATAGAGCTTGTGATTCCCATAAATTCCTGCCAGATGTTAGAAAAATTACACTGGAAAAACCTACCGTAAAAGCTTCCAAAAAGTCGCACTAAAGACAACTCCAACAATGAGACTACGATATTGCTATGATTACAGTCCATAATATAGTTATATTAGGGAAGTTGTCTCCTTCTTATCCAACATGTTTGAGAAATAAATGATTTTAGAATAAACCAATGTCTTAAGTCATAGATAAATATGCTTTTGTCAAATTTCATACACCAATTTGATGTCTCACTTGAAGACCTTAAAATTTACTTCCTCTATGAAAGTCAAAACTACATCCACATGAAAAACCCTAACCGCAAAGACTGTTGAATTCAAGCATGACGTCACAAATCACAAAAAGTGGAAAAAATCGCTCTCAAAGTCACTGCAAATACATTGGAAAAAGCGAAGATCGTCAAATAAATCCAGAAAAACAATCTGTCTTCCGTTACGTGTATCTGTACCTCTCGTCCACTTGTTTGCACGCAGGCTTGGAATTTCAAATTCCCTTTGCCTGTCAAATGAAAATTTGTTGACGTTTTTACATTTTTCATGCCCTTCGTTTTACATTCTACTCAAATTTATGAATGTCAACCTCCCTTAATCTACAAGTTTTTTTTCAACTACTTTTACATCTAAACTTTCATTAATCTCCTTTCAAAAATGGTGCATTGTTTTTTTCCTGTTTCGAGATATTATTCATCACCATAACATTGGATTTATATTTTACTCAAAATGATAGGATTATGATTTCGTTGATGTTTAATAATTCGATCAAGGATGGGAAGCTAATCCCTATCCACCATGTAGAACTTAGTACACTTTCGTATTCTCTTTGGGAAACGATGGCCATCAGACTCCATCTTAAAATTACATTTATGTGACACAAGAAGATTCCCATCTTCTCCCATCTTAACAAAGTCCTTGCCAAATTCTACATGCTAGATAGCAATTATTGGGAAATTGTGCATTTTGATAGTTCATAATTGAAAAGGTATAATATATAAGGAAAAAAATCTAAAAGATGGGTGAAAAATTTAAAGTGGAATGAATTAAAGTTCAACAACCAACACTCTATAAAATTGAGATAGTCATAATAACAACAACTCTTTTACAAAAAAAAAAAAAATATAACAACTTAGGAATAAAACACTCATTTATCTCATACTACATGAAAGCATTCACACCCTAATAGAGATTATAACTTACTCCTTTATAATATTGTTATGTACACTTTCTCACATAACCAAATTCTATCAACACAATTTTTTTTATCGTATCCAAAAGGGAAAAATTTCTATGCACAGCTACAATTATCTTAGTTCATTGTTGGACAAATGAAGAGCTGAATATGGGAATAACCTTTTTTACAACCTTTTTTACGGCTCTCCCAATGAAATTCTTAACCTGCTCCCATTTTAATAAAACATTATATTTTTATTAAAAATTATATTATTAATTAAAATAGATAAAATCAATCTCACTAAATTAAAAGAAACGAAATAAATATTTGAAATTTCTTTTATATTTCTTATAATTTTTTATTAAAATTTAAATAATTGATAGTTTTAAAATGAATGAAATTTTTATTTATTTATTTTCCAAACTGTGATTAAGCAATATCACAAATTTTTTTCATTGAAATATGTTATTATCACTGCAATCTAATATTTAAACTATGAATATATAATATTCTTAGAGTCTATTTCAATGTATTCATTTCAAAGTTTTCGCATTAAGGATTCTAAACCTACTATTTCTCTAATAAGACAAACATCTATTAGGTTAGAAAGTTCTTATTGGAATCATTATGTTCATTGAGATTCTGACAAAGTCAACCATGACCGTCTACTAAGCAGGCCATTGATTATATTTTCATTGCCATCCATTCCATTCCTTGTTATACCTTTACTGGAGTATAATAATGATTTGGAAAGGTTGGCAGAATTTTCTTCGGCTCGAAAGCTGATGAAAAATTCCTTCCAAGTCATTTTATATTGAACGATTTTACAAAGGTTTTCTAGATTTGAAAAAAATATGTAGTTGAATGGAAAACAAAAATTGGTTTACTGAAACTGGATCCTCGCTAAAGTAGCTAACCTGTGTATTCAATGGTTGTTGTTATGTGAGAAAAGCTAATACAGTATAAAAAAAACCAATTATAATCCCCTCCTATGAAACAGTTGGCAGATTTTTCATCGCTCGGAGTGCGTCAACTAGAAAAGCCAAATAATAAATGCAATCACTATTATGAACATGGAAATCCCTCAAAAGAGTTCACGATGCAGGTTGTTCTTACGCTTAAGATACTCTCTTAGAAAAGGCTACAACAAATCAAAAATAAACATAAACTATTATTCATTTTACCTTATATAATATCAAGAAAACCAGGTAAAATCCACTTTTGTGATTGTAATTAAAGAAAGTTATTAATTTACATTGTTTACATTCCTTGCTCAATACAAGTCTCTCTAATTTCTATATTGATTTCATGCTCACAACATTACATTATATAAAAAGATAAAACTATGCTAAATACCATTACTGCAACCTAAAGAGGTGTGGATCACTTTGTGGCAAGCAGCAATATTGTAGGGATCCTTTCAATTAGTTGACAACAAAGTAATTAACAGAGTGAACCTTTTAACAAACTCCGGACTTAAAAAAATCACCCACGGTTTTATAGACTAGGCCTGAGAAGCATTGGATGAGAGAAACCTATTCTCTCAAAACCACCCAAATGTTTTAAGCGGTGTTCCTATACATCCCTGCTATTCATAGAAAATGGGCATGATTTCGTTGAAGAGTTCACTAGGGTTAAGGGTCTGGACATAAATATTTCACTCAGCACTACCTCAAAGTATTACATTGTCTCATAGTACTGAAGCATCTTTCGAGGTTCTGGTTTGTTGTAGAGATGTGATTGCATTGCTATGTTATATATTTTTCCTCAGGCAGGATTATGGTGAGGTAATAAAATCTATACACCATTATAAAGTTGCTTCATGCAATAAGAAAACACTCGAATTAAACTTTACTAAGAAAATAATTTAGTGTTATGATCTGACCTAAAAAACTTATCGAATTATTTTTTACAGAGCTAGTTGAAATGGCGAGTTGGGTTTCTTGCTAATAAGTTAACCTTGTTGAGCATCCAGGCCTCCTCAAATTTCAACCGGAGATCTTCAATCTGCTAGGGAGCCGCATGTCCAGAAAGAAACATCCAAGCCAATCAAACGACAAGGATTACTGCAACAACTTGCAAGAATAAGCCTTGGGGTAATGGTCAGGGCAAAAAAGAAAGTGTATTACCTCAGTGATGACACATGAACATGCCCATTGTTTATTTCTTCCTTGCCTGTAATTGTACTTCCTCCATTCAAATGGATGAATCATGGAACAAAGCCACCATTCCATTTTCTTGGGAAATCAGGTAGATAACTTCAAATTCATGTAGATTGTTGATAGACAGTTGCCACTAATTCAGCTGTCAATGGCCTGGACAGTGAACATTTTCGTGAAAACAACAGTGAGAATGACCTGGACAGTGAACATTTTCGTGAAAACGATAGTGAGATTGCACGCAGTCCTTGGAACCTGGGTGATGAATAGTTAAATATTGCAATTTTCACGTTTCATCAGATTAGGTTTAGCATGGCGTCAAAGCAAACTTTAAAACCGCATTTGTCTCCAATTCTGCACTGAGTACAAACCAGTAGCTAATGGTAATGGTAGTTGTAGATTAAATTTGCACATATCGTTCGTATGGCCAAAGCTGCAGATGGTAGATGAGAGAGTTACTCCTATTAGGTACTAGCCTATGGTAGATGAGAGAGTTACTACTATTAGGTACTGGCTACTAGACAGTCAAATGCTGTAGAATTTAAATAGCATTAAATTCTAATTGTCTTGTGTATCGGTACCAAGCCCAGAGCGGTATTATAGTTTTTGACGGTTTAACTCTCCCAGAGTGGTATTATAGTTTTTTACGGTTTAATTCTGAAACTAGACGTCAAAACGACGGGTTGCAGTTTTATAGGACACGTCAGGTTTGACGTGGAAAAATTTTCAGCCACTGTCAAATACGTCCTAGAACACAAAATACGTCCTACAGGACGTCAAATTCCAGGCCTGTTTGCACGCATGCATCAGTGACGTCACTGCACTTTTCAGCATCAACCGCACAACTGTACACATCAGCGACCTAATGTTCCCGGGGACGAGGGGCAAGACGAATCAAAAGCACAGCCATTCATGCCAACGTGGCAACATCAGCCCGGCCGTGTCGTTCTCGAATCCACATCGGACAGCTGGCGTCGTTGCAATGCAAATTAATGTGGTCATGCGGTGTCGGCCGAAGCATAGGATATGTGGTTGGGTCGGACCATTGGCAAACGACGAATTTTTTTATTGTGTTGATAAGAATAATGTGCAAGGGAGGAGCAAGAAAATTAAGGTAAAAGTGGGGTGTTCCCTTGTTGGTGGTTATGTCTTGTCTAGCTAGACCATCTCTACTCTCACATTCTTACTTTATACCCCTGTTCTATTGTAGTACCTGGTTCATGTGCAAGGACTAGACCTTATCTAGTTCTGAAGCTAAGACCTAAATCATTGACACCTAGTTTTGCCAACTGTTTTTTTAATCTAAATGTTGCCTATTAAACACTAACTTCTAGTAAGACACCTAGAAAGAGCATAATGGCCTTTTGAAATTCAAAGGACTCCTTTATTGAAGAAACTGACTGACACTCAAACAATTCTAACTAATTGAAAAATGGTGAAGGTCCCACCCATGATAAACCTAGAGTTGGAGAGAGCATAAGTGCTCCCTGCAGAATCCTTGGGAAAGGGTATCCTCTGGACCGAGTTCTGACCTTCATCATGTTAGTATTCAGAGGTTGCTTGGTCAAGGTTTGAACATGTAGGTTGCTTTTTAATATTTCCTTGTTTCCCACATGGTGGGATTGTTTGGTCAAGGTTTGAACACGTAAGTTGCTTTTTAATATTTCCTTGTTTCCCACATGGTGGGATTGTTGCTATGCTCTAAGCAATATCAATAATGTCTACTTGCTTACCTGATTATAAATTTTTTATATTTAATATTTTAATCCTTGCAAGTGACCAAATTGGTTGGATATTTTTATATTTAATATTAATCTCTAAAGTAACCAAATTTTGAATCCTAAGAAAATATATATAAAGAGAAATAGAAGTTAATTGATTATTTGTATTTTTTAATTATAGGTTACAGAGTAATAGTTTAAATGGGTGAGAGGTACACTTTATATTTTATTTATTGAGATTTTATTTTGAATAAGATATTTAATTTAGTGTGATAATATTGAAAAGTAGATGTTTTAATGAATACGATTTTATATAGGGGTATTTCTAGATGTTTTGACTTTTATTAAGTCATAAGTTATTAGTACATTTAGCATGCACCTTGTTGGGTATACTCTTGGATTAGAGTGGCAACTAATTTTGTTCTCGCACTCAACGTGGATCATTTAATCATTTCAATGGTCAAAAGAAAATCTTATTTATGTTACAACATTTTTTTTCTCTCCCCAAACTGTAGAATAATAATGTGGAACATCCATTTTTCACTCCCTTTTTTTGACTTCACCACATTTGGTTGATCTTATTCAAAGGTATATGATGTTGGGACACTACATTACATATAAGGATGATTGAGCACAAACCATAATTTCCTTCCCAAAATTTTAGTAAGGTGACATCTCAACTAGTTGATTAGGCCTTGTATCATGAACTAGCCACACAACTTACATGCCAATTTTTATTGATTTGTCCCGTGATCAAGTTCACTATAATGTAAAAATGGTGGAAGTGCCTTTAACATGTGAGAAAGGCAATGCTCAAGCTTAAACTTCAAATTAGGGAGACTAATATTCTTTAGACGATAAATATTTACAATTACCATGATTGAAACATGATTGCGTAATAAATAAAACCTATGAACTTCACTTCAAAGAGTGAGAATTATATATGGTTGTGATACAATATCATCTCATATTAATCTATTATATGATAAGTATTTATAGTCTTGTTTTCACGATGAATCACATTAGATGATTCGAAACGCATCGACAAAACTCATCCTATGTGATTATTGCCAATTTTTTTTCTCAATTGTCAAATATGGATCACATAAACCTAAATTCGAATAAATAAATAAATCTTAATATACTTATAATATAATACAAATACTCACTTCAATATAAAAAAAAATATAATTAAATAATATATTTATTCCAAAGCTACCAAGCAGATAGATATAAACAATACATATTTTTTTATAAAAATCAATAAAGACATTTTCAATAATTAATTATTATAAATTATTTTAAAATTTCAACTAAATTGTTAAGTGAAAAATAAAACATCTTAATATATTCTATTTTATTTTAATATTTTAATATTAATTTTAAATATAATATTTTATTTCATATAATTGAGTAGAGAGGCTCATTCTACAACCAGTATAATGTGTAATAATGTTTGTTCCATCATCAAAGTTGAAATCTTGCTCATATTAATTAAAATATCTTTTTAAAAAATCTAAAAATTAAATAACTATACTAATAATATTTATTTTCAATTAAATATTAATTTTTTAGTTAAATTTTATAAAATAATTAATTAAAATTTATGGATATAACTTATATATTTAAAATTATTTGAAGAAGTGCCTATATTTGCTTTAACCTCAATCATATGGGCTCAAAATAACACTCTGACAACACCCAACCAAATATCAATTGTCCAATCTACATGAAACAACTAGCATACCTAGACTTCGAAACCATTTAAACAAATTTATGTGGTCATCTTGTCTCAACGTCTCCTCCTTAGATGGAGACCTTACATTAGTCATATGATTTGGCCAACATTATTTGCAGTTGCCATGCAGATGTGAACATAACCTTTCTGTTAGAGCATGGTGTTAAACATGAAGACAAGTACAATTAAAGTAGGTTTTAATATTTCTTTTTGTCATGTGGTGGGATTGTTGTTTTGGTCTCCATACAGTGGATTATCAATAATGTTTTCTGGTCTCAATCATTAGAATTTTATGTTTTAATTTAAAACTAACTTTTATAACCGACCAAATTGTGTCTAGTTTGGGAAGGAAACTAGATAATAAATTATTTCTTCAATATAGATTTATTTTAAATAGAAATTTAATATAAGTGGAGAGGGATCAAATTTCTTTAAGGGTAATTTTTTTAAAATGCAAAATACAATGTGTAATTTTTCATTGTTTAAATTGTATTTTTGAATCATAGTCTAAAAACTCTTTGTTAGATTTCAACACAAAAACATTTACCTAAAAAGACTCAAACTCTAAAATACTAGAACCACTTCAAAAGTTTTAACCATAAAAAACATATTTTTTTCAATAGTTTTATCAAATATATACATAATTTTTTTAAAACAATAAATAATATTTACATAGTTGACATTAAAATATTTTGCATAACATGTGCATCAAGGCATTTCATCAACACATATTAAAATGATTTTTTTATTATTATATATTTTTAAGCATACATCAATATTAATTCATATTAAAATATTTTATTGAAAACCCATATTGAATATTTTATTATATACAATATTAAAATATTTTATTTTAACATTTTTTCCTATATAGATATATATGAAGTTGATATAATATATAATATATACACAGTTGACATTATAATATGTTATATAACATGTGCATTGAAACATTTTATCAACACATATTAAAATTATTTTATTTTAAGTATACATCAACATGAATTCATATTAAAATATTTTTTGATACCCCACATTGAATATTTTATTATATACAATATTAAAATATTTTATTTTAACATTTTTTTTCTATATATAGATATATATGAAATAGATATTGACATAAATTACTTAACATAGATCTTCAAATAATTTATTTAAATTTTGTATTGAAATGTTTTTTAAAACTATAAGGTTTAAACATCTTAGTCACACATTTTGTTACATTTACATGAAATTATATTAAGCCATATGAATAACTAATTAAACATGCATAACATACTGATTTATTTTTATAATTATAGTAGTCATTGCTTTTCTATATGTGTGTGTGTGTGTGTGTGTAAGATAGACATGTATCAATTGCATGTTAAGCACAAACTGAATTACACATCGCCCTCATAATGAATTGTAGAATGAGCCTCTTGGCTCAATGATTGCATATGTATGATAGCATCTTTTTGTCTCAAGAACATTAACAGGCCAAATCCATTTCTTATGGATATCTAACGAAATTTTTATGTAAAGGTTAATAACACTTTTGCACATTAAGTCCTTGTGTATTTCAAATTTGTGTGTATAAATTTCAACACAGTGTACATCTCAACAATTTATGTATATATATTTTGGTGAGCTTGTCTTTTGATATTTTATGCCTATACTTACAATCAAGAATGTTATTAGTGACAAATTACAAATGCATGTATTGCACATATTTTTATAATTAAAAGTATCATACCAAGGAGAAAGGGAACACCGAAGTGAATCAAGATGATACATGGTTTGAAAATAAGAAAAGTGTGTTAAATGATTCATGGATAAGTACTAGAGGATCTATTGGATAAGGTCCACGAATAATGCATTAAAATGTTTATGTTTGGTACCATCCATGATTAACAACTACTCAAATGCAAGGGAAGGAGGTAGTTACCTTATTTAAAGACATAAAAACACATTCCAAAAAAAAAACATATGAAGAAGAAAACTTGAAGTTGCATAGGAAAGAGGGATTTGGAAAAAAAACTAGCTTGGTTTGACGAAGAATACATCAAGACAAATTTGGGTATCACCATAATAAATAGTGAGAAAATTAAAAAAGTAGTGCATAGGAAGAATTGATTATGTCAATAGATTAAGGTAGCATCATGCTATACTAAACTCATTATGAAGTGGGAAAATATGGATAGGAAAAACAAGGAGTTTAGGTTTGATTTTAATTCAATTTAGAACTTGAAAATGGGTTTAGGATTAGTAAGGGTTTTGCTAGATGCAAGTATGATATATTAAGGAATAAATATGATCTTGTAGTTAAGACCACACAAAAATTATTATCCATTTGAAGTGTGTATTACATAGGGTTTCAATGAAATGGGAATTGTGCTACTCACTCGTGGGCATCATAAGAGGTTGAATTTTTTCTAGCTTGATGGTAAAATTCCTTTCACTTTCACTTTCACTAATTCTCTTTGAATTCCAAGTCTTTAACATTTTATCTAAATTATGGCATTAGCCATAGCTTAAGATAATTGAAGCAATGGATTTTTGAGTTTTATGATTGTTTGAAAAAACCCCTATTTTATTTTTGTGATGGTTATAATTTGGGTGATGACTCTTATTTCTCTAATTCATTTGAATTGTGGCATTGTCCATAGCCTAAGGCAAGTGAAACAATGGGTTCTAGTGTTTCATGCTTGTTCAACACGAGCCCTTGATTTATGTTTGTGATAATGATAACTTGAGTGATGGTTCTTATTTCTTTAGCGAGAGTGTTTCATGCTTGTTAAACAACTCTTGCACTAGTTCCTAATTTAAATCCCCATAAAATTATCTACATCACAACTAAAATGATTATGTATTTCAAATCCAAATCTCAATGCATCACATCCAATATGAGAATTTTCTTATTTTCATATGTAACCTACATTGAAGCTTATACCTTTTATACCATAGCCAAACCTCATTGTCACAATATGATTTATAGAAAATAATTTTAGACTATCCTTTTTGTAAGAGGAAATTCAAGTAACATCGAAGAAAAAATAAGTAAATTTGTGGGAATCGATTGACATTCAATAGGAAATATATTGATTTGATAAAAAATAAGATAATAAATTTATCCTAAAATGTCAAACAATAAAAAGCTAAACTGACATTTAAGCATGGAAGTAAAAGTAGGATAAGTTTTTCCTTTAAGACAAGGTATTTGAGTATATCTAGACTTGCTCTTATTTTAATAATAAAACTTATGAAACTAATAATAACAAAGACCAACTATATGTAGTTACCATTTTTGTTGAGGATGGAATGTATCCACTCAATTCAACCTTTATATTCCATCCCTCTTGGGGGTTGAGTAAAGGCATGTGCTATTTTTCTTTTTGTTGAAAATATGTAATATAGTTTCATGTATAAAATGAAAAGTTAGGGTAGAGTCAATGCTCATTTAAGCATGTTGAAGGAGGGAAATAAAACCAAATCTTCATAACTGAATACAAAATAATGCAAAAGGGGAAACAACACAACAAAACAACAAATTTAACATAAGAAAAAATATTTTCAATGCCAATTACAAATTTCAATACAAAACTCAGAGTTGCCAGAGCGGCCTGCAGAGAGCCTCTTTTTCATTGGTTTACGAAGCCAAATCGTAGTCGTAGATAAAGTACTCTCGCCCGGCCCGCCCTACACCCTATATTTATTCCCTCAAAGCCATTTAAGCGAATTATTATTACTTTTGGGTTTCTCTTTCACCTGCCAGAAACATTTTCTATCAACCCTAGACACGTGCTGCACAGGGAATGCTAGAAAACCAGTAACAGTCCCTGATCGGATGGGGGATAGCGAATAGATAATAGGAAATAGGGAAGATTCATGAAGCCCTTACCCTTGGTCATACAATACACCTGCCAGAAGGTCATGAGCCCGCCTGCCTACTTATATATAAGGAACTAGTATCATAAGAGGTAGTCCTCCTTTGTGGTATGACGTTACCACACTCGTGATAGGACGTGATTCTACCCTATTGTTTCTGAATAGCTCCCCTGCGCCGATCCTTCAGTATATCCAAGTGGGCCTGGGTTGGGTGGTAAAACAGATTCATTAACAAAGAACCAACCCTCCCTCTCGGCTAATGTACCATCCCGCAATCGGGGGAGCATGGGTAGCATTTCAAGCATCGGAGTGAGCTAGAAATAGGCAGATGCAGATGCAGAGGTAGTTAGAGCGAAGGCGTCCAGTCAAGTGTACCTTCCGAGTACTTACTGTACGCTAGCTAAATCCTTTAGGCTCAAATAACCCATTCCAAAGCCCCCCGTCTCTGGAGCTATCTGTCTCACTATATATGGTGACCACGCTAAAGTTGGCTACCGTATTGACATATCTCATTTTGGCCACTAGCTCGGCCAAGCCAAGGAGATAAGCAAGTGGGTGGTTGGGCCAGGAGGGCTTAATACCAGAGGGGCTATGTCCTATTATTACGTAGATTATATGAGCGTTGGTGAAACTTTTTCATAGACACTTTTAGAAGGTCGCCCTACCTAATATCAGGGGCTCTAAATATCGATTACAAGGTGGTAGTCGGGTGAGCTTTGATAGATGGGTGCAAGGGGTAGTAGGATGGCCGCTCATTAGGTAGATCGAGGAGGAAGAGAGAATATATAAGTAGGTGGAGAGAGGGAAGGCAGCAGGCTACCGGATCAATCACCAATATGAAGGCAGGTCATTATCATCCTTTTGATTCAACATGCAGCGTCTTCCCCACCCCTTGTTGCACACCTTCTATCTAACAGTATCAATCATCGATTTCCGTCATATAATATAAGATGCTGGTTTCTCATCAATTGAATGCCCATCCATAGGACCTTCAACTACCAATTGACTTTTTTGCTCCCTCACTCGAGCCGGATCTGGCAATGCAAGTACTTGGGGATCTGAGATTACATTATCCAGGTATTCAAGCACCACCCACCAGGTTTGGAAAAGGCACTAAGTCGTGTTGGAACAAATCCAAAACACATTCTAATTCGCAGGTTTCACCTATTCAAATATCTTATTTTATAAGGCCAAGGCAATATTCCACGGGGATACTAAAATGAATTTTTTTATTAATGAATATTGGTACGAAGTCGCTTGAGCTATTACTGGCTATGTCGGGTGGTCTCCGTGTAAATCAGCTATGTTGTCCCTCCCTCTCTGCCTGTTGCGTATGGCTGCTGCAATGTGGGCTGTGGGGCTGGTGCTACGTGGTGGGAGATCTTCTATGTCTGGCTGGTAGGGGAGCTATGTATCTCTGCTATGTGGGGCTATTTCTGAATGTAATATTAACTTAAAGCTTTCTATGCTATATCTGTAAAGATTTTTATATAACTATCTGTGTGTGTAGGCATTATGTGTACACTATGTGTAGCTGTAGGAGTAGGCCCCTGTAGGCCCATAGTTTTCTGTATCAATCGGTAACCAACGCTCAAGCATTCGTCCGTCCTTTTGCCCCTCTCGGTAGATGTTGCCTATTATCCCAGCTCCCCCACTGGGGCTGAGGCAATCGTTCCTGGGCGAGGGATATAAAGTGGGAAGGATAGGGGGTTGTAAGGATAGGACTAGACTCTAGTCGTTGGCCCCTGGGCCGAGTCAATCGTTCCTGTGCGGTGGATAGAATGTACCCTCCCTTACTGATGGGGGTCCACTGGGCTTGAACTGGAGGTATGGTTGTAGGGCGTTGGCAGTAAGTAGTACTAAATCTTCTAGGTGGTCCCCCTGCCCCAGGGTGTGGGAGCAATTACTTTTTTACCTTCTGAAAGGGACAGTCTTTCCCTTCCCCGATTACAGGCCCGTAGGGACTCAACCGAGGTTACGAGGTCGAGGAAAGCGCGATGGCGGACCTCACCATATGAATAGTGAGTACTTTGGTGAGTGCCATTGGTTACCTCATGGACTGACCCGCCTGTCATATGAATCCTATTAGATCCTTGACTGGCTGGCCTTCCGTCCGTGATGCCCAAAGGCCTCATCAAAGGCCCTTAGAAAGAATGATGGCGATCCATCGCACGCAAACAAATATGAAGGTTATCCATATTTCTTCCCCTCAAATTGATTTCTTCCCCTCAATTCAAAATGAGAGGGTTGATCAGGACCTTACTGGCTGGGTTGACCCAGGACCTGAACCTTGAAGTCCCAGAAGAAAACCCACACTAAATACCCCAAAGGCCTGATTCTACGACCAATATTTTCACCTAGTGTGTAGATTCCTTTGGGTTGCTTGCTGTTTACCATCCTACTTATGTAAGCATCCTAACTAGTTCTAGTTATTTATAAATTGAACCAATTGGAGTTGATCTACCAGTCTAAAAGCGTTGCCACCCAATAAGTAAATTGAAACTTTAGTTGCTCGACTGATAAGGTCGCCATCACCGGCAGGGTGAGCCTGTCGAACTCTCGACTAAAAGGCCCCCGGGAGCCAAGCCAAGTAGCCCAGCCCAGGATCCCATGATCTCAACCTATAAGCCGAACCTATTGTTGGAATTATGATACATATGTTGTACTTGATGGCAAACCACTCATCTCAGATGATAAATTATAGTGCAACAAAGTTCATGCACTTTCATGAAGACAAAAGTTTCTTTCATGTAGAGAAAAGTTCATGCACTTTCATGAAGATAAAAGTTTCTTTCATGTAGAGAAAATTTCACGCACTTTCATGAAGATAAAAGTTTCTTTCATGTAGAGAAAAGTTCACGCACTTTCATGAAGATAAAAGTTTCTTTCATGTAGAGAAAAGTTCACGCACTTTCATGCAGAGAAAAGTTTCTTTCATGTAGAGAAAATTTCACGCACTTTCATGCAGAGAAAATTTCCCTTCATGCAAGAGAAAATTTCACGCACTTTCATGATTGGTTCATGGTATTAGTCCAACAGTTTTTGATCCTATGGTTTTGGTCCGTGGCATTGCATCCAAAAGTGTTGATCTCACGCACTTTCATGGTTGGTTCATGGTATTAGTCCGACAATTTTTGATTCTATGGTTTTGGTCCGTGGTATTGAATCCAAAAGTGTTGATACCAAGTATTGGGTCTGTGGTATTGTGTTATTATGGTTTTGGACCGTGGTATTGTGAGAGGCCTAAGACTATAAAAGAGGAAGGAGATCATTCGGCAAAGTATCATCTGAATTATTGAATATCTGATAAAGTGCTAGATCTGGAATACTGTGATTGGGTTATGGTGCAGATCTGGATCTGAGCTAAAGAGGGATCTCACTGGTTGATGGAGAACAAGATCTAAGGATAGATCGGGATCAAATGGCTTGAAATGAAATATCTCTATATAGTTGGTTATGCTTATTCTAGATCTGTATACTAACGCTTGTAATGATCTGAACCGGGTATAACTTAAGTTTGAAATCGCTGCAAGTCATGATTGAATATTTGTAGATCTGTATGCAGGTTGGCTTTGGTGAAAGCGTGTATGTACGCATGTTTGGTTCATTGTAGTAGCGTATACCATTTGAGCTATGATGTTTAAAGTTACAGGTGGTTCAGGTTGTTGATGTGTTTTGATGACTGTTTAATGGTGTCAGTATTCTACATATTCAGTTTGATTGATTGTGTTGATGGATGAGATCTAATAATGGATCAGGATCATAATGACTCATATTTATGTGATCTAATGGACTAGATCGGGTTGCTAACACACATATTATTCTTGTATATGTATTGATCTGGTGATTGGGTGATTCAGAAGATTGATTGATTATGTACTTCAATGATATCAATGGGTCCAGTATGAAAATTGGATGAAACGTGGCCTTTCAGATTATGTGTTGTGCTTCAGGTGTATTCAGTCTGAAAATGTATGAAACGTGGTACCTGGAGGAGAGAAGATTGTAGGCCGGCGCCTACGTACTAGTATCTTAGCTAGTACAAGAGCTAAGGGGGTGGTAGCTCCCTTCCAGTAGCAGTTGAAAACTTTGGAGCATTGTATCAGGTAGCAGCCTGCGTACTAGTAAATGGATCGGCTAGTACAAGAACTATGGGTGTTGTAGCTCCCTTCCAGGAGAGTCTGGAGAATGAGAGAAGGTTGTAGCCTTCTGTAGGTAGAAGCCTGTGTACTGGTATAAGTCTGCACCAGTACTGAACTATTGTAAAAGGTATTTCTTATTAAAGAAGATTGAGACGACTTGCAGCAGGTGGTTTTCACCCAGTTTGGATTTCCACCTTACATCATTGTGTTCATGTGTGCTTCTTGTGTGTGATCATTTGTTCTATTTTACTGCTCCGGTTTACTGCTCATATGGTTAATAATGTTCTGATGCATTCATTAGAGATCAACTAATTGAATCATGTGTTTACTGGATATATACTTGTTGCATCACATATGAATCTTAATATGGAAAGAGAAAAGTTATAATGATCTGATTATACTGATTCACCCCCCCCTCTCAGTATTATTTCCAACAATTGGTATCAGAGCAGGTCCTTTTGTAGAAGCTTGATTGCTTGAAGGAGATCCGTGGAACAATGGGAAAGAAGCTTAAGAAGAAAGTGCCTAAGCAGAAGAAGTCATCTCAGAAGAACTATGACAGTGGGAGAATCGATTAGGGATTATGTGGAAGAAGCACTTCAGATTCAGAATCATTTCAGAATGAAGATGAACTATCAGGTATGAATTTGTTATCCTCTGATGTTCCAGCTATCTATCCATTTGGAAAAGATGAAAGTGATAGCGAAACAACTGAATTTTCTTTTATGGGTGAGCAAGAAAGATATCAAATAGAGGTAAAGTTTAAAAGGCTTACAGACAAAATTAGAGATCAACAAGATCTATTGAACAAAAGGGAATGTGTCTTCAAAGAAGAAGCTGCCAAACTAAAAATTCAACTAGAGGAAGGAAACAAGGTAAGGAAGTTATTCAAGGACAAATATCAAAAGTTGCAAGATGAAGTAACATCACTAAGAGATGAAGTCAATAAAAGAAGCACAACCATCAAGAAGCTTAGAGATAGATCCAGTTACTATGGAAGTCTTGAAGCCACGATCCGCTCGCTAAAAGAAGATCTTGAAGAATCAAAGAAGCAGAATAAATAACTACTCCAAGCTCATGAAAATGAAGTTCTTGAACTAAGACGTCAGTTGGAAGAAGAAAGAAATGTTGAAGAAAATGTGAAGAAGCAGTACCTTGAAAAGGAAGAGCAACATCAAGTTGAGGTAAATATTCTAAAAGATAAATTAGAAGAAAAGGATAAACTGTTACGATTTCAAGATAGTACTAAAGTCTTGGATGATATTCTTAATAGTTAAAGGTCTCCTGCCAGGGAAAATTTTAAGAACCCCCCGTAAATTTATAAATATAATAAATGGGCGAATCTCCATGGTATATAGGAAAAATGGAAGGCGATTTTATCAATAATATAATATGTATATATAATTTTTTGGCGAATCTCTCACCAGGCATGGCGAATATTTTACTCAATTATAAAATCTTGTAAGATCTTGGCGAGTCTTTCACTAAATAATAAAACTTTGTAAAGTTCTAGTGAATCTTAGCATAGGCTACATGCTGGTTTAATTCCCCCATTGAAATAGGCTACATTCCAGGTGAATACCATGGGTCAATACCATGTGCCATTTTGGTGAATACCATGGGTCAATACCATATGCCATTTTGGTGAATACCATGGTTCAATACCATGTGCCATTTTTATTTTTATTAGAATATTTTACTCAATTATAAAATCTTGTAAGATTTTGGCGAGTCTTTCACTAAATAATAAAACTTTGTAAAGTCCTAGTGAATCTTAGCATAGGCTACATGCTGGTTTAATTCCCCCATTTAAATAGGCTACATTCCAGGTGAATACCATGGGTCAATACCATGTGCCATTTTTATTTTTATTAATTCTAATATTAGGGTTAATAATGGTTTTTTGCATGGTATTAATAACAATCTAGTCCATGGTATTTGTCCCATAGTATTTTGGCCATAGGTTTCACCTAAATATAACCCATTTTTTGAGTGTTCGTAAATATAAGGTGACTTATGGAGTAAATATAAAAAAATGTTTTATTTGTTTACCATACCTCTCGTTTATTTATATTTTTATTAATTTACCATACCTCTTTTACAAATATGGTATTTGGCCCATAGGATTCACTTAAATAAAACCTCTTTCTTGAGCCTTCATAAATAGAACGAGGGTTATGGACTAAATATAAAAAGAGGTTTTATTTATTTATGGACTAAATATAAAAAGAGGTTTTATTTATTTACGATACGTCTAGTTTATTTATATTTTTATTTATTTACCATACCTTTTGAGTAAGTATAAAAAGACGTTTTATTTATTTACCATACCTCCACTTTACTTATATTTTCATTTGTTTACACTCTTACATGTATATAAGGTGACTTATGGAGTAAATATAAAAAATGTTTTATTTATTTACCATACCTCTCATTTATTTATATTTTTATTAATTTACCATACCTCTTTTATAAATATGGTATTTGGCCCATAGGATTCACTTAAATAAAACCTATTCTTGAAAATGGGCGAATGGATTCACTTAAATAAAACATATTCTTGAAAATGGGCGAATGGAAGGTTGTAAGTCCTAATTTCAAGGGCTAAATTTACCTTTTTTACCCTCTCCCTTAAAATAAGGTGGGCTATTTGAGGTGATTTGTAAAAATGTACTATGATACAAAATATTCGCCCACTAAAAATTTAAAAACCCCTTAATTTCGCCAAAGGGCGAACATTCGCCCCTAAAATTATCCTTGTCTCCTGCTATCAAAACTGGTCTTGGTTTTCATGAATATATTGAAGGTGAATCTAGTTCACAAAGTAAGACAAGGGACTCTATTACAAAATCTGAAATGCTCAATAAGGAGATGAAAGGTTAATCTCATCATCAACCAAGGAAAGAAATTCTTCAAAGAAAATCTTTTACTCCTCCTATGAATAATGTTGAATGTTATGTATGTCATAATCTTGGACATGTTGCAGCCAGATGTAGAAGAAGAAGGTTTCAAGACCATCATGCAGAAAGATCATCACATTCAAGGTACTTTAATGGATATTGCTTTGCTTGCAATATGTTTGGTCACAGAGCTATTGATTGCTATAGAAGAAATATGAGATGTTACACATGTAACAAGCTTGGACATATAGCTAAGGAATGCAGGAACAAAGTATGGGCACCATACCAAAAGGAGAAAACATCATCATCACACTTGAAGATGTGGAAGAAGAAAGAAGTACAGTCAGAAAGAGGCGGCACAACACAACATACAGACATAACAGAATCAAAGGGAGCTGGAAGTGTAAAACTTCAATGTCCTAAATCTCATACGCAAGTTTCTTAAAGAGAAGTCACGTATAGACGCGAGTTGGTTATGGCATAGTCACGTATATGATTGTTTGAGGAAAGGCAGTAGGGACAGGTTCAGGAAAAGGATCAGTTATGATTCAGTTTATTATTTGCGCTGTTTGATAATGGTTACAATTTGCTGATGATATGTGGAAATGACTTGATGGTTAGAAGTGTTTTGTTTCTAACTTGATAATGATGATGTCTTGATACTTCTTACTGATATGCATGACCAGATCTGACAGTAAACGAGATGGCACAGGTTTAGGGGGAGCATATGCTTTTAATGCATTGTTGGCATTATGGTTAATAGTCCTTGGTGATGATGCTTATATGGATAAATGATTCATCTTGCTATGATATGGTTATGAGTTGTTTAAATGATTCTTGGGGTTACATAGTTGATATTTAGATCAGATTTGTGGTTGATTCTCTAATGGTGCTTACATGGTGATCTTCATAAGGATAAGGAGAAGTACATAGCTTGAATTCACATCTTCTTTACTTGATGATGAGTCACTCATATGCTGTTGTCGTCATATGCATAAAGATCATATTTTACAGTTATGATGCCGGATTCCTATTGTTCTTGGCACATATATGGATGAGGATTGTTGGCTGGATACATGGATGATTATTCAAAGTTGCATTGTTGGAGACATGATGATGATGAGTTCTTACCTATATGATGATAGGTTGTTTCGTACATATGTTGATTGATGCAGATATTCCCAATTGATGATACTTGGTTCATGCAGATCTGGATGGCTATGGTGTTTCTCACATATGATAAGAATGTGAATGATTCTATATATACAGAATTCTGTTCAAAAGGATGAGTTGATACGGACATACCTTGATGATTCATGCACTAATACAAGTTGCTGGTCTAGTTGCTGTTGACAGATGCTATGGAGCAGATCATACAGTGTCGTTGCTGATGTTTATCATGATCTTATTTAGGTGATTGGTCTCTGTAAAGGTCATATCAAGACTCATGATGTAATAGTGTGTCTCTATCTATTGTAGTCATTTGATGAGATCTCTTCAGGTCATGTAACAGCCTATGTTGGTTTCCCCACTATGCCTGGGATGAATGATGTTATTCTCTTATGTTATCATATGTAAACTTTTGGTATATCACCATTGTGATGGGAGATAGATGTATGTATGAATCTTTGGTGATAGGAAGGTCATTTATGATGTATAGAGTCATGTTCTTCTTGTAGAACATCTTTTTGCAAACCTTGCTTACAGTCAGGGGGAGCATGAACAACACACTTCAGCAGAGCAGAGATTTCAGCATGTAGCATGGACAGATTGGTACACCTTGGCATATACAAAGGGGGAGCTCATTCAGAGATTTCAACAGGTACTCAGAGGAAGCATGGACAGAGTGGTACTTCTTGGCATATACAAAGGGGGAGCTCATTCAGATATTTGAGCAGGTACTCAGGGGGAGTATGGGCAGCGAAATGTTCATCTAGGAAAGAGATTATCTTGGTCTGCCCTTTACCCTTGATGTCAAAGGGGGAGAGTGATTGGTTGTTGTTGTCATCAAGTCCAAAGGGGGAGATTGTTGGAATTATGATACATATGTTGTACTTGATGGCAACCCACTCATCTTAGATGATAAATTATAGTGCAACAAAGTTCACGCACTTTCATGAAGATAAAAGTTTCTTTCATGTAGAGAAAAGTTCATGCACTTTCATGAAGATAAAAGTTTCTTTCATGTAGAGAAAAGTTCACGCACTTTCATGAAGATAAAAGTTTATTTCATGTAGAGAAAAGTTCACGCACTTTCATGAAGATAAAAGTTTCTTTCATGTAGAGAAAAGTTCACGCACTTTCATGCAGAGAAAAGTTTCTTTCATGTAGAGAAAAGTTCACGCACTTTCATGCAGAGAAAATTTCCCTTCATGCAAGAGAAAATTTCACGCACTTTCATGATTGCTTCATGGTATTAGTCCAACAGTTTTTGATCCTATGGTTTTGGTCCGTGGCATTGCATCCAAAAGTGTTGATCTCACGCACTTTCATGGTTGGTTCATGGTATTAGTCCGACAATTTTTGATTCTATGGTTTTGGTCCGTGGTATTGAATCCAAAAGTGTTGATACCAAGTATTGGGTCTGTGGTATTGTGTTATTATGGTTTTGGACCGTGGTATTGTGAGAGGCCTAAGACTATAAAAGAGGAAGGAGATCATTCGGCAAAGTATCATCTGAATTATTGAATATCTGATAAAGTGCTAGATCTGAAATACTGTGATTGGGTTATGGTGCAGATCTGGATCTGAGCTAAAGAGGGATCTCACTGGTTGATGGAGAACAAGATCTAAGGATAGATCGGGATCAAATGGCTTGAAATGAAATATCTCTATATAGTTGATTATGCTTATTCTAGATCTGTATACTAACGCTTGTAATGATCTGAACCGGGTATAACTTAAGTTTGAAATCGCTGCAAGTCATGATTGAATATTTGTAGATCTGTACGCAGGTTGGCTTTGGTGAAAGCGTGTATGTACGCATGTTTGGTTCATTGTAGTAGCGTATACCATTTGAGCTATGATGTTTAAAGTTACAGGTGGTTCAGGTTGTTGATGTGTTTTGATGACTGTTTAATGGTGTCAGTATTCTACATATTCAGTTTGATTGATTGTGTTGATGGATGAGATCTAATAATGGATCAGGATCATAATGACTCATATTTATGTGATCTAATGGACTAGATCGGGTTGCTAACACACATATTATCCTTGTATATGTATTGATCTGGTGATTGGGTGATTCAGAAGATTGATTGATTATGTACTTCAATGATATCAATGGGTCTAGTATGAAAATTGGATGAAACGTGGCCTTTCAGATTATGTGTTGTGCTTCAGGTGTATTCAGTCTGAAAATGTATGAAACGTGGTACTTGGAGGAGAGAAGATTGTAGGCCGGCGCCTACGTACTAGTATCTTAGCTAGTACAAGAGCTAAGGGGGTGGTAGCTCCCTTCCAGTAGCAGTTGAAAACTTTGGAGCATTGTATCAGGTAGCAGCCTGCGTACTAGTAAATGGATCGGCTAGTACAAGAACTATGGGTGTTGTAGCTCCCTTCCAGGAGAGTCTGGAGAATGAGAGAAGGTTGTAGCCTTCTGTAGGTAGAAGCCTGTGTATTGGTATAAGTCTGCACCAGTACAGAACTATTGTAAAAGGTATTTCTTATTAAAGAAGATTGAGACGACTTGCAGCAGGTGGTTTTCACCCAGTTTGGATTTCCACCTTACATCATTGTGTTCATGTGTGCTTCTTGTGTGTGATCATTTGTTCTATTTTACTGCTCTGGTTTACTGCTCATATGGTTAATAATGTTCTGATGCATTCATTAGAGATCAACTAATTGAATCATGTGTTTACTGGATATATACTTGTTGCATCACATATGAATCTTAATATGGAAAGAGAAAAGTTATAATGATCTGATAATACTGATTCACCCCCCCCCTCAGTATTATTTCCAACACCTATAAGCCCAACCGAGCAGCCCAGGAGCCCAGCCCAGACATAGAATCCATTCAAAGAAGCCGTTAACAGGGAGCAGCACTTTAGCTGGTTCATTGAACTGGTAATCGTGACAGTGGGAAAGAAGGCTGCGTATGAAGATGGTAATTCTTTGAGTTCAACACGCTTCTCAAATTGGGGAAATTCAATAACTAATTCAAGGTGGCGTATGCGGGATGGTAAATTGTGGAGTGAAAGGGTGAGAAGTGATAAATTATACGCCTTGTCTACATACGAGCAACTCGCACTAGCCGTAACAGCAACAGGAGTTTTCTTCCTCATCCGCTTCCTAGCCGGAAAAGAAGGTCCGGTAGGGTCTTGCGCTTCCTAGTGCAAGGACCTGACAGGGGGCTCGACTGATAAGGAGAGGAGTTTCTTCGAGCCAGGAAGGTAAGAGTACGTGTTCTTCCTTCCTTAAAAGAAATAAGGTAAGAGTACTCGCTTCCTTTCTCTTTCATTGGAGTAAAGCAAGTAAGACGAGTTAAGAGCTGAAAGCTCTTAATTCGCGTACTTATCCACAGCCGGAACGCCGTTGATCCAGTTGATTCTGGCGATGAAGTGGTCGTATATAGGATTCCGTTGGTCCATAGTAAGATAGCAGTCGTTGATCCAGTTGATCTGGCTTATCTAGCTTATCCACCACCTGATTAACCACCACCTCAGTAAGAAGATCGATACCCAGACCCGCCTCTAGCCCCAAAGTCGAGCATGCTTACGCATCCTCAAAGCAATCCATGTCCTGCCCCACCCGGTGAGTAGTCAATAGCAAGCCAAGCCATCCAGCCAATAAAGCCCACCCAATAAGTAAATTGAAACTTTAGTTGCTCGACCACAAGATCCGGAGGCGCTCGACCATAGGACCTTTAGGTGCTCGACCATAAGGGAGAGGGAGAGGATGCGCTTCGACATTCCCCAAAAACACAGCAACAGATAGACTCTATAATAGAATCCATATGGCACCTCCATAGCTGGGAGACCCCTCCCGTTGGTCGAGCCCCTACCGGTCCTTTCTTTCCTAACGTCAAGCAAGCACTATGTTCCTTGCTTTCCTAGCGTCAAGCAAGCCCCTACCGGTCCTTGCCCGGTCAAGCAAGCACTACGTTCCTTGCTTTCCTAGCGTCAAGCAAGCCCTTACTAGTCCTTGCCCGGTCAAGCAAGCAGTAAAATCAAGAAGCAAGAGCCGTATGAGCAAGCCCTCCAAGCAATCGTGTCTTTCAGTAAACCCTCGCTTGGTTTAATGGAGGTGGGCTATAAGAAAGCATTGTAATAAGCATTTGGGTAAGTGAAAAGAGCATAGCTAATAAGCATTTGGTTTCATAAGTTCGTTGTCTCTGGCCTAGGGTGGCTTGGTCCTCTCCTCTTTGATTCCCGAGTCGAAACGGGCGAACGCGAATCAAGAGTCAAAAGGGTGGCTAGAGAGAAAACAAAACAAGGAAAATGAGAATTTAAGAGTGAGCTTACATGAAATCAATGTTTGTGTGGTTCTGTACTAATGGGGCACCAAAAGACACCTTCTTAGCAGTTGTTTGTTCCCTGCAAAGAAATCACAGATCGAATTGGTTATTGTTAGTGGAAAAACAAGAGAAACAAAGCATTGCAAATGGTATGAAACAATGCATACATAACATAAAATAAAAACAAAAAGAAAAACACATAAATAATGTTGAATGAAGAAAACAATTCAATAATATAATGGAAAAAGGCTCCCTTTATTGACCGCTAAAAATAGAAGATGAATACAATAGATGAATATTAAACACTTGGAGAGAATTCTTTGAGAAATGGTGCTAAAAAATCCTCAACAAGGAGGTTCCTTTCTTCACTCTCTTTGCAAGTTTCTACTCTCTCTCAAAGAAGTATCAAGGCTCTCTTAATGGTGAAATTCTCTCCACACTAGAATGATGGATTGCTAAGAAGAAAATATGTCAACACAATAGTGCTCTACTTCTTCTCAAAAATGAGATGCAGGATTGTTTGAGAACAATTTTGCAAGTATAACATTGGATTCTCTTTGGTCCTCCAATGGCTTGTTTATATAGAATTTTGAATCCCTCTTCCCTCTCTTGATCCATCAATGAGAAAATGGCCCATGAGTAGGACAAGGGGATTCCTTTAGGGGTTGCATATATTTAGGGTGAGTCAAATTCAATTGTCCTTGATTGGAACATGTCAGGGAATCTCATATTCCAAGTGTGTGAAGTGGTCTCAAATTGCTGAGTCACATTTTTCTTTGGCTGCATGGCTATCGAAGGAAAATCTGTGCATTTGTAAATTTTGGCCTTTGGATAGGTCGTGGAACTCAATTTTACATATTATACCTTTGGAGAATTTAAATTTTTTATTTTTCATTATGTCTTCAACTAGAAAACCTTCACCTGTATGCTCTGCAGGATGACTTTGGGTGCCATATGAACTATACAAATGTGTGTACGATTTTCTGGTGTTAACAGTTTCCCCTTGATGTATGAGGTTAGGAGCAGACATATAGCCAAAATACATCACGTTTTTCTTTTCTGACTGAGAGCCTAATCAACTTCTTGAGAGAGAGAATAACTTGTTGCAGAGATGAGTCGGGAAAAACCTTGACTGAGGATAAAGATAACTATGCTTTGAAAAAAGTGTCTATATGAGGTGAGCATGTCCCATGCTTGTTATGATGACTAGTGACTAAGTATTACAATCATACAAGAAATATTCCTGTCAAGCCAACATTGAAGTGGCTGACATGCTAATGGTTGATGATAACTTCTTATGCCCTCAAGGGTTCTTCTAAGAAATAAACTGAATCAGGCGCCCCATGCATAAAAAAGGTGAATCACTGCTAAGTGAGGTGCTCATGGGTGCATGGATATTTGACTGCGGGTTCCTCCCATGCATCAAAATGTGAGCATTTATGAAATATGTGTTAAGAGATGCATGGGTCTTCAACTAAATGAGATAACTACAATGGTCACGAAGTATGATACCACCCTGACATGAATGTTTATGTTGGTGTCGAATGTCAGGGGGAACGATGACATAAATGTGCAATTGTGATTCATACTATGCCACTCAAGAATGTCCCTTAAGGGAGGGGAGCATCCAAGGTATTGTCTCGATCCTGGAAAATATGTGTTGAATTCAACAAGAAAGAGACATCAATTGCCCAAAATGCTGATTTGGGGAATCATGATGGAGAGACATGACTGTAATATGATGGGTCAATAAGGCATGACAATGAAAGTGAACCATATGAATGGATATGACCAACTGCCTAAGGTTGGAGTTGTAGTGGCGACAGTCAAACAATTCTTCTAGGGGAAAATCCCTAGAGTCAGTAGGACATTGTTATCGGGAAAACTAGTGTCCATTTAGAGCTACTAGTCCCACTAAGACGGGTAGCTATCTTAGAAACAAACAAACTAAAGTTACTTGTGTTTTCCTTTATGAGAGATAGATGAGAGAGAAGTAGAGAGTACCAACCTCAGTCTTTCACTAGTCTCCTTGCTCGTTTCCTCTCTCCCTTGATAGAGCTTTCGCCACTCCTTTCTCACTTGTCCCGGTTCAAAGAACACCTATAGAGTCAAAGCGGCAAAAGACCATCAAAGCATAAAGATATATAACCATAAACAATGTAGGATCATATGTACATTAACCATATAAATGCATATACAAATACAAGATTCAGAGATATACAAGCATATGGAGGAAAACTCAAATAGCTTTATTGATAGAAGTAGTAGAATAGAGGATTACAACCAGGCTGTCTGATCTAGCATCATCCTCCCAGCATGAAATCCCTCTTCACCTCATACAAAGCAAGATCACCCAACAATGTCTTCAAAGAGAAACCAATAGCACTTCCTGCAAATTACAAAATTCCAACCTTTGGATCTCTAGGATGAGGGATCCATATATAGATGTTTGCAGGAGAGTGAGTCAGCTTTTGGGATTTTGATTAGTGTCATTTCACTGATAGTTCTTGGTTCCACTTGGAGATTTCATGATCTCTTACTCATCCCTGGGCGAATTCAGAGAGGCAAGTGTCATATGAGCAGTTTCTAGAAGATTCTTTGAGTTTCCACCTAGCAAACTGCCTCTGCCATTTGTCTGCTCTCGCTCATCGCACCCTATAGAAGGGCTTTCCAGTATGCATCGCACCCCCCGTGTGTAATAGGTGAGATGCATCGCACCCTATGCATGGAGCAGTCTATATGGTCCAGTTTTGACCAGTTCTGAGTAGTTTTTCAGGGAGAAATTTCGGGATATGACGTAATCAGCTGACCTTGTTCCTTTAGGGTATGAAACAACACTTTTAGGGGTTTAGAAGCCCTTGGTTTATGGACATATGTGATTGGGGTTGCAGTGCCCAAATATGTCTATAACAGTTGGCCCCTAAAGCATGAGGTCGTAAATCTTTTGATGTCGGGTGAAATGCTTTATAATGAGGATCTGAGGTTTTTTGAACTGGAAGGTGACCTATAATATGATACAATACAATACATTATCTTCATAATATTTTAATGATCTAGTTTAGGCGGGCATTCCCATGCTCAGCTTTATAAATTCATTTTCATGTACACAAGACAAACAATCGTCTGTGTGGCAGACTGATGATTATGGTATAGCCGTCATCCCTTAGCTTGGATGATTATCTGTACAGCAATGATGTAAATTTGACGTCTTTATTTTCCTGAATATATCGCAGCCTAGATGGATGAAACTAGATCCGGGGTCTTCAAACTCGGTCAATCTTCGTTCAAAGTACAAGTCCATCCATGTGAAAAGATGTTCTGATGTTGAACATGGAAAGACATCGCCTGATTACCAGCCAATGATGTAAGTTGTTAATAGGCACGAGAGGAATCACCGATAATGATAATGAGCCTCAAGGTACTGCAGTAGAATTCACGTGGTGTGAATACATGAGTTGATGTCGAACACCACGCAAAATCTTTCGGTCGAAGGTCATTGATGTAAACCTGTCGCCGGAAGTGAGAAACTTGCCATTGAGGTATGCAAGCTTCAAAGTACTGAAAGGGTTGTTCCTAAGTCAACTTCTTGGATAATGAGATGATGTCGACAAGAAGTGACCCGTCGTAGGAGGGCCTTAATGAATC
Source organism: Pinus tabuliformis (assembly GCA_031772625.1). Taxonomy (NCBI): domain Eukaryota; kingdom Viridiplantae; phylum Streptophyta; class Pinopsida; order Pinales; family Pinaceae; genus Pinus; species Pinus tabuliformis. The sequence continues at coordinate 385,043,659 of CM062820.1, forward strand.
CCACATCTAGGACACGGAACGGATCAAATGATTTTATGGAGGTGAAAACGATCTGATGATATAAGGTTCAGGGTGGCAGTCATGAAAAATGGAGAGTGAAGGTATTGCAGCGGATGAGGTGTTAGCTAGGTTGGTGAATTCTCTGAGCGACTTCTCTTGAACATATCGGCGACACTGAAATGGATTGGTAGCGTTAACCCCAAAATGGATGGTACGACAGACCAATGGTGATATGATCGGTGAACGGAATAACCCAACTCGACTCAATCATGGAGACAGAGTGAAAGTGTCATGTTCAAGAGCGACCTGCTACCAATGAAGTTATTCAATTTTTCTTCCCTTTTTCCCTAGTCATTGCTGACCAATACCTCTTTATTTTTGTCAAGCTTGAGGAGGATAACATATGCTTGTTCTATAATTTTCTCTTCGGGCAAACCTATCGCTATGTTTTAACAAGCCTAGCGACAGTGAAACTCGCTCTTGTCTGCATGGACAAGTTTGTCGCTATTGTTTTAACGAGTTTAACGACAAATATAACTTGGTCCTTTTCAATTTTAGAGAGTCTAAAAAGAGACGTAAAGGCAACTCCAGTGGTCCTTTTTCGTAGTGTAATCCCTTAAGTCCAAAAAAGTGTAAAATAATACAAAAGGGATGATTTTTCGATAGTTTTAGCAAGCCGAACAAGAAAAGCGCTCGATATTTTTGTGTAATGATCCCTCAGGTCCAAAAAGATTAAAATCTAGAGAAGGGATGGCACTTCCAATTGTTTTAATGAGCTAGAGAGGCCAATTGCTCAGCAATCTTTTCATATTTTACGAGTCAGATGAAAAGAGCTTAAAGGAGATTCGTTTTTTGAGGAACGAGTGATGTTTTTGGATAGAAATTGGTTCCAGGTAAGGTTTGGAAATTTTCAATCACGACAACGTAAAGAAGGTAGCTAATAAAATCACTCATCACAGATGTTCCTCAAAAGGGTAAATAATCAAATGGAGGCGTATGATCGGTTAAAAAAGAGTGGAGGTGATGGTAAGAAAATGACCAAGGTTCAAAAGCTGATAATTATGCGATCGCAAAGATTATTTACTGAAGGTGGGTTCATTTTTTAATGAGCTTAAACTTTGGGGGAACATTTGCTCATTGCTAGGTTTATTTTTTAATGAGCTTGAACTTCGCGTAAAACTGCTCGTTGCTAGATTTTATTTTTTAACGAGCTTGAACTTTGCATAAAACTACTTGTTCCAGTCATATAATAAGGATGTCTCATCAGTAGGTTCATTTTTTAGGGAGCTTTCCCCATGCACAACTTTGCTTCGGAGCCTTTCGTTATGCAAGCTAGGAACAACCAACCTACGAGTCTAAAGGGTTAAGAGCCTACAAACTAAGAAAATAAATGGTCGCTTTTCACTTGCATGCAAAAAGGTTTGCATGCCCCTAGGTATAAAGTAGAGTTTCCAGGTCACCATATGGAAGTTCTTGCATTAGCAAGATTGTTCCATCCGCGTCGCAGACAAAACACTTCCTTGGCGATGTCCATCGAAATGGACAAAGGTGACTGTTGTCAGTGCCAATCACATAACCTTTGACGGGGGAATCCTTTTCCAGTTTGATCCATTTTCCTAAATGGACAAGATTGTCAAACTAGTCATATTCCTACGCGGAAACCTACCTTATATCCGGGGTTTCTCCGCTGAAGCAGACCAGGGCGCATGCCTCCTGGATTTCAGTCACAATCACCGAATCACTCGCGCTCATCAGGTGGATGGACTGGGGATTGATAAGACATTCCTTGTGTAAAAAGACCATTTAGGGATGGCATTTGACTAATAGTTGTGTTTGAACCAGGGAATGAAAGTTGGTCTATGAGCTGGACCACTTTGCCTTCATGTGGAAAACACATCACACGAAAGAGTGAGGAAACAATAGCTCCCATGCTATAAATGTAGTCATGTCCAAGGGGTAGATTGTAATCTAGAGGCCCTTGGACTACCATCACGTTTAGATGAACAGTTTTCCTTCTCAAAGTTATAGGCAAATTTGGAAGGATCCCCAACGGTCGACTGGTTCCTTTGTTGAAGCTTGTCAGATTTCTAATCTCAGGTAGAAGCGATGGTGAACCAAGCGCTTTCCAAGTAGTTGAGGGAAGGATACTCACAGAAGCCCCTTCATCTATGATAGTACCAACCATGATCATTCTGTAAGCTTGTATTATGATTCAGAATGGTACATTAGATGGTAGGCGGGGTCTACCTAGTAGATTCCAATCGAAGGAAACAACTAGATTGCTTGGAGGAGGGACTGAATAAACGACCGGATAAATCTCTGATGAACTTCCTTCTTTTGGTAAAGGAACAGGTAGATTGCCCCCATGTTCATCGGATTCTATGTTTATGAAAAGAATTTGAACGGTGTTGTTCTCATTCTCTTTGGTGACAGTATCATCTGAAGGTGGACCCTCTGAAGACAAGATTGGGTCGACTACCATCTTGACCTATTGACTTTGGTCCGGTGTGGACTCAGAGGGTTTATCTTCAATGGTAGGTGCTTCAACCGACAACAATGGTGTGTCAGTCGGATTTTCAACTAGCGATGGACTCAGCAAGAGTTTCTTGTATCTAGAAAGAAGTCGTTGCGGTGATGCAGGAGAATTATCTAAGACTCTTTTAGCTTCGTCTAGGAAAGGACAATGGTGGAGGACATGATCGCCTTCACACACTCTACAAGGAAATTTAGATATTCCTTTCTTTCCATTGGCTTTGTTTTCACTAGTTGATGGTGTGCTCTCAATGTAATCATCAGAGGTTGAAGACATCGGATTGTGCAAGCGGGGAGACCAGTCCCTCAGGATCTGTGGGATGCAGGGACAATCTCGATGATAGTGGTATCCCTTGCAAATGACGCATGGAGATTTAGGTTTGGAAGATGCAGTGTGTGGATTTTCACCAGATGATGCATGGTTGCCCCCTCTCATCGTTGGATTCTTCTTCTTCATCTCCTTCCCTTTCTTCTTCTTCTCAGTTACTTGGTTTTTAGCGTTACTAGCTTCACCAAGCAAAGAGGAAGAAGGAGAGGGAGAAACAAACGAAGTAGAAGGTGGGGGAGCAACTTCAGGGTCATCTGGTTGCTGATTTGATTGCTGAGGAATTACAGTGTTTTGAATGACAGAGGTCGAGAAAAGCCATACTGGCAGGCCAATTGTGAGTCCTGGAAGGGACAATGTGGCCATGTGTGGAGCACCAACATCCCCCCAAGAGGAGAAGGGACTAGGATTTCCCCCAAGGGGAAGTCCTTGATTGGTAGACTTTATTTTCTCAACCTAAGACCAACGAGGGAACAATGACGTTATTTCGATTAAAATAAATTTTATGATGCTTTGACACAACTTGCTTTTTCAATTTTTAAGAGTCGAGAAAAAGATAAAGATGACTCTAGTCGCCTTCGATTTTTAATGAGCCTGAAGTGAAAAGTGCTCAAATGGAACTTTTCTTTTAAGGAGTCTGAAAAGGAATGAAAGTGACTACTCTGGAAATCTAGACAGAGGGATTACCAAACCAATTGCAAAACTACAGAATACTTTTTACAGTACGGCAATCAATCTTCCCGAATGCTGTGTTCAGTGCATTGCGATTGATAGGGTGGCAAACACGGCTTCCTAAGTATAAAGGACGTAGCCTATTGTGGTCTCGCAATATATACTCGACGGTACGTGGGAGCACAAGTCCGTACTGGCACTTGTCATCTCAAAGAGGAGGAATCACCCAACCTATGATGAAAGTGATAGTTACCAGGCTTTACGATGCCAGAATACGTCTCTAGCCTAGACTTCTAGATGTTGTGCGTTAGGTTCCAAAGCGTTTTTATGTTCATTGAGGTTTATTTTACAATCGATCTTTCTTAAGAAGTTTTCCTTTAAGGTTCACCGCGTGATGTAGATATACAATTCCTAAATATGCAATATAAGATGATAAACATTCGTTTACTTTCTTTTTGCCATGAAAATCCTAGCTGATAAGGAAAGAGAAATGAAATTCTTTCAACATAGAGTAGAGCGCACACATTAGATGCACTTTTCCTAAATCAGTTTCATCATGCAGTCTAAATGAAAATGCACATGCATGTATTTTTTTTCAGTTTCGTTAATGTTAGAATAACAAAAAGAAAAATAAGTATAGATCTGAACTATCTTCTTTCAAAGAAACAATACTAACAATTTTCTCTTCAAAAAACGAAAGGAAGGCTAAGAAGACACTTTGAGATTTTGAATTTAAAACTGCTTTCGACACTTGAAATACTAATGATTCAAATCAAACACAATGGCAAAAGTTGTTGGCATTATGATTTAAGTGTTGTCCTTGATGGCAACTCACTCAGAAGTTGGTACAGGTGATGGCAAAGTTGGTAACTTAATCAGAAGACAGATCTCAGTACAGCATGCCAAGGAAGCTCATACACGCCGTTTCGTTAAGCCCAAGTCGCGTGTATACGCTAGTTCAATTCAGAAAAAGCGCGCGTATGTGGAAAGGTTCCTTTGGTCCATGGTGGTTAGTCCTTGGAAGTTGTGCCTATGATTTCGGACCATTATGTCTCGACGGGCGTGTCGATCCCTAGTTTTAAAGTTGATGGTATTGTGTTACTATGGTTTTGGCTCTTGGTATTGAGCTAGGCCTAAGACTATATAAGGAGAAGAAGATCATTAGGCAAAATCATCTTTCGACAAGGCTTGAATATCTAAGAGAGGAAGAGATCTGATATGCAGGTTCTGAGTTGCTTGATCTAAGGAGAGATCACATCGGTTGATGGAAGACTAGATCTAAGGATAGATCGGGATCTAATGGTTTGAAATGCACTATCATGATATGGTTGATTATGCGTATTTCTAGATCTGCATATTGTCGCAATGTTACGTTTTGGATCTAACTAATGTCTGGTACAGCTGCAAATTGAGAAAGTTTATTTTTAGATCTGTACGCAGGTTGGCTTCGGTAAAAGAGCGTGTATACGCGGGTTTTGCTCATTGAAGTAGCGCATATCTTTTGAAGCTTGATTTTGGGTTTACAGTGGGGTCTGACTGTTATTGCAGAGTTCTGTAGTCTGCTCTGTGTTCTGGTAACTGGTGATTGACAGGGTTCAGTGGTTCAGTGATTCAAAGTTTGGTTGTTTTATGCTTCAATGATCTGTTGTGGAAATTGAATGAATTGTGGTCTTCAGATTGTAATGTTGTGCTTCAGGAATATCCAAGTCTGAAAATGTATGAAAAGTGATACTTGAAAGAAGGAAGATTGTAGGTCAGCACCTACGTACTAGTATCTTGGCTAGTACAAGAGCAAAGGGGGTTGGAGCTCCCTTCCAAGGAAGTTTGGAGAACGAGAGAAGGTTGTAGCCTTCTGCAGGTTGTAGCCTGCGTACTGGTATAAGGCTGCACCAGTACAAAGATTGTAAACTGAAGTTTCATATTAAAGAAAGATAGAGACAACTTGCAGCAGGTGGTTTTCACCCACATTGGGTTTCCACCTTATATCTTGGTGTTCATGTGTGTGGCTTTTTATCTGTTCTGTTATACTGCACATGTTTACTGTTAATGTGGTGAATAATGTCCTGATGCACTTAATTGAAGAATAAGTTAACTAAATTGTGAGTTTTCTTCTTATACGCTGTTTTACTTCGTCACAGTAGCGTGTACACGCTGGTTCACTTAACTGAAGTAGCGTATATGTTTCTGAGCATTTAAAAAGTTTGATTAATCTGATAATACTGATTCACCCCCCCTCTCAGTATTATTTCCAACAATTGGTATCAGAGCAGGTCCTTCAGAGAAGCTTGATCGCTTGAAGGAAGATCATTCATCATGAGCAACTACGAGAAAGAAGCATCAATCAGGCCACCGGTTTTTGATGGAACAAATTTCAATTATTGGAAGGTAAGAGTTACTGCATATCTTCAATCTCTTGGTACAGAAGTTTGGGACATTGTAGAAACAGGCTATGCTTTTCCTTCAGCTACTCCTACAGATCCAGCTGAGAAAAAGGCATATGAAACAAATGCAAAAGCAGTCAGTACTCTATTAGGAAGTATATCTCAAACAGAATTCATGAAGGTCATGCACTTCAAATCAGCAAAAGAGATATGGGACAAAATGATCACTAGCTATGAAGGAGATGAACAGGTAAAGCAAGCTAAACTTCAAACTCTCAGGATTCAATATGAGACCCTCAAGATGTATAATGATGAAAGTGTGGCTAATTATTTTCTTCGGGTAGATGAGATTGTTAATTGTATGAAAAATTTGGGTGAAGAAATAAAAGAGACTATAGTAGTTCAAAAGATTCTAAGATCATTATCCCCCAAGTTTGAATCTAAAGTATCTGCAATAGAAGAAAAGGAAAATCTCAAAGTTCTCACTATGTCTCAGTTACATGGAATTCTAACTGCTTATGAAATGAGAAAGGGAGGTCCATCAGACAGAAGGGAAGCTGCTTTTAAGGCATCAAGAAAAGAAGATTACTATGAAGCAAGCCATGTTCCAGAAGAAGAGGAAGAAGAATCAAATTTTGTCAGAAATCTTCAAAGGGGTGCTGGAAGGTTCAGAGGTAAGCTACCTTTCAAATGCTTTGCTTGTGGAAGAGTAGGTCATTATGCTGCAAAATGTCCTTATAAGGATAAAGGAAAAGAACCTGCTAGATGGAACAAGAAACAAAGTGCAAATAAGAAAAGTTACTACACCCATGAAGATAGTGATGGCTTATCAAACATTGATGAAGATGAACAAGGTAATAAATATAAGTTGTTAATGGCATTTGAAGATGATGATTATGAGGATGCTGTAGATGTGGATAATCTCTATAATGAAATCACTAGACTCAAGAGAGGCATAGAAGAAAAGAATGTGATCATTGATACTTTGCAATTTCAGATTGATGAAAAGGAAAAACATCTTGAAAAACTAGAAGGTGAAATTGTTGGTCTCAGAAAAGAAATTGAGAAAACAAAAGCTATTAATCTTAAATTTGTCAAAGGATCTGAAACTTTGGATGAGATTATCAGTGTGCAGCGGTCTCCTCTAAACAAGACAGGTTTGGGCTATAATGGAGAAACCTCTCAAGCATCCACCTCAAAAAGTTATCTTGATGCAGCAAGAAGAAATGAGCGGAAGAACAATGAAGATAATCAGGTAAAGCAGGGACGAATTACAAACAGAAACTATCAGGGACAATCCTCCTTAAGGATGAACAAAAGCTACAACCAACCACAGGTAAAATCTTCTCAGTTTGGCTCAAGAATAGATGAAAATAGAAATTACAATCAGTTGGCTGGTAGATTCAATAACCGCAGAAGCTTCTTCAATGGACAATGCTTTTCTTGCCACAACTTTGGTCACAGAGCAGCTCAATGTGTTGCATATAAAACAATCATGACTAGGGAAGCTCAAAAACAAAGAAGTATGACAGGGATTACAAAAAGGACCTATAACAACTTTTCGGTTCTTGAAAATGAAGTTGAATGTTCTATTTGCAATAATTTTGGTCATAAAGACTCTGAATGCAGGAGCAGGTTTCAGGAGAAAAAGGAACAAGCCACAAGCACCAAAACATGGAGAATAAAGGAACCTCAAACAGAAAGATGTGGGATAGCATTTTATGCAGAAGGACAGGAAAATCTATGGTACATTGACAGTGGATGTTCGAAACATATGACAGGTGATAAAGAAAAACTTGAATCTTATTCTACTTTAGAAAAGGGAAAGAAAGTTTCTTTTGGAAATGATACTCCTGCAACTATAAAAGGAAAAGGTATTGCTCCTTTGAAAGAAAAGGTCAAGGCTGGAAATGTTTTATATGTTGATGGATTGAAGCATAATCTTCTAAGTGTCAGCCAGATGTGTGATCAAAAAACCGAGGTTATTTTTAGATCGAATGGATGTCTTGTTCGTGATCTTGATACAGGAAAAACAGTTCTCAAGGCAAAAGAACTCCAAATAATCTGTACATATTTGAAGAAGGACAACAACAATGCTATCTTAGCAAGGATGAAGAGCACTGGTTATGGCATCGAAGGTTGGGACATCTAAGTTTCTCACAAATAAGGAAAGCATGCAAATATCAGGCAGTTCGCGATCTTCCAGATATCAAAATTCCAGACAACACCATATGCAAATCTTGTCAGTTTGGAAAGCAAACCAGAACTAACTTTCCAGAGAAGGAAGGATCAGCTAGCTTGCCTCTTGAGCTAGTCCATACAGATGTATGTGGTCCATTTAGAAAAAGGACACCTCGAGGAGAAGAATATCTGATATTATTCATTGATGATTTCTCAAGGTTTGTTTGGTTAGGGCTTATGAAGCACAAAGATGAAGCATTCGAAAAATTCAAATCCTTCAAAGCATTGGCTGAAAATGAATCAGGACACAAAATTAAGTGCCTCAGATCTGACAGAGGTGGGGAGTTCACATCAAATGAATTTTTCGATTTCTGCGATGAACATGGGATAAGAAGAGAATTCTCTACAGCTAGAACTCCTCAGCAAAATGGGGTTGTGGAAAGAATGAACAGAACTATTCAACAACAAATGGCTCGTGCTATGCTCGATGAATCAGGTACTCCTGCAACCTTCTGGGGTGAAGCTGCACATGCTGCTGTCATTATTCTTAACAAAACAAATGTCCGAGTAAACAGCACTCAAACACCTCATGAGCTTTGGAGTGGTAAAACTCCTTCCGTGAAGCACTTCAAAATCTTTGGGAGCAAATGTTATATCAAGAACACTGATGAGCAACTTGGCAAACTTGAACCTAGAGCAGATGAGGGCATTCTTCTTGGTTATTCTCCACATAGCAAAGCATACAAGTGCTACAATAAAAGACTTGGCAGAATTGTTGACAGTATTGATATAGTGGTTGATGAGAAGGGATATATTCCTAGGCAAGTTCATCATGAAGACATTGAAGAAGATGAAGGTTACTCTCAAAGGCGAAATAATGAAGAAGAAGAACCTCAAGAAGAAGAAGAATCTCAAGAAGAACCAGAGGAGCAGACAAGAACGAAGAGAAGACTCCATCCAGATATGTCCAAAAGAATCATCCAGAAACTCAGATTGTGGGGCAGAAAGAAGCAGGAGTACAAACAAGAAGGACACTTGCAGAAGCTTCAAGCTACTTGGCTCTACTCTCCTCCATTGAACCACAAAATGTGAAAGAAGCATGCAAAGATGAATGTTGGGTCAAAGCAATGGATGAAGAACTTGAGCAAATCGAAAGGAACAACACTTGGGAATTAGTTCCTAGACCAAAAGATAAGAATGTAATAGGAACAAAATGGGTCTTCAAGAATAAGTTAAATGAAAATGGAGAAGTAATTAGAAACAAGGCCAGACTTGTTTGTAAAGGGTATGCACAGCAAGAAGGAATAGATTTTGAAGAGACCTTTGCTCCTGTGGCAAGACTAGAGGCCATCCGAATGTTCCTTGCTCTCTCAAGCTTTCAAAACTTCAAGGTATTTCAAATGGACGTGAAATCAGCCTTCCTGAATGGAGACTTAGAAGAAGAAGTATATATTGAGCAGCCAGATGGGTTCATTCTTGGGAATGATCCAAACCTTGTATGCAGATTGAAAAAGGCACTCTATGGGCTCAAACAAGCTCCAAGGGCTTGGTACTATCGGTTGGACAAATATCTTCACCAACAAGGCTTTTCAAAAGGATCAGCAGATAGCAATCTCTATATAAAAGTTGAAAATAACAAATTGCTAATTCTTGTTGTTTATGTAGATGATATTATTTTTGGCAGCAATGAAGAGACCATGAGTCAAAACTTTGCCTTGGTTATGCAGAAAGAATTCGAAATGTCACTTCTTGGAGAATTGACATATTTTCTTGGATTGCAAATCCAACAAAATGAAGGAGGTATCTTCTTGTCTCAAACCAAATACCTCAAGCAGATCTTGAAGAAGTATGGCATGGAAGAGTCAAAGCCAGTATGTACACCCATGGTTACAGGATGCAGCCTCAGTGCAAATGATGAATCACCAGCAGTTCACCAACCCACTTATAGATCCATGATTGGGAGTTTGCTTTACTTGACAGGTACTCGACCAGATATTACACATGCAGTAGGAATGGTTGGAAGATTTCAAGCCAACCCAAAGGAAACTCATCTTCAGGCAGTCAAAAGAATCTTCAAATATCTTCAAGGGACCCAAAACTATGGCTTATGGTATCCTAGAAATACAGATCTCACTCTTCATGCTTACACAGATGCAGATTGGGCTGGAAGTGTGGATGATAGGAAAAGCACAAGTGGAGGTGCTTTCTTCATGGGTTCCAGATTAGTATCTTGGTTCAGCAAGAAACAAAGTTCGATTGCCTTATCTACAGCTGAAGCAGAATATGTGGCTGCAGCATCTTGTTGCACACAACTTCTTTGGATGATGCAGACCTTGCAGGACTTTCAAATCACTTGCACTCCACCTGTCTCTATCTTATGTGATAATACAAGTGCAATCAGCATTTCAAAGAATCCTGTCATGCACTCAAAGACCAAGCACATACCAATCAAGTACCATTTTCTTCGGGAACAAGTGCTTGAGCAGAAGGTCAAGTTGGAGTATGTTCCTTCTAAAGAGCAAGTTGCTGATATTCTCACAAAACCACTGCCCAGGGAAACTTTTGAATATCTCAGACAAAAGCTGGGAGTAGTTGATGCTTCATCCTGTTGTTGAAGTTTGTTTGTTCTTCAGAAAAATTGGTATACGCAGGTTACGGAAGGGATATGCGCGTATACACGCGGTTTCATGATGGGTAAGTCGCGTATATGTTGGACGCTTGTTGCAGAAAGTATATCCGCGTACATACGCTGTTTTATACAGGACAAATCGCGTATATGAAGTTCTGAACAGCAAGGGAAAACTCTGGAGTTCTGAACAGCAATGGGAATGTCAGAATTCTTCAGGCACAGTTTCAGGGAGTGCAACAGGCACAGGTTCAGGGGGAGCAGCTTAAAAGTCTCATAAAGCATTGTTGGCATTCAGATGTTTTGGTTTCAGGAGAAGGAGCTCAGAAAGAAATTCTGGTTGCTGATCTAACAAGATGTTTATCAGATGCTGCTGGTGCCTTTCCTAAGTCTTGGTCTAGATCTGTTGTCTCTATGTCATGTATCTCTCTTGTCATATCTCTTTTGTCAAGGTCATGTAACGGCCTATGTTGGTTTCCCCACTATGCCTGGGATGAATGCTGTAATATAATTGGTTGTTTCTGATATGTTATGGATGTATGTATTGAGTCTTTTGGTGATAGGAAGGTCCCTTATGGTGTATAAGTCTTGGTTTTTGTTGAAGAACATCTTTTGCAGATCTGGCCTACTGTCAGGGGGAGCACGAGTCAGCACAGCCAAGCAGAGGTATCAGCATGTCCTCAGGGGGAGCACAGCCCTTTGCCCTTGATGTCAAAGGGGGAGAGTGACTTGGTGTGGTGGTTGCCATCAAGTCCAAAGGGGGAGATTGTTGGCATTATGATTTAAGTGTTGTCCTTGATGGCAACTCACTCAGAAGTTGGTACAGGTGATGGCAAAGTTGGTAACTTAATCAGAAGACAGATCTCAGTACAGCATGCCAAGGAAGCTCATACACGCCATTTCGTTAAGCCCAAGTCGCGTGTATACGCTAGTTCAATTCAGAAAAAGCGCGCGTATGTGGAAAGGTTCCTTTGGTCCATGGTGGTTAGTCCTTGGAAGTTGTGCCTATGATTTCGGACCATTATGTCTCGACGGGCGTGTCGATCCCTAGTTTTAAAGTTGATGGTATTGTGTTACTATGGTTTTGGCTCTTGGTATTGAGCTAGGCCTAAGACTATATAAGGAGAAGAAGATCATTAGGCAAAATCATCTTTCGACAAGGCTTGAATATCTAAGAGAGGAAGAGATCTGATATGCAGGTTCTGAGTTGCTTGATCTAAGGAGAGATCACATCGGTTGATGGAAGACTAGATCTAAGGATAGATCGGGATCTAATGGTTTGAAATGCACTATCATGATATGGTTGATTATGCGTATTTCTAGATCTGCATATTGTCGCAATGTTACGTTTTGGATCTAACTAATGTCTGGTACAGCTGCAAATTGAGAAAGTTTATTTTTAGATCTGTACGCAGGTTGGCTTCGGTAAAAGAGCGTGTATACGCGGGTTTTGCTCATTGAAGTAGCGTATATCTTTTGAAGCTTGATTTTGGGTTTACAGTGGGGTCTGACTGTTATTGCAGAGTTCTGTAGTCTGCTCTGTGTTCTGGTAACTGGTGATTGACAGGGTTCAGTGGTTCAGTGATTCAAAGTTTGGTTGTTTTATGCTTCAATGATCTGTTGTGGAAATTGAATGAATTGTGGTCTTCAGATTGTAATGTTGTGCTTCAGGAATATCCAAGTCTGAAAATGTATGAAAAGTGATACCTGAAAGAAGGAAGATTGTAGGTCAGCACCTACGTACTAGTATCTTGGCTAGTACAAGAGCAAAGGGGGTTGGAGCTCCCTTCCAAGGAAGTTTGGAGAACGAGAGAAGGTTGTAGCCTTCTGCAGGTTGTAGCCTGCGTACTGGTATAAGGCTGCACCAGTACAAAGATTGTAAACTGAAGTTTCATATTAAAGAAAGATAGAGACAACTTGCAGCAGGTGGTTTTCACCCACATTGGGTTTCCACCTTATATCTTGGTGTTCATGTGTGTGGCTTTTTATCTGTTCTGTTATACTGCACATGTTTACTGTTAATGTGGTGAATAATGTCCTGATGCACTTAATTGAAGAATAAGTTAACTAAATTGTGAGTTTTCTTCTTATACGCTGTTTTACTTCGTCACAGTAGCGTGTACACGCTGGTTCACTTAACTGAAGTAGCGTATATGTTTCTGAGCATTTAAAAAGTTTGATTAATCTGATAATACTGATTCACCCCCCCTCTCAGTATTATTTCCAACAAAAGTGTAATCAACTATCTAAAAGAGTAATGCTTTGCAACACTCTTTTTCTTGACTGAAAATGACACTTGCGACACTTTCAAATCAAAAGACGATAGTTCGATTAAGCTACTATTTTCAAAGGAGAACTGTAAATATTGAGAAATACATAAAAACATTCACAATTCCTTCTGATGGAGGCTGAAATGATACAAAGGAAGATGGTTTCAACAGTGATATACTAATCATAGACAACAAAACTACTGAATAAAGCTGAAGACAATGAAGAAAAAACCAAAATTTGGAGGCAGAAACAGTCTCATTCAATCATCACACCTGTAACACAGGGAAACAGGGATGCATCTCACCTGCAACACACGGGAGGTGCGATGCATCCAAATTGCCAAGAAGAGACAGTGCGATGGTCCAGGGATGAGACTGAGCTTGGTTTTCACTCACAGTTTGCAGCTAAGTTCAGGGATTTAGGCTAAGCTAATGATTGTCAGTAAACACAAAGTATAGGGGCTGATCTAATGAGGTTATTTGAGCTACCACCAGGGCACTTAGGATGTTTGCAAGCTAGATGTTCAGTTCATAAACCAACCCAGAGATTGACTGAAGCAATGTTGATCTACTTTGCAGTTGCATAGCAAAAGCAGTTTGAAGGCTAGCTGGCTTAACTTCAGGCTCCGTCTGTGGTTTATAAAGCAAACAACAGTAACAAAACAAACAAACTATTCACTCCCCAGCGGAGTTGCCATTTTGTTATCGGGAAAACTAGTGTCCATTCAGAGCTACTAGTCCCACTAAGACAGGTAGCTATCTTAGAAACAAACAAACTAAAGTTACTTGTGTTTTCCTTTATGAGAGATAGATGAGAGAGAAGCAGAGAGTACCAACCTCAGTCTTTCGCTAGTCTCCTTGCTCGTTTCCTCTCTCCCTTGATAGAGCTTTCACCACTCCTTTCTCACTTGTCCCGCTTCAAAGAACACCTGTAGAGTCAAAGAGACAAAATACCATCAAAGCATAGAGATCTATAACCATAAACAATGTAGGATCAGATGTACATTAACCATATAAATGCATATACAAATACAAGATTTAGAGATATACAAGCATATGGAGGAAAACTCAAATAGCTTTATTGATAGAAGTAGTAGAAGAGAGGATTACAACCAGGCTGTTTGATCCAACATCATCCTCCTAGCATGAAAGCCCTTTTCACCTCATATAAAGCAAGATCACCCAACAATGTCTTGAAAGAGAAACCAACAACACTTCCTTGCAAATTACAAAATTCCATCCTTTGGATCTCTAGGATGAGGGATCCATATATAGATGTTTGCAGGAGAGTGAGTCAGCTTCTGGGATTTTGATTAGTGTCATTTCACTGATAGTTCTTGGTTCCACTTGGAGATTTCATGATCTCTTACTCATCCCTGGGCGAATTCAGAGAGGCAAGTGTCATATGAGCAGTTTATAGAAGATTCTTTGAGTTTCCACCTAGCAAACTACTTCTGCCATTTGTCTGCTCTTGCTCATCGCACCCTACAGAAGGGCTTTCCAGTATGCATCACACCCCCTGTGTGTAATAGGTGAGATGCATCACACCCTATGCATGGAGCAGTCTGTATGGTCCAGTTTTGATCAGTTCTGAGTAGTTTTTCAGGGAGAACTTCTGGGAGATGATGTAATCAGCTAACCTTGTTCCTTTAGGGTATGAAACAACACTTTTAGGGGTTTAGAAGCCCTTGGTTTATGGACATATGTGATTGGGGTTGTAGTGCCCAAATATGTCTATAACATACATCCATGGTAGGGGTGAGTGTGTCTTGATTGTCGTGATGAATGATCAATGAATGGGGTGGTGATAAGTGATATCCAACCAAGGGTGACTTGGGACGGTTGCCGAGTATGAGACATGAAAACATGGGTGGGAACCCTTTTCATAAGAAAAGTTTGTACACTTGCCAAAATAATGTAAAGGTGGTTTGGGATGTGGAAACATGGAGATAGGTGCCCCATGAAAATTATGACCTGCATGATGATTAAGGTATAGTGTGTTGTTCAGAGGGAGGGGAGAGCATTGGTTGGTCTCAGTGTTGGGTTGATGAGGTAGATCAAGTGATGCAAATGGGCTATGCAAATGGAAGGATGCTAGGAAAAATGTAGAATGCAGTAGTATGTTTGAATTGATCTATCGCAAAATAAATGAGGTGTCCCAGGAGTGGGGTTGGTAAGTAATATGTGAAGAATAGGAGAATGATGTTAATCTTCAAGGCATGTAAGTGAAATGGCTCCCAGGCCTAAGTGTATGGTCATGGATCCAATGGTGTGAGGTATCTACAACATGGGGTGATCCATGAATAGGAAGGTTCTATTGAATGACATGGATGCTTACCATGTGCAAGGGGAGGGATTGGTAAACGTGGTTGAGATGATGGACCCTATGGTGTGTTTTGGAGAAATGATGTCAAGATATGCAAAGATTTGAAGGAAGCCTATCATGCTGGGTGGAGAATGATACCTTCATTTTCGACGACCACTAGGGTGGGATACCTTCATTTTCAACGACCACCAAGGTGGGATACCTTCATTGTCGATGACCACCAGGGTGCTGATTCTCCTAGGAAGCTGTTGAAGTACCTCCAACTTCGACATCCAATATTCCAAGTGAAAAAATATTGATAAAAACATTTATATGTGGAAATGTGTTGAAGAAGATGGGTTGAAGAACATGAGAAGTCGCACTGGAAATGGTACTCTAAGCATGCGTCGGGCCCAAAAACTGATTTTGGGGTTGAAGTGGAACAGTGGATACCATCCTCATCCTTATGTCTCTGGCAATTTTAAGAATGGAGGTACTGAGCTCTTGTACGGGGCTTGGGAAGATGAAAAAAAGGGAAATATATAGGCAAAGTGGGCCATATGCCACCTAATTTGTACTTGCTACTCATAGAGTGTCGATTGATTCCAAGAAGTATGTTCTCATGTTGTGGTCATCCTGTGCGCCTAGGAAGCATGCGAGGAGGGACAAGTGAGAGCACGTCATCCCACCTTTGTGATTTTGGTAGTTTAGGGTAGGTAGGGTGTACAGGGTGTCCTCTATGACCTATTTTTTAGGGGTGAAAATTCACCTGTGCGGGCGACTACGATGCATTTGTGGAGTCCTCGTGGCTGACTTAAGGATACCTACGGGGTCCCCATGGTTCTAGCTAGATAGCTACATAGTGGGTGCGAATGAGGGTGAAACAGGCACGTGGTCATATGATTGGAAGCACCACGGAAATATGGTCAAAGGTGTGCAATATGCATTACTGTCAATAGGATAACCATGCGTTTTGCACCCTTGTTCAAGAAACAATCACACAGTGAAGGGGACAACATCCTCGTGGCTTATTGGTGAATAGATGCACGACCTGCATTTCTAAAGGGAGCCATTGCATGGTGAGATGTATGAATGTCAGAGAAACAAATGTGCAACTGTGCGCCTATAAAAACAGGTGCGCGACATTGTAAAAAGAGATATTTTTTAGCCTGGGAGGCTAAGTTTGACTTTGATCGTCACAAGTAAATTGAGGTTTGAACTTTTGAGTCTATAAAAAGGAGGATGTCACCGTACCAGGGATCATATGTCGATACAAATAACATGTTTTCATCAGGGAAAGTATCCTTAACAGGGGACCCTTGGGTCTTTGAGGGGAGATCAATGATGAAATCGGCAAGGATAAGCGCCTTTTGCTTTTAGGGGAAGCAAATTTTAGGTCGAATTCTTGCAAAATAACTACCCATTGAGCGTATTTGTGGTTCATCATACAACGAGTGAGAAAATATCTCATGTTTTTGTTATTTTCTATTATGGTGGTGGTCCATAGGATGGTGTAATGCCGAAGCTTTTGTACTGAGTGTACAAGGGCTAAGGCAGTTTTTTTCGGCTAACTCCTAGAGGTTCTTGTTGATGTAATAGATTACATGTTCTCTATTATCAGGTCCTTCTTGAACTAATACCCCAAAAATGGCAATGTAAGATGCTGACAGGTATAGAGTGTAGTCTTTATTTCGGTAAAGATGGCTAATCAATGGAGCTTGAGATAATGCATCTTTTAGGGGTTCAAATGATTTTTTGCTTGTTCATCCCATTGGAAAGGAATGTCCTGACGAAGGAGGTGTAATAATCCATGTTCACAAGTGGCATAATCGGGTACAAAGTGATGTAAGAATTTGGCCTTACCTTGCAATCTTTGTAACTACTTTAAATTTTTTGGAGGGGCTACTTCTTGGATGGCCTAGACTTTGAGAGGGTTGACTCTAATACCTTGCTGGGAAACAATGAATCCTAGTGGTCTTATTGCATTGACACAAAAGACACACTTGAGGGGGTTCAAGCATAGGTTGTATTGTCGGCATCTCTGAAAGATGAGGTAGAGATCCTCCAAATGGTTAACACACATTTTGGATTGTATAATAAGGTCGTTTAAATAGGCAAGGATGAGGTGAGCCAGATCGTGGAAGATATAATTCATAGTCCGTTAGAAGGTGGCGCCAACATATTGAAGACCAAAGGGCATGACTTGGTATGTGAATGTGCCCCATGGGGTTGTGAAGGCAGTTTTATACTAATCCGTATGGCGAATCTAAATCTGATTATACCCAGAGAACCCATACATGAAAGATAGGGCCTTGTGAGTGGCATAAGTGTCAATCACTTGGTCATTGAATGGTGTAGGGTAATTTTCCTTGGGACAATATTTGTTCATATCTCAAAAAGTAGTACAAACGCGAATGGTGCCCTGCTTTTTCATGACGGGTACAAGGTTACAAAACCAAGAGTTGTAAGTGATAGGATAGATGAAACCAATTTTGTGTAGCTTATCAATTTCCTACTTGATCGCTTTGGATTTATAAGGGTGGAGCTGACATTGTTTTTTCTAGATGAGGTGAGGATTAGTCCATGTGTCAATATGGTGCTCCATGATGGTGGGATTGATGCCTAACATCTCATAATAGGTCCATGCGAAGATATCCCTATATTCTTGAAACAAAGCTTTGTATGAGGTTACCTCGTTTGGGGAGCATGATGCCCCCAATGAGATTTCTTTGAAAGTTCTAGGTTTGATTGAAATATCTGTAGAATTTCCCACTGTAGATCACCTGATAATGCAATATACTAAAGCAAAGTACTTGATCTACTTCTACGAAAAAACTTGTAGAAGCTTAATCGATTTTGAGAAATATCAATTAGAACACATATAACGGAGAATGAGAAATCAATTACACATGAACACAGAAGAATACTTTGGGGAAAGCCTCAACTAAAAACCCCGCTATCTGTATTATCATACAAGTGGAAATATCTCCGGATTACACAAAGATTTAGCTCACAAGCTATCCAACTCTCAGTATAGTCCCTCAATGTTGCTCATAGATTGAATAGACACAACATATGCCTTCCCTTAGTCCTCCAAGTCTCCTATTTCCTTTCGCAGTTTCTCCTGGTTCCTCTGGCTACCACCTGTGTGAATTCACCTCTCACACAACTCACCAAACTCAAAAATAACTGTGCAATCCTCAAAGAATGAATTCCTTCTGCATGCAAGAGATATCCTCAATGGAATATTCCTGCAACTGATAGTACACTATCTCATCCTATGATCTCAACTGGGTCTCTGACTGAACTGACATGCATGAGTTATTTATGAGAAAATATCCAGTGATCTGAAGTACACTAGTTACATGCATGCATGCATTAACTAACTGAACTCACAATCAGTTCCACAAACTGTTGGAACTAATCTAACTGGACTTAACTTAGTTAACTGAGCTAACTAATTACAACTCAAAGTACAACTCATCCTGATCTCCTTAATTAAGGGATAACTTCCTCAATCAAAGGGATAACTGTTGCATGTCTTCACATAGACTTCATATTTGATTTTCTCCAACTAATTGACTCAAGATGAATTAATTAATTATTTTTTAAATAGCTGCTAAGATCAAATTCAAATTTTAATTCTCAATTTTAGTTTAGGGACTAACTAAAATTGCAATGTATCCCGAAATGCTATTTATAGCAATGTTATTTTTAGCACTTCTATATTTAGCATTCTTGTTGCTATTTTCAACACTCCCTCTCAACAAGAAAGGGATTATCTGTCACCCCAATCCTGTCTCTGTGGAACTTGAATTTGCATTTTGACAATGCCTTAATCAAGATATCTACATCCTGCTCCTCGGTCGAAACATACAGCAACAACATGATCCTCTTCACCACACAGCCTCGAAGATGATGATATTGGATATCGATGTGCTTGGACCTATCATGAAATATTGGATTCTCAGAGAGTTTGATATAACTATGATTATCGCAATAGATCATAGTTGGATCCATCCTCTGATCAAACAATCCAACAAGAATTTTCGACATCCAAATTGCCTCACGTGCTTCCTAACTGGTAGCCATATATTCAGCCTCTGCTGAGTTAAGTGCAACTGACCTCTGTTTCCTGCTGTACCAAGAAACTGTAGCTGAACCAAGGTTGAAAATTCCTCCTGAAGTGCTCTTCCGATCTGATGGACTCCCTGCCCAATCTGCATCTGTGAAGCCCTGAAGCTTCACTCCCTCTATCCGTCTATACCATAATCCATACTGAGATGTGCCTCTGAGGTATCTTAGCACATGCTTCGCTACCTTCCAAAATAGCTTGGTAGGCTGAACCATAGCTTGACTCAACTGGTTCACCGCAAAGCACAAATCTGGTTGTGTGTTCACTAAATACATCAATGAACCCACAAGCTGCCGATAAACAGTAGCAACTACTACCTCACCTGAAGTAACATCTTCCTTCCTCCAGTTACCTGCTAGAGGAGTCTGAATGGGCTTTGAATTCTCCATATGGAATCTCTTGAGTCTCTCATTGGCATACTGTCCTTGAGACATAAACCCTTCCCCATCTTTTTGCCACACTTCCATGCCTAGAAAGTAGTGCATGAGACCCATGTCTTTCATCTCGAACTCTCTTGCAAGGTCCTCCTTGCAAGACTTGATCAATTGATCATCACATGTCAATATCAGATCATCAACATAAAGAACAATGATTAATGGCTTACCTTCTACCATGATGTGGTAAAGGTTTGCATCCACTCAGTCTTTGTGAATCCCAACCCGGTGAAATAGCTGTCGATCCGGGTGTACCAAGCACGAGGTGCTTGCTTCAGCCCGTACAAAGCTCTCTCGAGTCGGCACAAATGCGACTCATGACAAAGGTCTCAAATCCTTCTGACTGCTCTATGTACACCTCTTCCTCAATCTTGCCATTGAGGAACACAGTCTTCACATCCATCTGATGGATCTTCCAACCCATCTGTGCTGATAGTTCCAACATCGATCTGATAGATGAGTACCTTTCTATAGGAGCAAAAGTCTCATCATAGTCGTTCCCCTCAACCTGTGAGAAACCACGGGCACTGAACCTTGCCTTGTGTTTCTCAACACTACCATCAGCTGCTTGCTTTACCTTGTAAAGCCATCAGGAACTCACCATTGACTTGTCCTCTAGTCTTGGAACAACATCCCAAACACTGTTCCGAACTATGGAGTCGTACTCCACCACCATAACATCAACCCAAACTGGCTGCTGCACTGCTTCCTCGAAGGAAGATGGTTCGGTCTCTATACATTCCCCAACCAGGGCCATGTAACCAGTGTACTGCTCGGGTGACCTCCTTTGTCTACGTTGAGAAGATGGTTGTCCCACATTCTCTCTCGCATCCATCATTAATCTATCAGCTTCCCTTGAGCGTTTATGCCCATCTCTGGAGGACTCTACATGAGTGGATGTCTCCACTCCTGGATCCTCTGCATGTGGCTACTTCACATTAGTCTGAGGCTCCTCCTCATTAGGAACCAAAAGTTCCTCCTCTGCATGAAACTTGAGCTCCCTCTCGAGGGATACTTGCATGGCCTTCTGCTTGTTGAATTTCAGATCTCTGCATACCATTGTCCTTTGAATGGTAGGCAAGAACACCCGATAGTTGTGGGGTGTATCAGTGTACCCCACAAGTATCCCCAACTCAACTGTTGGCTCTAGCTTCTTCCGGGTATCTTTGGTCACATGGCAATAAACCGATGATCCAAATATCCTGAAGTGACTTACATCTGGTCTCTTCCTGGAGAAGGTCTCCATTGGTGTCTTCATCCCCAGTATACAATGTGGGCTTCTATTATGCAAGTATTCTATTGTATTGCATGCCTAAACACACAAATGAAGTGGTAGGCCTTAGTCATGTAGCATCGACCGAGCTGCTCCCACAATCGTTCTGTTCTTCCTTTTGACCACCCCATTATGCTGTGGGTTATGGGGTGCCGTCAACTCATGTTTAATTCCTTCTGCTGCACAGAAGTCCTTAAACTGTTGAGAGACATACTCTCCACCATTGTCACTTTGTAAGGCCCTTATTTTCTTTCCAGATTGTTTCTCAACCAAGGCTTTGAACTCACAAAACCTTGAGAAGGTTTGATCCTTCTTCTGCATGAAGTAGATCCAACATCTACAAGAAAAATCATTAATAAAAATAACATAGTACCTTTGTTTAGCAGTGGAGGCTGTCGAGAATGGTCCACACGCATCTATATGAACTCGCTCCAGGATTTCTCTAGCTCGACTGTCTCAATCCTGAAAGGAATATTTTGCATACTTACCCAAGGTACAACCTTTGCATGTATCCACTTGCTCCAGTTTACCCTTGGGAAGTCTGGTAGAAATCTGCTGCATGATCTTCAAGGCCCCATGATGCAAGTGGCCCAATCTTCTATGCCATAGTTCGCCAATATCTTGGCTTTGCACCAACTCTACTTTGGAACTCAATGCAACATAGTCATCTACCTCCAACTTGTAGATATTCTTTACTAAAAACCCAATCCTCTTTGTCTGTCCAGTGCCGATGTGCCTCAGGAATGCCTTTCCTTTACTAAAGACTACATCATAGCCTTTGTCTTCCAACATAGCAATGGATACTAGGTTCTTCTTCAGTCTAGGCACATAATTTACATCAATCAGGGTGAGAGGAGCTCCATGCTCCCTCTGAAACACAACCGCACATTCACCTGAAACATGGCACTTTCCATCATCGCCCATCTCTATGCGCATTTGGAGGTCCTTCTCTTCCAAGGTATTGAATAGACTCTTGCCGCCGGTCATGTGGAATGAGGCTCCACTATCTAGGTACCAAACACAACCCACCATTTATGAAACCATGCATGCGATGAGGGTGAAATCCAATTCGAACTGTGAGGCCAGTGCCTCACCATCTGATCCTTTCGAGGATCCCTTCTTAGATTTCTTCTGTGGACAATTTGTAGCATAATGGCCCACCTCATGACAATGAAAGCATTGCACTTTCGATTTGTCAATCTTCTTCCCACCATGGGAAGAACTCGATTTGGAATGGGAAGCCTTCCCTTTCCCTTTCCTCGCCTTACTTGCTAAGGCTATATTTTCTTCATCATCATGCTTTGATGAAGATCCATCTCTGGTGCTTCTCCTTATCTCCTCCTGCATTAGATCCGACCACAGTCGTTCCCAATCTGGCAGTTTCTCTCTTCCATTTACTGAGTCTTGGTAGCTATGCTAGCTCTTAGGAAGACCGAGGAGAGCAAGACTCACCATGTCATCATCAACTATCGTGATTCCTACATTTCCAAGCTCATCCCTGCAGGTGGTGAGCTTGTTCAGATATGTAGAGATCATGTCGCCCTTTTCACACTTGATTTTCCAAAGCTTGTCTTTCAGCACCAGCTTCCTCTGATTGTTGCTGTTCTGATATATATCCTTCAATATTTTCCACATTGAAAACAATATCTGCTTCCCATGGAGACTCGAGACAATGTGGTCTCGAACTCTCTCCAGAAGAATCCTCCTTGCTCTAGCCACACATTTCTTCCATTCCGCCAATTGTTGGGCATTAGCTGCTGCTGGCTTGGGGACTTCATGATCAATGAAGTCCTTAAAACCGTTGTCCTCTAATACCACTTCCATGTGATCCTTCCAGGCTATATAATTAGAGCTTCCATCTAGGGCATACTCGAGTCTCAAACCATTGAACGCCATTGGTGAACTTTGAGATGTGATAAGAATTTCATTTCTATAATCAAGAACTTCAAACATCGAACTTATCCCTTCTTTTTATACTGTTCTCCACTTTGATCACCTTTGCTCCGATACCATGTAGAATTTCCCACTGTAGATCACCTGATAATGCAATATACTAAAGAAAAATACTTGATCTACTTCTACAAACAAACTTGCGGAAGCTTAATCGATTTTGAGCAAGATCAATTAGAACACATATAATAGAGAATGAGAAACCAATCACACATGAACACAGAAGAATACTCTGGGGAAAGCCTCAGTTAAAAACCCCACTATCTATATTATCATACAAGTGGAAATATCTTCGGATTACATAAAGCTTTAGCTCACAAGCTATTCAGCTCTCAGTACAATCCCTCAATGATGCTCATAGACTGAATAGACACAACATATGCCTTCCCTCAGTCCTCCAAGCCTCCTATTTCCTTCAGCGATTTCTCCCGGGTCCTCTGGCTGCCACCTGTGTGAATTCATCTTTCACACAACTCACCAAACTCAGAAATAACTGCGCAATCCTCAAGGAATGAGTTCCTTCTGCATGCAAGAGATATCCTCAATGGAATATTCCTGAAACTGATAGTACACTGTCCCATCCTCTGATGTCAACTGGGTCTCTGAATGAACTGACATGCATGAGTTATTTATGAGAGAATATTCAGTTATCTGAAGTACACTAGTTGCATGCATGCATGCATTAACTAAATGAACTCACAATCAGTTCCACAAACTGTTGGAACTAATATAACTGGAATTAACTTAGTTAATTGAGCTAACTAATTACAACTCAAAGTACAACTCATCTTGATCTCCTTAATTAAGGGATAACTTCCTCAATCAAAGGGATAACTGTTGCATGTCTTCAAATAGACTTCATGCTTGATTTTCTCCAACTAATTAACTCAAGATGAATTAATTAATTGTTTTTCAAATAGATGCTAAGATCAAATTCGAATTTTAATTCTCAATTTTAGTTGAGGGACTAACTAGAATTGGAATGTATGCCGAAATGCTATTTAGAGCAATGCTATTTTTAACACTTCTATATTTAGCATTTCTTGTTGCTATTTTCAACAATATCGACTTTAGTGGTAGGTGAGATATTATACATGTTCCCTTCCTCAAATGTGTCTCATGTAGGGATGGGATTTTTAAACCAATCTACCTGCCCCGATGACAAGAAATCCTTTGAATCTATGCTGCAAACATCATGTGTCGACACATCGAGAGGCACAAAGGCTTTTTTAGGTAGGAAGAAAGAAAGATGATGCATGGCATACCAAGGACAATCAGGCTCCATTATGGCCTCTGTAATATCTTCATCTGAGTGAAAAACATTATCCAATTTTGAACTAGGTTGCGTGAGGTTATGAGGGAGGAGTTTCATATTTGCTGTGTTGAAAGATGAGCAAGACAATGATTCAATGTTTGATTCCGTAAAACCTAGTGAAGTTGACAATGTGCAGATGGGATGGGCTTTCACATTCGGTGATGGTACCACTGTTGTGGTTGGTTTAGCAGTATCGACACCAAAAAAAGATGAGAAGACAGAACGAGTTATGGTTCCTACGGAAAAGGAAATGAATCATATGTGATGTTGTGTGTCATCAACATTAGGTGGTAGTTAAATTTTCTGTAATGGCGGATTGATGGTGAGTGGGAGTAGGTTCCTGTGATACTGTCGGAGTCCTAGGAGCTAATGTATCTTCCTCTATGTGAGGTTGGTGTTGAATTCTAAGTTGTTGAAGTTAGTAACATAGGACATGTCTCAGAACTATGAGAGTTACTGGTGCAAACACTGCACACATAACTAGTGTTAACACAATAAATGGTGTGGGTGTTAATATTGTCCATAGTGTGAGATGATGATGACTGGTTGGTTTCATGAGGTGGGGGATTCCTAGGTGTCGACAACCTCTGGATCTTAGTATCAACATGAGGCGTGTCCCCAATGTGATGTTGTCTCAATGCTGCTCTCACTTCCCGAAAACGTGGAAGGTACTGAAAATTCCACATATGATGTGTTTGAGAGAAGATGTGACATTGATGGCACGAGTGTCTAGCATGGTTAGGTCATGGAGTTGGACCAAAAAGCGAAAGACAGATCAAATATTTCATAATTCCTGACATTGATTTACCAGGTGGTTGGGGCTATTACATAGGGAGCACATGTCGGGTGATTTTGACAATGTAGCCTGAGGTCGTTTTGTCATTTTTCTGGATCATGAATGATGGTGGTGGTGGTTAACACGTTGATGGGTGCCTAGTTGTTTCTAAGGCGATGTTTTGTCCTCAAATATGCATAATATGAACCTAGATCCATCATCCCGCACTGGTGTGGTGTTCTCTGGGTATTGGGTATTTGGTTCAACTAAATATTAGTTCTCAACGATGAATTCACACATGAAATCCAATGTTTCGCGGAATCGAGGAAGGTGTGGGAAACACCAAGTATGATGGTTTCCTACAGAAATGTAGCAACTATGACGCCTGCATCTAGGTCTATTGCTTGAGTTGATGTGTAGGGTAGGGTAATACCTCTTAAATTCCCGTAACTCAAGACATTGGTTTATGAAATGGTTTGGTTTGTCACATAAAGTGCACAAGGAGGTATGTTGGGGTGTCACTGATTCTAGTTGTATTCATGTATAAAGGGAGGTTGTGTGACTAGAAGAGGGATATGGGCATGAAGTTTCTTCCCTTTTGACATAAACAATGGTTTTAGATCCATCATCTTCCATTGGCATGGCTAGTAGTTATGGGGTCACGGTATTGGATTGGGCGAGTGCACCTAAATAATCTCGATATTGATGGATTTCAGGGAAATGATGAGTTTAGTTCTCGTATTATGCACACATGACGCATGCATGGTTTGTGCGTAATTACTTATTACACACAGGTGTGGTCTTTTCTTCAGTAAGTGGAGGAGGGTTCACTGGTGCTTTTAGGGCATGTAAAAGAGCTTTTAACTCATATAACTCGAGGCACATATTGGTAGGGTGGCTGATTACTTCACACAAAGATCAGGGTGGAGGTACCCTAGAGGAGGAAGCGTTTGAAGCTTCCACCTTCTTTCCTTTTTTCTTATCCCTTTTTCTGGCACTGACTGTTGTTGATGTAGGAATTTCTTGTTTTGGGGTGTTATCCTGAAGATGGGGTATATGAATGATGCCTTTCAAGGTGATACCTGAGTTTTACAAAATGGCTTGAGGGGCCAGATACTATACTGGTATCGCCATATCCATATTGGGCAACATGAGTGCTGCAATGACATGGTGAGAGACAAAACTAACCGGAGGGAATAAGAAGGGTGTTTGAGTGATAGCATATGGTAAGAATGAAGAATCAACAACTACATTGTTGTTTGTATCTAGAACTGGTTCTTGATCTTAATGGGTGTTTGATGAACTCATAATGCACACCAAGGCTCCTGTGGCTGGAGGAGTATCCTCCAACACAAGTGGGTCTCCTGGGTATGTATTGAGGAGCGTTGATGGTTTGAATTTTCTAGGTTCGAATTCAGTATAGGTTGTGATCAATTCAGGAGAAGATCTGATAAAAGGTAGCACACCATCAAGTGTTATTAATGTCTTCTTCTCATAGTATGTGAGTAGTTCAATTGTAACAATTTTCCAATCATGAGGGAACATCATTATTTTGGATACAGAGGATTCCACTGCTTTCATCTCATACATGTAACTTCGACCAAGAAGGATATTGTAATCCAACTATGTGTCCAAGACTTCTATGTTAATGAGCACTGTTTTACCGGCAAGTTGTACTGGAACACCTTGGTATAGGCCTACTGGAGTGGAAGGGCACCCATCGTAAACTCTGAGAGTGATGTCAGATGGTTTGAGTTTGGGAGATCGAAGTTTTTTCCAACCTATTTTGGACATAATAAATGTGGATTCTCCTTCATCGACTATGCAGTAGTGAATGGTTATGTTTTTTAATGAGATTGGAATTTGAAAAGCGATTACTGATGGCAGACGTGGGGTAGCTTTATCCAAGTCACATGCCATTAAGCGAGAATCGGCAGGGTCAATTGATCCTAATGTAGAAAGTAAGGCTTTCCGTTGGGTTGGGCACGATTGCAAAACTTCAAATGCTGACATAGCTGAAGGAGTTTGTTGAGAAATGGAAACAAGAAATTCGAGTTTAAATTTGTCCTTGAATTTAAATTGTGAATTAAAATTGAATTTTATTCTCATAGAAACTTGTAACTAGTTAATTAAGTTTAATTAACTTAATTAGATTAGGAATTTCGAGTTGGAAGTCTCTCTGAAGTCATGTATATGTTATCCCTATGTTTTAGGGGTCCAAGATGAGTTTAATTGTGAGTTGTAATTAGATCACTTAGTTTACTGAGTTATGTTCAATTAAATTAGTTCCAAAATGTTTGAGCATCTAATAGAGAGTTAACAATCAGTTGGTGCACTAGTGCATCCACAAGTGTCACTATAGTTAATTGAAGATTCCCTCATCATAAAGTCATGCATGTCGATTATGAGAAACACCCAATTGAGACTAGAGTGCAGGGACAGTGTATTATGAGTTGTGTGATTTACTGAGTTGTAAATATCATGCATGCAAGCAGAGAAGGACCTATGTTTGGATTGTGTAGCTTTAGAAGCATGAACTCCCTTTAAATATGGTCTATTCATCCTAGGAATTACGGAAGAGATTAGGGGCTTGGAGAGTTGTTGAATAGGCTAAGGATTTGGCTTGAGCTAGCTTGTAAGCTGAGAGAGTTGAGCATACTTGCGCGGAATTGTTCTAGTGAGAACAAGATTTGTATCTTCACTCATATTTTTGTTATATGGAATACAGATAGTAGGGTTTTGAGCAGTTTCTTTCCCTAGATACATCATGTGTTATGTGCCATTGATTTATATTTTTCTTGTTCATATTATTTTCATCGATCTATTGGCTTCCGCTGGTTGAAAGTAGAAGTAGATTCTTGTCCTATGCTTTAATACATTGCATGAGATAGTGAATCTATGAGATTTTTTTACATGATATCAGAGATGAAGACATTATACTAGAGGAGATTTTGAAGTTTTGAGTTTTGGGTTATAGGTGAAATTCAAATTCGCAATACATACTTCAGGATCGCCAGATTACGTTCTACGGTTTGTGGCTCAAGTATGCCTTTGAAGGCAACTCTATTTTTATAGCCTGGAGGCACAAAATGGAGGTTGTTATTGATTAGGTGCTAACAAAAAATAGCTCAAATTCAAAGTTGTCAAATTAATGTGGAATCTGAAAAACCACGTACTGCTTGTCATCCTGAATCCGGCACAACTTGTTTCGCATTAAACAGACTTTGTATGCTCCCAGAAACATGTTATGTTTGTTTTCCTACACAAGCGAATTAAAAAAATGAATATGCAGACATCCCAGCCAGCATCCGTACAACTGCCGTGGCACTGACTGGGCATGCCTATGTGGCAGAGTGACTGTACATGTGATTGTTTGACCTCCGGAAAATGGTGTGCTAACACATGATAGGTGCTTAGGTGGATTTTTTGACGAATTTTATTTGATGGTTGGTGGCCAACCACAGGATGCCACGTGGCCCAGCCAGGGGTTTCCACATGGTAGCTCGAGGGCCACCAAAGGTCAGGTTAAGGTCCGAACAACAACAATGGGAGTCGAACCCTCAACTTCCAAACTCCAAGTCCAAGCCATTGCTAATACACCATATATGTAGTGCTTATTATATATGGTTGTGAGATTTTATTTAAATGTTAAGTGTTGCGCCATTCGAGGAAAGGGACAGCCATGGGGGCCAGCCCTAGGGCACATGCTAGCCCATTGAACCATGCTGGAGCAGGAAGGGGCCAAACCTTGAGCGCATACTACCCAATATGATCACAACAGAGCGGAGTGGGGGCCTAGCAGACGGGGGCGGGCCGTTGGCCTTAGCCCCAGGCACATGGCCCTCCATATGTCCAAAATTTTCAAAATTAAAGCCTTATAGGGCATTTAATCATATGACAATTTCACCCAAAATTAGGTGAAATCGGCACTTGGTTAGCGGAATTAGAGGTGAATTTGTAGGATGGTGCCGGATTTTTGGGGAATTGAGGTGCGATTAGTAGAAAGACTTGGGGAAGCCATAACTACTTCAGTTTTTGACCAAATCAGGAGCATAAAGAGGCTAGACAGGCATTTTTGGGCATTCTGGAGCCATTGGAACACGTTTTAGGGCTATCGGAGCATTATAAACTGATGTATCCATACTTTTGAGCATAATAGAGAGGGTCAAGCCATTGGAAGTTGAACCAAGGAGACATAGCCTAGGCGGGGTGAAATCCTTCATCATGTGTTGTTGTGATACTGTTTTGGTGATGTTCATGTCTGTTATATGTTGTTGTTCAGTCATTTATTTATGTTAATTTGTACATGAAATTTACATAAAAAAATTCCAAAACTCATATTTAAACTTGCAGTTAACCTCATGAATCCTTAAGCACTTTTACATATTATGAAGAGGAATTTAGCACAACAAAACTAATTTTCCCATTCAAATCAAGTTTGGTATCAGAGCTCTTAGTTTTCTTTGTGCAAGGAGGATTTAACTATTTGCAAGTGAATGTGTTTCTTATAATGTTGAAGCTCAAGAGAGGAGAAGGAAAGTTGGTTGAAGGTCCTGAAGTTGGGTCAAGGAGAAGGAGTGCAAGGTTGCCATAATCTCCACCACCAATTCTACCTCAAATTGCAGTTGAAGCTTTAGTGAGCATGTCACATGAAGGAGAGCCTACAAATATGATAGAAGATGAGAAGGTATTTAGGAAGGCTTTCTTTGACATGATAGAGATGGTGAAAGTCCTCTATGAAGAGAGGAATACAAGACTGCAGGGTGAAAGCTCCAAGCCTCCAAAAGGAGGAGGTTCTTCAGGAGGAGGAGGTAATGGAAATGGAGGTAAACCTTGTCAGAAAATTATATATTATAGAGAAATAGAACACATATAATATTGCAGAAATATAAACACAGAAAACGCATGAAACAAGAGAGACACATATATACATGGTTCACCCAATTGGGCTACGTCCACGGAGAAACAACCAGTCCTTCCTTTTATATTATCTAGCAAAATGAAGAGATATAACCTATAGTAGATCCACTGTAATTTCATCTTCACTCTCACACAATATCCTCTCTCTTTCTCACTCAGAATACACATCTACATAGCCGCAATACAATTCCCTCAGATATAGTGAGGGGTTGCCTTCTAGGGAGAAAACCCTAAATTAAACATAAATTCTACCTTCAGATCTCCGCCTAATGAATGGCCCAGATTGAATACGAAATTAGAACATTTTACAAGGCAATTTTACATCTACTTTTAGCTTCGGGGGAACTGCACCCGAACCCCCGCTGGGGGGGGGCTCTAAAAAATCGTCGTCACCCCCTTTGGCGGTGTTTCCGCTCCATTACAAACTGGGGTCCAATGCGATGATACCTTTGAATAAAGAAGATAATTAGGCTCCACACCCAATGATATCGCACTTGGAGACTGATTATAGCAACTCCACCACTGCTTCATTTATTGGACAATGACTCCACTTTGGACCTGGTTGTTTCTCATCTTCATCATCATACTTGAAGATCGATTGAAACTGAGCAGAAGCTTAGTTTCTCCCTGGTTAAAACTTTTGTTAACATATCTACAAGATTCTGGCTAGTGTGTATCTTTTCCAGCTTCAACTGTCCATCTTCCAACACTAACTGTATGAAATGATAATTGATCTGTATATGTTTAGCCTTGGAATGAAATTCAAAGTTCTTTGCAAGATGAATGGAACTTTGGCTGTCATTGTATAACCTGCCCAAATCTTGCTTCTTACCCAATTCATGTAGAAACATTTGTAACCAAATCATTTCTTTACTAGCCTCTGTAGCAGCAACATAGTCTGCTTCCGTTGTTGAGAGTGCAACAACACTTTGCAATTTTGAAAACCAAGTAGCAGTTGTTCCACCTACAGTAAACATATACCCTGTGGTGCTTCTCATGTTATCTCTATTACCTTCCATATCTGCATCAACATATCCTTGTAGAGAAATGTTTGAACCACCAAAGCATAATGCTTGATTTGTGGTACCTCTCAAATACCTGAGAATCCACTTCACTGCCATCCAATGTTATTTTCTTGGATTGTTCATGTACTTGATTACAACTCCCACTGCATGTGCAATATGAGGCCTTGTGCAAACCATTACATACATTAAGCTTCCAACTGTTAATGCATATGTAACTTTAGACATATAAGGCATCTCTTCCTGGGTCTTGGGATGCATATCCTTACTTAGTTTGAAATGGATAGCCAAAGGTATACAAACTATTTTTTCATTCTGCATATTAAATATTTTCAACACGTTTTGTATGTACTCACTTTGAGACAATGTTAATTTATGATTCTTCTTGTCTCTAGTTATTATCATACCAAGGATTTTTTTTGCAGCACCCAAATCCTTCATTGTAAATGAGTTTGCCAAATTTGTTTTGAGCACATTTATTTCCTGCATGTTAGAACCTGCAACAAGCATTTTATCTACATACAATAACAATATAATATAGCTTCCATCATTTTTCCTTTTGAGATAAACACAATGATCAGAGTGGCATCTAGTATAACCTTGTTCAGACATAAACTTGTCAAATTTTAGATACCACTGCATTGGAGCCTGTTTTAAGCCATACAAGATCTTCTTCAACCTGCACACTAGTTTCTCCTTCCCTCTGACCTCATATCCTTGTTGCTACTCCATATATATCTCTTCCTCCAAATCCCCATGGAGAAAGGTTGTCTTTACATCTAATTGCTCAAGATACAAATCTTCAGTTGCTAATAGACTTAAATTAGTTATGATTGAAGTCATTTTAATAACATGAGAAAATATCTCATCAAAGTCTATACCTTTTTTCTATGCAAACCCCTTCACCACAGTCTAGCTTTATACCTTTTTCTACCTCCATCTTCTTCCTTCAACCTGTAAACCCATTTATTCTACAATGTTGTTTTACCTGCAGGCAACCTAGCTAAGTCCCAAGTCTGGTTATGTACCAAGGAGTCCATCTCTTCTTTCATGGCTTGCTCCCACTTCTTCCTAGTTTCTACCTGCACTTCTTCTTCATAACATTCTGGTTCACCAGAATCAGTCAACAATACGTAATATAATGAAGGAGTGTTAATTTTTGGTATGTTCTATGCTAGAGCATTTTATCTAATTTCTTTTCCATATTAGCAATCACATCAGCATAAAGTAAATTGTAGATAGAACATAAATATAAATCACAGAAGACAAGCCAAGTCAAGAGGACACAAGATGTGGCGCAAGCTAGGGACAAACCCCACAATGTGTGGGGAAACCCTTAATCAATTCTTCGTTTATTTTCTTCAAAGTTCAGCAGAGAAGGAGAGAGAGAGAGATAGTACATTTGCAACAGAAGTCAACTCTTTGACTTATCTAGATCTAGCATTAGATCATATTGTATGACGATGAGATCAATTGAAGACATTCTGCTTCAACTGATTCTCAAGATGACTCCTTCACCTATCATCATGTTGTATCTGGTCCTCTAGTTGCACCACTGTATACTGTACCATGCTGTACCAATCACGATCAAGATCATGCTGCACTGCACCCAAATATCATTGAGTTGTTCTCAACATCATGGATCTGCACCCATCTGATGTGTACTCAATGACTGTTATGCTGCTTCCATATTGCTATCTCAAATCAGCAAGTATGCTGAGAATGACAGATCCAGTCTTCTCATTGGGATATACTACTATGCCGAGTTAGTACAGCTGTATGGTTTCATAGATCTTCTTTGCCACAAGAATACGCTGTCATTTGATCCCATTCATGGAGATGAATACCACCAAGGAGGATTGTGTTCATCACCGAAGCTTTGGGTAGTCCAAGGTACTGTTGTCTGATACAGGGATATCATTTTGAGACCAAAGAGATTTCTGCGTCCTTATATAAAGATTGTCTTGATTCATCTATCCGAGATAGATATGAAATGCCTAGATCACATACATCTCTTTTATGCTTTCTTCATACAGGAATATCACTGAGACAGCTACAGGAATACCACCTGGATCTTCATCAATGCCAATATAACCAGACAGTGAGGAGGCCAAAACTTCTGCGTATAACTGTCTTTATGATCTGCGTATAAGAGTCTTGACTGTGGCTATATGACAACAGATTCATCGTGGCTGCCATCTACTGCTCCATCGTGGCTGCCATCTATGCTTGCGTCTGGATCATGTATGATCTGCGGCTATATACCCGAAATTTCAGAGAGGAAGAATGCGAAGTTCTTCTGCGTTAACAGGTCTTCATTAACCGAGTTAACAGGTCTCCATTACAGTGTATAGGGTTGCATGAACAACATATTGAACAACGTATCATGCTTCCTAAACTACGTATATGAACAGAATATCATGCTTCCTGAACTGCGTGTATGAGCTGCGTATAGTTACCAGACATAACTGTGGGTTGCATATGAGACAACGTTCCAAAAAGATTACTGTTTGCATCCCCATAAGCCTGTGGCTTGCTGCGGCTAGGGCTCCATGAACAACGTTACCATGAATAGCATATAAGAGAGTTTTTGTGTGCAGCGTAATAGTCCTCTTCTTATAAATGAGTTAGAGCATCATTTGACTGTGTATATGTGTCTTCATGACTACCTTGAAGGAGTCTCCTTGTCCCTGTGTTGGATCAGCATACGTTGGCTAGGGCATCATCAAACAAGGACAACATATTCTTTTTGTGACTCTCCTTCTCCAAAAACCCAACACGTGGAGAGGAGATCACATCAAGAATGTTTGTTGAAATGACTTCAAGTCCTCTATATTTATTCTAAAACATATATGATGAATAGTCATGACGTTTGGGCTTCCTGAGTCCACGTAAGAGCTGGTCGTCTAGATAATAAAACCATAATCTAAATAAATTCATATCTCCATAAATACATATCGGAATCGGATGATCTTTGGATCAATCCTACACCTCTCGACAAGAGGGATCCAATAAAAATATCAGTTACCATAAATAAGCTGACCCACATGGAGTTTGGCCCTAGTTTCCAATTTAACACTCCCTCTCAACTAGGGAGAACTCCATCCATTGATCCATAAGTCTGAATGTACTATCTCTGCCATCAGTGCCCTGCACTACTCTGCCTGGCTCTGCTCAGCTCAGCTGGCTCTGATTTGCTCTACTGGCTCTGCTCAGCTCAGCTCAGCTCTGCTATGCTCAACTCTGCTGGCTCTGCTCTGCTCAGCTTTGCTGAACTATGAAGAAGAAGAATTGATCGAGAATGAGTCATATCATTCTCCACTGACCCGAAGTCAGTCTCAGAGTGCATACCACTGGTCCCAGACCAGTCTCAACTGACCTAAAGTCAACTTCATAGTAAGTGCCACTCATACCATTGGTCCCAAACCCGTATCGCAGTCTTAGAGAGTGTACCACTTGTCCTAGACCAGTCTCAATTGACCCGAAGTCAGCGTCATAGTATGTACCACTCTCACTGGTCCCAGACCAGTACTGCACTGACATAAAGTCAGTCTCAGAGTATGTACCACTGGTCCTAGACCAGTCTCAACCGACCCCAAGTCAGTGTCATAGTAGGTACAACTCCTACCATTGGTCCCAGACCAGTATTGCAGGCTCAGAGAGTGTACTACTGGTCCCAGACCAGTCTCAACTGACTCGAAGTCAGCGTCATAGTATGTACGACTCTCACTGGTCCCAGACTAGTCCTGCACTAACACAAAGTCAGCCTCGGAGTATGTACCACTGATCCCAGACCTGTCTCAGCCGACCCGAGGTTAGCGTCATAGTATGTACAACTCCTACCACTGATCCCAGACCAGTATCATTGATCCCAGATCAATGGAGGTCATCCTAGCGTAGGGAGTATGGTAGATACAACAATGTGTCCATCGGTACTACTATGGTCCCTAACTTCATTTCCCTGCTCATTGATCAGATGAGAGGTACTTCCCATTAGTCCCAGACTGCATGGGTAGGATGCCTCGACAGGAGAACTAATCAATCCTATCCTCACAGGAGAACACATCAATCCTACTACAATCACCATGGAGAACACATCAATCCAGGCCTCACAGGAGAACTAATCATCCTGCTACACAGGAGAACGAATCATCCTGTTCCACAAGAGAGCGAATCATCTTGTCCCACAAGAGAGCGAATCATCTTGTTCCAGTGCGCACCACCAGGGGAGGGTGAGTCACCCTGTGGTCATATGTTGCTCCAGTAAGAACCGCAAGCCCCCCAGAGCTCCCAGAGCTCAATGTATGCAACATGCAGGACCCTTTTACAAAGGTCTCTCGACGACTCCAAGTCGTTCGGGAAAATCACAAATTTGATCTTTCCTTGGGGCTCTGACCTGTACATCATCTTAGAGCGATGGAGCCTCCTTGATCATCAACTTACCATATCCCAGATAAGGCAGTATTTGATGTTTGTCTGTTGGAGCAATTGTCGAATACGGGATTCCTCAATAATCAAATCCCACCTCTGGTCGTCACAGAGAAAAACAACTCACTTAAGAGCTTCCGCAACCATGCAGCTTCATACGAGATCATACTTGTAGCCATGTATTCGGTCTTGGCAGTGCTTATAGCGATCGACTTCTGCTTCCTGCATCGAAGCAGAATCCAAAGAGAACCAGCACTGAAAAGTGCTCTAGTGATCCTCCACACTGCCTGCCCATTCAGCATTCGAATAATAATGCAATTTCATCTTTCCGGCAGAGTATCTCAATCCATGAGAGATTGTGCCCTGAAGATATCTCAAAAGATTCTTGGCACCAATCCAGTGAGGCTCAACCAAATATGAGCACACCATGCTAACTGCAAAACATATGTCCAGACGAAGGTTCACCAAGAACATCAATGCGAATGAGTTTATGAAACTCAGAGGCATTCCCAAAGCTTGGTCCGTCATCACTACCATATAAATTACAATCCTCGAGGTAGTCACAGGCTTGCAGTTTATCATTCCACATTCGGAATCCAACTCCCTCTGTCTTCTACAAATGAGAGGGTCTGCACCTGTCAGACATAGGTGCCGGTATGAGAGGTCTATCATCCTCAACCTTCGGGTAAAGGTTTGGATCGGTTTCACTCTTAGTGAATCTCAGCTTCATCTGACAGCTATCAATCCTCTCATATTATGCCTAGGGTGCTTTGCTTCAAGCCATAGAGGGCTTTCTTCCATCAGCATACATGAGATTCCTGATCATCAATCTCAAACCCCTCGGGTTGTTCCAAACCTGTGGACCTGCTACATGAGGGGGAATGGTCCCCTTGTAAGATTTTCCTTCAGTACATCTCAGACATGTACCTTCATGCTCTTTTTGAATTCAGGCATCTCTGTCACCATCTGACTCATAGACCTCCGGTGCTGTGTCAATGGACATGGTCCCCAGTGGACTTCCTGCAACTTGATACAACCCTGAACTCAAAAACATCTTTGAAAATTCAATTTTCAAACACGTACCTTTCCATTGATAAGTGCCACCCTGTAACCTTTGACTTCCATTTCTGAGATCAGGTACATAAAAGAGATTCTGGGGTTCCTTGCTTTCGAGGAAGAGTCGACCATTTCCTTGATGACTTGCATTACTAGTCATTCCTTTGATCATGTCCCAGGAATGATTGTTATCTTCATCAAGAGATGTGTCTCTGCCATTCGGACACTCCTTTGCATAACGGTCGAACTAATTTCAACAAGGCATCCGCCTTTCCTTCCACCCTTAGATCCAAACTTCCCAATGAAGTGATCTTTAGATGGGCCATTAGAAACTTCCGCTGCGCCATTCTGATAACATTCTCTGCTTCGACTTCACCCTAGGTGAATTATGAGGAACCCATTGATCCTTCTGTCTTGTCCCAACTATCTTCGGTGATTGCTCTTTCATTCTTTCTTGGGCATTGTCTTCACCTCAGCTCTGATCCCATGTTAATTTTTGGTATGTTCTATGCTAGAGCATTTTATCTAATTTCTTTTCCATATTAGCAATCACATCAGCATAAAGTAAACTGCAGATAGAACATAAATATAAATCACAGAAGACAAGCCAAGTCAAGAGGACACAAGATGTGGCGCAAGCCAGGGACAAACCCCACAATGTGTGGGGAAACCCTTGATCAATTCTTCTTTTATTTTCTTCAAAGTTCAGCAGAGAAGGAGAGAGAGAGAGATAGTACATTTACAACAGAAGTCGACTCTTTGACTTATCTAGATCTAGCATTAGATCATATCGTATGACGATGAGATCAATTGAAGACATTCTGCTTCAACTGATTCTCAAGATGACTCCTTCACCTATCATCAT
The DNA here is from genome assembly GCA_031772625.1 of Pinus tabuliformis. Lineage (NCBI taxonomy): Eukaryota > Viridiplantae > Streptophyta > Pinopsida > Pinales > Pinaceae > Pinus > Pinus tabuliformis. Next base: position 385,081,124 of record CM062820.1, read on the forward strand.
GCTGTATCTGGTCCTCTAGTTGCACCACTGCATACTGTACCATGCTGTACCAATCACGATCAAGATCATGCTGCGCTGCACCCAAATATCATTGAGTTGTTCTCAACATCATGGATCTGCACCCATCTGATGTGTACTCAATGACTGTTATGTTGCTTCCATATTGCTATCTCAAATCAGCAAGTATGCTGAGAATGACAGATCCAGTCTTCTCATTGGGATATACTACTATGCCGAGTTAGTACAGTTGTAGGGTTTCATAGATCTTCTTTGCCACAAGAATACGCTGTCATTTGATCCCATTCATGGAGATGAATACCACCAAGGAGGATTGTGTTCATCACCGAAGCTTTGGGTAGTCCAAGGTACTGTTGTCTGATACAGGGATATCACTTTGAGACCAAAGATATTTCTGCGTCCTTATATAAAGATTGTCTTGATTCATCTATCCGAGATAGATATGAAATTCCTAGATCACATACATCTCTTTTATGCTTTCTTCATACAGGAATATCACTGAGACAACTACAGGAATACCACCTGGATCTTCATCAATGCCAATATAACCAGACAATGAGGAGGCCAAAACTTCTGCGTATAACTGTCTTTATGATCTGCGTATAAGAGTCTTGACTGCGGCTATATGACAACAGATTCATCGTAGCTTCCATCTACTGCTCCATCGTGGCTACCATCTATGCTTACGTCTGGATCATGTATGATCTACGGCTATATACCCGAAATTTGAGAGGGGAAGAATGCGAAGTTCTTTTGCGTTAACAGGTCTTCATTAACTGAGTTAATAGGTCTCCATTACAGCGTATAGGGTTGCATGAACAGCGTATTGAACAACATATCATGCTTCCTGAACTGCGTGTATGAATAGAATATCATGCTTCCTGAACTGCGTGTATGGGCTGTGTATAGTTACCAGATATAACTGCGGGTTGCATATGCGACAACATTCCAAAAATATTACTGTTTTCATCCCCATAAGCCTATGGCTTACTGCGGCTAGGGCTCCATGAACAACGTTACCATGAATAGCATATAAGAGAGTTTCTGTGTGCAACGTAATAGTCCTCTTCTTAGCAATGAGTTAGAGCATCATTTGACTGTGTATATGTGTCTTCATGACTATGTTGAAGGAGTCTCCTTGTCCCTGTGTTGGATCAGCATACGTTGGCTAGGGCATCATCAAACAAGGACAGTGTATTCTTTTTGTGACTCTCCTTCTCCAAAAACCCAACACGTGGAGAGGAGATCACATCAAGAATGTCTGTTGAAATGACTTCAAGTCCTCTATATTTATACTAAAACATATATGATGAATAGTCATGACGTTTGGGCTTCCTGAGCCTATGTAAGAGCTGGTCGGCTAGATAATAAAACCATAATCTAAATAAATTCATATCTCCATAAATACATATCGGAATCAGATGATATTTGGATCAATCCTACACCTCTTGACAAGAGGGATCCAATGAAAATATCAGTTACCATAAATAAGCTGACCCACATGGAGTTTGGCCGTAGTTTCCAATTTAACAAGGAGAGTATCGTTCAGGGGGTCTACTTATCCTGGTAGATCTTCTAACACCATTTTCAGGTGTTTGAGGCTCTTTTTGCTGTTGTGGTTGCTATTTTTGTTATGTCTATTGATCATTATTATTTTTAGGAACCTTCACTTTTTCTGTGATCTCATCAAGCACTGTGTATTCTTTGTTTTCTTTTTCCTGTTTCTTTCCTTGCATTTGATCCTTATACAAAACCTTTTCATTAAATATGACATCTCTGCTCCTAATGATTTTGTGTTATTCATAATCATAAAAGTGATAACCAAAACCATTAACACCATATCCAATAAAGGTACATTTTTTTTATTTTTCCTCAAGATTTGTTCTATTTTTTTTATTAATGTGGACAAATGCTTCACAACCAAAAGTCTTTAAAAATCAGTAGTTTACCTTTTTACCTATCCATGCCTCCTCTGGAATACCACCACCCAAGGAACTTGAAGGCCCTCTGTTTATTAGATAAATAATAGTATCTACAACATTTGCCCAAAATTGTAAAGGCAATCCTGCATGCAATCTCATGCACCTTGCACGCTCCAAGATTGTCCTGTTCATCCTTTCTGACACACCATTTTCCTGTGGTGTTTCTGGAACTGTCTTCTCTCTGTGAATTCCATTCTCTGAACAATACCTATCAAACTCTTTGCTGCAATATTCACCTCCATTTTCTGATCTGAGACACTTCAACCTTTTCCTGTCTCATTTTCAACCAAAGATTTACATTTCTTGAAAGTATCAAATACATCAGATTTATTTCAAATACAATAAATCTAGGTTTTTCTAGTTGCATCATCAATAAAGGTAACATAATAATGAGAGCCACTGAGATATGATACCTGAGTAGGTCCCCATACATTTGTATGCACAAGCTCTAATTTTTCGCTCTTCTTTTCATTCCAAACTCTGAGAAATTTGACTCACTTCTGTTTTCCATAAACACAATTCTCACAGAATTCCAAATCAACATGCTTCAAACCTAGCAACATATTTCTTGAGTGAAGAATCTGCATCCCCTTCTCATTCATGTGCTTGAGCCTATGATTCCACAATGTTGTATCATCTCTTGTAGAGGTTAAAGAATTAACATAATTAGAAATACCATTGTATAAATACAATGTACCAACCTTTTCTCCTTTTGCTATTACTAGGGCTCCTTTAGTGACCTTCTAGGTTTTATCTGTAAAAGTAGTTACACAAAATTCACCTCCCAACATCCTTTTTTAAATTAGATTTTTCTTGATATCTAGAACATGCCTTACCTCCTTCAATAGCCATTGATTTCCATTCTACTGTTTTATGAAAACTTTACTCGTTTCAATGATTTTACAGGGTTTATCATCACCTAAACGAACTTGTCCAAAATCTCCTTGAACATAATCATGAAAATGTTTCCTATCAGGTGTGGCATGGAATGAGGCCCCTGAATCTACCACCAAGACATCAATAATATTTTCTAATGAAAGAATCAAAGCATATTGCAACACATCACCTGTCACATTCGCTTCATGATTATTTTCTTGTTGCGGGTCTCCTTCTTTTCCTTTCTGAGACTTACTGTATTTCTTCAGGTGTCCTTTCTTCCTGCATTTCTAGCACACTATTCCCGATCTGGACTTGGATCTTCCTTTCGTTGACTTACTGTGATATCCTAGGCTCTTTCCTCTTTCCAATTTTCTTCCCCTAGTCTTTGCAGTCAAAGAATTACTTGATGTCTCACCATAGATTTTCCATCGCATTTTCTCGTTAAGGATTGCACCGACAACATCATAAAACTTTAAAGTACTAGATCCATAGATAGAGTTAATAATGGCCATAATTAAACCATTCCAACTTTATGGTAATTAGAACAAAAATAACAGAGCCCTAACTTAATCATCAAAAGTTACCCCTACAGAACTTAACTGATTGGTAATTGTATTAAATTCATTTAAATGATCAACAACATATCCACCTTCTAACATATTCATATTCAATAAACGCTTCATAAGAAATAACTTTTTAGAGGCTGAGGGTTTTTTCATATAGTTTGGCCAATGCCGACATTAAACCATTTGTTGTTATTTCCTTTGAAATGTTAAAGTCTACCAACACCGCTAGGCACAACCGTATTGTTCCAAGTGCCTTACTGTCAAGAATATCCCATTATGTGTTTGTCATACTCATCGGCTTCTTTGTCTTTTTTCTCAATGGTAGGTACATATCTTTCTGATACAAATAATCTTCCATCTGCATCTTCCACAGCTGGTAGTTTTGGAGGTTAATTTTTTTGACCCTAAACCTACCATCTTTCTCCATTTCTCCCAGTTAAACTAGGAACCCTTCTCTCATGTGAGTTTATCAGCCAAATAGACCTTCATCTTTGATGTCAGTTGTTAGAAAATGATATATTACAGAGAAATGAAACACATAAAATATTGCAGAATTATAAACACAAAAAACACATAAAATAAGAGAGACACGGATATATGTGGTTGAGCTAATTTGGGCTACATCCATAGAGAAACAACCAATCCTTCCTTTTATATTATCCAGCAAAACGAAGAGATACAACCTATAGTAGATCCACTGTAATTTCCTCTTCACTCTCACACAATCTCTTCTCTCTTTGTCGCTCAGAATACACATCTACATAGTTGCGATACAATTCTCTCTTATATAGCAAGGGGTTGCCTTCTAGGGGAAGAAACCCTAAATTAAACATAACTTCTAGCATCAGATCTCTGCATAATGAATGACCTAGATTAACTACGAAATTACAACATTTTACAAGGAAATTTTACATTTATTTTTTTCTTCGGGGAGGGGGCGCCTCTAAAAAATTGTTGTCACCCCCCCACTGGCGGTGCAAAAACGGGCGGCGTTGCCACCCCATTACGAACTAGGGTCTAATGAAATGATACCTTTTAATAAATAAGATAATGAGACTCAACACCCAACAAACCTCCACCATCTCCACCATCTTGCTCTTCAAATTCATAGGAATTTCATCCTCTTCCACTAATACAACTCTTATACTCATCAAAATACCTAAAAAGGAATTGGTAAAACACCCCTGTTAAAACTTGATGTTATATTAGAACAACCCATGTATAATGGTGAAGTGAATGTAGAGAAGCTTAACAATTGGGTTTGTTAGTTGGAGGTCTATTTTAGAATTCAAAACCTTCAAGATGATGACTCAAATATTCAGCTAGCTTCCCTGAGACTGGATGGTGAAACACTAGTATGGTGGTAAACCAAGACACAAGAAGAGATTAAAAAACATGATAAGATCTCAATTTCTTGGTTTGATTTCATTTCTATAATTAAAATGCAATTTTACCCTCTAGCATATATGCAGAAATCCATCATGAATTGGAAAAACTTTATACAACTTAAAGGTCAAAATGTATGAGATTACACCGAATAATTTCGAAGAATATCTCTAACGTTAGGTGTAGATTTCAATCATAAGACACGTTGCTTAAGTATATAGGGGGTTTACATAGTTACCTTAGGCAAACTATCCTTATGTTTAATGCCAATAATCTATATGAGGTCTGTGTGCAAGCCACTCATCTTGAGGTAAGCGGGAAGAATACTCCAGAAGAGGGTAGTAAAAATCCATTCAAGGGTAAAGAAAAAGTAAAGGGTTTCAAAGGGAAAGGAAATAAAAAATGCATCCATTAAGAAGGAAGGAGAGAAAATAACATGCAAGCATTGTTCCAAACAGGTCATGATGAAGCTCATTGTTGGAAGCTTCATCCTGATATGAAACCAAAGAAATTCAACAAGGGAAAACAAAAGACAACTGCAACCACTCAACAAGATTTGGTATCCAATTCGGGTGATGAAACTAAAATCATAGCCATGGGGATAAAAGGTAAGGACTCCAATGCTAGCACTAGTACCTCAAATTTACACAATGAAACTCCAAATGAAAAGAAGAGAATATAAATTTTTCACATAAGGGTATTCTCAAAACATAGCAAAATTGATACTCTTTTTGATAGTGGCTCTCAAGCCAATCTCATCTTTGAAAACATTGTCAAAAGTTTAAACTTGGAAACCATTCCACATCATAAACCATATCCATTAGGATGTGTGTGTGGCAATTCGCAATTGGAAGTAACTAGAAAGTATAGACTGAAATTCGCCATTATTGCAAATTTCATAGATGAAGTAGAACTTGATGTTGTGCCATTAGACATATGTGGTATAGTTTTGGGCAGCCTGTATCTCTATGACAGAAAAGCTACCTTCCATAGACATGAAAACAAATACCATTTTTTCAAACATGGAGTAGAACACATCGTAAGAGCCCATAGCAAGAAACTAAATCTTTCACTTGTAAATGAGGGGTAGATGAAAAGACTAGTGAATTCTAGCAAGAATTTTGTGCTTCTAATGATCAAACGCAAGAATGATATTGATAATGAATATTTTCAAGGTTGTGACTCAAGGTTGAAATCTGAATTGGTTGATATTGTTAGCCAATATGATGAGATGTTTTAGGAACCAAAAGGATTTCCTCCCAAGAGAGGAATCCAACATGAGATACAGTTGCAACAAGATAGTCCTCTTCCTAACATTGGCATGTATAGGATGTCAGTGATGGAAAGTGCAGAAATTAAAAATAAAATTCAAGAGTTGTTGGATAAAGGGACCATCAAGCCAAGTTCTTTGCCATGTGGGTCACCAATTGTTTTGGTGCCAAAGAAGGATGGAACATGGCACATGTGTGTGGACTTCCGTGCATTGAACAAGATTACAGTAAAGAACGATTACCCACTGCCTAGAATAGATTATTTACTTGATCAATTGAAGGATGCAAAGTATTTTAGTAAGTTGGAATTAATGAGTGGCTACCATCAAATTAGAATTGTTGAAGGAGACATTTGGAAGACAACATTCAAGACAAAACAATGTTTCTTTGAATGGCTAGTTATGCCTTTTGGTTTATGTAGTGCTCTTGCTAATTTCATGCGTGTGATGAAAGATGTGTTGAGACCATTTCTTGATGAGTTTGTTATAGTCTACTTAGATGATAGCTTAATTTTTCAATAAATATCATGATGGACATGGCATGCATGTGAGAAAAGTACTTGATGTCTTAAAGAAAGAATAATTGTATTTAAATATGTCAAAGTGTGAGTTTGGAAAAACTTCTTTTCTTTACTTGGGTCATATTGTTGGAGGAGGTGAGTTGCAAATAGATCCCTCCAAAGTTGATGTCATTTTGAATTGGCAAGGGACCAAAACAGTTACTGAGGTAAGAAGTTTTTTGGGAAAAACCCAATATTGGAGGAAATTCATTGCTAGTTTTTCTTCCATAGCAACCCCTTTGCATGCATTGAGTAGTGTGAAAAAGGTTTTTCAGTGGGGAGGAAAACAACAAAAGACCTTTGATGCATTGAAGGAAAATATCAGTTTAGCCCCAGTACTTGCACTTCCAGACTTGACACAATCATTTGAGATCCAGACTGATGCTAGTGACTATGCCATGGGTGCAGTCCTCATGCAACATTGTAATCCTATCTGTTTTCATTTAGAAACTTTCAGTGGTGCAGTGATTAATTATCCTACATATGACAAGGAATTGTATGCATTGGTGAAAAGTGTGAAAAAGTGGAAACGCTACTTAATGGATAAGGAAACAATCATTCAAATTGATCATCAGCCATTGCAATACTTGCAATCCCAATCTAAGTTGCAAAAATCAAGGCACTTCCAATGGATGGGTTTTCTTCAACAATTCCACTTGGTAATAAGGTATAAGAAAGGAATCTACAATAAAGTTGTTGATATGCTTTCTAGGCCTATTATTAGTGCAACTACTTTACTCAAGCATAATTCTTTTTTGCATGAAAGTTATATTGAGTAGTATGCAATGGATAATGACTTTCAAGATGTTTATGCAAGCTTGACTCAATGTAACCAAGTAGAGGAATTGGATTATCATTTGCATGATAACTTGTTGTACCATCTTGGTAATCTTTGTATTCCACAGGGAGAAAGAGTCAACATTATAAGAGAGGGGCATACTTCTCTTATTGTTGTTCATTTCGATGTAAGTAAGATGGTGGCACATCTACAGAGGTATTCTTATTGGCCTTGGATGCTTGAAAGTGTGTCACATTTTATTAAAGGATGTTCATTATGTGTAGCCAGTAAGCCTAGCAATAGGAAGTTAGGATTGTGCACACCACTTCTGGTACCTTCAGACCATGGGAGAGTGTTTCTATGGATTTTGTAGGAGGTCTTCCATTGTAAAATAGAGGATATGATTATTTGTATGTAGTTGTGGATAGGTTCAACAAAATCTGTATTTTGATGCCATGTAAAAAGCAGATTACAACTTAACAAACTGCTCAATTATTCTTTTAGAATGTATGGGTGCATTTTGGATTTCCCACATCCATTGTTAGTGATTTAGATTTTTGTTTTGTTGGGAACTTTTGGTAAAGCTTGTGGGGATTCATGGACACCAAATTTAAAGAGAGCACAACATTTCATCGGTAAAAAGACGGTCAAACAGAGGTGGTGAACAGAACCATGATACATCTTCTTCGTGGGTATTGTAGGATGCATCCTAAGTTGTGGGATTAACATTTTCACTATATTCAACATGCTTACAACTGGGCCAAGCACTCTTCAACTCAAACATCTCCATTTGAAGCATGTTTGGGATACTTGCTTAAGTTTCCTTTTGATTTCATTTTTGGAAAGGATGTTGCTATTGATGGTCATAGTGACATAGAAAAAGCAAGAAGGTTCATTGAAAAAATCCAATTGGTACACCAAAGAGTTCAAGAAAAGTTGGGAAAGAGCCAAGGAAAGTACAAATCAAGGCATGACAAGCATTGAGTAGATCACAAGTTCCAAGTCGGTGATGAAGTTTGGCTTCACATTAACAAAGAGAGGCTCCAAGGAGAAGGTAAAAAGCTGAAACCAATTAGATATGGTCCATTCAGAATTTTGGAAAAGATTGGTGACATTTCCTTCAGGTTGGATTTGCCTTCATATATGCAAATTTATGGTGTTGTTAATGTTGAGAACTTAAGGTTGTACGAGCCTCCTTTGATTAAAGATCAAGGAGAGAATGTTCAAATTCCATCCATTGAAGATTTCTCTCCTGAATACCTTGATGAACTACAACATGACACCATTCTTGACAGAAGAATAAGGTCTTCCAAATGAGGGAATGTGTATTACCTTCGTGTGGGGCTCAAAGGAACAAATCCTTCCAATTCCAAATGGATCAAGATTGGAAAGGTGAGAGAATTGTACCCTCACCTGCTGGACAACTGAAAGTGATCTTTTGGGGTCCAAAAGCTTCCAATGGGGAGGAACGATCAAGTGCTAAAAAAAATAGCTCAAAATTCAAAGTTGTCAGATAAATGTGGAACCTGAGTGACCGCACAGTTCTCGTCATCCTAAATCCTGTGCAGCTTGTTTCGTACAAAATGGACTCCATATTCTCCCAGAAACATGTTCTGTTCGTTTTCCTAAACATACAAATTAAAAAAAAAATGCAGACAACCCAGTCAGTAGTCTGTACTGTTGACATGGCACTGATGGGGCATGCCTACATGGAAAAGTGAATGTACATCTCACTATTTGACCTATGGTGAATGGTGTGCTAACACGTGGCAGGTTCTTAGGTGGAGCTTCAGATGAATTTTAGTGGATGGTTGGTGGCCAACCATAGGATGCCACGTGGCCCATCTAGGGGTCACCACGTGGCAGCCCGAGGGCCACCGAAAATTGAGTTAAGGTCTGAACAGTAGAGGTGGGGGTCGAACCCACGACCTCCAAACTCCAAGTCCAAGCCATTGCCAATATGCCATACATGTAGTGCTTATTATATATGGTTGTTGACTTTTATTTAAATTTTAAGTGTTGCACCATCCAGGGAAAGGGCCATCCATGGGGGCCAACCCTTGGGTGTGTACCACCCCACGGAACCACGACGGAGCAAGAAGGGGCCATCCTACATGGGGGCCAACCCTTGGGCGCATGCCACCCAATACGACCACCACAGAGCGGAGTGGGGGCTCTGCCGAAGGGGGCGGGTCGTTGACCTTAGCCCCCGGCATGTGGCCCCCCATATGTCCAAAATTTTTGGAATTGAGGCCTTATAGGTCATTTAATCCATCCGACAATTTCACCCGGAATTAGGTGTAATCAACGCTCAGTTAGCGGAATTGGAGGCGAATTTGTAGGGTGGTGCCAGGTTTTGGGGAAATTGAAGTGCGATTAACACAAAGACTTGGGGAAGTCATAACTTCTTCAGTTTTTGACCAAATCAGGAGCAGAAAGAGGCTATATAGGATTTTTTGGGTATTTTGGATCCATTGGAATAGGTTTTAGAGCTATCTAAGCATTGTAAAATGATGTATTCACACCTTTTTTTTTTATTATAATAGAGAGGGTCAAGCCATTGGAAGGTGGACCAAGGAGACATAGCCCAGTCGGGGTGAACTCCTTCATCATGTGTTGTTGTGATACTGTTTTGGTTATGTTCATTTCTATTATATGCTGTTGTTCAGTCATTTGTTTATGTTAATTTGTACATGAATTTACATAAAACACTCAAAAATTCATGTTTAAACTTGCAATTAGCCTCATGAACCCTTAAGCACTTTTACATATTCTGAAGAGGAATTTAGCACAACAAAAATAATTTTCCCATTCATATCATTGCTAGAGGGTAATGGCTTGAAGGAATTCGGTGATCAAGAAATTCCTAAGCTAGCAACATCAGATGCACAAAATTTGGTTGAATGGAAGAAGTGTGTGGTGAAGGCAAGGCGGATAATCCTTGAGGGAGTTCGAGACCACATTGTCTTGAGTCTCCATGGAAAGGAAAATCTGTATGATATGTGGAATGAATTAATGGACTTGTATCACAACGATAGTGACCAAAGGAAATTAGCACTGAAGGACAAACTTCGAAAAATCAAAATGGATAAAGGTGAGACTATTCCAAAATACTTGACCAAGTTCACTCAATGTCGTGATGAACTTGGAAGTGTTGGAATCATGGTTGTCGAGGATGATATGGTGAGTCTTTCTCCTCTAGGACTCCTAAAGAGTTGGCATGATTTTCAAGGCTATCAATGGTCAGGAGAAGCTGCCAGATTGGGAACGACTGTGGTTCGATTTGATCTAGGAGGAGATCAGGAGGAACACCAGGGATGGCTCTTCATCAAATATTGATGATGAAGAGAACTGTGCCTTAGAGATTAAGGTGAAGGGAAAAGGGAAATGTTCCCATTCCAAATTGGATTCTTGCCATGGAGGTAAGAAGAAAGACCTGATGAAAGTGAAATGCTTTCATTGTCATGAGTTGGGCCATTTTGCTACAAATTCTCCACTCAAGAAGTTTAAGAAGAAGTCCTCAAGAGGAGCAGTGGGTGAGGCTTTGGCCTCCCAATTTGAATTGGACTTTTCCCTCATTACATGCATGGTGTCATCAATGATGGGAAGTGTATGGTACTTATATAGTGTAGTTTCATTCCACATGACTAGCGACAAAGATTTATTTAGTGACCTGGAGGAGAAAGATCTCCAGATGCATATCGAGATGGGTGACGATGGGAAGTATAGTGTTACTGGATTGGGCACAATTAATTTTCAGAGGGAGCATGGGTCTCCACTCACCTTGAAGAATGTTATGTATGTGCTCGGACTGAAGAAGAACTTGGTATCTGTTTCCATGCTTGAGGATAGAGGCTATGATGTGATCTTATCAAAAGAAAATGCGTTCCTTTGACACATAGCCATAGGTCAAGTAAAGAAGATAGGGATTCAAGTGAAGAATATCTATAAACTAGAGGTAGAGGAGTGTGCTTCTTTGATAACAAAAGCATAAAGGGTGAAAATTTGAGATGTTGGTCAGTTTTGGCACAGGTGATTGGGCTACTTGCATCAACAAGATACTCAGTAGATTTTGCATGGAGAGAAGCAAACTCATGGAGACTCCTCTAGCAGGTAACTGGAGGAAGGAGGATGCTACTTCAGGGGAAGTAGTGGAATCTAATGTTTACAGGAAGCTTGTGGGTTCACTCATGTACTTGGTGAACACATGACTGGATATGTGCTATGTAGTTAACTAGCTTAGTCAAGCGATGGTTAGGCCTACCAAGGTGTATTGGAAGGCCACAAAGCATATGTTGAGATACCTTAGGGGCACTTCTCAGTATGGATTATGGTATAGATGGACAGAGGGAGTGAAGCTTCAAGGCTTCACCAATGCAGATAGGGTAGGGAGTCCATTCAACCGGAAGAGCACATTAGGAGGGATCTTCAGTATTAGGTGACCAATAGTTTCTTAGTATAGCATGAAATAGAGATCGGTTGCACTTAGTTCAGTAGAGGCAGAGTAAATGGTTGTGAGTTAGGAAACATGTGAGCCCATATAGATGAGAAAGATCCTAGTTGGTTTGTTTGGTCAGTAGATGGATCCAACGGTGATTTACTGTGATAAGCAGAGTTGTATCAAACTTTCTGAAAATCCAGTTTTTCATGATCGGTCCAAGCATATTGATATCCGATATCATCATCTCAGGGATTGTGTATTGAGGTGGATTATGTCGTTAGAGTACATTCCCACGGAGGAGCAAGATGCTGTCATTTTGACAAATGCATTGTCAAGATGTAAATTCAAGTTTCACAGAGACAGGATCAGGGTAGTTGATAATCCCTTTCTTGTTGAGAGGGAGTGTTGAGAAATGGCAACAAGTTCCAGTTTAAATTTGTCCTTAAATTTAAAATGTGAATTAAAATCAAATTCTATTCTCATAGAAACTTGTAAATAGTTAATTAAGTTTAATTAACTTAATTAGCTTAGGAATTTTGAGTTGGAAGTAATTATGAAATGATGTATATGTTCTCCCTAAGTTTTAGGGGTCTAGGAGGAGTTTAATTGTGAGGTGTAATTATATCACTAAGTTTACCAAGTTATGTTTAGTTAAATTAGTTCCAAAATGTTTGAGCATCTAATAGAGAGTTAACAGTTAGTTGGTGCACTAGTGCATCCACAAGTGTCATTGTAGTTAACTGGAGATTCCCTCATCATAAACTCATGCATGTCGATTATAAGAATCACCTAGTTTAGACTAGAGTGCAGGGATAGTGTACTATCAGTTGTGTGATTTACTGAGTTGTAAATATCATGCATGCAATTAGAGAAGGACCTATGTTTGGATTCCGTAGTTTTGGAAGCATGAATTCCCTTTAAATATAGGCTATTAACCCTAGGAATTACACACGATATTAGGGCCTTGGAGAGCTATTGAATAGGCTAAGGATTTGGCTTGAGCTAGCTTGTGAGCTGAGAGAGTTGAGCATACTTGTGCGGAATTGTTCTAGTGAGAATAAACTTTCTATCTCCACTCATATTTTTGATATATGCAATACAGATAGTGGGGTTTTGAGGAGTGGATTTCCCCATATACATCTTGTGTTATGTTCTAGTGATTTATCTTATTCTTTTTCATATTGTTTTCATCGATCTATTGGCTTCCCCTAGTTGAAAGTAGAAGTAGATTCTTGTCCTGGATTTAGTACATTGCATGAGCTTGTGAATCTACATGAATTTTCAACAGATTTTGAGCTAAGTTGTCGACTATGTTATAGCTGTGAGAATATTTTGAGTTTTATCCAGTTCATCGTAAAGGTCCTTTAACCATCTTTGGGATGGGTTCTATGGCGTATCGAGGGATTGTCAAAGGTTTTGTAGGTGCTGTAGTATTTGAGGTGGAAGGGTTGGTTTCTGGAGGAGTTTTGTATTCTCGGTTGTGCGTATGTAAGAGAACTTATTCCCCTTCCATGAAAATGTCATGGTTTGAGGTACTTTGGGAACTTCCTCTAGGAGGATTTTGATAGTGTTGTTGGGAGGGTTCCTACTGGGTATTTACCACTCCTTGATGGGGGAAGGGTTGCTGCATTACTGTAATTTTTTGGTTTTCCCCCCTTGCCCCCCACTATCTTTCAGCCTCTTCAACTCAGGGAGTTGTGGGAAATGACGGGTATAATGACTACATTCCACAAAATGGCACACACATGATTGGTCTGAACTTGATTTGGGTTCTGATTGGGGTTTCCCTCAGCTGGTACCCACTTGGATTGTTGTTGATTATTCCCCCCAATACAATCTTAACCTTAGGCTTGTTCTTTCCCTTTTTATTAGCAGGGTTGGGGAAATTAGCCATGTTTAGCTGTTCAAATGATTGTTGTTGTTGAGGGAGAGAAGGTTGCACAAAATTAACCCATGCATTATTTTTTGTTGGTAGGTTATTCTGTTGAGGTGGAGGATAAGGGAAATATTAGTTCCCTTGTCCTTCGTTAGCATATGTGCTTTGGGAAGTGGAAACTTCTTCTATGGTCCTAGGGGGATATTTATTTCCTTATGGGGGATGATATTGACTACCTTGAGTAGGGGGGTACGGGCTATCTTACATGTCAGGGTATGGTCCAACCTGCATAACAAGGTTTTGCAGAGGTTAGATTGGATGGGGTAATATCCTATGTTTTGAGGTGGGGGTGCTGCATATGTGGCATCATACAGTTGGCCACTGTGTGTATTTCCAGAGTAATGGAAGGCTTTTCGTAGTTTATTTTGGGTTATGGTGCCAACTAATCATCTACAACACTAGATGCACCTAGTAACTCAAATTTAAAGGCTTGCAAGGAGGTGCATCTAGAAGCACATGGTAGAGGTATCCAGATTGCATGTATATGAGCTCTAATTGTTGATCTTTCGAAATGGATTCTTCCTCGTTTTGTGGGGAATATTTTGCCACATATTTTGATATTTATGTCATAATAGATCTCAAAAAGAGTTCTAGGAGGAGTTTGGCCTCCATATGAACTTTGCACAAACTACGATGTTTCCACCACTCATGGATATGGTCTTATATGTGCGTAGCATATGTTTACTTGAAATGGTTTAGGAGTTCCAGTCCCAAGTCTTGGTGGACCAGGAGTTGGAAGAATGTAAGGAATGTTGTGGTTAGGAAAATGAAGTTCCCATGTGACTAGAAGGTTAGTCTATGTACCATTTTGTTGTGGGCCCTGTAAGGATGCATTGAAATAATCGTTGATGAATAGTATCTTTTGTAATACTATTGAATGAACACCAAAGGTGAAATGTCATGACATGGTTTCTTGGGTCTTCTTCTTGTTTCCCTTCAAATTTCAGAGCATTTGAAGGGAGCTTGGTGGGCATGGGTTGTCAATTCTGGCCATATGCAATACGGTGATTGGTTAGCTTACTTAAATCAAGAAGATTTAAGGAAGCTAAAAATAGGACTTGCAAGTTGTTTGCCATCGCAAAATGATTTTGAACAGATATATGTAAAGGGGTTCTCTGATGAGTAAAATTACCTTGGTGATAACCGTGTGGACTCCTGGGAGGGGAGTTGTGTGGGCTTTCCTAAGGGGTATAATGAGGGGTCCCTTGTGGGGCAGTTTATGGAGTCCCGTGAGGGGTAGTGAAAGGAGTGTTTTGACAAGGAGGGCTCCCAATCAAAGTTGCATTGATAAAGGAAGATCCTCGAACGATGGTTGTGTGGTGTCTTCTATGCCTAAATAGTGAGAGACCTGGCATCCCTCCTTGTAATGGAGGGATGTTTTGAAAATGTCTAAATCGACGGGGAGTCGTGGGGCCTCCTATGGTGTCGAGTAGAGTGTGTGTTACTTGGTGTGATGAGGGAAGGAGATAAATATCAGCGCAAATAAATCACATACATAAAACAAAGCAAAAATAAAATGATTAATTTCCCATTAAATTATGATATGTGATCAATTAAGAAAAAAATGGTTTTAGTTTGTTTTTGTGTATGATAAAAGATCCTGTAAATACATATTCATCCTTACCACTCTTAGAGTAACTAGGCCTTGTGAATATATCTTTTGATGGGTATTGGGGCAATGTTCCGAGAGAACAAGCGATGCTTTCCAGCAGCCAAAGAATCAACTAAGGTAACATATGAGGATTTAGTGTTTCCCACACCTCCACCTATAAGGATGGATTCCCTAATTTTGGCCACTAATATATCTTCATCCCACGGGAGTAGATGAGTCTTTAGCTTCTTGGTAGTTAGTTACCATTATCGAGCACTAGATAGGTCAGGTAGTCCCAAATAGTACCGCATGCAATAGACCTAAGCCAAAACCCCTCTGAATCGGGTCTCTGACACACTCATGTAGTCTTTTCTGTGGGATGATGAAGGATTTTAGGCACCCTAAAAGTCAAATTCTATGTTTCAAAGATGTAACATGGCCATGACGACTTATGGGATGCCTACCCCCAATGGTCCTAACCTGAAGTATTAATTCTTTTGTGGCCCCTATGGGGAATTTAGTTGGTTCAAGTTATGGTTTCATTTAAGAGTCTTGCTTTTCTTAGGGTGTGAGATGTAAGCCAAAACAAGTTAAGTACAAAAAGCGCCAAAAACTAGATGTCTTCTTATACAAATCTTATATAAGCTTAGTGTGTGATGTGTAATGCATGTGTAAGTGGCATAATGAACATACAAAGTATGATAAGATGTGGATATGCGGTGATATGTTACAATATGCTCTAATTACACAATGTTTGGATTGTTCCTTGCATGGAAAGGAAATAATGTGTGGATAATAGGCCACTTACTATTTTTCCTATTACACTATGTGTGCCTAAAGGGAGATGGAAACCCAAGTGCTCTAAGAAAGCTTTCATATGCAAACCCAGGTTCGCCTAAAAGATGCAAGGGAAGCAAAGACTACTTAACTTTTGTAATGACACTTGTCCTAGTCCCAAAATCTAATGAAATAAGAAATGCTTTGGTTAGTAACAATATGTGTGGATACTAGGCCACTTACTCCTTACTAATTAAGTTATGCGAGTTATGAAAAATAATAAAAGAAGTTGAAAAATATGTGTAGAATGTGGCCACTTACTTTTCCCCTAATTAAGCTATGTGATAAATTGAAATAAAAACAAAGATACTCTAATTACTATATTAATAGTGATTAGTAAAGCAATCGGATAGTCTAAACTAATTGGAAAAAATTGCAGAGATGAAGGCAACTCACTGAAGGCTACCAATCACCCAGGATGAGAAAATTACAGTGTTTTTTGTGCTCTCTATAAACCGTGCAAGTTTTCCTATGCATAGATGCACGTTGTCTGTCTGAACAAAAGTCACGTGAACGACAAAAAAGTTTTAACAGTCAATCTTTTCGGTCGAGAACAATTCTAGAAAGTCTTGCAAAAATTCCAGAGAGATATTGAACGTAGAAAACAATGATAATGTAGAGAGGAGGTCCTACAAAACAACAGTTAGAGTAAAAAAAAATACCAATGGGAGTCACCAAATCTGTTTGTGTGGTTTTGTAGGAATGGGGGACCAAAATACACCTTCTTAGCAATTGGTTTTTCCCAGCAAAGAAATCACATATCAAATTGGTTTTTGTTAGTGGAAAAATGGGAGAACCAAAGCATTGCAAATGGTAAGAAACAATGCATACATAACATAAACTAAAAACTAAAAACAAAACACATAAATAATGCTTAATGAAGCAAACAAGTCAATAATATAATGGAAAAATGCTCCCTTTATTCACTGCTAAAAGTAGAAGTTGAATACAATAGATGAATACTAAACACTTGGAGACAATTATTTGAGCAATGGTGCTAAAAATCCTCAACAAGGAGGTTCCTTTATTCACTTTCTTTGCAAGCTTCTCTTCTCTCTCAAAGAAGTATCAAGGCTCTCTCAATGGTGAAATCCTCTCCACACTAGAATGATGGATTGTTAAGAAGAAAATCTGCTAACATAATAGTGCTCTACTTCTCAACAATGAGATGCAGGATCATTTGAGAACAATTTTTCCAGCATAACATCGCCTTCTCTTTGGTCCACCAATGGCCTGTTTATATATAATTTTAAATCCCTCTTCCCTCTCTTGATCCATCAATGAGAAAATTACCCATGAGTAGGACAAGGGGATCCCTTTGGGGGTTGATATCTTCAAGGTGACTCAAATTCGGTTGTCCTTGAGTGCAACTTGCCAGGGAATCTCATCTTCCAAGTGTGTGAAGTGGTCTTGAATTGTTTCGCCACATTTTTCTTTAACCGCACGACTATCGAGTGAAAAATCGTGTGATTGTCAATTTTGGCCCTTGGATAGGTCACACAACTCAATTTTACATATTAGACCTTTGGATAATTTAAATTTTTTAATTTTCATGATGTCTTTAGTCGCAAAATATTCACTTGTATGCTCTGTTGGACGACTTTGGGTGCCATATGAATTGTACAAATGTGTGTACAATTTTCTGGTGTTAACAATCATATTGTAGTTAAAGTTAATCAATGTCTCACAAAAGAAGATGATTCCTATTTATTGTGAAAATCCAAGTTGCATGTAGAAGTTCGTAAATTTGAAAATAGTCGACAAAAAAATAACTATATGGATGAGCTATTGATTGTGATAGGTAATAGATTATTTTAAATGAAGTAAGGGAAAATTATTCTCGAGCTGCAATTTTCCTCCTTTTGAATGATAACAGTATACAAAAAATTTATGCTATGGATGAACTCTTTCCTATTGATTATCTGCCAACCCCCATGGTGAAATCCAGACAAAATAACTCTACAAAACAAGTTTTTTTTCTTCACGATATGCTTATTACAAACCATCCTTAACATTGGTGCTTAAATTCTCAATTGGCCTAATCATGCTCAAGGTCATGAAACTAAGCTCTAATAAATTCATATTCTTCTTGATATGGTGATGCAAAATATGAATTGATAGAGACAAAATAAAATATTTCAACGTTTAAAAATAAATACTTTCCTAAAAGGAGGAGATACTCATTTGAGGAAAATCACACAAAATATTGGCCTTGGGGTATGACCTAAAATTTATTTTTCTTGGATAATATATCATCTTCCATGAATATAAGGAAACATATTAAATGCCCAGGTGTTGGACATTGGATAAACCAACGCTTCTCGTGTGTTTCACGACATGGACTAACCGCCTCTCATGGATCATTATCTCTGGCGATGTGGTCATTGAATAGCACCTATAGGTTTTGGTCTAACAATTGTGATTCTCAAAAAGTGGTATCAGAGCGTAGGTCATGAGTTCGATACACACCCGCCTCGCATTGGGGGGGATATTGTTGGACATTGGATAAACCAATGCTCCTTGTGTGTTTCACGATACGGATTAACCGCCTTTTTTGGATCCTTATCTCTAGCAATGCGATTGTTGACTAACACCTGTGGGTTTTAGTCTAACAACAATCGTGATTCCCAACACCAGGATCTGGAGGCATCTAGTAGGAGTGAATGCCTAACCCCTCATATACCACCAGTGGGTAATTTTAGGTTGCGTGGCTTTATTTGAATAATGGTGATGAGTTAACTCACATTTGTGGATAATAGTTAGTGATGTGTATCCCCTATATTGGTTGACAATTGAGTTATGATATTATAGGTCTTCCAACGGTTGTAAGATTCACACAAAAGGGAACCATATACACTTATTTCACATGTAAAGGTAAAAAATCAGTATTTATTCAACAAAACAAACTCTATTACACGCTTGACATTTTTTTGTTAAGTTTAAATGTCATCCTAAAAGGGATCCTTTCATCTATTTATCATAATTATCCTCATCAAGTATGATCCATGTGCTAACTATGACGATCCCATACTTTCATTGTTTAAAATAAAAACATCTTTATAGTACTATTGTTCTTTAAAATTTGACCTACAACAAGAATAAAATCATGTAACAATCAACCTAACTACCATTTATGTACTTAAGGGGTTGTTACTAAGAATGTAGGTCTCAATGACCTATTTATCTAACTATATGTCTTTGACACCAATGACAATTATGGCCACCATTGTTGATGATAACTTACATTAAAGGGGTTTTAGCTCTATTGATAGAATCCCACATAGAATACTTGGCCAAGCATATTATGTTAAGATTATGAAGGCATTGATTGAAACCACGACCAACTTGTGTCCGTGTTAGGGGTGGGCGTGGTGCACCTAGTGGTTCCAGTGGTAGTGGATGGATCAATCCCATGTCACACAAGCACAAAATTGTCCCATTTATCAATTCCTTTTGTCACAAAACAAAACAAAACAAAAAATTGTTGTCAACAAACTCTTTGTTATAATTGAATTTAGGCTTCTGTGATCCATATCATGAAAAGTAAGATAACTTTAAGGAAAAATCACATCATCAAAGTTTTGTTCGACGCATTTCAAACCATCCAGTGTGGTTCTCGTCATCTTTATTGGTCACCTCTTATGTTACTTCTAACCTCCTATATTGACCTCCTCCTTGTTGGTCACACCCTTTATTGATCCCCTTCTCTTTAAGGTTCCCCCCATCGACTTTCACTCATCAACCTTCTCATTTGACTAACTTCACTTAATCAAATTAAGACTAATCCTTCCACCTTAGAACTTAGTCATTTTTCTAAAATTCAAATCAACTATTTGTTAATGAATCACATAAGCATAAATCCCTCTTCCATTATAATAATTTCTAAATATAATTCTCGTAATACATCTACCATATATTACTCATAAATTTTGAGAATACAAAATGCTTTATTTATTTATTTTCCTTCTCTTTTTATTTTTATTGTCTTATCCTATTTTTATATATTTTGTCTTTTTAATTTTCCTCATTTTTTCGTATATGATTTTTGAAATTGATATAAAAATACATCAAATAAAAAATATAATAAAAATCACTCAACTTATTACATATAATTCAAAAACACAAAGAAGATAAAATATTTATATCGCATATCATAGGATTAATTTCTATATTCAGGCTTTTGTGATTCATAATAAATTAAGCAAAATCTACCGAAAGACTTTGCTTAAATCATAGGATATTATCTTACTCTCAATTGGATCTAAATGGAAAGATATTGGTATAACATAAAGTTCAAGAGATAACAAATTATGGGAATATTCCACATGCTTTCCACAAGAAAGACCAAATTGGCGTATTTAACCCTTATTTAACTAATCACCTTTTGTTCTACAACAATATTTGGTATATTATTATTGATAGATGACAACCACTTTTGAATAATAAATATAGAAACATATTGAACTTCATCAAATTTTATTATTGAATATAAAAACTTAGTTATATATATATATATATATATATATATATATATATATATATATATATATATATATATATATATATATATATATATATGCATGTCATAATTTTAATTTAATTATCAATAATTATTAAATGGATGGTAGGTATTTAACTTCCATAGAGTAGTATAGAATAATCTTAGTAGTATACACAAATCCAAAAGGATGAGATTTATTTCCAAACTAGCTATGTTATTTTTTGTCCTTTTAATTAAATTCATTAATCTAAATAAATTGTCATATGAACAAGTGTCATATGAAATGAGTTATGGTTTTTTGGGCATGTGGTATTGATAAACCATGGTATTGTAACAACGCCTATTTATAGATCAAGATCCTCCATGATAAAGTGGAGGTGAATCTCCATAGTTAATAATCTTGTTATATATTTTTACAAAATGTATATATATTAATTTATTCATTAATTCATTTTATTGAGTGAGGGGTGAACACCCTCATGAGTGTTTAATAAAATTAATGTTTGTTGGTTTTCACCCTACAGGGTTTCCAGGGTATATCAGTGTTCAATGATGTGTTTTTCCATCATGTCATTCTAATGATGTGGATTCCTTGCATGATGTGACACTTACATTATCAAGTATGTGATTAACTAACCTAGTTAAAAGAATGATGAAAATGATGTAAGGTTACATCAGGAAGCTTATGTTATTATACCACAACAATGGTTGTTATATAATGTGATTTACTATTCCATTCCTAAAGTTTACTCTGTGTAATGATGGTGATGTTATCCAATAGTCAACTAAAAAAAATGGAATAGTGAATTCATATTATTACATGTTGGTATATTCCGTAAAAAAAATCTAATCCTATATGTTTTTACATGATGTTATCAAGGGATGTTACAAGTGGTATTAGAGAAAAAGGTTGCAACACTGACACGTTTTAGGAATCAGTAAGCGGAAAATAAGTAGAGGTATGATGCTAGTGATCATAATCTCAAGTATGCTTTTAACAAAAATTTGTAACAATATATGCATTAGACTACATTTGACATGGAATGCATGATGCATATTAAAAACAATATTGAAGAATGGTAAGTGATAGTGTCTACTTTAAAACTGTGCTCATGACATTTGAAACTTTATGCGGATAAAATACAATAAAGCCTTGGTTGCATTTATAGCAAATCTTGAGCACTCACTAGTGATAGTGAGGATTAACTACCAACCTCTGCATGCATACTATTACGATAATGATTATGGTGCACTTAAGGAAAATGAATAAAGTAACAATGCATTTCTATAAAGAATGAATTCCTGTATTTTGCTATGTGATAACGAAAGAATGTAGAAGGCGAGGGATGTTCTTGAAGAGGACAATAGAATGTTTTAAAATACATTGAAAGAACCCTTTTGGATGTTAAAGATTAACAATGAGTCAAGTGTGAAGACTTGACTGTAATGGCTAATTGACAATTGATTCTTGTCATGGATTTTGATTGAGTTATGATGGTTAGTATCATTGATTATGATCTAGTATTGCATGAAATCATTGTTATATTGGAACATGCATCCTTCAGTTCTTAATTGAAGATTATTGTTAAATGGAAAATAATGTGATCATTGTAGATTACTCTATTGGTGACAATACACTCCTAAATTGGGGTTGTTAAGATTGTTACCATCATTGTTATTGATATTGACACATTAATGATTAATTAGTGTTTTATATGAATAAATCTTTGCTTATGATTTTTTGGATAACAATATAGTATGCAAGAAACTACAATGGTTGCAAAAGTGAATACTTGTTTAGAAATGCATATATATGACTACAATTCCTTGAAGAACTTGGATCATGATACAATAATGTAGTTAAAGTGATTAATTTGATAGTATTAAAATATACTGAAATGCATGAGATAGATTATTTATGTCCCATCAACTTAATGATAGAACTAGTAGTAATCAGATGTTGTTGATTACCTTATTTGTTCAAAACTTCACAATGATGATTCTATGATGATGTCAGCTGGTATGCATCTTATATTTAACAAAGATCTTAATTACATATTTTAGAAATATATACAGTGCATGTCAATATTGCAGTGACAATACTTAGTAAAATAATCAAATAAGTCCGTCATGTCCTGGAAACATAGTGTTTTCATTTTCATCACTAAACAAAATCTGGATGTCTTGTGAATCTATTAACACTACTAATTTGTTGAGTCAAGAAAATTCTGTGTGATTGTATTGAATTTGGTAATGTTGCATAATGATTGTTGATTATATGTGTATGCATAAATGAAAATGTCATGAATTAGAAGTTTTAAGAAACAACTTTATGGAAGTTTTGTTTTAAAGTTCCTTGGATGTAGCATCTGGAAGATGTAAGTTCATATGTTATGCTTACTTTTTAAAATTGGTTTATGAAAAGTAAGAGGACCAATACCTTTCTACTATGTTGAAGTATTGATAACATAGATGCATGTGAAAGTGAAATGCATCTCAAATGTATTTGAAAAATGTTTTGTGTATAACAATATATTGGTGAAGGTATGGTTTTATTCAAAGCAGTTGGGACTAATGTTGCTGATGTGATTAAGCGGGGGTAACTTGATGGAAACATGGAACATAAGAACTCGTGGAAGGTAAAATGTTGCAATGTGATTTGCAAATTGAAAAAGATAAGGTCTAATGTTATGATATTCAAGATACGATATTTTTTTTCTAAGTTGCATGATTGTTATTATGTAGAAAATTTGAAAAAAACACCACCTGTAGGGTATGAGATGTCAGTTATGTTTTCCTGTCAAATTTTCTTTACAGATTATGGGGCCCATGCTGAGGGTCAAGTATGAATACATGATGTACATAAATGTTTATTTTCCTTTAATGTTAATAAACATATGTTCAATTATGTAAATTATAGTGGGAAAGAGAATTTTACATTCCAGACAGTTATGGGGTAGTTGTTAAAGGCAAAGGAGACCTTGGGTTGATGGTTGTTGCCTGCCCATATTTCCTCTCCCTAGAGATAAATGATCTCATTAAAGGAAAAGAGTTGGCCAAGATGGTGAGAGGGGAAAAGATTGGGACAAATCTGTTGATTTTGGAGCCTGTTAGAGGAGGCCCAAAATCCTCATAGATAGGACGTTATCAGAGGAATAGGAAGGACACTGCTAAGATGAATCCTATGTTAGACACGGTGTGTTCACTATCAGATAACTTTCTGAGATGTGAAATTGGCTCAATATGGTTGTGGAAACCAGTTCCTATGGGTTGGGAGGAGCATTATTTTTCCCATTGTGGTTTTCATAGTTGAAAAAATTAACTAATCAGTTATGTTTTGTGCTAAAAATGAACTTTCTATATGATTGTGTAAGAATTTTATGTACATCTGGACAGGAAAAGAGCCTAGTGCTTAGAAAGGAATTACAGGGATGAAAGGAATTATTGGGAGTGTATGTTGCTTTATTGTATTACCAATGTTATGAATGTGTTTAGTAGGGGATAAGACAGTATGCACTTGGTGCAGTTATTGATAATTTTGACAATTAGAGAGGTAGGTTCTCTCTGAGTACTTGTGGAAGTATTGTGATTAAAATATCATTTGACATTGCATAAATAATTGATGATTGAAAATTTTGTGATTATTGTGATTATACTTAATTTTCTGATCATACATTATAGGGTGCTAGCCATGGAGAATCTAAAACCACCCTAGGTGCTTGCTGTTGGGATGTCAAACCACCCTTAGAGTGCTTGCCACAACTGAGAAACCACCTATAATTAAGAAGTTTACATAACATGAACATGATTTCCAAGAATAACTGGCAAGTAACAATAACTCAGTATGGATACTTTGTTTTGTTTCTATGAAAATGAATAAAGGCTAAGTGTTGGAAAGTAGAAATTAATTATTTTGCAGCTGTAAATGCTTAGGATTATATATAAAACATTATTTATTTTACTTATTTAACATAAAAATCCTTCATTTTGAAAGGGAAGGATCCCTTTTGGTGGTTCTAGATATGTGTCATATGTAAAGTTAATGATGAACACTGAGGACGATGTTTTCTTTAAGTGGGGGAGTATGTAGCATCTGTACTGTAAAAGCTTATATAAGACTCATATATTTACAAAATTAAATATTACACGTAATGAATATCAAGAATCAACTAAAATAAAATGGATTCTTGATAACCACCCCTTTTCATTCTTTATTTGGTGGATACTTGATGTGAATTTTATGGTTATAAAATTGGAGCACTATGAGGAAGACATGATTTCACACTTAGCCACTTTACCCAAACCTTTAACTCAACATTTCAAATAATGAAGTCATATCATTCGAGATAATTGAAGTCTCTTTAAATATGGGAAGGTGCAACAATATTTGTTACAACACATGCCCACAAGGTGACAAATAAACAACCATGGATACAAACAATGATATTTGTATAAAAACTTAAGTGACACATATGCAACACAAAGTGTATTGTTAAGGCGAAATGCATGGAAGTGATGAACAAAACTGTCTTTCAAACATGATTTGCTTTAGCTCCCATTTTTGGGTTTTGACCTTGAACTCGCATTGAAGTATTTGGAATAAGTTTATTCCTAGAGAAGAAGCTGCACTTAAAAGATAAGTACCTATGATAATTTCTTGAAATAATAGGTGTTTATTTTGTTAGTTCCTAGAAGATGTGTTTATATGCACAATGATGATAACTATTTTTATGAAAATTTTGGAAGGAGCATGTTGATGTTTATTAAACCAACATTTTGGACTACTACGTGAGTCCATCATCAGGGTGAACCGTAATCGTGGATTTGATATGTTCATACAATGATATATACAAATTTTTATAAAGTTATGATTTCAATATATGTTTTCATGTTGACTTGTCATTGTTTCAATAACTATTTTGCTTGAAAAAGAGTTTATGTGCAAAATCATAGGTATTATGTTTATTTTCTTGAAAACAAATAGGTGCTTACATGCACGTAAATAATGACTATTTTACTCATTTCCATGAAAAAAAATGATAATTTACGCACGGAAAAATTAATGGCTAATACATTGGTTTTCTAAGACTATATGTTTTTTTTATACATAGAAATAATAACTACTAAACTATTTTTCCTTGAAGAAGGATAAGTGTTATATACATGCACAAGAAGTAATAGCTATTATGTTACTCTTCTTTTGGAAAAAGAATACGTGAATATATACGAGCATGCATTGAAAGAATAATCATTGGGTTAGGTTTTCTTTAAAAAGGAATATGTGATTATCTTAATAATTCTTGAAGAATATTTGCTCATAAGAAAAAGGTGATATTTGTTTGGTTGAGTTTCTTGGAAAAGAATAATTAATATGTTAGTTTTCGAGGAAAAGAAAATATGTTTTTGCATGCAAAAATAAATAGTTATTATGTTAGTTTACATGGAAAAGAAATATGTATTGCATGCGGGAAAATATTTGATATTGTGTCAAATTTCTTGGAAAAGAACATATATTTTCATACACACAAATAGTATCTATTATGTTCGCTTTATTTTGGAAATGAATATGCATTTGCATGCATAAGAATTATACCTATTGCGTGAGTTATTTTGGTAAAGAATACATAATTGCATGCACAAAGAAAATAGTTGAGCGGCTAGTTTCTTTTGAATAAATTTGATATGATGACTTGAATAGAGATCATAACTAATGTGTTAGTTTCCTTTAAAAGAATATGGGTAGTTGCGTTTGTTTTTCTTTTCAAAAGGAATGTGTTCTTGTGTAAAGAAAATAGTAATAGGTGTGATATTACCATGATAAACATGTTGAATCTTTTAATATTACCATACTTTGGTGGGCAAAGGTAAAATGCATTTACTCATTTTCTTATAATGCATGTGAAGAGTGGATGAATGAGTATGCTTTGGTGATATTTATACAATTTACCTTATGCATGTGGGAATTTGAATGGTTAGGCATGGTTCATAACCATACATATGCATGGATAAACATACATGTTTGGATAGTTATGTAACTTTTATTAACATATGTGCAGTGTTAATAAAGAGGCAGGTATCCATACTTTGTATGTTTTTATAATTATGCACATGAAAATATTCTTGAAGCATATCTAGAAAATATTTATTGTTTGAATGTTAATTTGTTGATAGTGGAAATTGCAGGAAATGATTGTAACTCATGCGGAGGATGAATTATATTTAACTTTATCGTAGACAAATAACTAGTGATCCATGCAGATTGAAGGAATTCCAACTATAGGATAATCCACTGATGGGAAGAACCATACCAAAAAGACATAGTCCCCGAGAATTGTGGGCAAATGATACCATGATTAATGTAGTAGCTTGTAGCTAGTTATGATAAACTTAAGATGGTATTTATTTTTAAGATTATTTTTGAACGATGGTCAAGGGATGGAATCCCTTATAGCCATTGAGTGAAGGGTGAACACCCTCACGAGCATTTAATAAAATTAAATGTTTGTTGGTTTTCACCCTATAGGGTTTCCTGGGTATATCGGTGTTCAATGATGTGATTGCCCATTATTCTATTCTAATGATGTTTATTCCTTGCATGAAGTGATACTTAAATTATCAAGTATGTGATTAACTAACCTAGTTAAAAGAACTATGAAAATGATGCAAGGTTACATCAGGAAGCTTATGCTATTATACTGCAACAATGGTCATTATGTAATGTGATTTACTATTCCATTACTAAAGTTTACTATATGTAATGATGATGATGTTATCCAATGGTTAATTAAGAAATAATGAATAGTGAATTCATATTATTACATGTTGGTAAATTCTGTAAAAAAATTCTAATCCTATGTGTTTTTACACAAGGTTACTGGGGGATGTTACACCCTTAATGTGTTTACGATTCATATTTAATTCAACCTATGTTTTCTCTAACTTCTTTCTAAGATCAACTACTTCTTCTACCAAATTTTCACATTCATTTCATTTCTCTTTTAATGGTTGTAATAGGATATATTCAACCTTTTTAGCCTCTTATAATTCAACCTTTAACAAGAGAAGTTCTTTAGACTTAGGCTCTTCTTTAACATATTTAATCAATTTTTTTTTTGTTTTCTGTTCTTTTGCTTGAGCCTGTGAATTTCTTCTATAGCACTAATTATCTCTCCTTCAAGATCAACTTCACCCTCTTCTTCTTCACTTAACTCACATTCATTATGTTTTTCAGTTTGAGACTCTAGGGCCATAAGCATGAATTCAGTAATTCCTTCTTCATTATATGATTAATTTGTGTCTTCAAAGGAGATACTATCTTCTTGGGTATAAAATATTTTCTTTTTAATTTTTCTCTCACTCTTCACTCTGTTATATTTATTATTTTGTTTACCCTTTGAATTTTTCTTTTCCTTTTTAAATGGACGTTTTGAAGCATAATGGCCTACTTTTCCACAATTAAAGCATTTAAAAACTTTTCCTTTGTACTTATCAGTTAATTTCTTCATTATTCTTACAAATTTAGTTTCATCTTTATCTGAGCCTGAACTTGACATTCTTGGTCTTCTATGGATTTCCTGTATTCCTTAAATGTTGCTTCTTTTGATGTAGACTTTACTTTTGTGATTCTCATTTCATATGTTGTTAGTGAGGCAAGTAGTTGATCCATTGTTAGAGTTTCAATATTAGACATTTCTTCAATAGTTGATACTTTAGGATTAAACTTGGCAGGAAGAGACCTCAACACTTTTTGGACTATGGTGGATTTCTTAATGGTTTCATCAAGACCCTTCATAACATTTATTATTTCATCAACTTAAATAAATAATTTTGCATATCTTCATCATAACTCATTCTCAAAGACTCAAACTACATTTTGCAAACTTGTAATTTAGCCATTTTCACTTTACCATCACCTTCATGAATATTCTTTAGCTTATCCCATATTTCCTTTGCAGTCTTACAATGTATTAATTTTACAAATTTTGATATAGCTAACCCACTTAGGATAGAATTCATAGCTTTTTCATTGAAAGAAAATTCAATTTTATCATATTTATCGACAATGGCAAGTGGCTTTTCATAACTTGCTCTATTACACCCCAAACATTTACTCCAAGGGACATTAAATATGTCCTCATTATGACTTTGCAAAAGGTGTATTTAGTTCGATTAAATAAATATGCTTTGTTTTTAGAACACCCTTATTTACTGTCCATATTTATGGATTAGATCTTCATTTTAACAGTTAGGCTAATGCAGAAGGAATCAACTATGATACCAATTGATGAACATAAGAAAATACTGAGAGGGGGTGAAAAATAATTTTAAGGCCTCTTGAATGATTTTAGTTTTTTTTAATAGTGATCATAATTATTTAATTAACCAACATTTAATTCTATGAAATCAATCCCTAACTATACAATTAAAATCACACACATAAGAAACAAGCACACTTAAATATTGTGTTTACGTGGAAACCCATAAAGGGATAAAACCACCAATATTTTTATTTTGATGTAAATGCAAGAACCAACCTATTTTTACATCATATTATGTAGGCACTAACCTACAAGAAGCTCCAACCTCTCTTTTCTTTGCAATCACACACTTGTTGGAAGAACCAACTCCCATTATTCACGGACCCCCAACCTGGTGATTTTTCAGGCACCTACTTGAAGAAGACTCCAATCCACTTATTGAAGGTATCAATATTTTATTCTTACTGGATTACCTAAACTTCTCCTTACTGTACCCTTTCTATTTCTGACCCTCTCCACTTTCCTTACGAAAATTTTTTCTCCTACATCAACTTTTTATTCCACTATTTTCTGTATGCTTCAGATCCTTTTCATTCATCAGGTTTTAACCATCTTCTCTCATCAATTATCTCAATCTCTCTCCTATATTATTAAATTTATTGGAATTAGTGCCCAAAAAGTCCTCAATTATAATTAGAAGTACCTATTTTCATATACATTTTTTTACTTATGTTTTGTCTTTTTACATTCTCATACATATACATTAGGAAATAAAATGCTTCAGATTCTTTTACATTCTCATGCTTCAAGTTATGCCCTTTGAGCTTTGTTGGTAGCTGTGTCAATTTCACAAAATGTAGTACTTAATTTTAAAACTGTTAGATTGAAATGGCAAGCAAAAAAATGAATTATCGAGCACCAATTTCATTATCAAGCTTGAATTATTGTAAGCTGCATTGAAAATGCCAAATTTCATTATCATACTAAGAAATACAAAATTTATTGAACTTTATCTAACTACAGTTAACACTACCACTATCTTTCATGAACTGCCAAATACAACGTACTTTACTAAATTATCCACCAAATTTAATTGCTACTTTGGCTACAGTTAAACACTTTCTCCAACTATAGTGAACTGCAAAATTTCCTAGACTCCACCAAAATCTTTGTCAAATGATGCTTCTAAGCACCAAATTAAAGTGCATGACACATAGCTCTTTTGTCTATAGAACTGTGGCCATGACCAACACGTGAACAACTCAGGGGCTTAGTGTTATTCAAGAGTTCGGGACCATTTTAATGTTTCACTTAGGATTTCACTTGAATGCCCGAAGTCTCAAACTATCGACTGGAACACCGTTTTTCAATAATTTTTTAAGATAGAGAATTCATGCAAAATCATCCACCTCGCGGAATCCCCAAAGATTTACCATAGAATTAGTCTACATCATGTGACATCATTTGTGCCATGTGTCAGTTCTGGGTGGTGTCATGTGTTACTCAGATTTGGTCCACTTGGCCACCTAAAAAGGTTGAATATACATGCCACATGTCATCATTTGGAAGTGCCACATTGTAGAATCTCCTGTAGATTCACAAGATCATGCAATTTACTAAACCACAAGACAAAAATATACTTCTACTTTCAACCAGCGGAAGCGAATAAATCGATGAAAAAAATATGAACAAGAAGAAGACAAATCAATGTCACATAACACAATAAGTTTTCTTAGGGAAAGCCACTGCTCAAAACCCCACCTATATGTATTGCATTAAATCAGAAATATGAGTGAAGTTACAAAGCTTGTTCATAAAAGAACAATTCCACACAAGTATGCTCAACTCTCTACCTCACAAGCCTGCTATTAGCCAACACTTATCCAATTTCCACTGCCTACCAAGCCCCTATTTCCTTGCAAAATTCCTAGGATGAATAGCTGGTATTTAAAGGGAATTCATGCTTCAAAATAGTGCAATCATAAATTAGGCCCTTCTTTGATTGCATGCATGATATTTACAACTCAGTAAATCATACAACTGATAGTGCATTGTCCCTGCACTCTAGTCTCAACTGGGTATTTCTCTGAACTGACATGCATAGTTTCTCATGAAGGAATATTCAATTAACTGGAGTAGCACTTTTAGATGCACCAATGCACCAACTAACTGCTAATCCTCTATTAGTTCCACAAACAATGAGAACTAATTTAACTGACCATAACTCAGTCAAACTGAGTTAATCTAATTACAACTCAAATAAACTCATCCTACACCCCTAAAACTTAGGTATTACGTATACATGACTACAAAAATACTTCCAACTCGAAATTCCTAAGATATTTAAGTTAATTAAACTTAATTAACTATTTACAAGTTGCTATGAGAATAGAATTCAATTTTAACTCATTGTTTAATTCAAGAAAAAATTAAACTGGAATTTCTTGTTGCCATTTCTCAACACACATCACCCTATGCTAACATCATATTGATTTCATCATGCTATGTCACATGCACTCCATGTCATCTCCATTAGCTAATGAGCTAGTGCTACTTGTCTATGCGCCATGTCATCAATATAGAGAAGAGGGGGCCTAAGACTTGTTTTTTTGCAATTTTCTTTTGTTAAAATTTTTAAGCGTGGCAATATTTTTACATTTAATGGAATTTGATGTGATTTTTCTCTATTTCTTAGTCTTGGCGTGTCTTGAGATTTCTAGCATAAACCATTGATGAGAAAGACTAGGGCAAGACATGAATGTTTGTGGTAGATGAAAAAGAGAAATTTGTCTCCCTGTCTCGAAACCTCAGGTCCCTTGGCACCCTTAACACATAACTCCAGTGTCACAAGGCAAGGGTGAGACATGAAATGTGAGAAACAACAATTGGGGAAAGTCACATCTCTCGGGCTCTTGGACCTCTATCTCTTAGCCTGCTCCAACACTTCTCTTATCATTCAAGTCCAAGGCAAGACATGATTTGTTTACTATAGATGACATGTTTTATTCTCGTCTATTGATACCATGGACACTATAACTAAGCTTTAATAATTCGCCAATAGCAAAAAAAGAGGTCAAGGTGCAATGTCTGTTTTGGAACTTTGAAGCTCAAAACTTTGCCAAATTTTAAAGTGTGATAACTTTTGATTCCTTGGGTGATTTTTTGACTACCATATACCATTCGAAAGGTATTTTTGAGGCCTTTCAAATTATCCACTTTGAATGAGAATATAAGCTCAACTGTTAGGACATAATTGCCTTCAAATACTATGCTACTTAAATCACCCTTAATCATTAATAATAACACTTTTAACTAATCTCCTTGACACCACCTTTGACATTAGTAATCTTTGTCATTCAATTACAACATCTTTGACATAAATGACAACACTTTTCAAACATACAATACATATATAATAATAATAATAATAACAATATGTATTATACATATCTATTATTAATAATACCTATTATTTTAATATTAATACTAATAATAATACTAATACTAATAATAATAATAATAATAATAATAATAATATTAATATGGTGAAAGGGTACACTTTTGGGCCAAATGTGGCGATGGAATTTCAAGTTTTTCCTCTTTTATCGAAATGAAGCCCTCAAAATTCATTTAAGAGTTGTGAATTTCGATTTGGAGTAAAAAGATAAATTGTGGAGAATTATGTGTTTGTCCTAATGATATTTTTTGCAAAAATATTTAGTGTCGTATACTATGTCAATTTTCCATTAAATGAAATGCTTGTCCTTGCCATTTTTCACACATCTTAAGAGGTATGCATGTGTTCACGTAAAATAAATAGTCTAAAATGTGTGATTTAAAAAATATATGTGTGTGTGAGCATGATGTACATGAAGAGAGTTAAGTTCTTCATATTATTATTATTTTTTTTTCATGAAAAAATATATATTTCTATTATTTTTTGAAGTTGACAAAGTAATACTTAAATTGCATTTTGCAGACACATGTGTTCATGTAAGGTTTTTTTCAACTATTTAAATAAATTGAAGAAAAAAAGTACCCTTTTGAAGAGGACTTGTAAATGAAGATAGTGGTATTTTTTGAAAAATTTTCATTATGTATATTTTATGATATTGATTTTTTATTCAACCTCTTTAAAATAGTTCAAAAACATTTCAAGCATAATGTTTAAAAGAAATTAGATGAAAAATATCATATGAATTTGAAAATGTCAAATTCATATTCCATTGGATAGAGGATTCCTTCATGAATCCAACGTGATCAACTTCGCCACCTACGAACAAATTTAGCCCTAATTCTGCTAGGGTACAAAATGGTGCTGCAGGAAATTTTGTAGAAGAGGCGCTGAAATTATGGATTTTAGGACTTAAGAGGCTCGATTGGGCACTAAAAACACTCGATTGAGCACTTGATTTTGAAATTCAAATAGCTCGATTAAGGGTTTAATAAACCCTTGATCGAGCCCTTACTATGGTTAAATAAAGGCTCGATTTAGTTTTAAAGCTAGATCTAACCTATAACTCGATCTAGCTTTAAAGCTCGATCTAGCTTATAGCTTGATCTAGATTTAAGGTTGGATCTAGATTTAAGGCTAGATCTAGATTTAAGGCTAGATATAACTTTAAGGCTTGATAGAGCTCGTAGCTCGATCGAATTCCTGGCTCACCTCAGGTTACATATTTTAAGCCCTCAAACAGCTTGATCGAGTGCTTAAAAAAGGCTTGATTGAGCCATCATTTTTTCCACCCAAATGCACCTCCCTCACCAAAAAGTGTAACCTAGATCCATGCTTTCACCCATATCTCAATATAATACATGAATAATGTTAATAATAATATTAATATTATTAATAATAATATCAAAAGATAAATGATAAGAATTAGGGTTAGGGTTAACATAGAATAACTATCTAAGAAATAAAATTATCTAAGAAATTAGAGGAGAGTCATAGATGAGGTTGTGTGGAACTAATTATTAGTTTCAAAGGGAGCCAATTACCACTAATTTCAATAGAATCGTATCTATTAATATTATATGGATGTTTAATAATCTCAAGAGCTTCCTTAATTCACCTTCTCTGAAAGTGATATTCTCTAGAAATGATCCTAACAACCTCTAGGAAAATAGTAATTTTACTTTTAAAAATGTGTTCAACAAACCTTGAAGTGCCTAATCACTCATTCTTAATGTTATCTCCATGCCCTTTTAGTATTCTTTGCAAGGAGCATCATGTTTCTCCAATATAAATTTTACCACAGGAGCAATCTATTTTGTAGACTCCTTTTAGTTGATGATGATCAATATTGTCTTTGACATATTTCATTCTTTGCTTAATTTTTCCTATTGTTATGAACCCAATAGCTATATAGTTCTTACTTGGGATATTTTCAATCTTATCTGTAAATCCATGGATGTAAGGGAGGTAGGCCTCAAAAATATGTGTTCGAGGGCATTGGGAGTTAAGTTTTATTTCTTCCCTTTTCATGGATTTCTTTATGTTCATGTCCTTATATATAGTATTTTTTTAAATTTAGTTAGGTGTTTCTTCTCTTCAGGGTAATTAGCATCAAATATTTTAAGGGATCTAACAGTAGGTGTATTAAGTATGCCAAATTTTTGGGAAGGATGATGATAGGAATCAGCATGGAGGTAACTTCCCATATGAGTCTTCTTTCTAAAAACTTGATGCCCTAATGTACCATATTGCTTTCTAGTGATAATAACATATAGGAAGGGTATACTCTTGGTTTCTTCCACCTCCATTGTAAACTTAATTTCATTAGAGATAGAATTTAGGTGATTGAAAAGGTTATCTAGTTCTTCTTTACGATGGGTACATTTAACGTTTGTGTCATCAACAAACCTCTTCCACCAGGTTGGTTTTAAAGGATAGGAATCTAGGGTCTTCTTCTCAAATTACTCCATGAATAAGTTAACAACAATTGGTGATAGTGGTGATCCCATTACAACTCTAAAAAAAAATCATAGTAGTCACTTTGGAAACTGAAAAATGTAGAGCGAAGACAAATCTCAGCCCATAATAAGTACTTTAATTAAAAAACTTAAGAATTATAAATCATTGTGTGTTATTACAATTATATAATAATTACCTTCAAGGAGTTTCTAAAGTTTAAGCCTCTCCCAATGCATAAAAGTCTATTTCCCTACCCAACTAGGTGAAATGGGCCACCAATTACCAAACTAGACTACAATATAGTAGGCTTTCTTCAACATCCAAGAAATAGGACCATGAGGGAAAATAAGAGGGTTATGACTTAAGGGATTTCTTAGCATGTCTATGTTTAAAAGGGAACTTAGCTCTCATAATCCACTAAATAAAGGAAGATAAGGCAACTAATAGCTAAAAAGGATGTAAATAGGAGTAGGGATAAAGCCTAGAGATAGAAATGTCTCAATACTCCTTGTGAATACAATGTTTTTATTGATTTCAATAATTCCAAAGGAGGTGCTAAATCTATTTGTAGTTTTGATTCCTTTTGTTATGAAAGTAATAATGGTTTTTACTAATCTCATAAGCTTCTTTCTTAGTAAATGATTTTATTTGGGTAATTTGTTTGAATTAATTACAAAAAAGAAGTTCATTATGCTAATGAATCCTTATATTTACATAAATGCAATATGATTGCATTACAACTGCTTTTTTTCTTTTTCCAATGGTTGAGACATTAGGGAGACATAATCTCAAAGAAGCATCAAGGTTGATTGATTTGCGTAGCACTAGATTGCAAAAGGATTGCAAACTGGTGTTAGATTTATATATTCCAAAAGTGTAGTTGTTAGCTTATTTTTTGGAGTAGTTGTTAGCTTATTTTTTATAGATTGCTTCCAAAATTATGTTAAAACTAGATTCTGCATTAATTGAATTATAAATAACATTCTACCCCCTCTTACATAAAATCAAATTCCATTATGATCGTGAATAACTCTCTGCACACTCATTGCAATATCACTTTACGATTTAAAAGTCTACCACATAAATAGATATGTGCTTTACATATGCATTCTATTGATGGATAAGACCAAAGGAATTTTAAAACAAGTATATAAATTTTTTACTTTATAAAGATAAAATGGAGATGGCATGTACAATGGGAAGTTCTAGCTGAGAATTAGTGAGTTATGGGTGAAAATTGTGTGAGAGTTGGCAAGATTTGAATAATGGAGTTTGAGCTCTGGGTATTGGCCATTGTTGCCTAATAGGTGGTAGCCATTCATTTCCGATAGGCAGCAAATGGTGAATGACACAATGAGAAATGACACGCAATGGATAAATTATCCAAATCATCCATGGTTTTCCACATCCCAGAAGACCCAATTTGGCATGTCCTCACCACTACTAGTGTAGACATTGAAAGAGTATTAAAATATCCAAGGATCAGATTGCAAATCTAAACAATAATTTTGCCAAGAGATCACAAAATGAATAACAAAGAGAAAACAAACTTCATTTCTTGATAAAATGAGTTATACATGAATCTAATTTATAGGAACAATATAGGCTTCTAGCAATAGCTAGAAGATAAGATTCGTGACTCAAGAGATAAGGATAAGACTAATAACGCAGTTGATAATATCACTATGTAAGCTTACAAGTTTCAATATTTATTGGAACTCTAACACCCCACCCCCCCCCCAAGTGAAACGTAGGGAGGAAAATAAAGAAAAAAGAACACAAATAATGGTTCTCGACAACTAGGCCTTTTTAGGTACCCATGTACACCATTTCATAAGAAACAAAGAAGGAAAGAAAATGAAGAGATAAAGGAAGGAGGACTCAAGATGACCCCCAAGGAAAACTTCCTTTACTCCAAGCATACGTGTGACTAAAGAAACCTTGGTGATGTCAATTACTTTGTAAAAATATCTTCTATTTGTTCTTTAGTAGGTACATATTCTAGGCTGAGAACACCATCTTGAATAAGTTGGCGAATGAAGTGCATATGAATCTCAATGTGTCTTTTCCATTGATGCTCCACAATATTTCTAGAAATTTGTATTACACTTTTATTATCACGTCGTAAGATAGTAGGTTGATCTTGTTGAATGCCAAACTCAAGCAATACTTATTGCATCCAAAGAAATTCTTGACTTGCGAGAGATACAACTCTATACTTAACTTCTATCATAGATAATGCAATTGTTGACTGTTTTTTACAGGACCAAGCAATATGAGTAGATACAAGACAAAAAACAAATCCGGAGGTGGATTTCTAATCATCCACTGATCCAGTCCAGTTAGAATTAGTGAAACCTACAAGCTTAGGAGAACCAACAGTATATTGAATGCCAACATTGGAAGCTCCTTGAATATATATGAGAATATGATTTGTTTCTTTCCAGTGACTCTGATGAGGATCCTGAGAAAATATAGAGACCATCCCAACCGCATAGGTAATGTCGGGTTGGGTGTGTGTCAAATATAGTAGATTACCAAAAAATTGGCGATACAATGTAGGATCCACCGTGGGAGTGGTGCAACTAGAAGCAAGAATAATACCAGACTGAAAAGGAGTAAGTGAAGGCTTACAATTAGCTATTCCAACACATTGGAGTAAATCAAGAGCATATATATGATAGAAGATGGTGATTCCTTTTGAATATTGGTGAACCTGCAAGCCAAGAAAGTAGTGTAGAAGGCCAAGATCTGTGATATAAAATTGTCCCATCAATTTCCTTAACATTATAAATTGGTGATGAAGAACTCCCTATGAGCATCAGATCGTCCGAAATAGAATCAATAAATTAGATCTCTGTCTCTTAGTTTAGGTTGTTGGATCAGAGTGGCAATGATTAAAGCCTAAGGAAAGTAGAAAACTATCCATATTCTCATACCAAGCTATAGGATCTTGTTTGAGACCATACAAAGATCACCTTAGCCTACAGTCAAGTGAATAATCCTTCATAAAACTAGAGGGTTGCTCCATGTAAATCTCCTCATGTAGATCACCATGCAAAAAAGAACTATTAACATTTATTTGCAAAACTGACCAGCCTTGGGAGGCTACAAAAAAAAACACAAGACAAATAGAATCCATCTTGGCGACAAGAGCGGAAGTCTTAGAATAGTCAATTCAACCTATGAAAATCCCTTAGTCACAACATGTGCCTTATGTTTGTCCACAGATCCATCTGTTGCATATATGGTTCTATAGATCCACTTACAACAGACCAAATTGCATCCATTTAGAAGAGGAACAAGATCCCAAGTATGATTCTTTATCAAAAAATAATACTCTTCTGTCATGGCAGCTTCCCACTCAGGTTTTCCAACAACATTAGAAAATTGTTGTGGATCCTCTGAAATGGCATGACTCAAAATATATATTTCGTCATACTATGGTTGATTTGAGGTTGGATAAATGAAATCAACTACATCATATCCAAATCTATTAGGATGCTTTCTCTTATGAAGACTCCTTCTTAAGGAATTATCCATAACAGGTTGCTCATGTATGTGTTCTACTCGTGCTGATGGAAGATTTTATTCTCGCTAAGGAACTTCAGTAGAGATTTCTTCTTCTACCATATCTATAAAAGCATCACAATGATTAGAACCAAAATCAACAATTGAAGATGAGGTAGTAGGGGAAGAATATGATATTGGACTGATATTTTCACCAAAATGAACATCTCTTCGAAACAAAACTTCCTTAGAGTTAGGATCAAGGAGACGATAAGCTTTCATGTCCTCATAGTAACCAACAAATATCAATTGTTGACTTTTCTTTTCCATGGCTTTGTGTTTTTCATCTGGAATTAATGCCCAAGCAGGACTACCAAATACCTTAAAATAAGATACATTAGGCTTCTCATGTGTTCAAGCTTCCATTAGAGTCATATTTTTAACTACCTTATGAGGCATCCTATTTTGAATGTAATTAGCAGAATTAACTGCTTCAGCCCTAAAAGTGGGTGCCAAGTTCTTGGAATGAATCATGCAATTAACCATATCCTTAAGTGTTTTATTCTTCCGTTCAACTACACTATTTTGATGTGGGGTGTAAGGAACATAATGTTGATGAAGAATGCCATGTTCTTTGCAAAAAAATTTAAAATGCCTTGCTGACATATTCCCCCTCCCCCATTATCTGTGCGTAGCGTTTTAATGGAGCATGAAGATTGTTTCTCAGCAAGAGATTTAAATGTCTTGAAGGTTGCAAAAACATCACTCTTGTACTTGAGAAAATACACCCAAGAGTACCATGAAAAATCATCAATAAAAGTTAATGCATATTTAGCCCTTGAAAAAGGAGTTGAAAATGTCATTAGATCACTATGCACCAACTCAAGAGGTGATTTTTCCCTTGAGGCTTTCCCTTTAGGAAAGGGATCATGGTGTTGTTTTCCAAGGGCACAACTTGCACATACTCCATTAATACATGAAACCTTAGGAATACCTGAAACCAAATTTTGAGTGTACATTTGTTGCAAATATCTATAATTGAGATGACCAAATCTTTCATGCCAAAGCTTACTCAATGAATCAACATGAGCTATAAAAGAAGAAGCAGAGGAAGTCTCAAAGCATAGAAACTTATACAATATAGAGGCATGATCAACTTGTTCAATAGAAATAACAACTGCAGGATCATGTATTTCTCGAATGACTACATTCGTAGAAAACTCTACAATTCTCCAATTACCAGAATGAAAGATCTGATAAATGGAAAATAAATTTGCAGAAATTTGAAGGACAAGGAGCACATTATTAATGCACCCATGTGTCATATGTACAGTTCCTAATCCCAAGACTTCAAGTTGTGTAGAGTTACCAACTGCGATTTGTGAGATGTTGCAATGAGATGTAGAGGAAATGAAGTCTTGACAAGGTGTCATATGGTGCGAAGCTCCTGAATCAAGTATCTAATTATCTGTACATTTATGTATGGATTGGGCGGATAAAGCATGTCTCTTGACTATTGAAATATTGTGCTTCTTCATGGCCTCTTCTAAGGCATTCAACTTTTTCCAACATCATGCTTTAATATGCCCTTGTTTTCCGCAAAAAGTACAAATTTCATATGTTTCAATCTTCTTCTTTTCCTATTTTTTGTTTATCTTTGAGGATGATTCTTCATTCATAGAAATTGGAGGAGAATACTTACTATTTTTCTTTGTCTTGTGCATAATTTTTCTTTGTCTGAAACCGAGCTTTGTGCTTACCTTTGGAATTATCAGCCACCAAAGCTTGATTTGAAGAACTAGAGAGAACATCTAGTTGTTAGAGCTTAAATTTTTCACATATAAGACAATTGCAAAATATCTCAAAGCTGGGCATTTGAAATTTGTCACCAAGGGCCCCCCTTGATGCATAGAAGGTAGATACAAAAACTTGAAAAGGACCCTTTAGTTTTGATAAAATCAATAAAACACATTCAACATCAATTTTCTCCTTTCCACGTGCTTTTAATTTAGATAACAAAGACCTGAATTGAGCTAGATACTCCTCAATAGAGGCATGATCATCAGGTACTAGGGCTGATAATTTAGTTTTCAATTCTAATGCATGGAACTCATTGATACTTCCAAATACATAAGCTAGCTTTTCCCAACTTTCTTTTGGAGTCTCACATTCTTCAAGATGAAATGAAAGGTTGTCTGAAACATGCAACCCAATCAACCCTATTGCTTCATTTAGTTTGTTCTTGTAGGCAAATTTTTCAACTTATTTTGTAAAATTCAGTTGGTTTCACATAATGTTTTCCACAACCCCTTAGTTTGCAACAATTCTTGCATTTTTCTTTTCCATGTATGTTAATTGTGCGAAGTACGTAGCACTATTATCCTAAACTCCATGATAATCATTCAAAAACTAGAATGCAAAAACAAATTGTCCAATCTTCTTTTCATCCCAGTGAAAAAAATTTGCCAAGAATTTTTGCTAGAAAAATGCCAGTGATATTTCCCCAGATTCTCCTTTCTACCCCAATCAATAATTTTTGCCCAATGAAAAAAATCCAATCCAAACAAATTTTCATTTCTTCCCTTTTAAAATAATTTAATAAGGTCAAATTAAAAACATTTACAATTACAACACTTCCACCACCAGCTCGAAGCACCATGATTACGAGCAACTGAAAAAAATCTCGAAATTGACTTTGAAGAAGTGGTTAGTTGCCAAGTTTCTCAACGGTACCATAAGACTGCAGACCTAAGAACACTGATCCATGACAATATTAAGTGGATATGAAAAACTTGGAGGTGGAGAACCAGTACAGATAAACTGTTATTGATCCCTTGAAAGAGAAATTGCAAAGAACCTTGGGTTATTTATGACAAACATCTGCCTAATTGTGATATTAGAAAGTGCAATATCTCACTTATGCAATGCCTTGGCAATAAAAAACCCCGACCGATCTAGATACAAAACTAGATCCAAAAAATAGCTTTAAAATAGATCTCAAAAAAGACAAGAAGGGAGCTCGTAGTATAGCTATGATACCATGTTGTGTTTTACATTACACCAAAACCCATAGGCTTAGTAAACTTCCAAACCATTATCATTACCTTTTTGAGTGGTCCCAGGGTGGATCCTAGAGTGGTAGTTAGTCCATGTGATTGATTCCCAATGAGGTGAGTGTGAAAATCCAACACCCCCCCCAGACGCAAATTGGTGAATCAAACCTGGATCAAGGCTCTGATACCATGAAAGAGTATTAAAATATCCAAGGATCAAACTACAAAACTAAACAATCCTTCTACCAAGAGATCACAAGATGAAGAACGAAGAGAAAACACGCTTCATTGCTTGAGAAAATGAGTTATATATGAACCTAATTTATAGGAACAATATAGACTTCTAGCCATAGCTAGTAGATAAGGTTGACTGCTTAATACATAACAATAACACTCACAAAACAACTAATAAAATCGTTGTGTAAACTTACAAGTTTCAATATTTATTTTATTAAGAAAATTATTTTTATGAAAATGTACCTTTCTATTAAATTTCATAGAGGATCTCAATTATTGGTAAAGTCGTAGTTCTTGTATGCAACATTTTTATAAGGTGTTTAATGAAAATTCCGAAAGGTTAATTTGAAAATTTTTCTCCATTCCTTAAATTTGAGAATCATAGAAATCGTAAGAAACCCATTTTTAAAATCATGAAAAAAATGTAGGAATTGCGTTTTTATTTTTAAAAACATAGATAAGTAATTTGTAAAGATGAGTATTTATAAAGAGATGAATTATATATATATATATATATATATATATATATATATATATATATATATATATATATATATATATATATATATAAGTGAAGAATTGCCTACAAAATTAAGAAATAAATAAAAGTCAATATGAATTATTTAATTTTATATTGATAATTAAATTTTGAATATTAATATATGGTAAAATATATAATATTAAAATGTAATATTTTTTTGATTATGAAATATTATTAATTACTAGCCATAG
Organism: Pinus tabuliformis; assembly: GCA_031772625.1. Lineage (NCBI taxonomy): Eukaryota > Viridiplantae > Streptophyta > Pinopsida > Pinales > Pinaceae > Pinus > Pinus tabuliformis. The sequence goes on from CM062820.1 coordinate 385,123,573, forward strand.
GGCTTTGGATTGATGGTGAATGGGTGCACTATTAAGGTCATTGGTTCAAATCCCTCGTGGGTGCTTACCTACCAAAAAAAAAAAATATTACTAATTACCGTGTTAAATTATCAGGTTTAAGGTTGATGAAACGGTAAACCGTTCATTTCCCATTCTAGTTTTTCTTTATTCTCATCAGATTCCTTGTTAGAATATTGGTTTTCCCATGGTGGGCTACCAAAAGGCTTGTAGAAGACATGGAAAGAGAAAGAGACCATTCACATTATTTTTATGGATTGGATGGGCAAATCAACCATGGTTGAGATAAATAACTCATCTATTTTCCTGAAGGAAAATATATGTGCTTAATGGAGTATTTTTGGAAATATTTCATATATATATATATATATATATATATATATATATATATATATATATATATATATATATATATATAATGGCATGCAGTGAGGACTATGGAAAAATGGAAAAATATATAAGTATTTGTGTGTTTTTTGAAAAGAGAAGTTATTATATTTTCCTAAACAGAAAAAATATAAGTTACTATACTTGCTTAGAAATGAGAGTTTATATATACTATGCATATAAAATATTTTAATAATGTTATGTTCTTAGGAAAAAAATGCTTGAGAAATTCACACATAAAAGAATTTATGCAGAAAACTATGGATATATTATTAGTATTTGCATTTTTTCCCTACACTATATTTCTGGAAAGAAAACATATATATATTATAAAAGATGATATAAAAGTTTCCTGAAAAAAAAAAAAAAAAAAGAATATTATATTGACTCTTTTACGTTAATTCTTGGAAATATTTCCATAATTTCAACTATAAGTTAACCAAAGTAGCTTTTGGTAAGTTTTCATGGGTTGTAAACCAAAGAAATATAATTAGATTATTTTCTTGAAAATAACCCATAAATCTTTATGCATGGAAAATATAGGTTACCTTAGTTGTTGTTTTAAAAAGGGTTGCAGAAAGTTTGTAGTTTTATGCATAAAAAGGAAACTACTATGTTAGAATTCTTTGGATAAGAATTTATATTGCATGAAAACATAGATAATTATTGTTTTATCATTTGAAAAATAATACATTGTTTGGTATTCAGTTATGGTAAAATGTTTTATGGTGTTGGTAAAGATTAGTTATTTGATAAATCCATGGAAAATATTTACATGGATTCTCATTCGTAAGAGATCATACATAATATAAGTCATAGGAATGTTCTATGGAAAGGATATGTTTTTCTTGTGGGTGAAAGATAAGTCAATTGTGTTAATTCCTTTGCAAGAGTTTGCAAAAGTTACATGTTGTGGTGGATAAAAAGATAAATGATTTGTGTGTTGTATATTGGATTCTTTGATTTAATTGCATGGTTTAATGCATAACATGTTAACATTATTATTATTTTAATTCTTATGCCCAAAAGAATGTTTGATTATGATACTTTTTTGAAACAAATGCATGAGAAATTTGTTATGATACTTTCTTGGAAACAAATGCATGCAAACTTTGTTATGATACTTTCTTGGAAACAAATGCATGAGAACTTTGTACGTAAAAAATACAGAAGCTATGTTGGATTCTTGAAAATAACTATGTGAAAAGAACACATATGCATAAGCATAGAAACAATAGTTGATAACATGCATGAAAATAGAGCTATTTTGTTAAATCTTTTAAAGAGAAATGTGGATTTGTAGAACTATTGTGTTAGATCTTTTAAAGAGAAATGTGGATTTGTAGAACTATTGGGTTAGATCTTTTAAAGAGAAACATGGATTTGTGTGCATAAAAGAATAAGTATTATGTTAGATCCTAGAAATTAAAACAAGTAATTACTTGGAATAATTGCACTAGCTTTACTTTTTAAAATACATATATCCGCATGCAAGAAATAATGACTAACACATTAGTTTTGTTTTAGAGCAACACATGTCTTTGTGCATACAATAGATTTTGTAAATAGTGCTATCTTGGGAAAGATGCTTTTAGAAAAGAGTCTTGAATTTGCATGCACAATAATGATGTCTATCATGTTAGCTTTCCGGTAGAAGGGGGCATGTATTTTTATGTATTATAATAATATGTATTATACTGGAAAGATTACTAAGTTACATGCACAAGAAGAAGCTAATAGGCTAGCTCTCTTTGAATAAGTTTTTATCTAATTACATGCATGAAAAAAAAGATAAGTTGCTAGTATCCTTTAAATGAAATGGATGGTTACAGTGGTTTCCTTTGGATATGAATGTGTGCTCGCACAAGAAAAAGCTAAGGGGTTAGCTCTCTTTGAATAAGTTTTTATCTAATTACATGAACGAAAAACAAAGATAAGTTGCTAGTATCCTTTAAATGAAATGGATGGTTACAGTGGTTTCCTTTGGATATGAATGTGTGCTCGTGCGAGAATGATCATAGTAATGTGGTAATTATTTTGACATGCTTGATAATTATTTTTTTATACATGCACAATGTTTTTAGAAGAAGCATGTTGTGATATTATATTTACATCTCATGTATGTACATGAATAGATGTTAAAAGATCGATTTTAAAGACTGATTATTGATTGATTAATACTTTATCTAATCATGTTACCAAAGCTTGTTGACGACACAGGAAATGATGGTGATTTGTGAAAAAGACAAATTATGTTTAACATTGTGGCAGATAAAGAACTAATGGTCCATGCTGATGAGTACGAGCTGCAAGATGGTCCACTGATGGAACAATCATGCCACAAGGATATAGAGAGTGGTGATTTGTGGGTAAATGGTTTCATGACGATTGTAATAGTTTTTAGCTAGGTATGTTGTATTTTAATGATATTTCATTGTAATATTTTATAATAATGGATAAGTGATGGACTCCCTTATAATCCATTGAGTGAGGGGTGAACACCCTCACGAGCATTTAATAATAAAATTAAACATTTGTTGGTTTTCACCCTACGGGGTTTCCAAGGTATATTGGTGTTCAATGATGTGATTGATTATTGTGTCAGTTTGATGATGTTGATTCCTTACCTGATGTGATGTTCATAATGTCAAGTATGTGATTAAGTAATCTGGTTAAGGGAATCATGAAATGGATGCAAGGTTCATCATACAATTTATGTTAATATACTACAACAATGGTTGTTAATGGTTACACAACTTACTATTCCTCTACTGAAAGTTACTCTATGTATTGATGAACATTCTATCTAATGGTTAATGAGGATTTGGAATAGTGATTTGGATAATTACCTGTGGGTAATTTTTGTAAAAAAAATTCTAGCTCCCTGCATTTTCATGTTAGGTCACTGGGGATGTTAAAAGTGGTATCAGAGCTAAAGGTTGCAACACTAACGCCTTTGGGAATTTTAAGAAGAAAAGAAATTGAGGTATGCTACTAGTGAGCATCAACTCAGGTATAAGTCTAACAACCTACATATTGATATATGCAATAGACTACTTTTGACATGATAACTATGATTCATGTTTATAACTGCATTGAGTAGCAAGTAATAAAGTTTGCTGAAAAACTATGTTCTTGACATTTGAATCCTAATGAGGATAAAAGGAAATAAAACCTTTGTCACACTTATGAACAATCTTGAACATTCACTAACAAAAGTGATAATCAACTACCAACTTTTGTAAATATGGAAATATTAATGATACATTCAATGAACATGACTAAAGTTACAATGCACTACTTTTAATGAGTGAATGCATGAATGTAAAATATGGGAATTTCCTTGAATAAGATGATAGAGTGTTTTGAAAGGACATTGGAAGAACCCCATTTAAACAATGAGTCAAGTAGTGAGACTTGACTGTAATAGCTAATTTTTGATTAAGTCTTAGCTGCATTAATATGGTTGGTAGTTGTGATTGGTTAGTGTTGCATGACTAAATAATAAAACTTATATGCATGAATTGAAATTGATTTAATCTTATTACAATTTGTAAACAATTGATTATGGTAGTTACTTCATGTATCGGTCTATTGGTAACAATACATTGTGGAAAAGAGTGCTAAAAAGGAAATTTGACATGCCAGACATAGGTGGACAGTTGTGAAAGGCTAGAAGGTCTTGGGTTGATGGCGGTTTCCTACCCGAAGGGGTTGATGGAACTTGCCTGCCCGGATTTCCTCTCCCTAGACATAGTTGATCTCAATAAGGGAAAATAGTTCGCCAAGATGGTGAGGAGGGTAAAAAGCATGAAGCAACTCTCTTGATTTGGACCCTGTTGCAGGAGGAGGTCCAAAATTCCTCATAGACGGGATGTTGTCAAAGGAATAGGTAGGATGCTGCTAAGAAGAATCCTATATTGGACCCTATGTGGTCATTGGAATTCTTGAGTTGGTTGACCAGTGGAATTCCATACTAGACCTAGTATGGTCTCTGTCAAAGAAATGTCTGGATGTGAAAATGACTCGATCTGGTTGTGGAAACCAATTTCCATTGGTTGGGAGGAGCATTCTTTAGCATACTATAGTTCACATAGTAGAACAATTAACTAAGCATTTATGTGTTATGAATGTTTTGTATGTTTGTGTAAAAAAAATTATGTACATCTTGACGGAAAAAGAGCGCAGTGCTAAAAAAGGAACTACTAGAAATGTAAGTTCCTTTATTGTATTACCAATCTTTTGAATGTCTTAGCAGGGGCTAAGACAATATGCACTTGGTGCACTTATTGATCACTTTGATGATTACAGAGAATTAGGTTCTCTCTTAGTATTTTTAGAAGTATTGTGTGGATGTATTTAGCGAGAACTAAGAGAGTATGCACATAGTGTAGTGATTTATCATTTTGATGACTAGAGGGTTGGTGCTCTCTGAGTACTTGTGGAGGTACTATGGTTAAAATGTCACTTGACATTGTATAAATGAGCTATAGTTATAAGTATTTCATTTTATTAAAAATGTTGTGACTAATGTGATTATGTTGGACTTGTTGATCATAGATTGTAGGGTGCTTGTTGTTCAATTGTTAAACCATTGGTGTGATTGCATAAAAGCCACCATGGATCCTAAGATTCATTGGTAAGTAATGGTAATTTGGTATAGAAATTTTGTTTTGTTTCTATGAATTTGAGTAAAGGACAAGTGATGGAAAGTAGAATTTGCATATTTTCGCAGCTATAAATGCTTACAGCTATTGATTTTGCTTATGTTATAGAATTATCACTATTTCTTATTGGTATTTCTTGGAATGAAATCCTTTATTTTGAAGGGTAATTATTCCCTTTTGGGTTGTTTAGATTGTGATATCATAAGTAAAAGTTAAAGTTCAAATGAGATATTGATTAGGTGCTCAGTATTTAGCTCAAAAATCAAAGTTCTCATATTGGCTCAAAAACTGTACGGATGCATCTGTCTTGTCAAGGCGATCGCAACACAATTTGTTTCATCGAAAACGGAGTCCGGATGAAGGAGAAAAGCCCTACTGTTCATTTTCCTAAACAACAAAAAAATTGCAGAATGGGATAGAATGATAACATGGCAATCCAGTCAGCAAGGGGAATCTTCTTCATTTTTCACCCAATGGGGCTATGACAAGTGTCACCTCCAGATTTTCCAGTTTGTCTCAAAGGAGGTGAAATTGCCTAGTTGGCTCCAAGGTGGAATTTGAATTTGTTTTTATTTAAATATTATTATATATTATATATAGTTATTATTTATATTATATAGTTTTTAACTATATATATATATATATATATATATATATATTACATATTTAAATATTAAATAGTAATTATTAAATCGGCATTTAAATGTGTTGTGGTATGGTATATGCAAAGTCAAAGTATTGGAAATACGCATTCATTAAATCCAAACTTTATGCCAAAGTCTGAATCATATAAGTTCAAAGTTCGAAATTTATATGGAATATATATGTTTCATATGGTGTATATAATATTGCAAAAGCATATGGGATGGGCGGAGGCGGGTTTGAACCCTTGACCTCCCCCACCCGAATACTATGCTATACCAACAGACCACCGGCGGAAACCTTCAAAATGTGATGCCACGAATTTATATTTAAATGCGCATTAATTGCTAACAGCGGAGGTGGTGGGAGCCAGCCCTGTGGGACAACCCCCACCCCATGTGACTGTGCACTAGAAAACCAAGGGCCAACAAATGAAAGTGCTTAGCGCTAATCATGTTTTATTAAACTAATTCCGTTTAGAATTTAATTAAACCATTGATTAAGTTGGCAGCATATTTGGCAGCGTGCCAACTTAGGCGGAAACTACCATTTTTGGCGGACTTAATTGGAGTCTCTCCAGATTTAACAGGGATTCCTAGGAAAAATTGAATGAAGCATAACTTACTCATTTTTCGACCAAATTGAGATCAGAAAGAAGTATTTTTGGCTAACTTGGACCTTTTGAACACATTGGTGCAGGTATCAAGAGACATAGAGCTTTGTAAACAACATTCTTTCCACATTTAGCTAATATAAAGGCCCAAGCCATGGAAGTTGGACCAAGGAGATGTAGCCGAGGAGGGGTGAACTCCTTCATCAAAACAATATGTTAATGTGTCTCTTTGATGGTTTTCTGCACTCTACATGTTTTTTGTTCATTATTAGTTTTTGAAGCTATTTTTCTCATGAATGTCTTGTTTAACTTAAGGAAATTTACCTATTTGTAAGCACCAACAACTAAGGAAACCTCAGCACAAAGAGCAAGAATAAAGTACATGTTTATAAATCTGTAATTGTCATTAGCACAGAAAAACTAATCATACAAAACAGATCAAGTTGGTATCAGAGCTCAAGGTTGAATTGCTTGATTTCTTGAGTTTGTGCAATTAGGGTTTTAATGGTTGCAAAATTGTGATGCTTACAAGGTTAAAGTTGCAGAGAGGAGAAGGGAATCTATTGGTTGCAACTCCTGAGGTAATGCCCAGAAGAAGGAGAGCCACAAAGCCACAATCTCCATCACCCAAAGTTCAAATTCCATCTGCACTTGAAGCTCCTCAAGTTTTGCCTTCAATTGAGATTGAAGAGGTATAAGCAATACAAATTTTGGAGCCTGAATCCATAGCCATTATGTCTCGAGAAAGAAAGCTTGAAGGTTCCTCTTCAGAAGAGGAAGAATTCAAGAAATATTTCTATACTTTGACTAAGATGGTTAAATTCCTATATGAAGAGAGGAACACTATAATGGCTGGAGAGAGTTCTAAACCTCCACATGTAGAAGGAAGCTCAGAGGACAAAAGAGATGAGAAGAAGGATTTCAAAGGGAATGGTGAAAAGACACCTCCTTCTCCATCATCTTCATCATCTTCCTCATCATCTCCATCATCTCACACAGCATCATCTTCCACTACCACCAATGAAACTACCCATACTCATTCCAAAACCCCAAAAGGAAAAACTCCATTATTGAAATTGGACATAAAATTTGACCTTCCCATGTACAATGGAGAGGTGAATGCAAAAAAGTTGGACAACTAGATTTGACAGTTGGAGGTATACTGCAGAATTCAGAACCTTCAAGAAGACGACATAAAGATCCAGTTGGCTTCACTGAGGCTAGAAGGAGCTGCACTAGTTTGGTGGGAAGCAAAGACTCAAGAGGAAATGAGAATCCATGGTAAGATATCCATTACTTGGGTTGAATTTGTTTATGTAATTAAAAGACAGTTTTATCCTTTAGCCTATATGCAAAAAGCCATTATGAGTTGGAAGAATTTTAGGCAGCTTAAAGGCCAAACAATCCAAGATTATACACATAAGTTTAGAAAAAGAGCTTTGTTATTAGGAGTGAATTTGAATTCTCAAGATACACTGTTGAAATATATTGGGAGTTTACATTCCTATCTTAAACACACTATTCTTATGTTCAATCCAACTAATTTGGATGAAGTATGTGTGCAATCCACGCATCTTGAATCTAGAGGAACTAACACTTATGAAGAGATTAGTAATAAAAATCCACCTAAGGGTAAGGAGAAAGAGAAAGGAGGAAAATGGAAAGGGAATAAAAATGCAAGTGTGAAGAAATAAGGGGAGAAAGTTATCTATAAACATTGTTCAAAAGAGGGATATAATGAGGATAATTGCTAGAAACTCCATCCAGAAATGAGACCAAATAAGTTCAACAATAAAAGGAAACAAAAAACCATTGCTATCACTCAAGAAGATTTAGGTTCTGAATCAGGTGATGAAACAAAAATATTGTCATGGGAATCAAAGGAACATAAGATATTGCAAGCACTAGTTCACAAAATTGTAACACTACTACTACTCCAGATGAAAGGAGACGAATTGAGTTATTTCATGTTAGGGTCATATCTAAACATACCAAGATTGACACATTCTTCAATAGTGGGTCACAAGCGAAACTAATCTCTGAAGACTTAGTCAACAGATTGAATCTTGAAATAGTACCTCATCATAAGCCATACCCTTTGGCATGGATAACAAGAGACATTAGCTTACACGTTACAAAAAAATGTTTGTTTAAGTTTGCAATCACTGTAAATTTTGTTGACGAAGTAGAGTTAGATGTGGTACCGCTTGATATTTGATGTGTGTTGTTGGGTAGTCCATATTTGTATGACTGGAAAGCACTCTTTTACCACCACGAAAACAAGTATCACTTGTTCAAGGATGGTGTGGAGTACATAGTAATAGCCCACCGCAAAAAGCTGAACATTTCTTTGGTTAATGCAGGGGAAGCTAAAAGACTAGTGAATTCAAATAAAAGTTCAATACTTCTCATGTTCAAGCCAAATGGTGATATTGTTATGAAAATGTTGTTGCATGTAATGAAAGTTTCAATTCTGATTTGGTTGGTTCAGTTCATCAGAGTGATGAAGTATTTCAGGTTGTGAAAGAATCATCCTTCGAGGAGAAAGAAACTTCACTTGAAATATCTTTGTAGCGAGAGGTTTATTTTTGTGATGTTAGCATGCAAGAGTTGACAAAATTTCAAAGTGTAGAGATACCAATGCAATGCAAATGTTTGTTGAAAAATGGGCTCATTCAATCATCCCTTACACAATGTTGTGCACCGATAGTTATGGTGCCAGAGAGGAATGGTAAGTATTTCAAGAAAGATGACAAAAGGAGTAATTTTCACTAAAGAAAAGTTGTAAAAAGTGGTCAGTGCAAGAATATACATAACACCAAACAAGAATGGTTTGTATGGATTTTAATATTGTATGTTCTTTGTAGCACTTCTACATACATGTATTTGAATTATGGCAAAAAAGAGTCATTTCTTACAGAAATTGTCCACTTGGGTGACATAAACATGTTTAGAAAGTTTTCTTATGTACATGTCATCTATGAAGGAAAATTGTTTGATGATTTGAAGATATCAAAGTGAAATTTGGGTTTCACTTCTTTGATGCATTTGGGCCATGATATTGGAGGAGTTAAGTTGAAGGCAAGCCTCTACAAGTTGGATGCCATTGTTGATTGGTCAATGCCCAAGATCATCATTTGATAAGAGGTTTGTTGGGAGCAGCCCAATGTTGGAGGAGAATTGTTATTGACATTTCTTCTTTTGAAGCTCCTTGGCATGCATTGTCATGTGTGTGTGAAGTTTTCCAGTGGGAAGGCAAACATCAAGAGGCATGTGTTGCTTCAAACCAAAAGATCAGTTCAATTCTTTTTTATGTTGTTTCAAACTTGAAAGGTTCATTTGAGTTTCAGATTTATGTACGCAACTTCACCATATTATTTCATTCAGAATATTTCCATGGTGTAAAGATTAAGTTGTAGTGATCCATGCACTTTCATTGGATGGATACTTGTCAAAAATTTCACTTGGTTCAAAGGTACAAAAGAGGTATAAGCAACAAGCTCATTGTTATTTCTTTTAGGAATATTGGTTAAGTAAACATTGTATTCAAGCATCATTATGTTTTACATGAAATTTATGTTCAAAAAATTTCATACTTTCAAGATGTACAATCAGGTTTGAGTCATGTAAACCAAGCAGTGAAATTTGTCATCCATTTGCACTATATTTTTTTATGTTGTCATGGTAAGAAGGATGTTGCTTTTGATGGCGACATGGACAAAACCATAAGTTTCTATGAACAAATGAAAATTGTGCAACAAATAGGGCAAGATCAACTTGAAATGGGCAAAGAAAAGTACAAGTATAGAACAGGGTCCTTAGGGTAGGTGAATGTTGATTTCCTTAGAGAGGAGCTCAAGGAAACAAATTTGTCAAAATCCAATCGGATCGATCTTGGAAAGGTGAGGGAGTTGTATCCTCATCTACTTGTCAGATGATAGTATCTTTTGGGGTCCAAAAGGCTTCTAGTGGGGAGGAATGATCAAGTGCTCAGTATTTAGATCAAGTGCTTAGTATTTAGCTCAAAAATAAAAGTTCTCATATTGGCTCAAAAACTATATGGCTCCATCCTCCTTGTCAATACAATCGCAACACAATTTGTTTCATCGAAAACGGAGTCTGGCTCAAGGAGAAAAGGGATGTTGTTCGTTTTCTTAAACAACTAAAAAATTACAGAATGGGACAAAATGATAACATGGTAGTCCAGTCAGCAAGGGGAATCTTCTTCATTTTTTCGCCCAATGGGGCTGTGACAAGTGTCACCTCTGGATTTGCCAGTTTGGCTTAGAGAAGGTGTCACACGGAATGAGTTGATCTTGTGGACAAGATAGACCTTCTCAGAATCTAAAGAAGACCTAATGACAAGCAAACCAACCAGACACTATCTTTCTCTAAATATGCTTTGATAAACAATAGCAAACAAGTGTTTTTAGGGCCTACCTTTGGTCCAACGCAAGCTTGTGGATGCCCTCGCTCCTTTGATCCAAATGAGCTCCTTTTCGCGAATCTGCAAACACAAACAAGGCAAACAAATTAAATAGCACCTGAAAAGCCAATTGCATAAAACATATTTAACATGAAAGTCAAGGAGTCCATGAAACAAATAACATAAGATACTTGTTGAGAAAAATGAGTTTGATTGTATTAATTCAAAAGAAGAAGAACTTTACAACCTTTGCCTTGATGTTGTACAAGCTCCTCCCAGGGTCCAACAAGATGTCTCCTCTACTTTGACAAGTTTCACTCACTCTCCAATGGAACCAAGAGGTATGTGATCTCTCCTCTCAAGCTCAACCAAAGAGTCTTAATTTCACCAGCGTTTACCCTCAAAATGTTCAGCTTCTAACATCTCTAGTCCTCACCCCAATGCCTGTATTTATAGTGCAATGGAGGGAAGTTACTAGGTCCTCCTTCAAAGGGATAAAGCCCTCCTTCAAAGGGATAGCTCCTTTAGTCAAGGGATTAGCTCCTTCTCTTTTGGGATGCATGAACCACCTCAGAGTGAACAATCCAGGTCAAAATTCCTTCTAGAAAACTCTAGAATTAACCCAAAGTGAGTTTTTTAAGATAAAACTTGCGCCTTTTGACTTTCACAGGGGTCCGCACCTACACCATTAGGGACAGAGCGGGTAGGTACGCAGCTTTTGTACACAGAAGGTGCGGGACCGCAGGTGACTATGAGAGAAAGTGCGGAACCAGAGTTACATTGATTTTTAATGTCTTTCTCCCATTTCCAAAGCTTGATTTGAAGAGCTGAGGTCTTAGACTTGCTTAGGAGGACAGTACAAGTGATGATGGACCCATACTGACTACAAATAATCATGGTGACCATATTTTTGTGTAACAGATTGCCCCCTAAAGTGCGAAGTCTGTAGTAGATGAGGATTTCATTTATCATATAGGAAGAGTGAAGTGCTTTATCATTTCGAGGATCATCTTGTGGAGAGCCCAGTCGGAACTTGTAAAAACATTCAATGCAAGATATATATATGAGATCATATCATCGCTGAGGTAGGCATTCCCATACTCAGATCAAAACTAACTAGAAAACTATCTACTTCTCTGATATAGGAATGATCTTGCAAAACATCACAAGTATAGACTCGTGTGAACACAGTATGACGCAGCCATCTGTTTATGAATAGTCCACAACATAATGAATAAAAAATTCCTCGCAGCCTGGATGGTGGAAACTAGATCCAGGGTCTTCATTTCTACTTCCCAAAAATAGTACGATTCTATCCATGCGAATAAATGTGTTGAAGTCGAACATGGTAGAAACCACTTGATTACCAGTCAATGATGTAAACTGTTAACAAGTGTGAGAGAAACCACCAGTGATGTCAATGGCTCTCAAAGTACCCAGTACAATCCATGAGATGCGAATAAATGTGTTGATGTCGAACATGTCACAGAATCCTTTGAACGAAAGTCAATGATGTGAACTGTCGTCAAAGGCGAGAAACCTGCCATTGAGGCATGCAGATCTCAAGGTACTAACGATTCCTAGATCATCTTTCTAGATAATGTGCTGATGTCGATAGAAAGCGATCCATCATAGGCAAGCCCACAACACGAAATCAGAGATCAATTTGAAGAAATTTAGTTGCAAGGACTGACTCAGGGATGGTCAAGATGGATGACAGATATTTTGCAGATGAATGGCTTATTGGCTGTGACCTCTTGAACACATAACGACACGACAGATGGCTTGGTGACAATTGACCCAAAGTTAATACCCAGAAACCGGCTAAAGACTTTCAATGTGGTTTGACCAACTGTTAGGCAAAGGATTTCCCAACCCAGGTGAATGAAAGTGTCGTGTTCAAGAGTGGTTACAAAGTATGACAAACAGACTCATTTTTCTCTCTTTTCCCCCACCATTTCTGGCAAGTACCTCTTTATTTTTGACAAGCTTGAGGAGGATAACATTTGCTTGATTATAAGCTCATCCTTCGGATGAGTCCAACTTAGTTTAAATTCGAACCCTAAGGAGTGGTTCGTTCCTGTTTGTAATTGAATAGGTCCTTTACTGTGAAATTTTAATGAGTCCAGTATAGGAGAAACTCGACGATTTTCAATTTTAGAGAGTCTGAAAAAACTTAAGAAGACTCCAGGGTTGACCTTTTTCGTAAATTTGTGTCTCCCAAGCCCGAAAAAGTATAAAATAATACTTGAGAGAACCGCTTGATCTTTTACGACCAAGGAGTACTTTTCGTTATTAGTGCCCTTGACCCGAAAAAGTAGAAAAGTGATCAATGACACGTCGTTTTATAACCAATATCGAATTTGAAACGAAAAAAATCCGGCAATCTTTTCATGTTTTTACGGTCGGAAAAGAGCTGTAAGTGGACCGTCTTTTAATTCCGTTTTAACGAGTGTAAAAGAAACGCTCGGCAATCTTTTCATGTTTTAGGAGTCAGAAAAGGGCTTAAAGATAACTCTACTTGTTTTTTCGTTGAAAGTGAGAGATTTTGCCTGAATAATCCTTTATTCTGCACAAAAACACAAACATTACTCATACCTGTTTGAAATGGATAAAAATGTCGCAAAATACCTTTTCAAAGTGAAACATAAACAAATCTGCAATTCATTTACTCAAAAAACTTATAAAAAGGCCCTTTGTCAATTCATTTTTACCGTTTGAGTTTGGGTGAGAAAATAGTGCTTGTGCTCAGAAAACTTCCCGTGAAGATTGCGGAAAATCCAACTGTCGGAATCGAACGCCGTCTTCTCCAGGTAATCCACATCATCCCACTCTTCATTTTTAACCGTTTAATTTTTTGTTTAAGTCATTTATTTCATTTTTGGGAGGGTTTTTAGGCGCAAAACCCGCGCGCGGGGGTCCGCAGGTTTACCATTGCGGACCCCGACTTTTTCTCCATTGGGAAAAAGGTCGGGGTCCGTACCTTCCATGTAGACAAAGTGCGGTCCCACGCACTGTGTCTAACTCAGAGGGTGCGTACCCCGCCGCAAGGGTTTTGAACCCAAAAGTTCTCAAAAATGGACCACACAAAATATTTTCTAGCAATTTAATTTATCCTTATACTTGATGCAGAGAGTACATCATGCTAGATTGGCGTGAACGAGAGCATGAGGACGTGGATGCTACCACATGGAATCATCAGACTTCACTTGATGCTTTGAGGGCGTGCGGATTGTACAAATTCTGGGCCATTCCTGGCATGAGGGCTCAGGTGGATTTCTTACAGTGGCTGGTTGACATATGGAGCATACAGGACCACTGCTTCTTCATTGGCGGCCACCAGCTCGAAATCGAGCCGACAGATATTTATTTCTTGACTGGTTTGCCTAAGAGAGGCGAAGACTTGACTCTGCACGGGACTAGGCCAGGTGGCCAGTCTGTCGATAGCCTTCGGCTAGAGTACTGCAATAGCCAGGCTAGAGACAAAGGGATGGACATAAAGACCATATCCCGTAGGCATCGCCTCGGCCCACTTAGTAAAATAATCTACTGCAAGAATGATATACGCATGCCCCCCGACCGAGTGAGGGTTACATGTAATAAAATCGATACCCCATTTAGCAAAAGGACCAACGACAACTATAGGGTGGAGAGGAGCAGGTGGAGCGCGCATCTTACGATAAAAAATCTAGCAGTTGTGGCATTTTCGGACTGCCGTAATACAATCTTTAAACAAAGACGGCCAGAAGTAGCCAGCGCGCAATATCTTTTGGGCTGTGGCATACCCAGACATATGACCGCCACACGCTCTAGAGTGACAGTCATTTAGAACCCTTTCAGCTTCTTCGTGAGTTAAGCAACGTCGAAAAATAGAGTCCGCCCCACGGCGATAAAGAGTATCTCCAATAATTCTGAATTGTTGGGACTGGAATCGAATTTTCCGACGTTCCGACCTTGAAATTTCTGGCCGAAAGGATTGGGTCTGGAGATAGACAATGATATCCCCATACCACCGATCTAAAGTGCTGATTAGAAACAAGGATTCGTCCGCAATGGGCTCCTTCGCCACAGTTTCCGTGTCAGCACGCGGGAAGTCACACATTAACTCCACAAAAACTAAAGATTTCTTAGACTTAGATTTCTCAAATTCCAAGTCGAACTCCTGCAGGATAACGATCCATTTAGAGTACTTGCCCCCTAGCAATTGCTTGGTCAAAATGTATATCATAGGGTTGCAATCCGAAATTACTGTAGTTTTGTGTAGTAGAATGTAGTGACGAAAATGTTGGACAGCTTGAACGGCTGCCAATGCCAATTTCTCCACATGTGAGTATTTTAGCTCAGTTGGGTTTAACGTTCGACTAAGGTAATATATCACATGTTCCGTTCTGAATTCATCTTCCTGAACTAAGACCATTCCAATGGTGGAATGGGAGGCGGCGAGATACAAGAAGTAATCCTGGTTGTAGTTGGGAGGATGCAACAACGGTGCATGGGTCAACGCCTCTTTGAGTGCATCAAAAGATCTCTGAGCTATCTCATCCCAATAGAATGAAGTGTTCTGTTTCAAC
Organism: Pinus tabuliformis; assembly: GCA_031772625.1. NCBI lineage: Eukaryota > Viridiplantae > Streptophyta > Pinopsida > Pinales > Pinaceae > Pinus > Pinus tabuliformis. The sequence goes on from CM062820.1 coordinate 385,138,897, forward strand.
AACCGGGTAAAACCCTTTGTAACCTCGGCGTAGTTAGGAATGAATCGTCGTAAAAAGTTTGCTTTCCCCTGCAAACATTGGAGTTGGCGAAGACTTGAAGGAGGAGGCAAATTGATGATAGCTTCGACCTTCGAGGGATCGACGCGAATGCCGGCTTTCGCAACTACAAATCCCAGTAATCAACCCGTTTCTATACAGAAAACACATTTGTGTGGGTTCAGCCGAATACGATAATGCCTACACCTCATAAAGATTGCTTGTAAATGGACGAAGTGATCAGCTCGATGTAATGAATGAGCAGGCAAGTCATCGAGATAGGGTTGCACAATGTGCTTGATGTCATGAAACGCATAAGACATTGCCCTTTGAAAAGTTGCTTCAGCATTCTTAAGTCCAAAAGGTAACTTGCAATAAGAAAATGTCCCCCATGGACAAATGAAAGCTGTTTTTGGTTGATCGGCAGGTAGAATGTTGATTTGATTGTATCCGGAAAAACTGTCCATAAAGGAAAATATTTCACCGCCGGCACAATCATCAATGATTTGATCGATATAGGGAGTTGGGTAATTGTCCTTTGGACAGGCTCGATTAATGTCCCTATAGTCGATGCATATTCTTATTGTTCCCTGTTTTTTGTTAACCGGAACAATATTCGATACCCAATCCGTTAGGGGGATCGGATAAATGAAACCTGCTTTCAACAGTTTTTCAACTTCTGCTTTAATTGCAGCAGCTTTTCGTGGGTGAATCTAACGTAAACGTTGCCGGACGGGTTTAGCGTCCGGGTAAGTCTTGATCTCATGAACAATAATCACGGGATCAATTCCTGGCATTTCCTCATAGGACTAGGCAAACACGTCGCGGAATTCTTGAAATAGGGCCTTATATAATTGAATTTCGTCATTTGTACACGAGGCACCTATATGAATGTTCTCAACAATTCCGGGCTTAACCGAAATGTCAATAGGAATAGTTCGAGAGATTTTTCCCAAATTTAACTCTGAATCGGGATGTTTCATTGGATTCTGAGGTTCCTTGACATATTTAGTCGTAAAAATTGATGAGAAATCATTTTCAAAACGATCATCCTCAGGTAAAAATGAAGATCTGTGATGGAGATCTTCCCATGGTAAATCATCTACACATAGGATTTCATGAATTTGCTCGTCAGAGTGAACAAGTTCAGAAAACGTAGTTAAATCCGAGGTTGATGTGAAAAGTGATTCCTCACAGACCACATTCATTAAGTCATTTTCAGTTGAACACGGGTCAGCAAAAGACTGCATGGCTTCATAGGCAATTTCATATGGACTCAAAGGCATGGAATTACCAAATGAGTCTATCTCAGATTCAGAAGGAACGATCCAAGGATCGTCATAAAAAATGGTGTCTGATGTAATCATATGAATGGTTGCAAATTAAGATGATGCGTTGATTGGAGGAAAAGGAAAAGTTCCCAGTATACTGACATTTTTAACTAATCCTACTCCAACATCCTTATATGGGATAGTCGTTTTACCGACATGCTGAATACTCTCCGAAGAGGCTGGGTCGGATGAAAAGTAAGCTAGCTGGTCTATTGTTACGATCTTTCCATTATGTGGAAACTTTATTACTTGGAAGACCGATGAAACGATCGCTGTCATAGCGTAAGTCCAACTTCGACCCAATAGAAGGTTGTAATCTAGAGGGGCATCAACCACCTCCACATCTAGATTAACGATTTTTCCTTCAACCCCTATAGGCAAATCCTGTAAAATGCCAAAAGGATGAAACCCACGACCATCAAAGGCCTTAAGAATTGTCGGGGATTGATTTAGTGAAGGAGAACCAAGCGATCTCCAACACTGTAACGACATAATACACGTTGAGGCTCCCTCATCAATTATAGTCCGATGAATAGGCCTGTTTTTGACTATCACTGGGATCTGGAAAGCCATTTGATGAGGCAAATGCGGTGTACTATTTTCTAGATCGAAAATTATTAGGTTCGGGTCCTGAACATCAACAGCTCCTATAGACGACAAAAGTAATTTACACTGTGCTGGGCATGATTGCAGCACTTCCAAAGCCGACATTGCCGAGGGTGAAACAGCTAAATCCTCAACAATGTTATAATTCTGAGCCACTCTCGCATGTGGATTGAAAGTTGACTTTCGAAGTATACCGTTGGCGGGCGGTTTGATTACTAAGTCTGGATTAGGTTTCTCGATCTGTAGTGGATCGGAACCGGGAGCTGAGGTTGATGGATTAGAATGAGAAGATTCTGCTTCTTTGCCATCAACAGGACTTTTACTACCATAATCTTGCGATCGAGTCGCAATCCTAACATGGGACATCATCAATATGGGTTCTTCATTGGCACTCGAGGAAGAACCTATCATCTTACTGTCTTGACTTGGAAATGGATCTTTCAAGACAGCAGGAGTTTGGGAACCTTTGACAATCTTCGCAACCTCTGCACAATGAGGGAAATCTCTTGTAAAATTTTCTTCGTCACAAATGAGACAAGGATAACGAGGTTTGCGCTTTTCATCATTGGATTCCGCCTTTTCAAGTTTCTCCTTTGAACTTTTGTCCGTTTTATTCTTCTTCTTTCCTTTCTTTTTCCCACCGGATTTCGATTTAGCTGTAGATGACTCTACAATGTGAATATCGGCGGAAATCTCTACAGAAGAATCTCCTGTCAGGGAATCAGGCAGGGTTATGATAGGAGAAGAATTCTTGGAAGACTTCTTCTTACTTTTAGTATTAACCGTACCAATCATACCGTTAGCGGCATGAGATCCCGAAGGAGCTGCAGCGATTTGATTTGACTTGGGAAGATCGGGGATCTTTTCGTCTAACGTACCTGACTGAGTATAGACCAAGTCAAGGTACTGTGCTTGAGCAATCACTTGCTCCTCAGTAACAACTCCGGCTTTAGCAATATCTTCAGTGATCCTTGGCAACAAAGATTTTACAAACCACTCAGCCAAGATTTGATCCGGAATAAATACCTTCACTAAACGTCGTCGACGTCTCCACTCATGAATATGATCTGAAATGTACGTGGATGTCGATTGTTTTAGAAAAGTTAACAATTCCGTGCCATTTTCATATCGGACTGGCAACTGGAAATGAGTTAAAAATGAGGTAGCTAATTGACTAAAATTATAAAAAGTGCCTCGCGGTAACTCAATGTACCACTTGGCCGCGAGACCAATTAGAGTGCGCTGGAAAAGTCTAAGGCGGATCGAATCATCTATGATGGAGTTAGATGCACACCAGAGGTGGTAAGTCATCACATGGTTCGACGGGTCCTCTCCAGATTTACCTTCGAACTTGGGAATGTCACTAGGCAACTTATTCGGCATTGGCGGCCAAAACGGAAGATAATTAATCGGATCGTTCGTTAGGTACGACAAGTCAGGTAAGTCCAATGTTGCAATAAATGGTAACTGCTGATTAGGATCCTTAAAATTCTGGGTCATGAGACCAGCCCTAGGAGGAGGATATCCAGGATAACTAGGAATAGGAATCGCGTTCGGGATATTGTATCCTCCCGGAAAACCAGGATTAACCGGACCGTACTGGGGTTGTTGAGGTTGTTGATAAGTGTACCCAGGGTACGGTTGATACTGATAGACTGGCTGCTGAACAGCAGGACCGAATTGGTACTGTCCCTGGTACGGTTGATAGGTGAATTGAGGTTGACTTGTGACAACCGTACTTAAACCAGGTTGTCCTACAGGCATCTGAACCGTAGTTTGAATCGTGGATCCAGACGGTGGTAAAGATGTCTGAGGAGTAGATACAGGAACAGTAGAAACCGGAGCTGTCGATACTCCAGAAGTAGGTGGGGTAGATTGAACAGATGTTGCGGCAGTTGCAGTAGTCGTTTGAGATGGAGTATGAGGCGCAGTAGGCCCAGACTGAGAAACTACCGAAGGTACAGAAGTTTGAATGTTCGACTGGACTGGTTGCTGGGGTGAACCAGAAACTAAGGGTTGTCCAGTTTGAGATGACAACTGTACACTTGGCTGCAACACCTGTTGATTTTGCGATGGATCCCACACTATGTTCATTCCGGGGTACTGACCCATAACAGGTTGAGAATATTGAGGACCAAAACCGGGTTGAGGGTAGGATTGATAATTGAAAGGTACATTTCCCGTTCCTTGAATATAAGATTGACCTTGGGGTGGTTGGAAACCTTGGTTCGAGTACTGACCTTGGGGTAGATACCCTTGAGGCACGTACTGATACTGGGGTTGACCTTGAGGTATAAATTGATACTGGGGTTGACCTTGGGGTACATATTGAGTCTGGGGTTGACCTTGAGGAACGTATTGTACCGTAGGTATGTACTGTCCTTGAGGTTTCCCCCAAGATGCAAATTGTGTACCTTGAGGTTGCCCCCCAGGCGCAAATTGTGTACCTTGAGGTTGCCCCCTAGGCATTAATTGAGGCTGCCCCCCAGGCGGTAACTGGCCACCTTGAGGTTGAGAATTGGGAATAGAACCTGACATCATGAGAATGTCTTCTACGCTCAACGGCTTTGTACCATTACTTCCAGTTAATAACCCTTGCTCAATGGGTTGAGGAGATGCTCCCGCAAAAGTACCAGAAAGTGACTGATACCCAGAGGGAACAGAAGGACCGCCGTACAAAAAAGATTCAGGCGATTGAGTAAACATGGACGACTGACCTGACATATTTACGGGAGTATAAAAACCTCTAGGATGATAAGGAGCACGAGGTGGTGAAAAACTTAACCCTGGGTTTTCCAAATAATTAGTCAAAGAAAGATACCAAGTAGTACTTCTAGGTGGACTGTAAAAAATTGATTCACACTCCCTTAGATCAATAACAGGTTGATTTTCAGGGATAGGGATGCCTACTTCTTCTTCAGGAGCAAGTTCTTCAATAGCTATCAAACCAGAAGGAAGATTTTCAGTGATTACTCTTTCTACCCTAGGTGAATTAAGACCACTAGAAGTTGGAGAGACAAACCTCGATGTTGGAGTAACAGGTTCAGATATCTCAGGTTCTTCACCTATATCACTAGTAGATGAAAAGCTACCAGCAAGTTCGGAAACCGAAATAGATTCAGGATTATAACTTGTTACTAGAGTTTGGTAATCAGGATGTACAACCAATGAAGACTCTCCTTCTTCGGGTGACCCAACTTTACTACCACTAGGAGTTACGAGGACTTTCAAGCCTTCAAGCTGGCTCGGGACTTCTTCAGGAGGTTGGCCCCGAAGTCTACGGGACTTCCTCAGTAAATCAGCCACGGTTACAAACTCAGGAGACTGGCCCCGAAGTCTACGGGACTGTTTTGGTAATTCAGCCACAGTTAAAAACTTTTAACTACTTCACACGCAAACAAAGTAAAATCTCAATGAAAACCACCTAAAGCCTCTAAAGAATCAAACAAATTTGAATCACACGCCTAAAGAATCTAGAGATCAAACACACACAAACAGTAACTTTCTGGACCGAAAACACTAGTTGGTGATGAAATCCAACGTCGCAGAATTCAGTACAGAAATGGCGGTTGGAACAGTTACCCCGGCAACCTGCTTAATGAATAGACTGGACCAAGTTCCTCCACTTAACCGTCTCGAGTGAAGTGAGCCCCCCAGAAAATCCAAGTGAGTTTAGTCGACGTCTACTCCAGGTATAGTGGGATCTTCCCACCACTGTCACCTTAGGAAGAATCCTAAAGAATATGGTCACTAAGGCTACCAACTGAGACAAATACACCTGGGGGAACAGTCTACGATTCGATACGCACGCAAGGGCAGAGTAGCAAGCTCAATCCCCTTGAAGGCTCCTTGACATAATCCAAGGTTTACCAACAAGTGACCCCAGGCTCCTCGACAATGGTTAATCCGAGGTTTACCGTTTTTAATACGTGAATATCTGGCGTCGTTCCCAATGAGGAAGGATTGATTCCCACACTGGTTCGGACACGACCTCGTGCTTCTCCTTTAAGAGGAGCTTTCCCAGAGTATAAATGCAACAATTGGATTTTTTCCTACCACAAGATACAGCTACTTGTTTGTTTTTACTGTCTTGGAGAGTTAATTACTCTCCTACTCCAAGACACTAGCCTAAGCTAAGTTGGTGTATCAGAGCCCTAGAAATAAAAATGTTGCTAGATGAATTTTACTTTAAGCGTTAATTTTAGTGGTTTTTGTTTAAGTCAAGAGGTGGCGGAGATGAAACTCGTGGTGTAAAGACTCGACTCGAAATCACTAAAAAGATGCACCTAAGATGATTTAAACAATCTTTTCTCTTCGATGAACTTCTAAACTAAGAAAGAGTTTGAGAATGCAAATACTTTGTAAACACAAATCTTTCTCAATTAAACAAATTAAAAGAAGAGCTTTTCCTTTCCAAAGCACTCAAAACGAGACAACTAGCTATTTCACACAAATTTCCTTTTTCTTTTCAAAGCACTCAATCACTACAAAAAACAAACTTTTTCCAAAAGAGATTTTTTTATATTTTGTAAATAAAACACTCAAAACTAATGAAAATGACTAACTTTGAGAGCTACAAACTATAAAAACCTACTTGAATTCAAAGCCTACTAAAAGTCTTTTTGAGGATGTTTTACTTAGCTAAATGTGAGCTAAGGACTAATTTATACAGAATCACAATTAGTCAAAAAACAATCAATCTTTCGTTTTCTTTTTAAAAATGAAAATCCAAACTTTTAAATACAAGCTTTTCGAAATTTTGAAATGAGAAAACTCAAAGCAGATTCCTCAACAAGGGGAGATTTCATAAATGGTCAGACTCATAAGAAGGCTAGCAGACACCAAGGTGATCTGAGGTACCTACAGCTTCTAAGCTCAGAGCCACTACACAACCAAATTGAAAAACAAGCCCAACAAGCAAAATTCCTAGGAATTCCACCTAAAACCCTAACACTAATGAAATTAAACCAAGGAAAGTTTTTGACAGGGAACAAGCAGGTCTAGGCAATGGCTAAAACCTATTAACAAATTCTAAACTGATAAAAAAGAGAAAAATTTAAAATTTCTCAAATTTTTGACAGGGTACGCAGGCAGCCTGTTTACACAGATGTGTTCACGCTCTGTGCACAAAGCAAAAGTGTGTACAGGTACGCATTGTGCTTAACTCAGAGGGTGCGTACAGGTACGCACTGTGCTTAACTCAGAGGGTGCGTACCTCTCCCAAAACTATGAAAAATGAAAACTAACTCAAAATTAACTAAATTCACCCAATCCCACAATCATCAAGTCAAAAACAGAAACAGAAAATACAGTTTCTCAGGTCAAAGTATAAACAAGGAAAACAATCAAGTCCCTAGCGGAGTCGCCATTTTGTCACACAGAATGAGTTGATGTTGCGGACAAGATAGACCTTCCTAGAATCTAAAGAAGACCTAATGACAAGCAAACCAACCAGACACGATCTTTCTCTAAATATGCTTTGATAAACAATAGCAAACAAGTGTTTTTAGGACCTACCTTTGGTCCAACGCAAGCTTGTGGATGCCCTCGCTCCTTTGATCCAAATGATCTCCTTTTCGTGAATCTGCAAACACAAACAAGGCAAACAAATTAAATAGCACCTGAAAAGCCAATTGCATAAAACATATTTAACATGAAAGTCAAGGAGTCCATGAAACAAATAACATAAGATACTTGTTGAGAAAAATGAGTTTGATTTTATTAATTCAAAAGAAGAACTTTACAACCTTTGCCTTGATGTTGTACAATCTCCTCTCAAGCTCAACCAAAGAGTATTAATTTCACCAGCATTTACCCTCAAAATGTTCAGCTTCTAACCTCTCTAGTCCTCACCCCAATGCCTGTATTTATAGTGCAATGGAGGGAAGTTACTAGGTCCTCCTTCAAAGGGATAAATCCCTCCTTCAAAGGGATAGCTCCTTTAGTCAAGGGATTAGCTCCTTCTCTTTTGGGATGCATGAACCACCTCAGAGCGAACAATCCAGGTCAAAATTCCTTCTAGAAAACTCTAGAATTAACCCAAAGTGAGTTTTTTAAGATAAAACTTGCGCCTTTTGACTTTCACAGGGGTCCGCACCTACACCGTTAGGGACAGAGCGGGTAGGTACGCAGCTTTTGTACACAGAAGGTGCGGGACCGTAGGTGACTATGAGAGAAAGTACGGAACCAGAGTTACATTGATTTTTAATGTCTTTCTCCCATTTCCAAAGCTTGATTTGAAGAGCTGAGGTCTTAGACTTGCTTAGGAGGACAGTACAAGTGATGATGGACCCATACTGACTGTAAATAATCATGGTGACGATATTTTTGTGTAATAGAAGGTGAAATTACCTAGTTGGCTACAAGGTGGAATTTGATTTTTTTTTTTTAATATTTTTATATATTATATATAGTTAGTATTTATATTATATAGTTTTTCACTATATATATATATATATTTCATATTTAAATATTAAACAATAATTATTAAATCCACATTTAAATGTGTGTTGTGGTATGGCATATGCAAAGTCAAAGTATTGGAAATGTGCATTCATTAGATCTAAATTTTATGACAAAGTCCGAATCATATAAAGTTTGAATTTTATATGGCAAATATATGTTTCATATGGTGTATATATTTAATATTGCAAAAGAATATGGGATGGGCGGAGGTAGGTTTGAACCCGTGAACTCCCACACCCAAATGCTATGCCATACCAATGGACCACCAATGGAACCTTTGAAATGTGATGCCGTAAAGTTATATTTAAATGCGCATTAATTACCGACAGTGGAGGTGGTGGGAGCCATCCCTATGGACCCGCCCCCACCCCATGTGACGTGCACAAGAAAACCAAGGGCTAGCGCATGAAAACGCTTAGCGCTAATCATGTTTTATTAAACTAATTACGTTTAGAATTTAATTAAATAGTTGATTAAGTTGGCAGCAGATTTGGTGACACACCAAATTAGGATGAAACTGCCAGTTTTGGCGGACTTAACTGGAGTCTCTCTAGATTTACCGGGGATTCCTAGGAAAAATTGAATGAAGCATAACTTACACAATTTTCGACCAAATTGAGATTAGAAAGAATTGTTTTTGGCTAATTTGGACCTTCTAAACATATTGGTGCAGGTATCAGGAGCCATAGAGCTTTGTAAATAGAATTTTTTCCACATTGAGATAATATAGAGGCTTAAGCCATGGAAGCTAGACCAAGTAGATGTAGCCCAGGAGGGGCGAACTCCTTCATTAAAACATTGTGTTAATGCGTCTCTTTGATGGTTTACTGCACTATACATTTTTCTTGTTCATTATTAGTTTTTGAAGCTATTTTTCTCATGAATGTCTTGTTTAACTTAAGGAAAGTTACCTGTTTGTAAGCACCAACAACTAAGGAAGCCTCAGCACAAAGAGTAAGAAGTAAGTACATGCTTATAAATCTGTAATTGCTATTAGCACAACAAAACTAATCATATATGAACACCAAATATGGTGTTCTATTTAAGGGGGGAGTATATAATATTCCTTCGATTATGAAACATTATTAATTACATGTTAAATTACCAGGTTTAATTTTGATGAAACAGTTGATAGCAAGAAATATTTCTTGGTAAATAAATTAATAAATCTTGTTGTCTTGATTATTGGTTCTTGGCCCACGGGGCTTTGGATTGACGGTGAATGGGTGCATTGTTAAGGCACTCTTTACGATAGGTCACTGGTTCAAATCCCCCCGTGGGTGCTTACCTACCAAAAAAAAAAATTTTTGGTTCTTGATAATGGTCTTGTCATTTATGATATATTAGAGATCTATTTTATGGAGGGTAACAAATTTTTCTCTATGCTCTACCTCTAGCTGGGTCATTCGTAACGCAGTATTTGGAAGATAGGCTTTGCAACCCCCACGAACCCCTTCCCAGTCGACTACGAAATTTTAGTTGAACAGTTTGATAGAGCGTCAATTTTTTGGATTTTTTGACATGATCACCCTCCATCTAAGTTTTCACTATCCACTTTCGATCATGCCAATGTCTCCTATTTAACCTTCAGCCCACAAATTGCAACATGTCTCCATTTTCCGTGCATGAAGAATTTCCAGGTGCCATTTATCAGGCTTGCCAACGAGTTCATTTCCCCACTAGAGTTTCTCTTTATTCTCATCAAATCCCTTGTTATAATATTGGGTTTCCCATGGCGAGTCATAACAAGGCTTGTAGAAGACATGGAAAGACCAAGAGACCATTCACATTCTTCTTATGGAGTCATTTTTGGTTGGGCTAATCAACTGCGATTAAGATAAGTAACCTGTCTATTTTCTTGAAAGAAAATATGTGTTTAATTGGGTATCTTTGGAAAGATTTCTTAGAAAATATATATAATATATATACATAATCACATGCAGTGAGGAATGTGGAAAAATATATGAGTATTTGTGTGTCTTTTGAAAATATAAGTTATTATATTTTCCTGAAAAGGAGAAAATATAAGTTACTACATTTGCCTAAAAATGAGAGTTTATATATATTATGCATATAAAATATTTTAATAATGTTGTGTTCTTGGGAAAAAAATACTTGAGAAATTTACACATAAAAGAATTTATGTGGAAAACTATGGATATATTATTAGTATTTGCATTGTTTCCCTACACTTATTTCTAGAAAACACACACACACACACACAGATATATATATATATATATATATATATGAATTATAAAAGATGATATAAAAGTTTCGTGAGAAAATTAATTAGGTTAATTTCTTGAAAATAACCCATAAATCTCTATTCATGGAAAACATAGGTTACCTAAGTTTTTGTTTTGAAAAGGGTTGCATGAAGTTTGTATTTGTATGCATAAAAAATAAAGTGTTATGTTAGTATTCGTTGGATAACAATTTTTATTGCATGCAAAGATAGATAATTATCGATTTATCATTTGAAAAAGAATATGTTGTTTGGTATTCTGTTATGGTAAAATATTTCCATGGTGTTAGCAAAGATTAGTTATTTGATAAATCGATGGAAAATATTTACATAGATTCTCATGCGTAAGAGATCATAGAGTCTCATGGGTAAATAAAGTTACTTAGTTATGAGGAAAGATAATAACTTATGCATAGATCAAATGCACAAATATAATATAAGTCGAAGGAATCTTCTTTGGAAATAATATGTTTTTCTTGTGGGTGATAGATAAGTCAATTGTGTTAATTCCTTTCCAAGAGTTTGCAAAAGTTACAGGTTGTGGTGGGTAAAAAGATAAATGATTTGTGTATTGTATATTGGATAGTTTGTTTTAATTTCATGGTTTAATGCATGAAATGTTAACATTATTATTATTTTAGTTCTTATGCCCAAAAGAAAGGTTGATTATGATAATTTCTTGAAACAAATGCATGAGAACTTTGTTATGATACTTTCTTGGAAACAAATGCATGAGAACTTTTTACATAAAAAATAGAGAAACTATGTTGGGTTCTTGAAAATAACTATGTGAAAAGAACACATATGCAGAAGCATAGAAACAATAGTTGATTACATGCATGAAAATAGAACTATTGTGTTAGATCTTTTAAAGAGAAACATGGATTTGTAGAACTATTGTGTTAGATATTTTAAAGAGAAACATGGATTTGTGTGCAGAAAAGAATAAGTATTATGTTAGATCCTGGAAAGTAAAACAAGTAATTACTTGCAATAAATGTGCTAGCTTTCCTTTGTAAAATACATATATCCGCATGCAAGAAATAATGACTAACACATTAGTTTTGTTTTAGAGAAACACATGTCTTTGTGCATACAATAGATTTTGTAAATAACTCTATCTTGGGAAAGATGCTTTTCGAAAAGGGACTTGCATTTGCATGCACAATAATGATGTCTATCATGTTAGCTTAACCATAGAAGGGGGCATGTATTTTTATGTATTATAATAATATCTATTGTAACAATCCAAAGTAAATATAAAATTAATTTCCTAATTAAAATCAGAATCAACAAATAAGTACATACCTATATTACTTGTGATCAATGTCTGCCAAATGACAACAAGGTTTTGGGGACGACTCTCCACCCAACCGTAGGCTCAATTGTGCAATGGTTTGCTACAACTGGCCACCCCCGAGCCCTCAATCAACATACTACTGCCAGTGACTCCTAAGTCTTAGAATACCATTCTCCCAAGAGAATGAAAGATAGAATCTCGGAATGATGGAATGCAGGGATGCCTCTCATCTTCCTCACCATCTATTAAATAGAATAAACATTGGAAAGGGAACCACATGCACACACTCCATGTGTCTACATGCAACTTTCTTTTGATTTTTAGCTTTCTTGTTTTATTTCTTTACTTTTCTTTTGATTTTTAGCTTTCTTGTTTTATTTCTATTTATTCTTATTTAGAGCTTTAGTATGGTTATTACTATTTTTATTTTTATTATTTTTATTTATTTTCTTTGTATATATTTTTGAAATCATTTATTATTTAACATTTATGATTTATTATTTTTATTATTTATTATTTTATTTACTTCATGTTGCCAACACCCTCTGCTGAACTAGTATAACCAGCAGGCATCGAAAGTCCCCAACACCTTGGGAAATCTTAAGGAATCTCTGTCATTTTTCCCACTTTTAGCACCAGGCATAAGCCTAACCCAATTTGTATACTAGTCCAAGGCTGGCCCCAAGGCTCACGCCTGACTTAGACCTCATCTGCCCCAAGGCAGGCATCCGGTCCGGTAGTTAATGACCCCGGGCATCTCGCAAGGCTGGCCCACTCCCTCCATAACTACTAAGGCACACAGCCCCAAGCATCGAAGTCCTTTACATCCCTTCCAGACTTCGGCATCTCAATCCAATAATAGGTACCTAGCCTAGAACATCAGGCACTTGGCCTCTTCAAGATGGTCCTATAGCTCTTCAAGAGCTATCCATCAAGAGCTATACACAAGACAAAGGAACCACTGGCATATGTAGTGTTGATTGAGTTTTGTCCCCAACCCATATGGTGTTACTTATTCTCCCTCGTGCGTATGGGCTCGCATGAGATCATCAAATAAACCAGCCCTCTCGGCCCATTTGTGGAGTCTTGTGAATCATCACATCTCAACATGCATTCAATGCATTAACCATACCATCATAGTATCATAGGAAATAATCCACATGCCAAGTCTTGCATGTCATCATGAGAACGTTCATCTTTGTTAATAAGGAACTGCATGCTTATGCATGTCATAGATTTGTACAGAACTATCGTATGCTTCAGTTATACCATCAACATAATTATATCTAAGACATATCATGACTTCACATAAATGAACCACATGTCAATAATCCTCATATTATAGCATCATAATTCCTATGCCACATTATTCATATCATATCCATCATGAGTATTGAACATTAAATACCTATCATCACATAGCGAATGAATATGTCAATATACCTTGACATAATGTCATAATACCTATGCATATCGCTATTATCATATGGATACATTATCACTATAAGAACCATATGCACATCATTATCTTCCTACCATGGTATCATGAAACATCGTCAATATGTTTTCATCAAGTTGTCAATTACTTTTCAATAATCATTTCGAATTCTTTCTACTAGGTAGTTGATCATTTACACCAATGGTATAATCATCTAAGTCTATTGTTAAATTTCACATGAGTGTCATCATCTTGAGTCTTAATCTCTCATCATATATTCTTCCTTCCCCAAGGAAATTCTAGTGAATTTTATTGTTTAAGATATTACTAGTGATACCATCATTATTTAAATCATCTATCTCGGAATTAAAATCCCTTGATTTTACATCCATTTACCCTTTGTCTTACTGATTCCAATCGCGCTATATGCAATTGCATATAAATACTATTTCATCATGATTTAACTTTATATCATGCTTAATTTTATTGCATGAGCATTTGTTGACCCATGTTGACTTATTTAACAATTAGCATTTTATCCATAAAATATTTTCTTATCTCGTCGAGTTTGTAAAGTTCATATCTCAATACCACTTGATTGCTTTATCATAAATTCAGTTTGCTCAAGTTGGGCAAAAGACTCTTTCTTATTAAATAGTATCATTATTTTAGATTTTGAAACAGTTGGAAACACTACTACCATCATTGTCCATGAGAAACTTAAATGTGAGGTGTTATGTAGAAACAACCTCTTTTAACGTTATGGGAAGTCCTACTCATGAAATAATGAGTGAAAATTAGTCAAGTACAATCCTTCTCAAGGTATCCTTATAAAATTTCTAGCAACATTCCTTCCTATATCTTCCTCGTTTATTATCACTTGGTCATCATGTAACTTCATACCTTCACATTTTTAAAATATGTAGATCATCATTATGACCATTACCAATCATGTTTCTCGCTCTAATCATCAATACCTTTAAAATAAATTTCCTTCTGATAGAACATCCCTTCATTTCCTCCTACCCGATATTCATAGTTATATTTTTATTTTTCTCCCTGTCTTGATTTCCTATTTTTCTAATGGCTTCAAAAATGGAAGTTTCTTCACTTCATTCTATTTTATTAAATTGACTTGAATTTCTCATCTCCAGTGATTGTGGTTTCTTCTCCTCCTCTCCTATAGCATTGATATACCTTGGAAATGTTGTTACTATTTCCCAATTCATTAAGATAGCTACCAAGTGTAATCCGCTTATCTTTTCCTATTTTAAGACATAAAATCTCCTGATCATACGTCTTGTTATCCATAATTCATTCATATAGTTAGTCACCTATGGAAAACTTTACAATGTGGCTCTCCCATTGTTATAGATGGTGTTATGTACACAACTTATCTTCTCCAATCATTCTATTTATCATACCTTACAGGTTCCTTAAAATAACCTTCATTATTACCCTGATTTTTCAACTTCACTAGTTGCTTGCCAATATTTTCTTCTTTATGTGCATCATCCTTAGATAGACCTTATAGAGTACCAAGTTATGATTATACCAAACTCTTCCATTATGTTCTAAAATAGGTTGTTTCTTCTTACTGATTTCTTACCCCTGTTGTGATACTTCTTCTCTACCACCTTAAACATCTAATCCAAGTTGGCCATAATCATATGAACTATCATTAGTTATCATCCTTTTTTTTTAAATTTAGTTTCTCCTTTCCATTTCTCCATAGACAACTTTATCCACTATATGCATTTAACCTTGAATTACGAAACCTCATGTAACATTATACTCAACATCTGAACTGAAATCCAAATCTATACGATTTTCCTCTGAGACTAAAATATACCATCCTGTGGTTTATATATATATTGCAAACCCAACTGATTCACTCAATAATGAAGGGGACTTCAATGGTAGCTTGATGATGTTTAATATACAAATGATATAAATAGTAAATGAGCAGATACATGTAATCTGAATGGCAATTGTAATGCAAAATGAAATTTATTAGAAGATCATATTGAGAGAGTTGTGTTCTTGCAATAATAGACCAGAGAAATGCCAAGCAACTGCTATCGCTAAAGGACAATGAGAACAACAATCCAACCCAATTAGTGAATAGTATGATCAACATTGAACAGTAAAATAATGAACAGATGCTAGTGAACAATGATCATCTAAAGGTAATAAGATATCAGAGTTTATCCATTGTGAATTGGAACAGATTTCACTATTTTAGTGCAATATTTCAGAGAATTATACATCGTCAATTATGGGTAGATTATCACCATCCAAGATTAAATAAATGATTGATATAGAGACCTTGTATGAGAAATACTATTGTAACTGAATATCAAGATTCATCCCATAAAATAAGAACCAACATACTCAATAATAATTATTATCAGAGTCTAATAATAACAAAGTTAATAAGTTATTATCAGAGTTTATGAATTTAATAAGATATATTTTATCATAAATTATCAATAATCACAATACTTAAACCATAAATTATCAACAATCACAATTTTGTAGTATAAAACCATGGAAAACATGAGTTAGAAGGTAATAATGATGTCAGAATAAATCTTAGAGAATTGTCTCAATGTATAATCCAAATTTGAATGACTAAAGCTTAAGAATATTGGTGGCATTATTGTGCTAAGAAGGTACTTGAATTTTGAAAGAAAATTTATTCATCACCAATATTAATTCTGCAGATTCATGATTTTTAAAGATAAATTGAAATTTTTTTAAGTATCTATTTAAGCAAGTGTATCTTGAGATTCTTATGGCTATTAAATAATTACTCTAAGGAAATTTAAGAAATCAAACCATCAAAGAAATATTCCACACCATAATAAGAAGAGACACCGCCACCTGACCCAGAACCAGATCGGATGACTGGGAAGGTTATCCCTCCCCAAAACACAAAATAAAATCCTTTTATTAATAAGATGGCCCGCCTGCAAGCACACCTGCGAAGGCAACACCATATCAAAACCCTTAAATTACAATACATTTTAGCCATAATGATTTCTTGGATAAGACATAAAATTTCCTGCATGTGTACAAAAACCCAACCCCTAATCAGCATTTCACATTATGCATCATGCCGCCTTGTGACAGTTAATCTATTGGCTTCATATTCGGCAGCGGAGGTATCAAGGTTCATCAGTACCTTTTTCTCATTCGTTTCGTTCCTCAATGTTGGCTCCTCCTTTGTATGAGATTGCCAGAAAACTCTTTTAAACAGCAAACAAAACTGACCAGATTTGCTATATGCAAGATTGACCAGACACATATGCAAGATTATACGCGTAAAACAGTAGAAAATGGTAGAATCACTTGAATAAACAGAGTTAGCGCGATTGGCAGCCATAAGTATTAAGGATAAAAGCACACATTAAATATTATGTAGCTGGGTTGTTATTGCTCACATTGGCTGATTCTAAATGCATAAACGAGATTATCTTTTATATAGAAATATTATGATAAGTATAAATTGATATTAATATCTTTCAAAAATAAAAATTACCCATTAAACTATCACTATCAGAATCGGAAAAAGAGAGTAGGACGTGGCAGCTTTAGCCATTTGTTATCATCTATCTTCTGTATTGATGTATTTTAATCAAAATAATTTTATATAAATATTTTCAGTTCCGTAATCTAAAAGGAGTTCTAGATATTGTGCTATCGAGATATATAACCATCTACTGTTCATTCGTTGCATCACAAAAAGAGATTGCATTCTCATTCTTTTGAGAGAAACTTTATTCTCTGGAGGTCTCATTCAACCCCATAGGATATATAGTTTTAAAGGTTAAAATGTTTTATATTTTTTTTTGCAATTTAGTTTTTCAGCTTCCTAACTCGACACCTCATATGCCTACTTGTCAAGCTACGACTATATACATTAATTTATTTCCGTTATATCTTATCATATAGTATACATTAACTGCCAAAATTGAATAAGGTTAACGCCACTATTTCGGGGAAAATCATGAAAGCGTTTTAGAAGTTGACATATATGGTATTTTTTTTTTTTTTCAACAACATTCAGGAGTGTATATTGGATCATTTTATGACATGCTAGGCAATTAGTTAAACAGAAATTATTTCTTTTTAGAAGTCCTGTAAAGATGATGTATCAAATGTGGTATCAACAAGAAATATGATTAAAGCTCCTAAAGGGTTTTGTATTTTCTGTCATCCTGCCTGGCAATCAATGGTCACACCACTTCATGGACATCGGTATAGCTTGTTGTATGCCAATCTATGATAACTACTGTTTCAATTTATGCATACAATAAGTACCTATGTTACACGTGCTAAACCCTATATCCACTTGTGTAGCTTGTGTCAATTAGTTTGCTTTTCTGCAGCGGTCTTTCATTGTATGCTATCCTATTAATATTTGCATGCTAGATGAATATGTGAACTTTACAATAGCAAAGGATGCCATTTAGTGCAGCAGCAGAAATCGACAGAAGACTTTAAGAACTGAATTCTTCAACAAGACCTCTTAATTTGGGCAAAAACATGTTTTAAATGATGAAATTTTAAATCATACATTATAAACCCATAAAATAAAATAAAAGAGGTAAAACACACAGGAGTCCTGATTTGGACAAATTGGGGTTTTAAGTGATGAAATTTAAAATCCTACTGGATAAAATAGAAGGGGAAACACAGACATCCAATGATTTATGTCGTTTATTGCAGACAAACAGTCAACAAACAAGTCAGTGTACTTGGAGCATGAGTATTGAAATGTATAGTTTCTATAGTAATTCAAATAGGTTGCTAATCACCGACAACTACAACTATTGAAAAAAATATATCAACCAGATGAAGCTGCATGGGTAAACTCGGCAAGGAACTTAGGAGATTCAATTGGTAGCAGCATAAACATGAAAAAAATCATATTAAGTACAAGCACAACTTCTGCAAACTATATGCAACAGACCATATATCCTGAATGGCACCTAATCTGTGATAAGAAAAAGATATTACACAAATAGAAACCCACTTTCATAGTTTCAAGTAGAAGCTTAGTCATCACAAATTGCGAGAAAAATCTTAGGATGGTCAGAAATGATCACAAATAGGATTTTAAAATTGAATGCTAAGAGTTTTGAAAGAGATTACTATGTTTATGTTACACCTTTGCTTCAGTCAATTGAGACAGTGAAATGAATGACCAATGAATGGAAAACTTGTGGCTTTTACAGGTTCCAAAGTGCTTCCTTCACAAACATGCTACTTATATTCCTATTTGCATCGAATTCTGATGATAAAATGTGCGCCATTTATTAGCCCATGTTTCCTGGATCATTTTCAGATCAAATTTTAAATGCATATCTATGCCCATTTAGAAAATCACAATTTCTGGACTATTTTCAGATCAGAGTTTACGTGTATACCCATGCCTGAATTGTTGGCAATTAAATAATTGCCACTGTTAGATGCCATCAATGCTACAATGAATATATACTCCTGTAAGGAACGTCATGGGTTCGAATATTACAATTCCTGTAATCAGAATCCTCAAGCGGTTCTTAACACTACCCTACCCTTTATCAAGCGTGGCTTCTTTTTGTCCTCTTGGATGGCCTCCTATGTTTAATTAAAGCCCGATTGGGTTGAATTCAACTGAAGGGCATTATTTCCTCATGTGAACTGAATCTCTTATTATGCACAGCATGAATACAGTTGGGACAGTATAATAGGTATTTCAAGGGAATTGAACTATCTATCCAGCCCCAGAATTCAGACCTCCACCACATTTCACACGAATTGTAGACAAAGACTGCGACCACAATAAAGCCTCAATTTTCACGAAAACCAGAATGAATCAACAAAAAAAAAACATGCATAACCATAGTCCTTGAGGTGATCGCTACTTACCACTCGCAATTCAAATGCGGTAGCCTGATACTTCCCCTGTGCCTCTCCTACAATGCCGAAGCTTGCTTTGTTTACAAAACTTTCATCGCATTGTTATAAATTTTTGTTTGACTGTTTCCTGGGAGTCTTTGGCAGTTTAAGCTCATAACGCGGTTTACTGTTCCGTTTACGAGTATAATTTCTCGTCAGGCTCAGCAATTCGGCATTCAGACCATGGAATTTATTCTGACACCTAACGGAGTTGTTGAGTTGGGTTCCACGGATTTGAATCCGCAGAACTGGGATTTGATACAGAAGGCTAGAAATTCTTTCACTTTTACTTTTCCGGACAGTTTGTGGGAAGAAAATCATACCCAAAATGATCCTGATCCAGAACTTTGGTTGACTGAACCCCCTCCTGAGCCTAAAACAGAGCCTGAAAAGAAACCGCAGCAGATACCGAATGCGGAAACTGAAGCTCTTCCTAGCTTTTTCCCTCATGAATTGGGATTTTCTGACCTGGGGTTTCTGAATGGCGAGGGGGAAAACACGGCACAGAAGGTTGGAATTGAGGAGTTTGGGCAGATGAGGATAAATCATCATCTCAGGGCTTGACTGGTTCTCAGGTTCCGTACCAACAGAACTAGCAGGCTCAGCCGACCTGCAAGACTGAAGTTGTGGAAATTCCGGTGTTTCAACCTGGGAAAAGGGGTAATACAAATGGGATTACCCTGAGCTTTGAAAACATACCTATGGAGACCACCCAAACGCGACATCTGGCAAACTAGAGTTAAAATCTTCAAGTCATAGCCACACTTAGAAAGTTTTTTTTTTGGTTAAATCATTTAGATCGAAGTTTTCTACATTAAAATGTCTATAGGCCCTAAGAGTTGGACCTGGCTCTGATACCATATGTAACAATCCAAAGTAAATATAAAATTAATTTCCTAATTAAAATTAGAATCAATAAATAAGTACATACCTATATTACCTGTGATCAATGTCTGCGAGATGACAACAAGGGTTTGGGGACGACTCTCCACCCAACCGTAGGCTCAATTGTGCAATGGTTTGCTACAACTGGCCACCCCTGAGCCCTCAATCAACATACTACTGCCAGTGACTCCTAAGTCTTAGAATACCATTCTCCCAAGAAAATGAAAGATAGAATCTCAGAATGATGGAATGCAGGAATGCCTCTCATCTTCTTCACCATCTATTAAATAGAACAAACATTAGAAGGGAAACCACATGCACACACTCCATGTGTCTACATGCAACTTTCTTTTGATTTTTAGCTTTCTTGTTTTATTTCTTGACTTTTCTTTTGATATTTAACTTTCTTGTTTTATTTCTATTTATTATTATTTAGAGCTTTAGTATGGTTATTACTATTTTTATTTTTATTATTTTTATTTATTTTCTTTGTATATATTTTTAATATCATTTATTATTTAACATTTATGATTTATTATTTTTATTATTTATTATTAAGTGATTTATTTATTATTATTTATTATTTATTATTAAGGGGAGGGATATTACATCTATTATATTGGAAAGATTACTTAGTTACATACACAAAGAAGAAGCTAATGGGCTAGCTCTCTTTGAATAAGTTTTTATCTAATTACATGCATGAAAAACAAAGATAAGTTGCTAGTATCCTTTAAATGAAATGGATGGTTACAGTGGTTTCCTTTGGATATGAATGTGTGCTCATGCGAGAATGATCATAGTAACATGGTAATTATTTTGACATGCTTGATAATTATTTTTTATACATGAACAATGTTGTTAAAAGAAGCATGATGTGATATTATATTTACATCTCATGTATGCACATGAATAAATGTTAAAAGATCGATTTTAAAGACTGATTGTTGATTGATTAATACTTTATCTAATCATGTTACCAATGCTTGTTGATGACACAGGAAAGGATGGCGATTAGTGGAAAAGACAAATTTTGTTTAACATTGTGGTAAATAAAGAATTAATGGTCGATGCTGATGAGTACGCGCTGCAAGATGGTCCATTGCTAGAACAATCATGCCACAAGGATATAGAGAGTGGTGATTTGTGGGTAAATGGTTTCATGATGATTGTAATAGATTTTAGCTAGGTATGTTGTATTTTAATGATATTTCATTATACTATTTTATAACAATGGATAAGGGATGGACTCTCTTATAAGCCATTGAGTGAGTGGTGAACACTCTCACAAACATTTAATAATAAAATTAAACGTTTGATGATTTTCACCCTGCAGGGTTTCTAAGGTATATTAGTGTTCAATGATGTGATTGATTAATGTGTCAATTTGATGATGTTGATTCCTTGTCTGATGTGATGTTCATAATGTCAAGTATGTGATTAAGTAATCTGATTAAGGGAATCATGAAATGGATGCAAGGTTCATCATATAGTTTATGTTAATATACTACAACAATGGTTGTTAATGGTTACACAACTTACTATTCCTCTACTGAAAGTTACTCTATGTAGTGATGAACATTCTATCTAATAGTCAATGAGGATATGCAATAGTGATTTGGATAATTACCCGTGGGTAATTCATGTAAAAAAATTCTAACTCCCTACATTTTCATGTGAGGTCACTCGAGGATGTTACATAGGAATTTTATATGTTGTTTAACCTTTTTTTCATAAAAACAAAGTTATTAACATAACGAGAACGGTAACTCCAAAATGAAATATATATACATAAAAAGCCATGAAAAATGAAAAGTGTTGATATTGCATCAACCTTACTTTTTTTAATTAGGTTTAGAATCCCTTTTTTTTAACAACCACTTTAAAAACCAAAAAAATTGTCTAATAAACATGAAAAAACATCCTGAAATAAGAAATGTTCCACTTTTTTTAACAATGGCATTAGAAAAACATACCAAAATGGAAAACTATTGAATTAAAAATAAAAAAATGATGGCTTTGAAAAGCCTTAAAATTCCAATTGTTTTAGATGATAGGGTTAAAAGATATAATATCATGACTCCAAAAAGCCTAAAAATTTAAACAATTTTTATCTAAGATAAATATCATGACTTCAAAAAACATTAAAATTTTGGCATTTTTCAACCATGATGTTAAATATAAAATATCACAACTTTGAGAACCCTAAAATTTGGACTTTTTTAGCCATGGAATTATAACCAAATATCATGACTATAAAAAATCTTAAACTTTCAACCTATTTCAAAATCAAATACCATGACTAAAATAAAAATAAAAATGAATACCTAAATCAAAGAATCATTGTAACATGAGTAACTTTTTTTGAATGCTAAAAGTATATCTATTTTAAAATCTACTTGACACATTGCAAGGAAAACTTGAAAATCAACCTTCAAATTGACACATAATGGCATTGGATTGCTAATCTAGCATCAACACAACCCCTGTAGCGAGTAATAAATAAATAAGAAAGAAAAAATAAAACAAAACAAAAATTAAAAAAATTAAAATTAAAAGAAAAAATAATATATATATATATATGAAAATTATAAAAAATAGCAAAAATAATATATAAAAGAGAAAAATTTTAATATATTAAAAAATAAAAAATAAAATAAATATGAAGTAAATTAAAAAATATATTCGAACAAAGAAAACAAATATCTAACCCATTAAATTTAAACAAATAATTAAAAAAATGCAATATTTACTTTCAATATTTTTTTAGATTTTTTATAACTTTTTAAATTTTCCTTATTTAGTTTACGATGTACTTTAATTATTATTATTATTGTTTTTATATTTTTCATATATATATATATATATATATATATATATATATATTAAATTTGTATAATATACATAATTGTAATTTTATGTGTAATATTTATTCTTTTAATTTATATTTTAATATATATTTTTAATTATTATCATTATTTATATAAAATATAATTTTAGTTTTATTTATAATATTTTTTAATTTATCTATATATATATATATATATATATATATATATATATATATATAATTTTTGAAATACTTTATTTTAATTTTTTATAATTTTTACTTTAGTTTTTCTCTTTTTTATTTTATTTTATTTTAAATAAATTTTGATTTTAACTGGTTTATTTTGCTTTTTGTTTTTTTTGGTTTTTAAAATTTCTTTCTTTGTGTTTTCACTATTTTATTTTCATATTTTTTGTTAAAGTTATTTCTAATTATTTTTAAACATTTTTTTTCCTTTTTCTCGTTATTTTTACTTAAAATTTCATATGAATTACTATTTTTAGAAAAAAACTTCAAATATTATCATCTTTAGACATAAAAAAATAATAATTATTTGATATTTTTTCCATAAAAATCTTTTATTTCACATGTCATTTTTAGTGAAAAAGTCCAAATGTGTATTTTTTTTATTATATTTATATGCAAAATGTGTATTTTTTTGCAAAGTGTTTACAATGAGGTAATCTAACTTATAAATGAAACAGTATTTTTCACCGGAATCCAGGATATAATTTCAAACAAAAATGTCATTTTTTGTTATTTAAAATACATTTTTGTATGCATAAATGGATTCAACATCTTGAAAAATCCAAGGCCACTCAAATTTTATAAATCAAATAGCCTAAACTCAAGTTTTTAAAAATCCAGTGGAATTTCAGTTAAAATTAACTAGAAAATATATCGTGAAAGAAAATCATTTCCTTGCAAAGAAAAACAAAAAACACAAACTTGAAAAACACTTAAAAAATAATCATCTCAAAATGAAAGAAGAAGAAGACAACTTAAAAAATGGTTAGATAACCAACATTTTAAAAAATGCACATACTTAACACATAAAAAATTTAAAGCATAAAAAGAACGCCCCCCTAAAAAAAGGTTGATATTGCATCAAGATTTTTCAAACTACATGAAACTCACAAAATTGGCATGAAAATCATGAACATTTTAAAAAAATGTACATACTTAATGCATAAGAAAATTTAAAGTGTCAAAAATACACTTTTATGAGAAAACGTTTGACGTTGCATCAACCTTTTTCAAAATCAGCAGGAAAATCATGATTTGACACAACCTCTAAAAAACAAGAACTCAATAGAGCTCTTGTTAAGTTGGCAACTTTGTTATAATTAAAATGTAATGTAAGAATTGTATCAAATAGCATGTTAACGTGTTATTTTCATACTGGTTTAGATTAAATACTAATGACAATGAGATTATATTTCACTTATTTATGGGAGATCTTTCAAATGTGATTCGTTGTTGATGCCTTAATATATTGGTGGCCTAGTGGTGAGATAATATGGGTGATTTTTGGAGATTGAATCTCAAAGATTATGCATTAGAGATGGTTTAGTTTCCCTCCTGTGAATTTATAAGTTCTTGAAATTTTCAAACCAGAGACACGTGGTGGTATGCCACTGCATTTTTTCATAGGTGATTTTTTTGGATATAATTATGTGCATAAAACAACCATAAAATGTCCTTACTAAATCTTAAGAATTTAGAATTTATTATAATATAAGTATTCATAATAACATTTCTTTCATGATATAATGGCTTATACTAATATGTTGTGTTACTATCACAATGATATGTAGGAAGGTTTTGAGTTACAAAGTTCATAAATTCAAAAAATTCAGTTATCTTAGGTCAATTAAAGAATTTTTCAATTAAATTTGAGTAGTTGTCACTAATTTTTTACAAACCTCTGCATATACCTTGAGAAATAAAACTCCTTGAATTTTTGGTATTACGAAAGGAAACCATGGAATATTAAATACAAAATAATAATGTTATTGTAATACTATTGTGAAGCACTAAGAATACAATTTTTGAATTAGATTGAAGCATCATAGTTGCAATAAGTGAATCACATAAAACTACAAAAGCCTATATTGCATTGCCTCTCAACATAAACTATAAATATAGTCAACAAACATAATTTAAAGAAAGTGACATAATTTAAAGGTAGGCAATATGATTACCATACATGTAGAATTGTTGAGAATATTATACATATCCATTAGAAAGGTTGGAGGTGCAAACTTGCCATAGAAATAGGTATAATATGATGTGTACTTTCAACAAATAAAAAACAAGTAAACATTGGAACTTTGTCATAATAAGGTTTAGTTCTTGATAGCATGTATTTATAGAAAATGGTCAACTTCACAAACCATCCTCCTTTCAATTAGGATTAAAAAGTTCAAATTTGTAACAGAATTCTAATAAAATATTTGATGTTCAAGAACAAGTGGAAGTAAAACTAAGCATATTTCTCAAACCTGTTTTTATGGAAATAAGGATCAAGCCACACTTCAGGAGAACCTCTCGGTGCCATTGCACTTCCTTTACTACCAATCATGTCTCACAACACTTCTATCTTATTTACATGTCCTTCTGAACTATTGTTTTCATCTACTTCCTTTAGTTTTTGCGTAAATCGTTTTTCCTTCCAACTCTATTAAGCTCTTGTTTTTTTACTAGTGAATGTGGCGCTCCATCTCACCTGTCCAGAAAGGACTCAGAACTAGGTAAATATGTAACATGAATGCAAATCATTAATAGAATATCAACAATGAAAAATAAGCCTTTGCAAGACCAAGTGTATCATGATAGTCCAAGAAAATGATATATGATTTCATTTTTGGAAATGGATGGTCTTTCAAGCTTAAAACAAGTGAATGAATGAATGCATATATGTCTTAAATTCAAACTAGACGAATTCTTGATTACTGAACTTGCGACATGGGTGATAAACATTGTACAAGCAAAAAACCAATGAAATTGTAACAAAGACCCAAAAATAATAAATTTATTGCCTTCATGATCAAATTTAAGGAAATATAGGAGTTCTTAATTCTAATATCACTTGTTGAGGAGAATATTTTGATTCCTTTTTTTTTTGTGTAAGAAGATGTTGAGTCCTTTGTTTCTACTACATTTTTTTCAAGAGTATCAAGCTTCTCGATTTTGAGTTACTGGATCTCAAACTCATTAGTACCTATAAACACAAAAAACCATGATTAGTGTTAC
Source organism: Pinus tabuliformis (assembly GCA_031772625.1). Lineage (NCBI taxonomy): Eukaryota > Viridiplantae > Streptophyta > Pinopsida > Pinales > Pinaceae > Pinus > Pinus tabuliformis. The sequence goes on from CM062820.1 coordinate 385,165,240, forward strand.
AACAATTAATGCACATAAATCCAACATCTCTGCTAAGGTGTATATCAGCGATAATTTATTATTCACAAATGTTATGCAAGGCAGGGACTCTTTGGATATATGCGGTGGTATACATGCATAGAGAAAATTTTTCCTATTATAGTTCCCACTGATATTAAACTAATTTTATTGACCAAAATAGAAAACATTGTTTATGTATTTACCTGGAAGGTTGACTAATGTAATAAACAAGACCACCTATAGGAATTGATTTACCACCTGTTGAGTATTGAGACTCCTTCCAATTGTGCAATATATTAACAGGGAAGTTTCCAATGAACTTTGTGTAAAGAAGCCATAAAACAATAGTGAAATCTAGCTGAGACATGCATTATACAAATGAAACCAACTTTGTCCATATTCCAAATAAATGCATTTACAGATTTTCCAAATAAGAGACCAAGAGAAATTATACCTGGGAAATAAAATAAGAATTCAAAACAAAAGTTGACTCCAAAATAATTGGCATGTTTGAGGTATATAATAACTTGATGGGATATGAACCCTGATTTCCATGTGCATTCTTTGAGCTCATAGGTAAAACAACACAAAAGCCTTGGAAGTATATTACAATGGGAAAAACTAAAACTTTAGCTAGCAAGTTGGTAGCATTTGGTAGACTTTGCAATTGTAGAAGAGAAAAACAAACTTATGACGATTTATATAGAAGCCATAATATACAATAACTGGACTTATAGAAATACCATGAGATATATTTATTTAGAAAGAGAGAAAAAAATAAAATCCAAGCAACACCTAGGATAGATAAAGGTACATATCATATATTAGTAATAATGAACAACGAAATGGCACACCCCAATCCATAGCCTTTTTGGAGTAACTCATTCAGACATATCAGAGTTATACAAGCCAAAAAAGAACTAGACAATAATGAGGGTGGAATTTCTAGCTCCAAGGTCTGTGATGTGACCATACATTCCAAACAACACATATGTAATTGCATCACCTGTGATGAGAACTCCAATTGATTTATGAGCATGATTTCGACAAGAAAATCATGAGACACTATGAATACAAGGCAAGACATATTTTGTATTTGATAACATCAATTTATGATCTCATAACAGGGAACAACATTGGCTGGAATGATGTGATAAAAAAGGCTCAGAATATTTAATGAGCTAGTTCCAAATCTGAAAGAATGGATTGGGGTTTCCAAATGAACTCACAGATAATCCACATTTTCTATATGTCTTTTTCTTCATTGATCATCATATGGTCCATTTTCATTTCTTCCACTTCATCGACGAACACAGGCCCCATGTATCCTTATTTCATTCTTTTTTAAGCCTTGTCAAGCAAGAAAAGGGTGTCCACAAGTGGCTACAACATGAGAACAATGCAACATATACTTCACAAGTAACACAGAGTGATCAAATGTATCAATCTTAACAAATGTTTATTTATGTTGAGCACCTCTAGTGCCATATGTGTTTCTTTTCTCGTCAACAAATTCTTGATGCCCACTAATTGTAATAGGATATGATTTAATAGTAAAATCATGAGAAATAACAATTAACAAAAAATTATGGAACATAAATAACATTAATAGCAGCTAGTTAATCATGTAGTATCTAAAAAAACTCTACTATAACCAAACTAATGATTGTGGTATCATGCTAAAAGAGACATGCAAAGTGAGCAAAGAGAATTGAGATTTGTGAAACAAAATCTTGCAAGACAATGAAAACAAATGCATACTTTACTCTGATAATGTTCTTGTTTGAGAAATAAAAAGCAAATGGATAATAAAAAAATGCATGTGCAATCAAGAGGGAAACCATTTCCAAATATTTTCATGATACATCAATACAAAATGCAACGATGTGAATTTCAACTACACTTGATATTAACTATTTTTTACAAAGAGAAAATACTTGAAGTGCAGTTTGGATTGAAGTTGTTCTTTCAAATTTAACAAAAGAAAAAGAAAATCCTCCATATTGTAAACAAGGTCAATTAATTTGAAATGTCAAAAGCATAATAAATAATACAAATGTCTCTTACAAAAAAAACCAGGTATATCTCCAAACCTTGCTCCTAACTTGAATCCCATTTGTCTTAAGTGCCCCAAAGTTTATTTCTTCTTCAACTTGGGTAGGGGTAGCATTTACAAGAAATTGATTGACATAAATAGAGCACACAATTCTTATATGTAATAATTTGTAGTTCTATAAGGATAAACAAAGTACAAAGGAAATGATTGAAGTAAAGGATGGCATAAATACAAAAGAATGAGTAACAAATTTTTCCTCCAACATACATAATTTTTCATGTTATACTAAAGAACAAATACAAAACAAAGATGAGATTAAAGTAATTTTTCATGTGACACATGCCATTTCACCCAACAATCTTTCTGTTGAAAATATTTCTTGGAAAATTAACACCAAGGAGAAAAATTTAATTCACCAAGTTGGAAACATCAAAAATTTGAATAGTATATAAAATATAGAGAAGGGAGATGTTAGAAAAACATGCTAAATAACTAACATTATGAAAACAGATATCATTTAAAAGTAGAAGCTAAGAGTTTAACTCTTGAAACCATACCTTGTCTTGACTTTGAGTTTGAATGCTTTGAAATGCATAAATTTTGTAAGGTTTTCTTCTTTAGAGAAGCAACAACTATGGAATTATCATTATCCATATATGCAACCTCTAAAATTTTCACAGAATCACTAGTTGACATGTTTCCATCCATAGACTCTGATTCTCCATTTGACCTATAACTAGTGGATAAAATTATACAAGAATATTCCAAGTTTCATTGTTCCTCAATGAACTCTGATTGATGGAGACTTGTAGTTTGGGTTGTCTGGGAACAAAAAATAGCCCAACATTAAGCTACTGACCATTATAATTTATGGAGTTGAGAGTTTTTGTCTTCACCTTTGAAGTTGTGGTTTCAACAAAGACCCTTCATAGACAAATAAATTAGCTAAGATGTTTCACCTTTTTTTCCTTTTAAGTCAATGAATTTCTCTTGTTGGTGATTTGATTTCAAAATTGGGATAGTCAAAGCCACATTTGGAAACATTTTCAAATGTAGACTCCATTTCCAACAAAAGGAACACGATTCCTAAATGTTTAGATACTCATTAGTTTCTAAAATTCAAAAATCTAAATTAATAATTTTTCTTCGTGCCAAATTTTACTAAAGTTGAACTCTCCACAATCATAAATAGTTCAACCCAATCAAATATAAACGTGTTTCATAAGGAACTAAAGTTTGTTGATCTAAATATGATCTGAGGTTATCATTGATGTCAACCGAAGTAGCACCAGGGGCTACCCTAATCTTGCAAGGGAATTTTGACTTGACAACTTACTCTATTTTGAGTCAAGGATCTTCTAGATAGATTCTACTTATCGAGATGTTTCTATTGATATATGGCACACCAAGTAATTCTTCACGATTTGAGAGATATTCATGTTTGAAGTTAGTAACCCTAGTTAGTGGGCTAAAACCCTATGGGGTTGTAGCATGGCACTCATAATTGGTTTTGGTCATTGAATAGTCAATAATTAATAATTTTTTAAGCTCCTAAAATCCCTCCAACATTCTCTATAGAAGCCCCTCTCAACTCTATAAAAAGAAATCTCATATATCCTCCAATTGAAGTGATCATGGCATTATCGCTATAACTTCATTTCTGCGAAGTCTTAGATTCTAAAATTAAAACCCATTTGATTCGAAATCCTGATGAACATCGTGACCCAATTGTAGATCTTGGTTCACTATATTTTCAGAGATATCATCTATGGAATTTAGGGTTTTTGCAGGCTCCCTAATTTCATCTCAAAGAAGTGACCTTGGGAAAATCATCATAGCTCTCTCTTTGAGAAGAGGATTGGAATTCTATAAAATTTGTGGATAGTGCATAACTTTGCCATGAAGAGTCCAAATCGGGTCAAAACTGTGGCATTGGAAATAAGACTTAGAGGGCTTCTACATGATGAAGTATCACATGTTGGGGATCTGAAATTGCATAGATACATCCGATTAAATATCGTGTTCCTAGAAGGCAAGAAAAACTAGATCAAGTGTTGTCAAGGGGTGCAAAGGACCAGACTTTCTAGGGCAGCAAAGAGAAAGGTGCAGCAAAATGATGCAGGAGAGGTAAGCTACAGGTAGGTATATTCTATATATTCATGTTCATCTCTCAATAGCAGAAGGTTCGTTTATTCTAATTTGTTGTTTTTGTTTAGCACTGACATATGCGCTACAAGATGAGGTAAGTTTTGCTATCATCACGTGATGGGTATTTCCTTGAAGAATTTTTGCAGGTATTATATATTCATCAAGAGAATACTCAATGCATAATCTAATGTTCTGAATAATGAGAAAGGGTAGCATGACAAGAGCAGCAATCAAGGTGCAGAACAACAACAAGAAGTTCACCACATGAAGTCTTCAAGTGGGTAGCACTGCATACAAACATTGTAAAAGTATCATTGTACAGAGTCATTGTAAAAGCATCTTTGTAAAAGTTGTACAAGTGTCTATCTACCAAGATTTGAAGAGGTAGTGTCGGGAGGTCTAGGATCATCATTAGGTGGTTGTGTCATAGTTGGGGTTATGGTCTAGTGTGTCATCTTCTTCTACATCATTCTATATCATTGTAAAGTGGACCATTTTCCCTGGTACGGAGTCCATTCTTTTTTTATTCTTCTATAGGATGGTAGGGTGGTGATAGGCTGGTGCATGAAGTCACCAACAGGTTCAAGCCTATGAAAACTTTAGGGTGGTAGGATGAGTTGTAACTCATTGGGTGTTGGGGAATTTGTTCAATTGACTATTGAAGAGTCTCGGGTGTTGGAGCATCCATCTAGTGGGAGCTGGAAAAGAACGCTTTTCTAAATTCAGGAAGTTGGAGCTTTCTTTTCAATTGGAGTTGAAGATTAAAGAATTATTAGAAAAGTGTTCGATGGTTTTTGACTCGGAGGGGGTTTTCCACCTAAAATTTTTGTGCCTCCTATTTTCTTTTATTCACTGTTGTTATTGCATAAAAAATAATGATAATTGAAGATTAACTAATGCCCTAAGAAGATTTAAAAGTACTAATTGCTAAGGAATACTGATCCCCCCCCCTCAGTATTTTCCAACAATTGGTATTAGAGCTTGGTTCCTTCAATAGAAGTTTAACAACTGGAAGGAGATCATGGAGCATACCAAGAATGGTGTACCTCTATTCAATGAAAATAATTATGCACTTTGGAAAGGAAGAATGGAGGTCTATCTCTTGGCACAAGGTTACGAAGTATGGGACACTGTTCAAAATGGCTTTACACCAACTGCGGATGAACAAGGTAAGAAGAATTTGGTAAATGATGCAAAAGCAAAGAATATTATTATGAGTGGACTTATTGAATTTGCTTATCATAAGGTGTTGGGTTGTAAAACCACCAAAAATGTATGGGACAAGCTTGAGAATATATATGCAGGTGACTCAAATGTCAAAGAAGCAAAGCTTCAAATCTACAGAGCAAAATTTGAGCAACTAAGAATGAAAGAAGATGAAAAAATTTCTACATACTTCGAACACGTAGATGAAATAACCAACACTGTGGAAGGATTAGGAGAACCTATTGATGAGAAGACTATTATACGAAAGATTCTTAGAATGTTACCAAGAAGATTCAACCCAAAGGTATCAGTCTTAGAATACAGTGCAAATTTGGACAAACTCAGCAAAGAGGAATTACATGGAGTTCTCATAGCATATGAAATGAGACTTGATGAAGAAGAGGGTACTTCGCATCTAGAAACTACATTCGCTACATCTAAGAAAAACAATAAGGACAAACAACCTTCAAAGGAAAAGACCTGCACCTACACCTGCAAGTGTGAAGAAAAGGAAGATGATGAAGAAGGTTTTTCAGATGGAGAATATGCTTACTTTATGAGAAAACTAAAAATTCATAAGGGAAAATTCAAAGGTAAACTTCCATTGATATGTTTCGGTTGTGGTAAGGTTGGGCATTTCACAACAAAATGTCCGAACAGAAGTGATGGAAACTCAAAAGGAAAGAAAAGCTTTAAGAAATTCAACAAGCAAGGCAAGAAGAAAGGATTCAAAAGGAACTTTCTCTCTAAAGAAGATAGCTCATCATCTGAAGAAGACAATGAAAGTGAAGAAGAAGCCAATGAGAGAGTAATGTTTATGGCCAAGCAAAATAATCAAGAGGTATCAAACAACAAAGAAGGGTTGACCATAGAATAATTTTCTGAGGAGGCAATCAAGCTTATAAAAGAGCTCAAGGCTGAGAAGATCCGTTCCAATACTCTTAAAGAACAAGTTCAAGGTCTCAAAATTGAAGTTGAAGAACACAAATGTATTGAAGAGTCACTTCAAAAGAAGTTAGAAGAAAGCAACCGAGAAAGGGAAGCATTAGAAGCTAAAGTAGTCTCGCTGCATAAGGAAGTGAAGAAGGGAAAAAATGTCCAAAACTATGCCATCAGCTCAAGGGCGTTGGAAGAACTCATCAACAATCAACGATCTTACATCGACAGAACTAGCCTCGGTTACAAAGAAGAAGTAGGACCTTCTACAACAAAATACAATGAGCCTATGAGATCTAACAAGCATGTAGACTTCATTGAACAAGATTCGCAAGAACCGCCTTGGAAGACAATTCCCTGACGAAGATTTCCATCCAGGTACCAACATATTTTTCATAGCTATTGTTATTCATGTGGAAAATTTGGTCATAAAGATGTAGAATGTCGCACGTACCCTAGGAACCAATACAATTCCAGGAGATCTGTCAAATATGGACCTCCCAGGGCTCAACGAAACATAAATATATTTGAACATTTAAGAAGTAATATTGAATGTTACAAATGTCGAAACTTTGGACACATAACCAGAGGCTGCAGACTTGAAAATCCTCCAGAAGAATATTGGAAGCCACAGAACAAATGAATGAACATGGAAGAAGAAGAACACTGATAATTGTGCTCTTGCTCTCAAGGCTCAAAACAACAAAGATGTGTGGTATGTTGATAACGGTTGCTCAAAGAGAAGAAGTATGGAACTGTGTCCTTTGGAAATGATGGATCTTCAAATGTTATAGGATTAGGTACCGTCAGTCTCAGAAGCAAATATTCTCTAGACAAGAATGTTCTATTGGTTGAAAACATGAATCAAAATCTACTTAGTCTTGGACACATGTGTGATCAAGGAAACACAATGCTATTCAACTCCACAAAATGTGAAATTAGGAAAGGCATGTATGGTAAAATTGTGGCTACAACAATTCGAGCTCCAAATGACATATATGTTCTGGATGAAGCAACTAAAGCATGTCTACTAGCTAAAGAAGATGAAAGTTGGTTAAGGCACAAATGAATGGGTCACATAAACTTTGACAACCTAGTCAGGATAAGCAAAAAGGAAGTAGTACGAGAAATTCTGAAAGTCTCAAACCTTCCAATACACTATGTGAGGCCTATTAGCACAGCAAGCAGGCAAAATATGGATTTAAAACAAAAGAACACTTTGCATCACATCCATTGGAATTGATACATACTGATCTATGTGGTCCTATGGGAACAAAAGGCTTAGATGGAGAATTATATTTCATGTTAATGATAGATGACTATATCAGGATGATAGCCATCAGTTTCCTAAAGAAAAAATTTGAAGCATTTGAGTGCTTTAAGATCTATAAGGAGTTGGTCGAAAATGAAACTGATTTAAAAATAAAGTGTCTAAGATTATATAATGGCGGAGAATTCACTTCCAAATTATTTAAGCAATACTATGACGAAAATGGAATAAAAAGACAATTTTCAACTGCATGAACACCTCAGCAAAATGGAGTTACTGAAAGAAAGAACATAACCGTAGAGGAAATGGGTAAAACAATGCTGAAGAACTCAAAATTGGACGAGAGGAACAGAAGAGTCGGATGGCGCCGCTAGGGTTTGATCCAGGAACCCTAGGCCTAGGGTCTAGCTGAAGCAGATGGCGCAGAGAGGACAGAGAGAGTACAGGCTACGGGCTAGCTGGCATCTCCATCAAGGACGGCAAAGGCAGGTTTCGGCAGTTAGTGACAGCTGGGAGCAGGTTGGAAAGTGGTCTCTACGACAGCGACAAACGGAGTTTTCCCTGCCCTGCAGCTGCTCTTCCGGTTTCCTGAACACGACGGTTTGGTCACGGTTTCAATCTCGTGAAGGTCTTCAAACTTGGTGGTATTACCCTGAAACGGCACCCGGTGGCGGTTTTGGACAGTTTCCTCTTCGGGCTTCGAGCGTAGGTCGGTTACAGTTTTTTACGGAGCGTTTTTAACCATGGTAAATTCAAATGATGCGGTTGCACTGGACCCGGCTCCTGAAGATATTCTCACTGTTTGGGGCAAGGAAGTCACGGAGAAGAGTATTAATGAAATTATTGGGCAACCGAACAGTTTCCCTGGTGTGTTTTTTCCGGCAGGTGTCTCGTGGCGGCATAACCCGGTGAAGGGGCTTCTGGAAGAGAGCTTGGAACTCTCAAGCAGCTATGGGGGTGGAGGAAGACTCACGGAGCCTTTAAGCCCTCACCATTACCTCGGCATACAGAAGGAGAAGGTCGGCACCTCCCCCGTTGGTAAGTCCTCCTCTCCGTCAAAAAATTTTGTTTCATCGGGCAGTCTCGAGGATATAATCAACTCGCCCCAACTTCATGGAGTATGGAGATCGGTGGGTGGCGTTCAGAGTGTGGGGAAAGTTGGGGGAGAACAGCCCTCCCTGGAGAATGTAAAAAGAAATCTGATTTCGAAGGACCGTCTGCCGGGTCTTCTTGAAAGGGATGAGGGTAATGCGGGTCAGTTCCATTCTATGCATGAGGGGGTCTTCTCAAACCATAAGCAGTGCGAAAATTCTTTGCATGAGGGACACTCGGCCCTAGGAGAAGCGGGCAGTCCTGTGGAGGGTCTGGTTGATTCCTCACTGGCCAATGAATTCCAAAACCCTAAGGACAAGGGGAAAACCTTAGGGCAGGAGGAAGGCGATCTACCTTCACCTACTGTTGGAAAGAGCCCGGAGCCGGCAACCGAGAAAATAGAGGATAAGAGAAAGAAGGCGAAAGCGTGGAAAAGGAAGCGGGTTTCAAATCTGGTTTTGGGCATGGATGTCCAGGTCGAAGAAGCTTTGGAGGTTGCCGAGTGCACTCTTGTGGGCAGAGCAAGAGGGAGGTACGTATCTGGAAAATTCCTAAGACAATGGGCTGAGAGCCAATGGTTGGAGACCCCAGCAAAGTCTTTCAGAACGGATACGCTGCTTAAAGGATGGTTCAGGGTGAAATTCGATTCTAAGGAAGCCATGGAATGGGTGGAAGCTCGGAATTGGGCGTTCGGGAGCAGACCGGTCTTTTTCAAACGCTGGACCCCCATGTTTGATGCAGCAAAGGAGAAAGTTGATGAAATTCCTGTTTGGGTTCGGGCCCCAAATCTCCCGCCACATTTATGGGTGGACTCAGTCTTCAAATCGATAGGGAATCATTTGGGTACTTTTCTGGATGTGGATAGATCCTATCTCCATACTTTTGAAAGAGGAGTTGCAAGGATCCTGGTTAGACTCAATCCCTCCGAAGGACTAGTGGAATCTTTTCCTCTGCAATACAAGGAGTATGTCTATGAACAATTACTGGATTATGAACTCTTTCCTTTCAGATGTCATGTTTGCCATGAATACGGGCATTTAGCGAGGGACTGCCCTTTGGGGAAAAGAAGAAGGGGATTTCATCAGAAGGAGGAGGAATGGGAGGACTTGCTGGGATCACCCAAATCCCAAAAGAAAAATGAGGAAGTCCCTGAGGAGAATCTCCAGTTCGAAGTTCCCTCCTCACAAGGGGAAGAGGATGTGCAGCAGAAGGAGGAGTGCCTCAACCATCGACCGGATGATCAATCAGGTCGGGAGACCCCTGCGGCTGAGAAGGCTGGTCCTTTGGAGGATCCAGCTCCCGGTATGCAGCCCCCTTCTTTTTTGTCCCCTGTTAATTCTGTTTCGTGCAATGATGATTATGTGGCAACCTCTTTTAAGTTACAAAACTCAGAAGATCTCTCACATAACATAGAGTGTCTGTCGGAAGCCATCCCGTCCTTAAATCTGAACAGTGAGGTGTTTCCAAAGAATAATATGGGAAAGGGTTGTCCTTCTGTCTCTCGTACCTATAACCTAAGGTCCCTCCATAAGCCCTCTCCTCTCACCAATGATTTTCAGGAATCTGTGGGTGGTCTAAGTCCTGAGTCTTCTAGGGGTCCTTCAAAGAAAGGTAGAGGTAGAAAATCTTTGTTATCAAAGACTCAAGTCAAGGCAAAGTTTGATGTGGCTGATGGGAAGCAAATGACGATTCCTGGGGTGCTTAGAGCAGCGAAAACCCCTGAGGCGGTTCTTAAATGATCTGTATGTCCTGGAATTGTAGGGGTTTAGCTAGTAAGCCCAAAAAACTAGCACTGAAAGACCTCATTTCTCGTCATCATCTGGATGTTGTTTTTCTTCAGGAAACCTTGGGTAAGGGAATCGATGTTGAATCTTCTATGTGTTCCCTCTTACCGGGTTGGTCCTTTACTGCTCTCGACGCTGCTGGTCATTCTGGAGGCCTTGCTATAGGTTTCAAAACCGGGAGGTTAAAGATCCAAAGCATTTGGGGCTCGGATCATGTTTTGGGTTTGGAGGCTCTATCGTCTGAGTTTGACCAGCCACTGCTGCTTATTAACATCTATGGTCCTTGCCAGGGTAGAGTTTCTTTTTGGAATAATTTTTTGGCAAAAGAGATCCTAAGGAACAAAAATTTGGTGATTGGGGGGGATTTAAATTTCTCCTTGGGACTGGCGGAAGCTTGGGGACCATCCGTGAGGGAAGATCCATTATTAGATTTCTTCTCAAAGGCCCTTCAGAGTGCAAAGCTGATTGATGTAAATATTATAAAGACAAAGCCGACTTGGAGGAACAGAAGAACGGGCGAAGATAGAGTAGCTAAGAGGTTGGATCGTTTCCTCATCAATGAAACGATGGCGACTTTTATCCCTTTGTTCCGTCAATGGGTGGGTGAGGGGGGAAACTCGGATCACTTTCCAATCTACCTCGAACTCACTAAGCCCCCTGCAAAGCCAGCTTCCCCTTTCAAATTTAATGCCTCCTGGCTTCAGGAGGAGTCTTACCAACAACTGTTCAAAAGCACCTGGAGACATTTGGGGCTGAATTCTCAGGTCAGCAAAGGAGGTCATTTTATGGAAAATCTGAAGAGACTTAAGAGAGCAACCATTGATTGGGCTGCTGAGAGAAGAAGGAAACAAAATGAGGAGCTGGTAAAGATTGAGGAGGCTATTGGGGTTCTTGAAGACCCTAATTCAGATGCCTATGCGTCCCAGGAAACAAAAGAGAAAATTCTGTCTTTAGAAAAAGGTAAAGCAAAGATTTTGTTGGAGAAAGAAGAGGAGTGGAGGCTGAAAAGTAGGGCCATTTGGCTAAAAGCAGGGGATGAAAATACAAAGTTTTTTCATAATTATGCAAGAGGGCGAAAAATAGCAAACACCATTTGGAAGATGAGAGACCCAGATGGAAGGGAAGTGTCCTCTTTTGAAGCAATTTCTTCTTTAGGGAAGAATCATTTTCAAGCCCTCTTTTCAAATCCAGGGGGGATCTCCTTGGCGGAAATTATTAGAACAGCTCAAGCATTTCCAAGGATGGTGGATGAAGAAGATGCAGAGCTTCTCTTTAGGGAAGTGGACAAGGAGGAAGTCGAGCGTATTATAAAGACAATGCCTAAGGATAAAAGCCCGGGACCGGATGGCTGGATGATAGAACTTTTCACTCATTTTTTTGATATTATTGGTGATGAGCTTACCGAGGTGGTGGAGGAGTCTAGAATGAAAGGAGAAATCTTCAGCTCTTTCAATTCCACCTTCATAGCACTTATTCCAAAAAATGAGAACCCCTCCTCTTTTGAAGACTTCAGGCCTATCTCCCTCTGCAATACTATTTATAAGATTATTGCAAAGATCATTGCAGTACGCCTGAAGCCCTATCTATCTGAGTATATCTCAAGTGAACAGTTCGGGTTCCTGGATGGTCGGCAAATTCACGAGGCAATTGGAGTTGCACAGGAAACCATCCACAGTATCAGACAAGCAAAGAAGAAAGGGGCTGTTCTAAAAATTGACCTGTCCAAGGCCTATGACAGGATTGACTGGTCGTATTTAAGATTACTTCTGACCCACCTGGGGTTCAAAGTAGAGTTTATAAATTGGATTATGGGGTGTATTTCAAATGTCAATTTTGCGGTCCTGATAAATGGGGCGGCCTCCCAGTTTTTCAAAAGCCAGCGAGGTCTGAGACAAGGGTGCCCGCTGTCTCCTCTGCTCTTTCTCCTGGCTGCAGAGGGGTTGAGCAGACTGATCTTAAAAGCAAAACAGGCGGGCTTGTTTACAGGTTTGGAGGTTGCTGTAAATTTATTCATTTCTCACCTATTGTTTGTTGATGATATTTTGTTATTCTTAAATGGGAACCTAGATGAGGTAAAAGTTCTTAAAGATATTATTGACCTATTTCTGAAAGCCACGGGACTTCAAGTTAATCACAGAAAATCTCATTACATTTTGGAGGGCTTCAATAGACATGAGGTAAGTGCAATTACTTCCATCATGCCATTTGAAACCTGTCCGATGGATGAGCCTTTCAAATACCTGGGGTTTTGGCTGAAACCATCATCTTATCACAAACAAGATTGGTTCTGGTTAGTGACTAAGATTGAACAGAGGATTTCGCATTGGAGCTATAAGTGGCTCTCTCGAGCCGGCAGACTGACTTTGGTCAATTCAGTCCTTCAAGCCATCCCTGTGTTCTGGGCAGCTCTGACATGGATTCCCAGAGGAATTATTCATAAAATCAGGCAGATTTGTAGTAGATTTTTGTGGTCAGGCTCAAAGGAAAATGCTGTGCTCCCCTGGGTCGCCTGGGACAAGATTGCTAGACCGAAGGAGTGGGGAGGATGGGGAGTAAAACAGCTGGTGGATTTCTGCCAATCCTTGGCGGCAAAATCAGGTTGGCGAATTGTTGTAGCTGAAAACCTCTGGACCAGGGTTGTTAAAAGGAAATATATTGATCCAACCCCATTGGAAGACTGGATAAGAAGCCCAAACAAAAAAGGGAGAAATTGCTCGGTCATTTGGAAGGCAACAGTGGACGCCTTTAAAATCATTGAACAAGGATTAGCTTGGCAGGTGGGGAATGGTGAATGTGTGCGAATTGGAAAGGACCCTTGGGTGGGGTGTAATGAATTATTTGCTCTTTCTCCTGGGTTGCTGGAACACCTAGCCTCTAAAGGAATCAATCAGCTTTCTCAGATTGCAAACCCGGGATTATCTTCAATTTGGGGACAGGGATGGAAATCAGCTGAAGACTTGGATCTGGATTTTCGTTGGCAAGAAGAATGGAATGCTTTCATCCAAGAACTTAATCGATCGAATGTCAGATTAAAGGATGTTCATGATTCACTGGTCTGGGCTCATGCAGAAACAGGCCGTTACTCTCCAAAGGCCGGATATGGTTTTTTGATGAGTAGAAAAGGGTGGGAACCCCCGGTTTGGTGGGCAAAGCCCCTCTTCAAATTAAAATGTCCTTAAAAAGCCAGATTATTTCTTTGGTGTGCGCTAAAAAATAAAGTTCCCACTTGGGACATTCTACAAGCCCGTTTCCAATTGGGGCCAAGCAGATGTCCCCTTTGTAAGGAAGCCTCAGAATCGATTCACCATCTTTTTGTCAGGTTTCCTTTCTCCAGGGCAGTTTGGGAGGAGATTTTCAAACTTCTGAAATTCTCAGGGAGATGGGAAGGGGATACTTTATCTGCTGCTTGGGATTACTGGTGGGATCACTACCCCGATAAAAATTTGAGAAATCTTCCGCCCATTGTTTGTTGGGGTATTTGGATCTCCCGAAATGGATGCATTTTCAACGAGAAGCTCACCCCTGCACATGTTATTGCTCTTCAAGCATCAGCTATTTATGCTTGTCTCCCTGAACCTGAGGCCTCTACTTCTTCAAACAGGCGGGCAGTTTTTAATATCAGAGAGGGCATCCCCTATGCTTTTTTTGACGGAGCTGCCCAAAATAATGTCACTGGGGCCGGAATCATTATACATCTCTCTCCTTCACATTCCTTAAAAGCCTCTGTAGGACTTGGGTCGGGCACAAACAATTTCGCAGAATTATCTGCCTTAAAACTTCTCCTGTGCTGGCTCATCCATAGAAACATCCTCACTGTTCAGATTTTTGGCGACTCGGCAAATGTGATTCATTGGGTCAATGAGAAATTTATATGCAGAAATTATATGCTGTTCCCCCTGCTGGAAGAAGTAAAAAGTTTAAAGTCTCATTTCAATAACTTCTCCATTGCTCATATCTACAGGGAAAATAATGAAGAAGCCGACCGGTATTCTAAAACAGGTCTGCAGCAAGTTCTGGGAGTTTGGAGGATAACGGAGCAATCTCAGGACCTGATCCGTGTGTTGGATCACCCACCTTTTCCTTAGTGTTTTTGTATTCCATACATCTTTGTGATGTTTCGTTTATAGATGATACTGTGTTTTGGACCGACTGTTTGGTTCAAAGTTTCGGCTTTAAGTTTTTTTTTAAAACTCATAGTTTTTTTTGTATTGGGCTGTTTTCCCGTAAAAAAGGAGGCCCAAGATCTCTAGTGGATGTTTCTGAACTTCTATTTTTGATATGGCCGTTTCAGGCTGAAATCTAGGAGGACTCAAAAAGTCCTTTGGTCAAGAAAGACATGGACAACTATGATAACTCAACAGAGATAAATTTCTCTGTGGACCTTGCAAACAGAGGCTGAATGTTAACGCATTCCTTTTTGTAGCTTTTTTATTACTTCATTAATAGAAAAGCGTGGTATTTTTTCCTTGGAAAAAAAACTCAAAATTGGATGAAAAATTATGGGTTCAAGGAATTGATATGGCAATCTTCTCAGAAATAATTGCAATAAGACCCCATAAGAATTATGGAAAGGAAAACCGGCTAATGTAAAATATTTCAAAATCTTCGGAAGCAAATGTTATATCAAAAGAGAAGATCAAAAGTTGGGTAAGTTTGAATCACGTGTTAATGAAGGTATCTTTGTTGGTTACTCATGCAAAAGAAATGCCTATAAATTCTATAATCTAAGACCAAAACAGATAGTGGAGAGCATAAATGTTACATTTGACGAAGATAGTGTTCTAACAAATAATGATGAGGATCTAGAATCTTTGAAACTTGAGACAGAGGCTGAAAAAAGTATAGAGAAAATTCTAGAACAAGAAGCAACAATCAACCAGGAAGAAGTAAATAATGATCAACAAGATATACATGAACAACAAAAAGAAGCTCCTCCAAAGAGAACAAAAGAATGGATTCAAAAGAGCCATCCATTAGATCAAATCATTAGTGACATAAATGAAGGAATTGGAACAAGAAAAGGTCGACAGTTTTGTTCATCACAACAAGCTCACATTTCTTTTCTAGCAACCTTTGAGCCTAGTAGTTTTGAGGAAGCCAACTAGAATGAACATTGGGTAGCAGCTAGGAATGAAGAATTGGATCAAATCGAGAAGAATAACACATGGGAATTAGTTCCACGACCAAAAGATAAAAATGTCATTGGGACCAAATGGGTGTACGGGAACAAATTGAATGAAGATGGACAGGTTACCAGAAACAAAGCAAGATTGGTTTGCAAAGGCTATGCACAAGTGGAAGGAATTGATTTCGATGAAACATTTGCACCAATTTCCAAAATGGAAGCCATCCAGATGTTTCTCACCTATACATGTTCAAGAAAAATAAAAGTCTACCAAATGGATGTTAAGTCAGCATTTCTGAATGGAGAATTAGAAGAAGAAGTCTACATCGAACAACCTGAAGGGTTTCTACTATTAGAAAAAGAAGACTATGTTTGCAAGTTAAAGAAGGCTTTGTATGGTCTCAAGTAGGCTCCTAGAGCATGGTATTCTCGTCTTGATGGATATCTACGTCAACAAGGGTTCAAGAAAGGTACTGCTGATAGAAATATTTACGTACACATAGATAAGGATAATTTAACAATCGTTGAGGTATATGTGGATGATATAATCTTTGGTAGTAATGATGATCGAATACGTAAGAACTTTGCTACAAAGATACAAAGTGAGTTCGATATGTCTTTAGTTGGTGTGTTGACATACTTCTTAAGGCTTCAAATATCTCAGCAAGAGAAAGGAATATTTATATGTCAAGCCAAGTACAACAAGGAAATGCTCAAGAAATTCAAAATGGAAGATTGCAAACATGTCCACTCCGATGGTAACAGGTTGCAAATTGAGCATAGACAACTCATCCAAGGATGTGGATCAGAGGTTGTACAGATATATGATTGGTAGTCTTCTATATGTAACAGTGTCCCAACCAGATGTTAGTAAGCAGTTGGACAAGTAGCAGGATTCCAAGCAGCACCAAAAGAATCACATATTATTGTCATCAAAAGAATTATTCAATATCTAAAGGGCACAACAGAATATGGCTTGTGGTATCCCAAGGGCAACAATCTCATTATTCAAGCCTTTACAGATGCAGATTGGGCAGGAAGCATTGATGATCGTAAGAGTACTAGTGGAGCAACATTCTATCTAGGTGGTTGTCTCATATCATGGTTGAGAAAAAAGAAAACCTCAATCTTGTTATCTACAGCGGAAGTAGAATACATTGTAGCGACAGCTTGTTGTACTCAAGTCCTTTGGATGAAACAAACTTTGAAATATCTTCAAGTACAATTCAGTGAGCCTATTCCCATCGTATGTGATAACACTAGTGCCATCAGCATCTCCAAGAATCCTATCATGCATTCAAATATAAAACACATTCTGATAAATATCATTTTGTTAGAGAACAAGTTACTGAAAAGAATATCAAACTTGAATATGTTGGTACAAAAGAACAAATCATTGATATCTTCACTAAACCTTTACCTCGTGAATCATTTGAATATCTTCACCAAAAGCTTGGGATTCTCCCAAGTTCTCATTAGATTTTCCTTATTCAGAAAATAAAGGGGGAGTGGAAGAGTGTACAGGTCCGCAGGATGGTTGTGTGTCAGGGGGAGTTACCCTTTGCCATTGATGTCAAAAGGGGAGAGAAGGCAGTAGGAATAGGTGCCATGATCGCAGGGGGGTACTTGTGTTGCCATCAATGTTAAAGGGGGAGATTGTTGATCTAAAGATGATCTGAGGTTGTCATTGATGTCAACCCAAGAAAAACCAAGGGCTACACTGATCTTGCAAGGGAAATTTGACTTCAAAACTTACTCTATTTTGAGTCAAGGATCTTCTAGATAGATTCTACTCGTCGATATGTTTCCATTGATATATGGCACACCAAGTAATTCTTCACGGTTTGAGAGATATTCATGTTTGAAGTTAGTAACCCCAAATAGTGGGCTAAAACCCTATGGGTTTGTGGCATGACACTCATAATTGGTTTGGTCATTGAATAGTCAATAATTAATAATTTTTTTAAGCTCCTAAAATCCCTCCAACATTCTCTATAGAATCCCCTCTCAACTTTATAAAAAGAAATCTCATATATCCTCCAGATGAAATGATTGTGGCATTATCACTATAACTTCATTTCTACTAAGTATTAGATTCTCAAATTAAAACCCATTTGATTCACAATCCTGATGAATGTCGTGACCAAATTTCAGATCTTGGTTCGCTATAATTTCAAAGATATGATCTGTGGAAGTTAGGTTTTTGGCAAGCTGTCGAATTTCATCTCAAAGAAGTGACCTTTGGAAAATTGTCATAACTCTCTCTGAGAAGAGGATTGGAATTCTGTAAAAAGTGGAAGATATTGCACAGACTATAGTTTTCTGTGTATCAATTTTAGAGCCGAAGGAGGAAACGATGACACGCAGCATGTCGTACAAGTTCGCTCTATTGAACTAGTCCATAATTAGGTCATTGTGAGAGATTGGGCATAAATTTGTCTTGAAGAGTCCAAATCGGGTCAGACCTGTGGCATTGGAAAGATGACTCAGAGGGCTTCTACAGGACCTAATATCACATGTTGGGGATCTAAAATCGCATAGATACATTAGATTAAATATAGTGCTCCTAGAAGGCAAGAAAAACTAGATTAAGTGTTGTCAAGGGATGCAAAGGACCAGACTTTCTAGGGCAGAAAAGAGCAAGGTGCAGCAAAATGATGCAGCAGAGGTAAGCTACATGTAAGTATATTCTATATCTACATATTCATCTCTTAATTGCATTAGGTTCTTTGTATTCTAATTTTTTGTTTTTGTTTAGGACTGACATATGCTCTACAGGATGAGGTAAGTTTTGTTATTATCATGTGATGGGTATTTCCTTGAAGACTTTTTGCATATATTATATATTCATCAAGAGAATACTCAATGAATAATCTAATTTTCTGAAGAATTAGAAAGGGTAGCATGACAAGAGTAGCAATCAAGGTGCAAAATAGCAGCAAGAAGTTCACCACATGAAGTCTTCAAGTGGGCAGCACTGCATATAGACATTGTAAAAGTATCATTGTACAGAGTCATTGTAAAAGCATCTTTGTAAAAGTTGTACAAGTTTCTATCTTCCAAGAGTTGAAGAGGTAGTGTCAGGAGGTCTAGGATCATCATTAGGTGGTTGTGTCATAGTTGGGGTTATGGTCTAGTGTGTCTTCTTCTTCTACATCATTCTATATCATTGTAAAGTGGACCATTTTCCCTGGTATAGGAGTCCATTCTTCTTTTATTCTTCTATAGGGTGGTAGGCTGGTTCTAGGCTGGTGCATGAAGTCACCAACATGTTCAAGCCTGTGAAAACTTCAGGGTGGTAGGGTGGTGCTAAGGTGAGTTGTAACTCATTGGGTGTTGGGGCATCTGTTCAGTTGACTACTAAAGAATCTCGGGCATTGGAGCGTCCATCCAGTGGGAGCCGGAGAAGAATTATTTTCTAGATTTTAGGAATTTGGAGCTTTCTTTTCAATTGGAGTTGAAGATTAAAGAATTACTAGAAAAGCATTTAGTGGTTTTTGACCTGGAGGGGGTTTTCCACCTAAAATTTTTGTGCCTCCTATGTTCTTTTATTCACTTTTGTTACTGCATAAACATTAATGATAATTGAAGACTAACTAATGCTCTGAAAAGATTTAAAAGTGCTAATTGCTCAGGAATACTAATTCAGCCCCCCTCTCAATATTTCCGAACAAAGTTTTCAAATGCTTATAATATTGAGCCATATAACAAAATTATTCCAAATACTGAGCGAAAGATTTCCTTTTAGAATAGTTTAACTCAAATATCTACAAGGTAAAAGAACTAAAAAATAAATTAAACCCTAATGCTTTTGGAAAATTAACCATTAGCTAATGTTAAACTCGTACTACTAAATTAAATTGTCATGTGAATGGAATAACAATAGTGCACACACGTCAGAAAACCTCAAAGTTAGTTGATAACCAGCAGAAGTTGAAGTAAAGGTTCTTGATTACTTGAATACACTATATATATCTCGATTATCATGTGAAATACTAGCATAAGTTATCTGTAACAGAACCCAGTGTCCACCTACGCAGGTGGCTATTGAACAAATTATGTCAACACTCAAATTCATTTGATTATTATCAATTTTTTTGGAATTCTATGCAATCAAGTAGAGAAGGGGAATTAAAAACAGAGAAATCTAGCTCATTTGTAATTTCATATAGCACAGACAAGGCTATGAGTTGCATGTAAACTAGTTATAATATTCCAAGAAACAAAACAAAAATTGCCATGGCACCCATGGTAATGTTCTAATGATAATAATTGTAGTCTATAACTAGCAATAACGCAAGTTGCAATTTTATATGTCAAAAATGGCACATTTTATAGCTCCAAAAAAAAATCGTCTACACAAAAAAAGCCTATCAACAAAGAAATACAACTTGGACAATTCAAAACCAATTGGGAAATAATTTTTCAGGAACATTAGGTGTATGGGGGGGGCGAAAGAACACAAGTATCTCAATTGTCATTCATAAGCTTTTCTTAATGCATAAGTGAACTTCATAAAGCATTTTAAGAAATTGATATACATCTAGTTCTATTTTTCTCTCCCTTTTTTTGTTTTTCTTTTACTTAAGACTGCCTCACAATTCGCAACAAATGCAAATTAAAGTAAGCATTGCCAGGAAAGCAAAAAATGGACATGCATTTAATATGTCATAATAAGTTTCTTGGAGTTACATTATGTTGTTGTGCAACTAATATCCTATAATATAATTAACAAAATGATCCCATGTCCAAAAAAGAATTTCGTATGTATTTGAATTCTCATATTGCATATTGTCCATTTAGATCTTTGTTTTCATTTACATAAATAAAACATGTTTGATACAAAAGTTTTTAAAGAAACAAGAACAATGATTGGTTAGCAAAAAATAATTTTTGATAGTAGGCATGTCACTAATTATTAGCAATGTAGTGAACATGATGTTCTTGTATATTGCAATTATGTGGCTTGCAAGAAAAATAGAGATATGCATTAGGCTCTCTGTAGAAAATTTCAAATTATGAGGCAAAAAAAATATATAAGAGGGAAAATGCAAAGAGGACAAGTATCTTAATTGTCAAAATCTATGAACTTGATGGAAACACTAGGTAGTTTCTTATTTATCATGATTCTTTGATTTCAGTGATGATGTTGTTAACTGCTAAAGTGAAAATACCTCGATTACAATTTTTTCTTAGGTTGAAAATTGTAGATGATATGCTATGCATGTATTTCTGAAAACTTGTCTCAACATAATTGGGCAAAGCTTTTTAACTATGGAATTTGTAACATGCATCAATTTTGCAATCATCCGTTTCCAGTGTGCATTCAACATTGTACTCATAACTAAATATTGTGCTACCTTTGTAGAGTGTGCATTTAGTTTTTTTTTTTTTGTTGAACAAGATGTTTGCATTTGCTGCATATTCATTTGAAAGGAGGAGAAAAAACATTTTTTTATTTTAGCACTCCTTGCATATGCCATGTGAAAGAAATTTGATTGTTAGCTTATGATATGCTTAGTGAAATTTTCAGAATTTCATACATCATAGGAAAATTGTTGTTAATAGAATAAAGAAAGAACTTAGAAAGATACATGTGTTCTTGATTTGACAAAGGATAATAGATGTGCTTTTGCAAACTCATCATTCAAAGGATCAACAAAAGTTGTTGATCCAAAGCACAACTGTGGACTGCCTTTTACATCATTTCTGACAATGTTTTTGAACAAGTAGAGTGGAATGGTTTTTTATGCCAATTCGTGTTGTATTTTGAAAATTATATCTTTGTGTCTGTCATTCAACTGCAACTTCAGTAAATTAGAGAACACAACTTTAATTAGGTAATTTGTACATGAAATTTTGAGATAAATTTTAGCTTCACTATGATGAAAAACAAAAATGCAAGAACACAAGGGGGAAGGAAACTATTTGGCTTTTGGAAAATAAATGCAAGTTTGGTTATTGTAGTACGAAGCTTACAATTACATTGTCATATATTTCATTGCCATCCTTGATATTGAGTTCAAGTTGTCTATTATTTTGTTGACAACCTATCATTATCATTGTTATTGAGCCAACTACATATGTGTCATTCGAAGCAAGAAGATCATGTATTATTGTATCTGGAGCCATTCTATGCTATTTACAAATATGTGCTATTGGTTCAACTGTGGTTCTTTCATGCAACATTATACATCATTTTTCTTTTCTTTGTTCATAAACTCCTTTGTTTCTTATTACAAGATTTGTAATGTGAACATTATTTCCAATAGTAAACATGTTTTGGAAATTATTTATTAGATTGTTTCCCATGTTCACTGTGATTGTTAGTTGACCATGGCTATCAACCAAATCAACATGGACCAATCGATCTTTTGTAGGAGAGTTGGGGCTTTTAATTTATGTTGTCCCATAAGACACCAAGATATCAACTTTTAAAACCCTTAAATGTGCTCCTAAGCATAATTTTATGATTGAGGATGGAGCTAACTACATTTTTTTTGTATGTGTGTATGCAAAGCAAGAACAACATGTTTCAAAAAAAATGTCACTAGTTTAATGTAAACGGGTATATTGATTGCATAAATATCGAGATGCACACAATTCTAACCATTTTGAATTTTCATCTTCTTTCATTTCTCTATGCAATACTTGTTGGCTAGAACCACTTATTTCCATGTTTTTCTTGCAAATATTTGGACCAACTGTTGTCAGAAAAGAGAAATGCAAGAGGTTAAATTTGAAACAAATGTATATAGAAAGTTTGAAATTGTCCATGTTCCATAGCCATACATGATATAGTTGGTTTTGAGTAAAAACATTGTTGGATCAAACTAGAATACAGGGAAAACAAATGGATATGAAGACAAAATATCCAATTGAACAAAGAGAACATAACAAAAAATAGAGCATTGGAAATGGAGTATAGAGCAAGGTTTTATGCCAACATTGGGCATATATGCGTGTGTGTGTGTGTGTAGTCGTTTTTTGGTTTTTTTACTACTATCAAGCATACTTGGTTGTTATGCAACAATTTTGTATCGCTACTAATAGGACAACATGCTTTATAGATTTGATTGAACATGACACATAAAGTTTCTTTGTGGAATGTGCTATTGAGGATCATTATGGCCAAGATTGTTTTTTTCCTACTCTAGGAAACTGCATCAGAAACACTAAAAAATGATCTAGAAAATAGAGAAAGAAATGTCATTTAGTGTATAGAACAAAATGTGACAAAAAAAAAATTGATACATGTGTAGATTGCGTAGTATCTATGATATGGAAAATTTAGTTACAATGGAGAAATTAAATTTTTTTATATTGATGGTCTTAAGACTTATATAAATTTGATATCTCCATTCTTGTTGATTTCTTGTTTCTTGGTGCACAACTCCTTTGTTTACTCCATGTTTTCAAATAATTAAATTTGTCTGAAATGACAATTTGCAAATATCACAACTACTCTGAGAATTGAGTGACTAAATTGTAGAACATGAACACTTCAAAAATGGTTCAATCCAACAATAAAGGTATGGTAAGACAAATTGTATGATGATCTATCCAATATGCATCGAAGACATGGAAGGAAACACTATTAACTGGGACATTTGTCCAAAAGTGGTCAAGAATAAAGCCATAATCAGTTGTTGGCTTTTTTGTATGAAAATTGAAGTTGTTATTTTTCATGAATAGAATTCATTTTCTTTGTTGATGGTTATTTTGCAACATGTCTAATTTTAAGTCACTAGAAATCACAATTGGGTACCTATTGCATGTGTGCTAAAAAATGAACTTAATGAAATCAATTATATCTCCAATGCCTATATTTGGTGCAATGTATATATTTGCAAGTGTGATGGCATGTTCTTGAAGATAAAAACTTGAAATTGTTGATTCAATATTGCTTGTTGTATAAGTGAGTTGGTTTTCAACAACAATATTTTTGGTATAGTATGTAGGAATTCCATGTAAATGAAATAAATGCATGTAATGATATTTGTTTGTAAGCATTGGATTTGATGGAGGTGATTTTGTTCTTGTTTCTTGCAAACAAAGGGTGTTATCATTCATTAAATCATAGTCGAAAATGATATCTTCAAAATGAAATGAGAAGTTACATGTGTCCAATGAACATATTGTCAAATATTCATTTTCTTTAGTTGAATGTAATTTGTATTCAATTTGATAAGAAGCACTTTCTCTAAATATTTGCAGCTCAACAACAGAATTTTCAGTAAGAGAAAAGTTTATATGTTCCAATTTGTTTAGAAAATACGATGATTTAATATCTTTGACACGAGAAAGTGTTTTGTAGACAAGTCCATGTTGCCTAACCCCCTTTGGGTCAAAATCAAATCTATCAATCATGAAGAGTTATGATCGATGTATCATTCCTACACATGTAAATTGAACATGGAATTGTTCTCCTGTGAAACTATTTTTTTATGTTTGATTCAATATGCCAACAAACTCTGGTAATAGGTGTCCAACTAGACATTATTTAATTTTTGAACAAGTGCATAATTTTTTTCAATAAATAGTGCCAATAGTTTGATTGGATAATTCAATCCAGATTGCGCCATTCTCGGGTGTTTTGGATGCCCTAAAAATGCATTCAGCGTCATTGACCAAGCCATCTCAAATATCATAATCGCCGCCTATTAGTTCAACAAGCATATTTTCTTTGAGCACAATGGTAGCTACAAATTGCATTTTGATCTTTTTATTGCAATCTATATTTGTTATTTAAATTGTTATATCATACGCATTTAATGTGATTGTTGATGTGTCGATGAGAGACAACATTTTTTCATTATGGTCTTATACATTCTTGTTTAAGTAGAAAAAATATGGAAATATCAAATCATTTTATGGGAATATATAACAATGTGTGTTCAAGAATGTAAGATCATCATCAATATGTGAACATGTCCTAATTTTGTTTAAAATGGACACAAACTCTTTGTTCTCTTGTTGCATCACTTGTTTTAGTTCATAAGTTTTGACATTGTCTTTCCAAAAACTATAAGGAGCATTAATTCCTTTAAGAACTAGATCCCCAAATATCCAAAAATCACACACAGACTATGCCTATCCTATGTCACCATAGAATATTATGTTAATATTTCCAAATGGCGTAGTTGGAGTGTGCATGATTTCACGAAGTCGCTTGTCAATGTTATATAGAAATCGAGAGCCAATCAATGAAGCTTCATTTATGAGAAAAAAATTTAAGTTGTTGATATTATTTGGTCAATATATAAAGTGTGTTAGAAGTCAATGACATCATGTTAGATGGTGAAAGTAGCAAGTGAAAATCTAAATGCACTGTGACACCATTTGCAATATATGCAACATTTCTAGTAAATGCAACTACGAGACCCATTTTTTTTCCAAAGGATCACTTTATAAGTCTTTATTATAGAGGTGCATTAGTGCATGGTAAAGCGCTTATGTAGTAAATGTTTTTCCTGTGCCTGCACCTCGAGTGATAAACAAGTAGAAGGGTTTTCCTGGATTGTTTTTTTCCATAGTATTAATTGTTTTAATATTGAATGTTGTTCTTGATTTAGTTGTCTCCTAATTTCATGATATGCCAATGTGTCCAATAAAAAGAGATGTTTAATGAATTCATTGGTCTTTTTTTGTCCAGTTTGAATGTTTCTAAATTGCATTTTTTCTTGTAGGTCATGTTGAATATCATATTTTTCAATGGAACAAGTATTAGTGTCATCTTCCAATGGGCAATGAAGCATAAATATCTCCTCGTTTTTGGATGCAATTGTAGTAGAAGCAACATCAATATCATCCCATGGTTGGATTAAATGGGAAAATCATTTTTCAGTGACATTGACAATATGTTGTTGCGACAAGTATGCCTCAGGTCCATGTTTCATTAGCCTTTTTTAATGTGTATTCAGATTTTTTGTATGGGATGTAGAGCATAATCTTTTCTCTACAATGGTTTTCTGGTTCCTTATGTGTTCATTGTATCAAATGAACCATATGTTAGATGCGAATTTTAATTTCTTTATTGTTCTTTCCATGGTTGAGTAGGAGGAAACATATTCTGCCAGGAAAATTTTCTCAAGTTCAATGGGTTGTGTGACATACCTATCAATGGCTATCATGCAGACAATATCTTCATAATTTCCAGGCTCTTGTTGCAATAGAATAGGCCTTTTCAACACTTATGCTTGTTTTTCAGCTGAGCAGTGTTAATGAATATTGTCTTTCTAGAGGATGAGTACAAGGGAAATGAGGGAACAATGTGGAATGCTTGTTGAGTCGACATTTGTTGCGTATTTAGCATTGCATTTCCAAGTTTATGAATTGTTTGAATTTTGTTGTCTCTATCACGCATGCAATTTTCATGAATTTGTTTGAAAGTAGATGCCATTGAGTTTTCCATCTTTGTCATATACGAGTTGCAGTACATTGTTGAAACATAGGCATATAATATGAATTGAGAATTTGTGCTTTCTTGCCTTAATGGTGAGACATTTTTTGAAAATTAATTTATCCACACATCACAAGGGTTTCATTCAGAAGTATGATAGGATGAGTGACACAAGATCATAGGAGCATTATGTATTCCTTTTTGGTAATTCCAATACAACTAGAAAACGGTCAATTGTAATGTTTTCTATATAGGCTTTGTTTTTTAGAAGAGAAGAACATTTTTTGTGCATTTCTTGATTGCTACTATTTTCGTTGGACAAAGGTTGCAAGACACATGCCTCATCAATTGGCAGAAAAGGGAAGCCAAACCTACAGGTAGAATGTTTATGTTTTTTTCAACATTTTGTGTGATGATGGGTTTGAATTTGAATCATTTCTTTTGGCAACATTATTGAATCACAAGTCAAATAATGATCAATGAAAACTATAACATCAACATTAGTGGGATGTTGATTTATTGGTGCATCTTGAATCTAAAGTAATATATGCTCGTGCTCTATTCTTGTGCTTTGGAACTTTGTGATAAAGAAATGATCTTGCACTTGACCAAACAATTCATTGTTTTTTGCAACCAGGATACGTAGCGATGAGACTCTGTGTCTATAATATTTACTATAAACTACTTGTTATGAAACCAGCTCACGAAAGATAGAAAAGATAGATCAACACCTTAGAATTCAGCCTCTTCAAGGGGGAAACCTCCTTTGCAATAAATAAATGAACAATTTTTGGATGTTTCAAATGACAAAACCTCCTTTCTATATATAGGAGTCTAAGGAGTCACAATATAACCCAGCCGACCTAACATTAATAATATAAAGCCACAAAAATAACAATAGAGGGATTCTATGGGGCACAGTAATAACAATATGGGGACAATAGGGGCACAACAATATTAATAAGGGATACAACTACAATAGTAATGGGGTAATCACTAGTATTATAGGGACCTATCATGCCCCTCTCCTTCAAAAAAGTGTTGTCCTCAATGCTTGAGTAGTTTTGGATGCTTCTATATAAAATTCTCATCCTCCCATGTGGAATCTTCAGCGGATAAGTTCTTCCACTTGATGAGATACTCTGAAATTGATCGATTTTGTAGTTGTCGAGTTCTTGTTTCTGTGACTGCTTCCGGTTCCAATATAATTTTTCCTTCCTCGTCAAGTTCTGGCACTATTGTTTGAACAGGGAGCTTGTCGCCTATAACCTTCTTTAAACATGAAACATGGAAAACTAGGTGCACTCGAGAAGCTGCAGGAAGCTCCAATATGTATGCCATAGTACCAATCTTTTGCAATACTTTGGTGATAATTTATTATCCTTCTTAGCTTGCTTGATGGAAATTTGTTGATATGGTTGTAGCCGTAGGAATACCCAATCACCTACATCAAAACTTCTTTCACTGCGATCTTGATCTGCCTGTTGTTTCATTCTATTCTGTGCCAACACGAGGTTATCCTTTAAGAGTTGGAGGACTTGCTGTTGATGTTCAATGTGATGTTCCACTGCTTGAACCTTAGAATTTTCTCTTAAATATGATGTGATGGATGGTGGCTGATATCCATAAAGTGCCATAAATGGGGTCATTTTTATTGTTGTATGGAAGGAAGTGTTATACCACCATTCAGCCAAAGGCAACCATTTGACCCATTGTGTATGTTTATCAGATACAAAGCAACGAAGATATCCTTCCAGACATTTGTTTACTATCTCAGTTTGCCTATCAGATTGAGGATGATAAGATGAGATATGAGCTAACTGAGTACCAAGACAAGAAAATAATTCTGTCCAAAAATTCCAGTGAAAATGGGATCTCTGTCACTTACAATAATCTTTGGGTTTCCATGTAGATTTTGAATTGTTTCCATAAATGCAGTAGAAATTGTACTGGCTTCAAATGGATGTGATAATGCACAAAAGTGTGCATACTTGGTAAGTCTGTCAACTACCACCATGATGACACTCTTTCCCTCAGACTTGGGTAAACTTGTGATAAAATCCATTGAAACCTCCTCCCAATGTTGGCTTGGAATGGATAAAGGTTGTAATAGACCCGGGATCTTAATTGTATCAACTTTATTTTATTGGCAAACCAAACATTCCACCACAAACTTTTGAATATCTGATTTAAGGCCATCCCAAAAAGAAATCCTTCTTAACCCTGTGGCAAATTTTTAAAAATCCTGAGTGCCCTCCTAAGGGAGAAGTGTGCAATTCCATAAGAATCTTTTGTTTGAGTTGGGAATTCTTACAGAGGTATAAGCGATCTTTGCACCATAACAAATCATTTTTCCAGCTAAATGTATCAGATGTACTGGAATCTTGTTGTAACTTTCGAATAAGTTCCCACACTTCTTCATCATTCTTCCATTCCTCCCTTGCTTCGTTTATCCAATCTGGTTGGACAATAGAAATGGCGCACAACAATTCTTCCACATCCTCATCCTTTCTTGAGAGTGCATTTGCCACCACATTTTGCTTCCTTTTTTGTAGATGATTTCAAAGTCATAACCCAACATCTTTGTGACCCACTTTTGTTGCTCTTCAGAGGATAATCTTTGTTCTAAAAAGTATTTAAGGCTATCATGATCCGTTTTTACGTTGAAGTGTCTTCCCATTAGGTAGGGTCACCATTTCTTAAGTGCATGTAGTATTGCCAACATTTCCTTCTCATAAATAGCTTTGTGTAAAAACTTTCCCTTGATTGGACGACTTTCAAAAGCAATGGGTCTTTCATCTTGCATTAAAACAACACCAATTCCATTTCCTGAAGCATCACATTCCACAATAAAGGTTTTTGTGAAGTCCGGTGTAGCTAATATCGGTGCTTGGCACATTGCCTCTTTAAGATGTTCGAAGGCCTTTGTTGCTTTTGGAGTCCATGAAAATGCATCTTTCTTCAATAATGTTGTTAGAGGTGTTGCTATTCTCCCATAATTCTTAACAAACTTGCAATAATACTCTGTCAACCCAAGAAATCCTCGCAGATGCTTTATGGATGTGGGGATTTTCCATTCCTTAATGGATTTAATTTTGCTAGGGTCTACCTTAACTCCTTCATGAGATAGAATATGACCTAGATATTCCACCTCTTGTACTCCAAAGAAACATTTGGATCTTTTTGCATATAATCATTTCTCCTCCAATAGTTGTAGAACCCTGTCAACATGTTCAACATGATCCTTCCAAGACTTGTTGTAGATTAGTATATCATCAAAAAATACTAACACAAATTTTCTAAGGAAGGGTTTGAAAATGGAATTCATCAAACCTTGAAATGTAGAAGGTGCATTAGTAAGGCCAAAAGCCATGACCAAAAATTAATAATGACCCTCATGAGTTCTAAATGTTGTTTTCGGAATGTCTTCAGTCTTAATTCTGATTTGATGATATCCTGAACGAAGATCCAACTTAGTGAAGTAAATTGATCCATGCAATTGATCCAGTAATTCATCAATGACAGGAATGGGTACCTTACCTTTAATAGTGAGCTTGTTGAGCTCCCTATAATCTAGACACATGCTCCATGATCCATCCTTCTTGTGCACCAATACTACTGGAGTAGAGAAAGAACTTTGACTAGGTTGAATTATACCAGCCTCTAGCATTTCTGCAACCATATGTTCAATTTCACTCTTTTGCGCATAGGGATATTTGTACGGCTTGATGTTTGGAGGAACACTTCCTAGAATCAGATGAATAGCATGATCATGATCACGAATAGGTGGGAGACCTTTGGGAGTCTCAACTACCTTTGAATGATTGTCTAATACTTTTTGGAGATCTGGAGAAATAGATGATTCCGATGTGGAAACATCTAGCGAACGTAATTGTGCAATTACACCTCTTTGTTCCTTTTTTAGAAGCTTTGTCATATCATTAGAGCTGATTATCTTTCCCGATTTCCCTGCAATACCCCTTAATTCAACTTCCTTTACTTCCACATAAAATTTCATGAAAAGTTCTTGAAAATTAAAATCTATTGTACCCAAGGATTGTAGCCATTGGACTCCTAGTACAACATCAGCACCTCCCATTGGAATGGAAAGCATTGGGCTAGTCAATACATATTCTCCCATGGATAGCTTGATATTATGGCACTTTCCAGAGCAATTTATCATTCCTCCACTTGCAAATATCACTTGACACTGTGGTGATGGATATAGGAAGCAATTCAATTCTTTTGCTATCTTACAATGAATAAAATTGTGGGTACTTCCTGAATCAATCAACACTATTACCTTTTCTTCTTGATTTGTCCTTCTATCTTGATGGTTTGAGGAGTGGTAATTCCCACCAATGCATTACAAGATATGGTCAGATTCACTTCTTCTTTATCTAGGCTTTGTTCCTGGAGTATATCCTCTTCTTTTGACCTTTCTTGCTCCTTTTCTTCTTCCTCTTCATAATCTATGTAGAATAATTTCTTCTCAGCAAACTTAAGACCTTTAGTGTATTTGCTATCACAACTGTAACAAAGCCCTTTTTCTCTTTTTTCTTCCAATTTTTGTGGTGTGAACCTTATAGGTTGTGGAAGACTAGGGGCAACAACACTTCCATCTTTATAGTTGTGAGTGGTATGCTTCCTAGTTGCCATAATTTTGCTTTCCATTTTTCTTGCTAACCTGAATGCTTTCTCTAATGAATCAGGTTCCCAAAGGCGAAAATCATGTTGGATATTATCCTTTAAAGTCCCTATGAACACATCAATCCTATGCTCCTCTGGAATATTTTTTACCCTTATGTTCAATTTTTGGAACTCCTCAATGTGCTCCATTATTGAACCCTTTTGTTTGAGACTTATCAATTGGCTAAAAAAAGTGTTGCTTTTTGTATCCTCATAATGTTCTATCAATTCTTCCGTAAAAATTGCCCAAGTGATAATTTGTTTACGAGAGAAAAGCCATTGATACCATACAAACTGATTTGGTTCCAAATATAAAGTTGCAATACGTACCTTTTGTGTGTTCTGCACATTATTGAGATCGAAAAATTGCTCCATCTGTAATATCCATGTTGTGGGATCCTTGCCATCAAACTTCCTCATATCGATTTTTGGAATATGGTGGGTCTTCGATCCAACATTAGAGTCTTTGAAATCATGATTAACATTTCTTTTGTTCTCATCATGAGTTTCCTTTACTACCCTTTCACCATTAGTAAGCATTTCTTGTAGAAACTTTGTCAAATCTGTCTTCAAATCTTCCATGCATGTCTTTAAATCGTCCATCTTAGCTTCCACGTCATTCATCTTAGCTTCTACATCTTTCTTTAAACCATCCATCTTAGCTTCTACATCTTTATTTAAACCATCCATCTTAAATTCTGTTACTTTTTGTGCAAGTGACACTTGTTGACTTGGTCTCGTAATTTTGATATATCATATTGCATTTCTTCCTCTTCTTCATGAGTCATGCTAAAGCTTTCAGGTTGCTTACTAGTTGTTTGCATTTTCTTTTCTTGGGGCATCAATTACCGATAATAATGCTTTACTATGCCCTTCGAATTCCTTCAAACTAATTTTTCAAACCAAGCTTATGCAAAAAAAAAAAAAAAAAACTACACACCTTTTTGTGGGAGCTTGATATTGAATGTGATGTATCTCTGTAATTTTGGATCATCCAGTTCTGAAATTGCGACTTGTGATAGCCCTCTACATCCTCTTTCTAGTGCCACCATTCTGATCCAAATCGGATTCTCCAAGGAAGAGTTATGCCAAATCTCCCACAGTGACCTGATTATAGACTAGTTCAGTAGAGCGAACTTGTATGACGTGCCACGAGTCACTGTTTTGACATTTGGCTCTAAAAATTATACACAAGAAACTAAAGTCTGTCCTATTTCTATACCTTCCTGCGAAATTTCAATCCGATGCTCAGAGAGAAAGTTATGACGATTTTACCCAGGTCACCTGTTTGGAATGTAATTCAGGAGTCTGCAAAAAGACCAACTTCCTCAGATCATATCTCTGAAAATATAGTGCGAAAAGCTCTGAAATTTAGAACCAAGGTTTAGTACGATTTTGTCTCAAATGGGTTTTTTTTTAGCTTCTGAAATGTCGCAAAAAAAAAACTTCTAGTGAAAATGACACGATGACCTATTTGGAGTAGCGAAACCCTAGAATCCAAAGCTCTGATACCAAATGTTATGAAACCAGCTCACAAAAGTAGAAAAGATAGATCAACGCCTTAGAATTCAGCCTCTTCGAGGGGAGAACCTCCTTTACATTACATAAATGAACAATTTTTGGATGATTCAAATGACAAAATCTCCATTCTATATATAGGAGTCTAAAGAGTCACAATATAACTCAACCGACCTAACAATAATAATATAAAGCCACAAAAATAACAATAAAGGGATTCTATGGGGCACAGTAATAACAATATGGGGACAATAGGGGCACAACAATATTGATAAGGGATACAACTAGAATAGTAATGGGGTAATCACGAGTATTATAGGGACCTATCACTACTGGATGGCGCATGATCACTATGTCAATGCATTCAGCAGTAGATTTTCTATTGTGATTTGTTCCAAAGTTAGATCTTTGTTTTTCCAATACATTTTTTAATGGATCCCAAAGATGTTCAACACTTATCAATATTATAATTCTCACAAGGAGATCAGAGAAGAAGAGGCGGAACAACTAAAGGTGCATGGCAGTCAGTCCATAATCGAAATGGCACTAGGCAGGAACACAAGGACCAGACCCCCAAAGAGTGGGTCTGCACCACCCCCCTCTAGTAAATAATGCAAATTGTCTCTTGGAATTGTATGGGTCTAGGAAACCCACTAAAAGCTGAAGCAGTAAAAGACTTATTAAGAATGGAAATCTCAGACATTCTCCTGCTCCAAGAGACAAAGATAGAAGAAGATGCTCTTCTATCTTTAAGTCAAACCAAATGGAAAAAGAACTTAGGAAAAGTGGTCAGCACCAGAGGTACTTCAGGGGGCCTTGCAACCCTTTGGTCAAAGGATAAGTTCCAGCTCAAAAGCTCCTTTGCAACCCAACACTGGATATATACAGATCTTCTTCACCTTCCAAGTAAGATTTCTCTAGCTCTCTTCAATCTTTATGTTCCTGTTAATTTTTTGGAAAAGAAGGACTGTTGGAATTCTCTCTCAGACTTCCTAGAAATCTATGCCCCCCAAAACATCATTCTGGCGGGGGATCTCAAAATCACTCTAGACCCAAATGAGAAAAAGGCGGAGTATGGGGTAAAGATCCCTTCCATGCCTTGGAGGAGTCTCTGATTCTCAAATGGGACCTTCTGGATCACAAACCTAAGAAAGTTCGTTATACCTGGACCAACAATAGAGTTGGTAATGCCAACATTGCTGCTTGTTTAGACCAGTTTCTAGTTCAAAGCACTCTGTTGGAGGGGAAGCATTTGATCTCTTCAAAAATCCTGCCCAAAATAACATCTGATCGTAACCCCATATCACTACTGATAGAGAAAGAGGAGGACTTGGGCCCTATTCCCTTTAGATTCAACCCTCTTTGGGTTTTGAGAGAGGGCTTCATGGACATAGTGGTTGACGTTTGCACGCAGCCAGTTGAAGGATCCCCTAGCTTCATGTGGGAACAGAAACTCAAACACACTAAGTTTGCATTAAAAGTCTAGGCAAAAAAAAACCCCTTTCCACTCCTAGGAGCCATAGACAAGAGACAGTCCAGGCTCTAGTTGAGATTCAATTAGGCATGGAAAGATCTAAAATCACCAAAGCACAGCTACTCATAGAACATAACGCCTAGTTCAATTCCTTTCTCTCCTTTCGACAAGAAGAAGAATATTGGCGCCTTAAGTCTCGCAGCCTCTGGCTTCAAGTTGGAGATAGAAACACAGCTTTTTTTCATAGACAATGCAGAGCCCATCTCTCTAGGAATCACATTTTCGAAATATCCAACAGGGAGGGGGAAGTTATCAAAGGACAGTCTCTCATAAAACAGGCAGCCACAACCCATGATCAGAATCTGTTCTAGGAGGATGGTTCTTCTAATGACGACCGGCTACTGAATTTCTATCAAACATCCCCTCTCTTGTCATTGCAGATGTAAACGCTGGGTTAATGAAGCCTTTTTCTGAAAAAGAGATAGTTGAAGTCATTTGGTCAATGCAGCTAGATAAAGCACCTAGGCCGGACGGCTTCACCATACATTTCTACAGAGCTTGCTAGAATGTAATAAAACCCGATCTTCTCATAATGGTAAAAGCCTTCCAAAAGAAAGCCAAAGTGGGAGGGTGCACCAAATCCACCTTCCTTGCCCTTATCCCGAAGGAAGTTAACCCTGAGACTTTCGACAGATTCTGGCAATCTCTCTTTGCAATGCCTCCTACAAGATTCTTGCCAAACTCTTAGCCAATAGAATCAAGCCTCTGTTAGGGAACCTGATCTCCCCTCTGCAGGACAATTTTGTCAAAGGAAGGTACCTCATAGACAATGTGATCCAAGTGCAAGAAGCCCTCCACTCTAGCCACTCTCAGAAGGAAAAAGGTATGCTCATCAAGTTGGATATGTCAAATGCTTTTCACCGAGTGAAACTGTCATTTCCTTATAAAATCCTCCTCTCCTTCGGTTTTAGTGTTGATTTTGTCAACTTGATAAAAGCCTACACACACAGACCTTGGATAGCCCCCCTGCTCAATGGCAGACCTTCTAACTTCTTTTAAGCTTCTAGAGGGCTACGCTTAGGATGCCCATTGTCTCCCTTTCTTTATATCTTGTTGGTAGAATCCCTAAGTAGAAAGCTGACAGCAGAAATTTAAGTAGGCACTATCCCAAGTATCAAGGCAGCAATAGGGGTGGACCCCATAAATCACGCCCTCTTTGTGGATGACTCTCTCCTTTTGGGAGGGGCTTCGATTAATATAGCAAAGGCTTTCAAAGAAATCCTTCGATAGTTCTGTTTAATCACGAGAGCCTTGATTAATAAAAGAAAAAGTGTGGTTTATGGCTGGAATGTAGATCACCCTACTATCCTTTGAATTTCCTGCATATTGGGATTCTCTGGGTATGAAAAGTGGGAAAAGATCAAATATCTAGGCCTACCCTTAACCTTGGGAACAAGCCCTCCCTCCCTATGGACTGAAGTAATTAGCAAGATAAAAGAAAAAATAGCATATTGGGGAGGCTAATGGCTAACAAAGGCAGGGAAGTTGGTTTTGATAAAGGCAGTCCTCTCCACCCTTCCCATCTTCTAGTCTTCCCTTCTACTAGCTCCTAAGTCTATCACTGAACAGATCTCCAAACTCCTTCGGGATTTCCTATGTAATGGGGGCAAGGGAAATCAGAGCAAGTTACATTTGGTAAGATGGGATATCTTGAATAGACCACTCCAATAAGGTGGGTTACAGATATGGGATCTAGGCTTAGCAAATCTGGCTCTTGGTGGAAAAATCATATGGCAATTGTATGCAGATAAAAATCATCCTGTCAGCAAGATCCTCTAGAAGAAATACCTAAAGGGAGGCTCCCTGAGAAACCTCACAACTGCTTCTACTCCAACAGGAACAGCAATATGGAATTTAGTCAGAAGAAGCATTGACCATATACAGTAACATTTATACAGAATACCGGGTAATGGGCAGAGAACATTACTTTGGGAGGACACCATTCAAGGGAACGCCCCATTGGCCACCCTAAATTCCTGTAACGATTTAAAAATCTGGCTAGTGAACAAAGGACTTCTCCAACTTGCAGACATATGTTCTTGGGACAGCAAAGGGAATTGGGTAGGATGGACTTTTCCAGGGGTTCCTGACCCTCTAGAAACACAAAAAAACTTGCTCTATGCAACACTTTCTGGCCTCGCCCCAGTCCATCGTACATCCAAAGATAAATGGGGGTGGGGAAGAACCAGAATTTATACAGCAGCTCAAGGATTCTCCTCATTACAAGCCACACACGCATCTTTGCTGACTCCAAAGCTCTGGAAATCCATTTGGTCTCCCTTTTTCCTTCCAAAGGTGAATTTATTCACTTGGTTACTCATGCATAACAAGGCACTAACAGGAGAAAATCTGAATAGAAGAGGCTTCCACGGGCCCTTTAGATGTTGCCTATGCACTTCTACTATCGAAACCTTTGACCATTTATTGGTAGACTATGTTTTCACACAAGAAGTTTGGAAGATGGTCCTACACGGACTTAGCGTACCGACTCCTTCCCAGATTTTAGTTGTTACTCTCTACACCTCCTAGGCAGATCAAAACCCTAAGAAAAAAATCTAAAAATGTAGGCTGGAAAAATTTGGCAAGCTATCACAAAATGCCTTTTGTGGAAAGTGTGGTTGGCTCAAAATGAGTGCATTTTTAACAACAGGATCCCGAAATCAGTGGAAGTGGCTGCCAAAGTAAAATCTCTATTGTTGGAAATAATAGACAAATCAGCTTTTGCCTTTATATTATCGGTAGAAGTCTCTGTGTGGCTAGGACCCTGTGTGCCAGGAGAAAGGAAAGATTCAATCAACAAACCGATGAAAGATCCTACTTGGCACCTGCGTCTCACTACAGGTGACTTTCTTAAGTGGTGGCAGGGGACCCCAAAAGCCACTATCTTCTTTGATGGAGCATCCAAGGGGAATCCAGGCACTGCAAGCACAGGGGGATTGATTCTTTCCCCAAACAGATCAGAAAAAACTAGTTTCAGTTGGGGCCTAGGCATAAGTTCGAACAATCAAGCAGAGAGTTACAGCCTCCTAAAAGCTTTCCAGATTGCGAAGGAGTTAGATTACAAATCAATCCAAATATTCGGAGACTCGGAGCTTCTGATAAAGCTCTTAAACTCCAAAGATTATTTTAGTAACCCAGCTTTAAACAAAACCTTGTAGAAAATTCGAAACACTTTGAAAGACTTCGACATAGTCAACTCATATCATATTCTGTGGGACTTAAACAAACAAGCGGACTCGCTAGCAAATAAAGCTTGCCTGCTACCTCAAGGTAATCTTAGCCTTAATGGAGGACCCTGCTCGATTCATCCTTTGCCTTAGACAATCTACAGAAGGTAGATCTGCTTTTCAAAGGGAGAGTGGTATTTGGTACCTTGAAAGTCACATTCAAGATTGCCAAGCAACAACCAGATGGAACAACAAGAACAAGGACTATCAAGCAGAACAAATAGCACTAGAACATATAATAGCAGATGGTATAAGGAATAGCTGCGGAAGGAACAACAACCAGAATGAAAAAAAACATAAGGAACAGCACCAGAAGGAACAACAAGCAGAAGGAATAGCGTGTTGAAGGAATAGCAGCAACAGTAGAAGGAACAACAAGCAGATTAAGGAACAGTAGCAGAAAGAACAATAATTAGAAGGAACGACATCAAAAGGAACAACAAGGAGAAGGAACAACAGCAGAACGAACAACACCCGAAGAAACAGTAAGCCGAAGGGAAAGAAACAGAAGGAACAACATCTGAAGGAACAGCAGGCCGAAGGAACAGCTGGCCGAAGGAACAACAGATAGAAGGAATAGCATCCGAAGGAATAGTAGGCCAAAGGAACAGCAGGCCGAAGGAATAGCACCTGAAGGAATAGCAAGCCAAAGGAACAGCAACTGAAGGAACAACAGGCCGAAGGAACAACAAGTAGAATGAATAATAGCAGAAGGAATGACAAACTTAAGGAACAACAAAAAGAAAAGCATAAGGAAAAGGTCGCAGAATTTTCTCTCCCTGAGATAAAATGTAAGACAGAAAACAAGAATAGCCAAATAAATCACAAAACTTTTGAATATAAGCATAGGAGAAGGGACTACCATCAGCTCATTCTCATTGCTCAGTTCTTAAAAGCTACTGTAGATTGTAATAGGAGCTTGCTCCACTCTTGGCAATAAATACATTAGCCGTCCTTGTTAAAAAAAAAAAACACTTGTCAATATTATAAAGAAATTTTGTGGGCCAAGTTGTCATATCATTGCAAAGATGTCTTTTTCTTATGCATTCAAATTAATCAGGAGATGTTTGAATGCTTTTCAAACATTGATACAAAACTAGTGATTGTAATAGTCTTTGAAGACTATTTTTATTCTTGTCATATTTGGCAAGTAGTTTGCGTCTGTATAGTTCTCCCTTGCACCGATAGAAATCCGAGAAGAGCTAGAAACCTGG
This sequence comes from Pinus tabuliformis, assembly GCA_031772625.1. Classification (NCBI taxonomy): domain Eukaryota; kingdom Viridiplantae; phylum Streptophyta; class Pinopsida; order Pinales; family Pinaceae; genus Pinus; species Pinus tabuliformis. Next base: position 385,203,441 of record CM062820.1, read on the forward strand.
TTTATTAGTATACAAATTGATTAAAAAATATATTTGTAATATGTGTTGAGAAGTCACCATACATGTGTAATAGCTCCCATTGTGCAATTTGTTGATAAAATAAATAATTGATAACATTAATTGTCCAACTTGATCCATAAAAAAACATCAGGAAGTTGAGTTCTTTAGAATCCTTCGAAAGGTGAAATTTGTATCATTCTTGTATCAAGATCATGGATAAGGTGGGCATTTGAGTAACCATGCACAAGTGTTTCAATTTCTGACTCTAAATCATCATCTGCATTTGGTGAATCTAGTTGATCTATTGCTTGATTATTACTCTCATGATGTTGTTTGCTTTGATCAAAGTGTTTTTTCCATTCATCATTGATTACTATTTGTTCATTTTTGTACAAATGAGTGTTACATAATTCTCTTTAGCATAATATAAATTATCATGTTCTCAACAATATCTCTAGGAAAAACTATTTGAACCCTTTCCAAATTGGAAAGAACACTTATAATTGTGCATATCAATCCAATTTGTGATCATTTCTGACCAAGTTGTCTTAGTTGTGCAAAAATCATTCTAGGTTCCACCAACCTTTCCTTTAAAAATGTCAACTTTGTAACAAAGACCAATTTCTGGTTTCAACGAATACGCAGAGGTGATGCAAATGTGTTGGGAAAAATACTGAGAGGGGGGGTGAATCAATATTTTAAACTCACTTCAACTTTTTAATTTCTTACTATGATTTATGTACGCTATTGTCATTCAGGAAACTAACGTATGTACGCGACTGTGGTAAATGCAAACTGTGTATATCTAGAGAACTAATTTATCATTTATTTCATTAATTGTTCATCCTTAACCAGTGCATCATTACTTCATTATTCATTCATTAAGAAGAAACCATAAGTAGTAAAGAGTAGATATATCATCATGATTTTAGGTGGAAACCCAATGTGGGAGAAAACCTTTGATGTCGTCATATTTGTCTTCTTATTCTATTATAAATGAAAACTTCTTACAATATTGTACTGGTGCAGACTCTTACCAACACAGAGGCACCCACTTGCATAAGGATACAACCTTCTCTCATTCTCCGGTACCCACTGGAAGGGAGCTCCAACCCCCTAATCTCATTTATCGACTCCTACCAAAAGGGAGCACCTACCCCCCACACAAATTTACCAGATTCTGTTGGAAGGAAGATTTAACTCCCTCACTGAAGGCTCCAACCCTGCAACACCTCTATGGGTCATGTTTCATAATATTTCATACTAGATCCACCTGACTCAAAACATCAAACTTGTAGGCCACCTTTCATCATATTTTCAGACTGGACCCAAATCCATCATTAAGTTCAATATCAAACTGAATATTCAATATGAAATATAATCACTGAACCAACTGAATCACTGTAATACTAGTAAACCAATCATTCAGTTTCAATCAATCAATGCAACTAGATCAAACTAAAGCATAACATATCATATCAATGCACAACCACTCATCCATTTACCAATCCATACATTATTAGTCATCACAGAAATAGAGTGATGTTCCTACAAACCCTGATGAGACATACATCAGAATGTATATGCTATTGTTTTGAAGCATATCTATGTATATACACGCTTCCCCTGTATAATATATGCATACAAATCTGAAATTACTGGCAACTGAATCTAAATCACTGCATTACTAAAATAACCATTGAATCATGTACTAAATCAATCACAGGTCACTGAACCAATTACACATCACCACACTATATCATCATCACTAATCAAAATTCCATTCCATAACCAACTTAACTTAATCAACATTGTTAAACACAGATTATCATGATAAAGTCTTCATCGACAAAAAACGACAAATAAACTAGAGATCATCAACTGTAAACATGAATCATCAATTTAAACCCTAGTATATATATGCGACTTCCATAAATTATGTCAGTGTATGTACGCGCTTACCATACACAACACTCGTGTACAAATATGAACATACAGAAAACACTTCGCAGAATATATACGCGACTACCCAAAAGAAAATCCACGCATGTACGTAACTAACCTGAGACAAACCTACGTACAAATCTAAAAAATTTCGTTGTAAACATAATCTTGACACTCTACAACCTTCACTGTCAACACTATAGACTTTTGAATAATTAATTTATATTGCATCACCATTATAACCACATATCTATCATTGTTAGCTACTTAGACATTTTCAACATGCAAATTAATCAAGCATATATGTCAACACATCTTCATATCTTTCATATCTAAGTCTTCTCCTTTCTCCTTGGTGCACACCTATTCCAAATCAGATCACACATGTATAACACATTACTTGCACACTTAACACTTTAATCTCCATCTCATTATATAGCTTTATCCTTAGCCAATGCCTTAGGCCAATCCCTTAGTAATATTATTAGTATTCTTTGATGGGATCAAATAATTGTTGTCACTTCCATTACTATGGACCAATACCATGGTAAAGACCCCTGGTATCCAGATTACCATGGTGCGGATTATGTACACTAATTTTCTTCATAAGACCTGCATGTGTACTCGACCCTTATGTATAGGATTTGCACATACTTTCTCAAAAATTATATTTAACACTCATCTATCTCTGAATTGATATTCCTTCATCCATATCACCTGTCGCATTCATATCACTTTGCATAACCATCTTGTTATCACATTGTTAACATATTTATCAATTAGAATGTCATTAAGGACAAAAACTTAGCCATAATGCCAACAAAGTGTAGGTTCCTTTCCATTGAGTATTGCATTATTACAAGATTTCCAAATCACATAGTCGATACAAGTTGATTGCTTTGACCTTTGTTGCAACCATGAGAAAACAAATAGTTGATAAATAAATTTTGTCAATGGATTGCATATATTTTCCAAAGTACAATATGTCACAAATGCAACATGCATATGTAGGCACATATTCTATTGATTGAAAATATGCCTCAATTACTTATTTTGACTGAACATGTCTTTTATGTTCTTCACATAGCAAGGTACCTTGTGTTCTCATTATAGATTTCAACCTATGCAAGTGAGTGTGTTGCCTATTGGATACGTTGGAAAAATAATTAGTTTAAGTCGTTATGTGCGTGAATTGCTAAAGAATTACCATCTTACTTTGACAAAGTGCAATGTTTAGGCACTCCAATTGATTTTCTATTTCTTGATGTTATATTGAAATTTGGTTGATAATTCAAGTGGGAACAGTGAACAGTTGGAATAGATTTAGTGCCAACAAGATGTCTAGAAGGCACACTCGACATTGTATTGTTGGTTTTTCCTTTGAGCATTGTTTGGAGAATTTTTTGTGCATTGTCGTTATGGCTAGTATTCTCAAAATCATCAATTTGCAAGAGTGCATGGAAATGTGAATGTGATGTGGATATTGGTATGTGCATAAGGTACAAGACTTTGGATGAACAGTTTAATGAATAGAATCTCGAAGAAATATTTTTTGTCTTTGTATTCCAAATGTGTATATTAACATCAAGTATTTCACATATCCATTGCATTGCAAAATATTTTCCTTCTATATGGCCATATGCATATGGCATCGATAAGTTAATAATATAACTTTTCCAATCATTGATATTGTTCTTGCCCAATGGTTATGGAATGTAAGTGTTTGTGAAAGTAATTAATAGCTATAATGTCATTGCAATTGAAACAATTTTTAAAAATTTGTCCAATTGTTTTACTCAAAGAAAAAATAGCAAACCATGATGCATGTGTACAAATAGATCTGAACAAAGAATAATGATAGTCACTAACAAATTTCTCATAGATCAAGAATATTTTCCCAAATAGGATTTGTTGAATTGACAACATGTCAAATTGTATCAATGGAATTGGTGTGGAAAAATGCATGGAGTAATTGATTTAGCAGTTGGAGCTAAAATGTATTTTGTGCGATATAACGGGAGTGGTTCAAAATTGCCACACACTAGGTTCTGGTTATGTAGAAATATATTATATTGATAGTTATGAGTATCTTATTGAATCAGAGATATGGTTAGCCATTTGTGAACAATCAAACATTGTTTGGAATTGACAACCATTCAGAGAATCATTTGATACAAAAGGCATCTCCCCATAGGCTAATTATAGATGGATCACAAACAAAAGGTGTAGACAATCCTTGCAAGTAAGTTTCAACATCATTAACATGGTGAAGGTATTGAAGATACTAAAGAGTCAACATAGTATGCAATGAATGCATAACAATTCATCTTGGTGACTAATGCAATGCTGGAAGTGGTTTACGATTCCCTGTCGTGTCTCAACTATAGTATAGTGGAAGTGAACAAGAACAACAAATGAGTCAAATAGATAGTCTCCGGGATAATAGAAGAAATGCTCCAATTTATATATTTTGAATCTAGATAACTTGTGATCAATTTCTTGTATTTTTTACCCATGCAATGAAAAAGTATTTTTCATTGCAATAGAGTCTATTGAGACATGGGTCTTTTGTGTCTTTCTTTTGTCAATAGTGAAAATGTGAGTACTTGGCTCTGCAACAAAGAAGTTGAAGAAGTAGGTATAAGAAAATTTGAAGATTCCATTGTTTGCATGTGATCAAATGGAATAAAATGAATAACAATTGTTAGAAATACAGAAGGGGGGATGAATTAGTATTTCATGCCCAATTAAAACTTTAGTTAGATTATACTTTTCTTTTCAATGCATTTGATCCATTATATCATTAGGAGAATATTGTGTCATAGATGTGAGCTTATTCAATAAACCATGATGAGCATCAAGAATAAAAGCATGTAAACCAAAAATCACATCAACACATCAATCACAAATGGGCACTAAAATTTTAGGTGGAAACCCAATGTGGAACAAAACCATCATTATTGTCGTCTCTGAATTCTTCTTTTATTATAAAGAAAAGTATTCATTACATCTTGGTCTTATACTGGCGTAGATTCTTTCCAATACACAAGCTCCTATGTACAAGAGGCTACAACCTCCACTTATTCCCCAGCACCCACTGGAAGGGAGATACAACCCCTTAATCAATTTTACTGACTCCTACTGGAAGGAATCCTTGGATTCCTTACTGAAGGCTACAACCCTCAGCACCTCATGGACTATGTTTCATAATTTGTATTATGGATCTGCCTGTCAATCAACTATCAAAAATTTTGTATGCCACCACTGACACTGACCGTACACCAAGATACCAAATATTGAATCACTAAAGACCAATACCAATAGTGAGTACCAATGTGCCAACCACTGAAAAATGATATGATCAAACTGCCAATACCATGCCAATAAAATACAAAACCATTAAATACTAACTGAATCATTGAAGCAAACTAATCACTAAATATCAATACTAAATAACAACCTAATACACTACAACCAATATACCAATACCAATGTGACAAGCACTAAGCAAGCCAATATCCCAATGAAAACTAAGTCAATCGCCATATCAATATTTCAACATTTCCAATACAAAGGATTGAATGCCAAACACTAAGAACTAATAAACAATTCACCAAATTTATTTCTACAATAATATCTATCGAAAGAAAACCTACTCATCAACTTTGTCAGATCAACCACGCCAATATCCTTCATAGAACTCACACCTAAGTACCAAGTCAATTGTCTAGCCAATATACCAATGATTTCAAACTATATACTGAACAACTGAATGTCAATATGACAATATTGAATCAATACTGAATACTAAACCAATTATTGCATAACAATCATTGAGAATCACTATACCAATCACTATATCTTTTACTAGCCAATACCCAATCAACAGACAAAACCAAAATGTCAAGAAAAACACCCTTATTAAGGAAAATTATGTCATATATCATTCACCATATACCTAACCATATATGGAACCTTCACCATGCTTATAAGGCATTATACTTTACTATATCACAAAGCTTCTAGCAATATGGGAAAGAACCATCATATTTTTGTCTCATAAAATACTAACATTTAGACCCGAGCATCAACAAGTCATATCTAAGATGAATGCAATACTTCTGTCATTTTCAAACTCTTTTTGGCATCAAGTTACAAAGATCACAATTAATGAAACAACTAAATTCATTCCACTGACATGAGCCACAAGTGCAAGGACACTGACAGATATGGAAGATAGACAACAACATTATTAGACTCATAAAAGTTTATCCTTTTTCCTGCATCAACCAAACACTCTATGTCAGCATCATACTCATAGGCTTGAGAAAAACCAATAGAATAAAACATCCTATATGGATATTTTTCAATTTCTGTCACAGTCACTCATTTTCCATATAGATTTGATGAACATAATGCATCAAGGAGCAATAGATCTTTGCCCAAAAATAGTTAGATATCTATATGAGAGAAAAACAACATTACAGGTTTGGATCAAATAGTCATTATTCTTTTTTCATGTTAGATAAGAAATTCATTCAAACAAATCAAACTTTGCCACATTCATTTATGAAATCAATACCTTACATTATTTATCAAACTCTGCATCAAATACTTGACATAAAGTAAATAGAGGAAGTGAGGTCACTATGAATTATGATTTCAATTTACCATTCAAGACATAAAACCTCAATCAAATCTTCCTCTCTATCAACTAAATCAAAATTGATCTTATAAATCAATGCCATTGAGATCTCTACAAACAATATATTATATCATGCCCTAACCAAACACATAGGTCTCTATAAAATATTTTGAAGACCCCAACATAATGATAATTAGAGCAATCAATATTCAACGTACAAAGGATAATTGTTAGATCTCTACATATATATCTCTATTCCTAAAAAAAATGAATATATCACAAGACTTTGTCTCTACATTCAAAACATTTAGTCACAAAAGCCTCTGCCATAGATTCAATAAAATACTTTGAGCATCCCATGCAAATAGATTAATCTTAAAACATGTCTCTGCCATGACTCTCCATTGATCTTTGCATTGTCAAATTACAAACAGGTGTGATAACATATCGTCTAATAAGATCTAATTAAAATAATCACCTCTGCAATACTATGTTTAACCCTGCAATTCACACATCATTTAGGAAAATTAATACTCCATCAGATCTTCTTCAAATCTTAGGTCCCCACACTAGTGTGCTCTTGCATTAAAAACATATCATGAATATCACAAAGATTGCACACACATTCACTCTTGATCGGCCTCCTTTATATAAAAATTCGATCTCTCAATTACCATAGGCCAAAACCAATGTTGTTAAGGTACCAAGGGAATGTAAACCAAAGTAAATGTTGGCCAAATAAATTCCACTTGCGTATGAATTCTTGTGGGTGAAACCATGGATTTGTGCCTGGCTTTTATTTTTCTTAACCTACAAGCTTGGTTGCACACACAAGGAGGAGAAATTTTAGCTAAAACAATTCCATCTTCCCTCTTAGCCCTTCCTCCATGCAAGTGGAACCTTCTGGATACACTGCTAAGCCTCCCTTCATGCAGTTGAGGCTTAGGCTAGGAGAAACATTCTCTACTCAGACCAAAGCTTACCCAACTATTTCCTTATGTTCTTTGACACCTGCACAACTAATTTAGCCTCTGTAACTCAACAGTAATCAAAGTGACACAATACATTAGTCTTGCATTGTTGTTACATCAACATCTAATACCATCATGTAGACACGCATCTAGGTTGATCATCCATGTAAGCATACTAACACATCAATCCTTCATTAAATAACTACTAATAAACATGAGATGAACAAGTGACATATTCCTTCAACCATACAATCCTGTTCTGATCAAGGAAATCAATCATGCACTATGCACATCAATCCATATAATCTATGAAAGCATCAATCATCAGGATAGGGTAGACATCAAAGTAAGTTTCCATCAAGGATAACACCAAATCCATAATGCCAACAATCTCCCCCTTTGGACTTGATGGCAACCTTCTAAAACACATCATGTTTCTCGCCCCCTTTGACTTCAAGTTCAAAGGGATGAATTGAACTGAGAGAAGAACTCCCCCTCTCATGTGCACCATTATAAGTTTGATCTTTTAATGTGAGTCAAAGAGCTCAACTAATAATGCTCCCCTTGAGAATAAACTGGATGCTCCAGAGATATGCAATAAAAAACCTGAATGATGATACATATGTAGAATCAATATATGACATCCATCAATAATAGAATATGATGTCACTTTGATCAACAATATATGTGAAGAAGTATATCAACCAATTATGTAATGTGAGTTCTTGGAAGAATCTAAAATATTATTGTTCATCAACAAATAGAATGCAAGGTGTTCAACACATCATTAGTAACCATCCTTAATCAACAATGACATAACATCTAGAATCTTCATATCCATATATCATTGTACCAATCAACAATGATAGAGACAGAAACAACCCCAATAACATGGCCTAATAATCAATAAAGATGTCAATCAATAATAAGAAGTGTAGGAAGGTCGATCAAGAGTAATAGATGATAGAATGTCAACAACATCTAGCAAGCAATGTTAAGGATAAATAACCATATATAAGAGGTGCTCATGCTAATCATAGTGAACCAATAATGAACCACTGGAAGCATAAGAGAATCTCCCCCTGAATATGTGCCAATAATTCACCATCAATGCATAACTCTCATACATTCCAGACATCATATCTCCCATAAATCAATATCAGAACTATAATGCCAACAACAAGTTGTTGGAAGCATGGTTGACGCTCCCCCTGAACCTGTCGTATCTCATCTTGTACATCACATATGCAACATTAGTATCATAAATCATCACCTAAAATAATAGCATATGAAATCATTATCAATGCAAGGCGCCCCTGAGATCATCCACCACCGATCATGTGGACCTAATTGTCATATGAGTTTATGTACCTCACATTTACTTCTACAATCTTGTTAGAAGTATGCATTAAGTACAGTGGACTGTAGAAGGGACTATCTTCCCTACATTCTGACTGTTTCTCCTTCTTCCTCCAAATATGTTTGTAATTTATGATCATGTGTTCAAAATTGTGATATTTTTAACATCTCATGTAGCCAGAATATTGTGTGCTTCCATTCCATATGCTTGACCTTCAATTAGAGGCCTTATGCCAAAATGAGTTACAAGTGAAACAATATCCATAAAATAATCTTTTATACCTGGGAACTAATATTGATGGACTTGATATAGTTTCCTTTGATCTTGAACATTTCATATATGATGAGTAACTTGACATAGTCTTCTTTTGGTCCTTGTCATTATCTTGTGGATCTGAAACCTTGTGATTATATCCAATGCTTGTCTTAATTAGAGGAGATTGTTTCTCATTAATAATCTTCTCTAGTGATTTATATGTCTTTGCCCATTTGTTTGTTTTCTCATAATCCTTCCTTAGAGTAGCAAGTTCTGTTTCTAACATTTCACGATGCCTTTCCTTTTCTTGAATTTTTTTTGCTAAGACTTTTGTTCTTGTATTGGTTTCTTCTAATTGAGACTTTAGCAAGTTCATTTCTTTGACAATACTATTTTCTTTTGTTTCGAGTTCTTTTTTTGCATTCCTAAGTCTATCAATTTCTCCTAATTCTTTCATTAAATCATATTCTTCACAATTATCTAATTCACTAGTTGATTGATCTTCAAGAGCCATAAGTATTTTGTAACTAGTGTTAGAATCTGAATCAGTATCTTCCTGATAATTAGATTTTCTTTCATTGTCTTCATTAGAATAAAAACTTTTCTTGGCAAAGAATTTAGTTTTGGCATTTTTCTTGTAAACATCTTTTCCTTTATCTTTCTTATCATGATTTTCTTTATATGGAAATTTGGATGCATAGTGACCTACTCTTCCACAAGAAAAACATTTAAAGGGAAGTTTACCTTTGAATTTACCAATTCCCACTTGCAACTTTCTCACAAAATTCACTTCTTCCTCATCTAAAATGTAGCTTGTATCTTTAGGCTCTTCCTTTTCTTTTCTTTTGTATGTGGCTTTGAAGGCATCTTCTCTAATTTTTGATGTATCCTCTTTTATTCTCATCTCATAAGCTATCAAAATCCCATGGATTTGTTGTAGAGAAAGACTCTTTAGATCCTACATTTCTTCAATGGAAAACACTTCAACATTGAATTTTGTGGTTGGTGATATGTTGACGGTGCTAGAAATTCGTCAACTAAGGGGGTCTCCCCATTGTGAAGTCCCAATTAGACCTCACACCATTTGGAGTAGGAGCCCAAATTGGAAATATGGTTGGTTGCCATTGGATTCCATTATTAACATAAGAGATTATACAAACATTCATTGAAACAAGCAAGTAAGTTGACACTGTACATATGAACGAAACATATACCACAACATCTAAAGAATAGTCTTACGACATTCACGATACATGCATGAAATGTGTTGGCTCGTTTAGCTTCATATATAAAGTGGAAGTGCCAAGATATATAAGTACAACATTGCCACACTAGCCCCAATAGTGGAACATTAAATCACCACTTTCTCCTCCAAAGAAATATCTTCTCTCCTATGCCAATGCTAGAGAAGCCAAGGTGGGAAGTTCAAGTCCCAAAAGTCCTTTTTCTTGAGTTATGAGGGTGTATTTATAACAAATGAGGTGACTCTCCACCTCCCATGTGACTCTTGACCTCCCTCATGACTCTTGAGCTTAACCATGACTTTTCGAATTCTTACATGACCTTTGAGCTTCTATGTGACTTTTAGAAATTTCTAGTGACTCTTCATATTCCATGTGGGACCCTTGGTCTTCCACAAATTTTACATTTTCTCATTTTTGGAAATTATACAATTACATTCCACAAATTATGTGGAAAGACATTATGAAAAATGTGACTCTTGAGATGATTCCTAACAATGATAACATGGAACTGGATGATGATGTGGAATTTCCTAGTTGCTACTTTGTTGCTTTATTTGCATCTTCATGATGGATCTCTCATGTGTTTCATCTTCATCCTCCAAGGAGTTGATTGATATGGAGTTTTCATGTGATCTAGATCTTTGAACTTCTGTAGTAAGCTAGTGCCCCTTCATCTTCTTGCTCGATGACTTCTTCATAATTACATCTTCACAAGTGTCTTCTATCATAGTCTCCTTCTCTTCCTCTCCAGGTATCATCCTGTCATGTTAAGATATTGCACCTACAATTGAAAATCACTCATGAAAAAAAGACATCAGCCCAAAATATCTTAGCATAGCTTACTTCATGAAAATTATGGATTGAGCTGGGAGTGGGCACTGTACAAGGAGGAAGACTCAATGATTATGTTGTATGCAGTTCTAGATTGCAAGAGTGAGGTACTAGTACTTGTGACTGTGCAATGCATGACACTGGAAGCCTGGGAAGCAACATTATGTAGTTGAGGGTCTCAGTGAAGCAGGCTTGAGCCTTGAGACTGCGCAATGCATAATTCTAGAGGGAGACTAGTTAGTGCAAGATTGCGTAGTTGCACAGTTCAAGGACTCAGGGAGACTACTTGATGACTAAGACTGCACAATGTGTAGCAAGAGACTAATTGGGAGGTAGGATTGTGCAGTTTCTTAGGGCAGAGAGGCAATCCTTGAGCACTTTGACTGCACAATGCGTAGTCCTTGGAGGTAGGAATTGCACTATATGCAGTCCCATGAGGAAAGAGATCAACTTGAGGCTTGTCACTGCGTAATGCACAGTTCTGGTAGGCTGAGTGAGCCTATGTTGATTGTGTAAGAAGTTTTCCATAATTTGACTAAGTATGAGATCGATGAGGCAGAGATGAAACAAAGATAAGACATTAACATGATCACACACTCATAACAATTAACAACCCAAAATTAAACACTCAACACCCAAAATCAACATGATCCCATTGATGTGACGAAAACACAACACTTTCCTCCAAGTGCGACACTAAAGATACACTTTGCGATGACTATGACAACACTAGTGAGACAACGCATAAAAGTTTGGGAATGATATTAATACATGTCTATATGATAGATAGGACATAATGGTACCAAATTAAGTTTCCTCCTTATGACTCTGCTTTTACATCGTGCGACACTTCCCATGTCCGAAAGATTACACTTGCAGTAGTAAGAGAAGAGTGTGAACGTCACTTGCAAATGTGAACAACATTGAAAGAGACACATGCCAGAGTGGAGATAACATGAAAATGACACTTATTAAAGTGAAAGGAAGCAAAAACGACAATCGTAAACATGAAATAAACACTTGTGAAAGTGAAGGTGCGCAAAAGCGACAGTTGGAAAAACTCACTGAAATAAAAGTACAATCGAAACCAAAAGAGAGAGACTATCAATTGAAAGTGCACACTAACTTTTGACATAGGTTGAGCATTGCACAAGAGTTGTCTTGATGGATTGTGTTATTCCTGCTCAAGATTTCATAAATAAATGTGCTCATGAACTCATTACGGATTTAGCATGTGTGAGCAAGTGACTTCGACACTTAGAAACTGAGAAGAAGACTTCAACACTTAGCATAACATTAATCGATCATGATGTGACTATGGAATGATAAATCATTAGATCCTCAGTATGCTCCAAAATTCACGTGTAAGAAAAATTTTGGAGGGTGTTGATCGTAGTGTCAACACGATCTCAATATCTTTTCAACAACCATAACATCTTCAATCTTGTCACCGAGACCTCTCATCATTTTAAAAATCTCATCTACTCTAAGGAAAAAGTTTGTAATGCTCTCATCATCGTGCATTCTAAGGGACTCATGTTGAATTCTATATGATTGAAGTTTGACATTTTTTTACCTTAGTATCACCTCCATAGCTATGAACAATCTTGTCCGCATTTCCTTTGCGATGTTCAACTGCATGACTTCCACGAACTCAGATTTTGCTAATCCTCCAAAGATAATATTTACTACCTTTGCGTTGTTCTCATACCACTTCTTTCTTGCTTCATCTATGGGAATGGAGGATGGATATTGATATCCTCCTTCAATATCTCCCCATACATCAACTCCTAGTGACCGCAAGTATGATCTCATTCTGACTTTCCAAAACATAAATTAGTTCCATTAAATAATAAAACTACCAATTCCAAGCCAATTAATTACCCAACCATTTAATACTAACTAAATCACTGAAGCAAATTGATCCCTGAATATTAATACTAAATCACAATTGAATACACTACAACCAATATACCAATACCAATGTGCTATGCACTCACTAAGACAATATCCCATTGCAAACCAAGCCAATCATTAGATCAATATGTACCCTTTTACAATACAAAGCATTGAATTCAAAACACTGAGAACCAATAACCCATTCACCAAAATTATTTATGCAATAATATCTAGCCAAAGCAAACCCTCTCATCAACTATATCAGATCAACCAAGCCAATATCCTTAATAGAACTCACACTCGAGTGCCAAGTCAATTGTCAAGCCAATACACCAATGATATCAAACTAAATATTCAACCACTAAATTTCAATATTCCAATACTAAATCAATATTGAATACCAAACCAATTACTGGATATCAATCACTGAGAATCATTATGCCAATCATTGAATCTTTGACCAACCAATATCCCAATCAACAAATCAAATCAACACGTCAAGAAAAACCCTCTTATTAAGGAAAAAAATCATATAGAACCATAGACCCAACCAGATATAGAACCATCACCATGCTTATAAGGAATTATCCTTTACTACATCACAAAACTTCTATAAATATGGGAAAGAACCATCATATTTCTCTCTCATCAAATACTAACATTTAGACCCAAGCATCAACAAGTCATATCTAAGATGAAGGACATACTTCTATAATTTTCAAACTCTTATTGTCATCAAGTTACAAATATCACAAACAATGCAACAACTAAATTCACTTTACTAACATGAGCCACAAGTGCAAGGACACCCAATAAATATGGAAGACAAAAAGTAACATTATTAGACTCATAAAATTTTATCCTTTGTCATGCACCAACCACACTCTAAGTCATGATGATATTCAGAGGCCTGGAGAACAACCAATAGAAGACAAAAAAATATATGGATCTTTGTCAATCTCTGTCACAGTCACCAATATGCCATATAGATCTCGTGAACATATACATCAAGGAGTAATAGATCTATGCCAAAGTATAAAGATCTTTGTATGAGAGAAAAACACCATTAAAAGTTTGGATCAAACAGTCATTATTATTTTGTCATGTTAGATAGGAAATTCATAACAAATAAAGTTATGCCACGTTCAGTTATGCAACAAGGAACTTACATTACTTATTGATCTCTACATTAAATACTTGACATAGGATAAACAAAGGCAGTGAAATCACCGTGAATTTTGATTTCAAGTTATCATTCATGACTTACAACCTCAGTCAAATCTTCCTCATTGTCGCACTAAATCAAGATTGATCTTATAAATAATTTCCACAGAGATATCTTGCAAACAATATATCAAATCATACCCTAACCAAGCACATAGGTCTTTGCAACATCTTTTCAAAGCCCCTCCATAATGATAGTTAGAGAAATCAACATTCAACACATAAAGGAGGAATGTTAGATGTATGCATAAATATCTTTGTACCTACAAAAAAAAAGAATACATCACAAGACTTTGGCTCTACATTCAAAACATTTAGTCACAAAAGCCTCTACCATAGATTCAATAAAAAACTTTGAGCATCCCCTGCAAATAGATTAATCATAAAACACATATCTACCATGACTCCATTGATCTCTGCACTATCAAATTACAAACATGTGTGACAACATATCGTCTAATCAGACCTAATTAAAAGAATCACCTTTGCAATACTATGTATAACCCTATAAATCACACATAATATAGGAAAATTAATACTCCATCATATCTTCTTCAGATCTTAGCTCCCCACACTGATGCGCTCCTGCATTAAATACATATCATGATCACATTGATTGCACACACATTCTCTCTTGATTGACCTCCTTTATATATAAAATCAATCTCTCAATTACCATAGGAAAAAACCAATGTTGTTAAGATACTAATGGAAAGTAAATGTTGACCAAATCAATTCCACTTGTGCACAAATTATTGTGCGTGAAACCATGGATTCGTGCCTAGTTTTAATTTTTCTTAACCTATAGGCTTGGCCACACACACAGGGAGAAGAAATTTTAACTGAAACAGTTCTAGTTGCTCTCATAACCCTTCCTCTATGGGGTTGGAACCTTATGGACACACTACTAAGCCTCCCTCCATGCCGTTGGGGCTTAGGCTAGGAGAAACCTTCTTTGCTAAGGACAGATATTACCTAACTTGTTCTTATGTTCTTTGACAGTTGCACAACTAATTTTATCCTATGTAACTCAAAAATCATCAAAGTGACACATCAAATTAGTCCTGCATTGTTGTGACATCAACATTTAATACCATCATGTAGACAAACATCTAGGTTTATGCTCCATGTAAGCATATTGGCACATTAATCCTTCGTTAGAAAAATATTGATAAACAAGAGATGAACAAGCGACATTTTCCTTCAACCATACAATAATTTTCTAATCATGCACTATGCCAATCAATCCATATAATCTGAAAAGAATCAATCATCAAGATAGGGTAGACATCAGAGTAGGTTTCCATCAAGGACAACGTCAAATCCATAATTCCAACAACAATATAGTCAAATATCAACCATTGATTCTAATCAATAAGTGCACCTTAAATATAATGTGCTAAATCTACACAATAGTAGAAATAATAATTCAAGGTAATGTAATAAAAAATAGGTTCACATGAGTCTCTAATTCAAAGATGAAAGGGTTTCAAATTACTTAAAAGTTGTATATATTTCACCATATCCTGGACATTACCCTAATTGGACAAGAGTCAAAGAGACATATACTAATGACCAAGTTTCTTACATAATTGTTGCCAAGAATTTTAAATCCTTGAACAAAGGGAATGGATTTTCCAAGAAGACTAACTATTTTATTTTTATGTGTCAATTGTTTCATTGTTATCTTTTACCAAGGAAACAATTTCCATGGTTGTGAAGGAAGATCCCAGAAACAAGCTCATGGTTTTGAAATCTGTTATCGAGATTCCAAGCATACATTGTAGAAGTCTTACCAAGGATTCAAGAAATCGACTTCAAGCCCTATATATCTTCTATAAATTGATTGATAAGATATTATTCCTATCATTTTCATGTCTTTACAATGCAAACATTAATCAGAGAGCCAAACTTCCAAATTATAAATGCTAATAAAGAAGATTGCACTCCTAAGACTGATAGAAAATGCTTAGGATAATTGGGACACCATGCTTTGGCATATGTCAAACAAAATTGAAGAAATAAGATATGGATTGTCTTATAAAATATGACCTTCATCCATTATTGCAAAATAAACACTCCAGGCTTGTCAAGAGTTGTGGAAGCTACTACACCTTTTATGGAAATTTGTGAAGAGCACACAGAGAATTTCTACGATTATTGGCTCAATTAGACACATCATTCCATCTATGTTACAACTACTTATTTATGCCAAAATTGCAATACATTGTATTTTATAGTTATTTTTGGCTATATGAGAGAGACCATACAAGAATGTTCATTGAAAATTGCGACCATAGCCAATTATGATTGTACAACCTCTCCAGTAAATAGGAGTTATAAGTACCAAAGCAAGGAAAGTCTTTAGGATGGATCAAGATGCCCGATAAAAAAATAAAAAAATAAATAAATAATAATAATAATAATAAATAAAAAAAATAAAAATTCTTCCTAAGGATTCTGAGCTAGATATTTTTTACATCATTTAAAGCATGTGTATCATTTTTTCAATACTTTGTTGTTGAATTATGTTCCCAAGACAGAAATTAGGACTTAGAGAGTTCAATCCACATTTTTCCTCTTGCTATAAATTACTACATATTAGTTTCTTACTCAAAGTGTTGATACAACCTAAATATACCCATGTTTACACACCCATGAAAAAATATTTAGTAGACCAAGGGAGTATACTTGGCCCAGAGTTCAATCCACATTTTCCTTCTTTCTATAAATTTCAACATATTAATTACTTAGTCAAAGTGTTGACATAACCAAAATATGCCCATGTTTACATACTAGTGAAACAAGATTCAACAGACCAACAGACCCAAGGAGTGTACTTGGCATAGAGTTGAAACAAGTCAAGACTAATCAACCTCAATTAATTGGTTTCATTTTTACCAACATTTATTGAAAACGTAACCATGGCAGCATATTATAGAGCTTTTCAAATTACTGTGAAATATTATAATGTCTTAAAACACTTATTTTCCTAAACTTATGAGGTGAGTAATATCCCCGTAAACATTGCACATATTTGACTGTAATTTTATTTTTTCTTAATTATAAATATTTCACTCCGGCACTGGAGAATCAACCCAAAAAAAAATCTCCTTTGATTTTTAGTACGGGTGTGGTAATAGATCCCTGCCATGACTAGATGTCATTATTATGTAGTGACATAAAAAGGAGGGTAAATCATTTAACATCCTTAAAATCATAAATACAAATTAAAAATTAAATGTTTTTATTTTTTTTAACTTCAAAATGCATATAACTCTCAAAAATCAATGTTTTTTTTTAAACATCAATTTAACATGGAATTTTAATGTTACACCACATTTGTAATATCCATCCATCCACACAATCACACATGTATATATAAGTTATATAAGTTAGGAGTGAGACTTTTGAGTAAACCACTTCAAAGATACTATCAAATGTATGCCCTCATTAGGAGTAGGTTCCTACTACTAACAACAACAACTTTCAAGAAGAGTGATCTTAATAAATAACCAAAGATTTCACATAAAGAAAGAGGATAGGAAATTTAGGTAATAAATTCCATTTATGGAAACCAACCAACCTTCTCCACAACCTATGAATACTAATGAACACTGGCTACACCTACATATATATTAACGAACAAACGAACAAAGGAAAAACATTTTTCAAATATATAAACAATAAATAAGGGAGAAAATACTCTTAATATTATAGTGATAAAATGTTACATTATCACTAGTAACTCAATAATTATTTAAATAAAAATTAAGTTAATAGCAAACAAACTAAAACTATTTTTTCATTTAATTTTTTTTCTAAATTTATTTAAAAATTTGTTGGAAATTATGATTTTATTTTTCAAGCACAACGTAGAAGAAATGTTATAATGTTATGTTATGTTAAACATTTTGACTTATTCAAATAAAATTAATAGTTATAATTATTAATTAAAATATTTTGACTTCATCAAATTAAATAAAAAGAGAAATAAAATATAATTATTGATAATTAAACTAACTTAGTTTCATCTTAATTTCAGGTCTATCAAGCCCTGAGAGGGTTGAAAACTCTCAAGGTGTAAACATGTATTTAATCTCTCTCGAGACTTGATAAGGTGTAAACATGTACTTAATCCCTCTCGAGACTTGATAAATCTGGAGTTAAGATGAACCAAGGTTGATTAACAAGAAAACTATTTTAGAATTTTGATCACATAATTTTATTAAAGGTTATCATTTTATTTGATTGATGTGAACCTTATTTTGAGATTTTAACCCATTCTAAAATTATTTAAATTATCAAAAATTCAAAAAAAAACTCAAAATATGAAGAAGCTTTCATAATTTTTTAAGTAAATAATAAGTTAATTAACAAATAAATATAACTATTTCTTAATTAAATATTTAAATTAATTTAATTAATAAAAGATTTACTCGATATATAGTAATTTCCTTGAGAAACCCATTTGGAAAACCCATATAAATATAAAATAAATGTGAGTATAAAATATTAAATTCAAATTCTCCATTACTTAACTGTAATGAAATGATAAGGGAGAACATTATTTATTAATAAATTATTAATAATAATAGTTGAAATCAAACTTCTATCCCATGACTATAAAATTAACCCAATAAATTTTATTTAATAAAACAATTATTTGCAATTCTAACCCATTAAAAAAAATCTAAATTATCAAAATTAAATAAAATAAATAAAAAATTGAAACCATATCATATTAACACACCTTGTATGGTTACTTTAATCCCATGTTGGATGTTCTCTATCCCCTTTTGGTTACTTTAATAAAAAATACAAATCTTTTTGTGTATATATAAAATGAGATGAATCTTTACCATTCTTTTTGCTGTGTATGTTTCTTTTCGCTGTGAATTTTGCGAGAGATTTGAAACACGTAATGAGGAAGTGGGCATTCCATCTATAATTAAGGGAAGAGAACCAAAGTGTATTGACATTAGTTTTTTTTAAGAGTGGGTAGTTTTGGATCTAATTTCTAAATTTAATTTTAATTTTACGGAGATGGATTATTAAAAAAAAAAAAATTAATTATTTGAATTTTTGTTTTGATATTTTTTTAATCATCTATTTTTATTTATGGAGAGTTTTCCATTGATATAATTTTTATCAAATTTCAAGGTCGGAGTAAAGTTATGTTTATTTGAAGGTTTACTTTCTCAAGTATCATATAGATATATGGAAATCCTTTTTCCCCATATCCTTATCATACAATGACACATTGTAATGGCGCAAACATAAAATATAATTAAATAAGGAAATCATTTACAAAAAATTCAAGGCTATTAATATAAGGAATTTTTTGATTAATTAGTACAAGAATGATGAGTGGTGAAAACTTACTTTTAGAGCGAAGAATTAGCAAATTTGTAATTTCAAAATCATTGCACTATTTTGATCAAACTAACTGCAACCAATGTTCCGAGGACAACTCTTTGCCTAACCACAGGCTCAGCTACACTATGTCTTTCTATAACTAGCTACCCTGAGCCCTCAATCAACTACCTTGCAACAAATCTCTCATATTCTAGAATTCTCATAAGAAAATAATGTCTCAGAGTCTTTCTTCTCATCCATTAAATAGAACAATTTATTCCACAAATGAAAAGAAAATATCCATGCACATAATCCATGTGTCATCATGTAAATTTCTATTTTTGTTTTAAGTTTTTCTTAACTTTTTCACATAATTGAATTGTTAGGATATTCCGACACATAGAAAATAATTAAGTACAACTTGGTCTAGTGTATAGTTAGGTAAAGTGTGTTTCTTTAGTATATACTTTTTGTAACTTACAATTCGATGGTCATGATATGTTCTAGACATGAAGTGATCTGACAGTTCATTCTCTCCTCGGTATTATCGACACTTGATCCGTGGCTTAACACCCGATTGGTCCATATTCTCCATTTAAAGAGCATGGAGGGTCATTTTTTAGGTGATCGTTCATGAGAGAAGCTTATGTAAATTTTCTTTCTTTTACATTAATAAATTGCCAGGAATGACCACGTTGGCTCAGGTTGTGGACTGTTTCCCTCTTTGAGGGTTTTAACCACGTCAAGAACATTGGTGTATTGATCTGTGATCTGTTTGTGAGTAGTGTCCTTTGGTGTTCTATCTAAAGAACTTGTTAGTGTCAGTATCTTCACACTTCCATCGGTGATCAAATTGCTCTTTTGCACGCATATTAGGTGTCTCATCTGATCAGCTGCATTCCATTAGGTCATGGATCAATTGATGGTAGTGGTCTCATGTCAATTTCCCTCATGATATTCACCTGCTGACCTAATCACACATTTTTTTTAAGTCATTTACTGTCATCCTATTTCATTTCATTTAGAAAAATCAGTTTTAGGGTTTAGTCTCACTATGTCTTAGGGTTTGTCATCATGGTCATCCAAATTTGAATAAAAAAGTCAGCAGGCACATGAGGAGGGTAAATAAGTTCATAAAATCATAAATTTACTTCTGTCATGTTCAATAAATATTTTTTACCTCAAAACTCTGTTTTGAGGTGAAAATAGAGTTTTTCCATTATTGCAAAAATTTCATGTAATTTAAATGTTTCTATATGTAATAAATATTTAGTAGCTGTTCCTAGTGACCTGGTAACAAAGTCAACCTCCTGCCATTACAAAAAGTCAATGTAAAAGTCCACCTGCAAAAAGGCAAAAGTCAGAATGTAAGTGAAAAAGGGCATTTTTGAAAAAGCTAGCAAAACATTAGAAAAGTGGGTCTTGGTTAATGAAAAAATTAAAAGAGAGGGATATAAAAGCCAATCTATTTGTTTAAGTCTTCATTGTTGGAATTGAATGAGCCAAAGGGAAAAAAATCATGTTTTTGAAGAAAGAAGGCAAATAGGGGAAAAAATCCCGACATTTTGCTAGCGCTGCATACATGGGCCTTAGCACTGCGCACCTGTTGCAAGTTTTCCATTGCATTTTGGTCTAGCGCTATGCACCTGTTACTAAAGCCAGAATCGCCTTAAAACTCCTCCAAGCTTCCTAAAAATCAAATTAAAGCTTGTTCCAAGTAAGTAAAACATTCCTCCTTGCTCAGGAAAGTTGTGTTTGGTGCCTTGGATGTTTTTGGTTTCCTTTAAGCAAAACCCTAGCTAAATAGCTAACACAAACCCTAGCTAATTCCTAAATCCTCTCTTGCAAGTTTTTAAAGGTCATTGCTCTTCTTTTTCACTTCATCCATATTGAGCTTGTCAAATCCCATTCCCTCTCCCAAAATCATCAACATTTACTCCCCAAACCCCACTCCCATTTACCAAACCCTAGCCCTATACCCTATTCCCAAACCCTAACTCCCACATCCTATTCCTTCACTACATTCACTTCATTGTCAAACCCCTCATTCCACATTCATAATACCATTCACTTCCCTCATTTCCTAAAAGAAACCCTTCCTCCTAGCATTTACTTCCTTATACACACTACTCACCTCATATTTCAAAATCTCTTCATACTCATCTGCTTTCACTTCAAATTCATAAGCATGGAGACAGATTCAGACTATGAGAGGGAAGAGGAAACTCTCAGTGATTCTTCCAGAGAAGCTCATGTACCAAGAAAGCCACACAAAGGAGGAAAGATCATCCGGGAGGAGCCCACTACTCTTACAGAATTACTTTCTTGTCCTCTTGTTGTAACTTGCTTTAAACATCAGTCTTGTTATCAGTTTTGTGAAATGGTAGAGAGGGTGAAATTTCATCATGAACTTGCTAGGTTGTTTGTTCTTCATCTCCATAATGGTCAGGTGAACCTTGTTGGTGTCTCTTTCACCTTGGCACCTGCCACCATTTCAATAGCAACAGGCATCCCTAATGTAGGTGAACAGTGGAATAAGGAGCAGCATGTGGGAAAAGAACATTATGAGCCTTACATTAAGGCTAGATATCATAGGCAAATCAGCAGGGATTTTCCTTTCAAATACTTGTAGAACACTTATGCTCCTCTCATGAAACTCATCATCAAGTATTTCACCTGTGAAGGAAGGTTTTCCCGCCTATATACATATCATGTCAGATTGTTGATGCATTTCACAAGAGTTAGGATGATGAACCTCCCATACTTTATATGCAGGAATATTGAAAAGATGGCTCTCTATGTGCAAAGGAAACCTTTTCCTCAACAATTCAACAACATTTACCACTTCTCACTGATTAAAATTGTTGTCTTGCATCAGCTAAGCTTGCTGAACATACCATGGGATACCTTCATTGCCCATGAGATTTTCAAAGGCCCTCAGGTGATTCCATCAATGCCTCAAGAGGAAGGAGGGCCATCAGGACAGCCAGGTGTTCATGAGACTGAAACTACAGGTGTGCCAGTGTTTGTCACCTATGAGAGAGGCACCAGGAGGCTTTTTGCTGCTGCCAAACGAGTACTATCTCCACCAGGGGTGGAAGGGGTCTTGTTTTCTTCAGGGGTCTTGTTTTCTTCACCAGACCATAGGCAAATGTTATCTTCACTGGGGGTGAAAGGGGCTTTGCCTTCTTCTCCAGCTATACAGGTTGGCCAGCAGTCAAAGAGCAAAGACAAAGGGAAACAAAAGATGCATGAGGAGGGCCCTACTGAAGGGCAAGACAAAGATTTTATTTTGATTGAGGAGGATGTCACTGATTTGGGCTCTCAAAGCTCAAAACTCAAGGACATGATTATCAAAGAGAAGGAGGCTGAAATACAAGCCTTATCACTTAACCTTGAGAGGGCCAAATGGATCATCAACTATCTTGAGCAGGAAAACAAGAAACTAGAAGATAAGCAAGCTATTATGGAGCTGCAAATGATTAGGGAAAATAGGCAAATGGCAAAGAAGAGAAAGATCAAAATGACCTCCCTTGAGCAAGAAATTGAGGATGACCGAGAATCATGGTTGGAGAGGGTGAACATTCACCTTGAGAAGATGCTTGAGAAAGCCAACAAAGAGAAGAAAATGTTGTGCCATATGGCCTATCATTACTTAACCCGGAATAAAATTTGCAACATAAGGGTGAAGAGGTTAAAGGCTAAGCTAAAAAGAGCTTTGAGGAGCAAAAAAGAGCAAGATAAACTCAAGATCTTGGCTGAAGCATCATTGGCTCATCAAAGCACTTAACAAGGGTCAATCATGCCAAATTTTAAGAAATTTGGAGAAATTTTTGTTGGGGGAATCCATTTGCAAAAAAGTTTATATTTTTGGAATCAGCATGGAAAAATATGGAAGCTCAGAAATGGCTGAGAAATTTGGACAAGTTCTAGGTCTCCTAGAGGGAAAAAAACACCCAAAAAGTGTCCTCTCTGCCACTTTTTTACCACACAAGAAGCAGTCTTGGGAAAATCAATTTTTGGATGAGAAAAATGACTCCAAATTCAAAAATTCAAGTCGTTCCAGAAAGTAGACTCATCAAGCTTTCCAACGCGATATCCTGCACCTGATTTGGACTCCAGGAAGCCTTCCAAAATTAGCCTTGAAAAATCATTGCGCATAGGATCAGTGGCGTTGCGCATAGGATGAATTTTGCCAGTTTTGTCTGATTTTCCACATTTCGTCTAGTTTTCTCTACAGATGACTTTTTCTTGCTCTCTTGGTGAATTTAACATGGTTAATGATGTAACTTGATGTAATTATGGATGTAAAACACTTAATAGGGTAGATACATTAAGTCAAAGGTGGTTTGAACTAAATGAATTGGTTTCCTTGGTTTTAGAGGCAAGTTGTTCCACTACCTATATTCCTGTTCTTAGTTTAGATATGGTTGAAACCACCCCTTTTCTCATGGATTCGACCATGATAGCTAGCTTGAATAGTTCCTTGCCTATATCATGTACTTTTTAAATTCATTTGTAAAGGTTGGACTTTGGCAGAAGGATTTGACTAACTGGACATTTTGTATCAGCAGTTGGCAAGGAATAAAACCAGGTTTCACAGCTATTTTTGTGGGATTCTTGTGACAGTGAGTTTTATGTATTGTTTCTTCTTTGTAATGAGTTTTTCTGATGTTTTATATGTATCCATATCTCTCTCTTTCTTCTAAACTAAATGAATCAAGGTGAATAGACAAAATACACTAGATTTATAGTGCTTTGTCTTGGGATTGCATTTAGTTTTCAATGTTTTCACTGTTTGAAGAGGATTCATAGTTTCTTGTGCCCTCTTCAACTCCTCAGCAGTCTCACTCTACCATCTCAATCCTTTACTAGTACATAAGCTCTTGTCTACCTTTCCCCACAGGACATGAACGTATCCCTGAGTTGATTTCCCGTATTCCATCTGCCTTCTCCAATTGATCCAGCAACCAAACTTTAAAATCAAACAAACTTCTCTGATCCATATACCTAGCCTAACATCAGAATTCATTTCAGTCATCTCAAGCCCTAGTGTCCATATTCTAACTGAGATTGACAAGGAGAGAGCCCTTTCTCGACCTGGTAGGGCTAGCTACCAGGTTAAGCGTGGTTTGATGTTACCCTAGACCTGCCTTCTTTTAGCTTGAGGTCGATCTAGGCACTAACAAAAATTACTCTATAAATTCATACATTTTATCAGAGCTATTTGAGGGTCACATCCATTGGTGATACAAATCCAAATCCGATACAACTGCTTCAGATTGACCTTTCCTATATCTACTGTTTCTGACTGCTTTCGGGCCAAGAGGACTTCTCTATTGTGTTAGGAGCATCTGTTCTAGTGAGGAACCCCTTTTAGTTTCACGCGAAAAGGTTTCCAGTAGCCCTAGCTACATCATTCTTAAGATCTGGAGGTATACAGTCTTTAATTCTAGTTTTACTTATTTATCTCTTTGTTTATTTCGATTTATTTATCTCTCAGTTTTTTATTACTAGATCTATACCTTTTATTTCTACTTATGATCTTTTCCCCATGACTCTGTGTGATCTAGGCAAACTAGAAATAGAAAGAAATGTTTTTTCTCATGTGTATGCTCTTTTCCGTTGCACCTTAGTGTGATCTCGGAAAACTAGAAACATTGAAGAAAATATATGGTTTCCGACCAAATCTAACTTTAAGTCGTAAGGCTTAGATTACTTTTGCGTGTCCGTTTTGGTTTGTGTGTTTAGTTTTGTTTTATAGGAAAAAGGGGTTTTTCAAGCAAGCATGCACTCCAAAACTTCAATGAACAAAAAAAAATACCCTAACTTTTAAACTAGCTCACTTGGTGCAAAGTTACTTTATGAGAATAGAGGTCTTGGGTTCACATCTTTCTTTTTGTTGAGTTACTTTTTCAGAAAGCACATGTAACTTATGTTTTAAAGTTACTTTATGTAAAAGTGTTCTCACCCATTATAAAATGTGAGTCACTTATAATTCTAAAGTCACTTTATCTTTTATTTAAGTTACAATTTAGAGGATAGTTCATAAAGTACCATTGTAAATGTCACTTTCACTTATTTATAAATGTGGGTCACATAAAATAATCTTTTTTTTAAGTGAACTAATTAGATTAAGTTTGGAAAGGGGGATGATTTTGTTTTAACTATAACATTATCATTCACTTCCCAACATCCATGTGGTTCTTCGGCGTCTTCAACAACTTTTCTTCAAAAAGTCATAACTTTTTTATACGGAAGTTGTTTTCAGAGCCATTTTTTTTTAATCAGCCTAATTGTTTGATATCTTTCCATTGGAACACTTAGTTTCAACATCTATAATTTCAATTTATTTTAAAATGGAAAATCCATGCCTAGTTATTCTTGACAATACCAACTACTTCCAATGGCTATCCTACATTGTGGATTTACTTAGAAGTAAAGGTCTTTATAGAATAGCCTCAAGCCAAGAGTCTAAACCTAAAGATGAAGATAAGCAAACCAAATTGGAGAATAAGCAAGATCAAGCACATGGGTTGATAGGGATGTCTATTTCTCCATACCTTAGATTACATATTGCAGAAATTGATACCCCTGATGAAGCAATGAAACAACTCAATAAAGTTTTTGGAAATAAAAATGAAATTAGTGTCCATCAACTCGAAAATGAGTTGCTTACATTGGACCCCAATAATTTTTCTTCCATTGAAGCTTTTTTGTCCAATTTCAAGACCGTTAGACTTCTCTTGGAAGGTGTTAACGTTAAGAAATAAGATGGTAGTCTTATCTATTCCATTCTTACTAAGTTAGGACTAGCCTACTCTTGTTTGTTTCTACCTTCTATTCTACTCGAGAAGCCTTTATTTCTCAAGGACAAGCCTACAAGTCCCCCTCTTTTGATGCCTTTTGTGATTCTTTAATAAGAGAACAAGAAAAACTCTTACATCTTGGTTTTCTTAATACTGGAAACTCTTTTAAGAAATCGTTAACAACCCATCAACAACCAAATTCAAATAATCCTAAGAAGCAACATCCTAAAAAGAATGGTCCTAAACCAAACAAGAGTCCTAAGCAATTTCAATCTCAAAATGAAAAAGCAACTCAACAAAATGATAAGGCAACTAAAAACAATGGGAAGAAGATTGATAAACATTGCAACTTTTGTAATCATGATGGCGACTTAAAATCAAATTCTTTAAGAATATGGAAGCCTTGGAAGCAACAATGAAGAAGCATAACATCCATGTGGAGCACTCTTCAACTTCAACTTCATCTTCAGGAATATTACTTTCTGCATGTGGTTGTCAAGCATCTTGGTCTAGTTGTGCACTAAATGTATCTTCTTCTTCTCATTCTCATGAGTGGCTCATTTTGATTCTAGAGCTTCTTATCACATGGCCAAAAAGAAAGCCATGTTTTCTTCTTTAAATGATTGTAACACCAAAAATATATATGTTGGTGATAATAGATCTCTTAATGCAGTAGGGACTGGAACTATTCATCTAGACAATGGTTAATTTAATGATGTATTATGTGCTCCTACCTTTTCCTGCAACCTTCTATCTGTATATCAGATAACTCATTCAGTTGAAGGTAAAACCATTGAATTTTCACCTCATGATGTTGTAATTAAGGACCTAAGATATCCTAGACAGATTTTAGCTACTCGCATTGTTGATGATTATACAAGGTTGTATAAGTTTAACAAATTTGGGTCATCAACTCTTCCCTCGGTATTTGTTGCTCATAATGATGAAGTGAGAAAACTTTGGCATGAGACATTTGGTCACTTAAACTATCGCTCCCTTCAAAATCTATGTAAAGAAAATATGGTGACAGGTCTTCCTATGTTATCTTGCAGAAATGGTCTTTTTTTTCTGAATGTGTACTCATATAACATCATCGAGATAGTTTTGAAAAACGTGCCTCTTGGCACGCCTCAACCCCTTTATAGCTTGTGCATAGTGATCTATGTGGTCCACTTCCAGTTGGTTCATTCTCTGGATACAATTTTTTCTTAACTTTCATTGATGATTTCTCCATATGCACTTGGGTATACTTCTTAAAACTCAAGAGTGAAGTCTTTAACATGTTCTTGGCATTTAAGGCCTTTTTTGAGAAATAATATAGGCATCAAATTATTAAGCTAATATCTGATAATGGCGGAGAATATGTTAACAACAAATTCATCAACTTTTGCACTGAGCATGGAATTCAATTGCAACATATTGTTCCATATACTCCACAGCAAAATGATGTAGCTGAAAGGAAGAATCACACCTTAAAGGAAATGGCTAATTGTATGCTTCAATCTAAAGGACTTAGTCTAAATTTTTGGGCAGAAGCAATTAACTGTGAAAATTACATAGTAAATCGCACTCCTACTAAAGTTTTAAATAATATCACTCCAGAAGAAGCATGGAGCTCAATTAAACTAGATGTAAGTCACTTTCATGTTTTTGGAAGTGAAGCATGGGCCCGTATTCCAGATGAGAAACATAAAGCCTTAGAACCTAAGAGTGAAAAATGTATTTTTGTTGGATATTATGAATATCTCAAAGGATATAGACTTCTTCAACCTAAATCCAAAAGTTATCATTAGAAGAGATGTAAAGTTTGCTGAAAATATATTGGGCTACGAGCCTAGTTCAGTGGATGTGCCACCTCTCTCTATCCCTTCTACTTCTGAATATATTCCTTCTTCAGATGATGACAATAAGGATGAAAATCCTCCCCCACCTTCTCGGGATCCTATTTTAGCTCCTTAGCTTCCAAAATGGGTCTGCGCTACTCGAGATGCAACAGGTGCTCTTGCAGGTGATCCTATAGATCATTGTTGTACATGTTCTCAGTTCGATAGAGCCTCTTCTTTATTGGCTCAAGCTTCAACGCATTATGATCCTGACACCTTTACAAAAGCTTTAGGCCATCCAGATTGGGATGCAACTACAAATGAAGAATATCGTTCACTATTGGCAAATGATACATGGGACCTTGTTCCTCTTCCAAAGGGACGAAAACTTGTTAGATGCAAATGGGTTTACAGAACCAAGTTTGAACGAGATGGAAAAGTTGATAAACATAAATCTCATCTTGTTGCTAAGGGTTTTTCACAAGTTGAAGACATTGACTATACTGAAAGCTTCTCCCATGTTGCCAAAGTGAACTCTATCCACCTTTTTCTTTCCCTTGATGCCTCTTTCAAATGGGAAGTCCATCATATGGATGCTAAATCTGCCTTCTTGCATGGGGACTTGCATGAAGAAATATATATGGAACAACCTCCTGGTTTTTTACAAAGAGACTCCAGCCTTCTATGTCAGCTTAAGAAATCCCTTTATGGTCTCAAGCAAGCCCCTCGGGCTTGGTATGCAAAAATGGATAGCTTTCTTTTAGATACCGGCTTTTCTAGGTGTCATTCTCACAATACTATCTACACCAAGAAAGTGGGTAAGTCTCTTATCATTCTTATTATTTATGGTGACGATATTATCCTTTCTGATAGTGATCCCAACCTTACAAACCATGTGAAGTCCAGCCCTAAAAAACAGTTTGAAATGACAGACTTAGGACACTTGCATTATTTTCTTGGTCTTCAAGTCTTGCAATCCAAAGAAGGTATTTCCCTTTCCTAATCCAAGTATACCTGTGATCTTCTACGCCACTTTCACATGGAAGACTATAAGCCAGCCCCTTCTCCCTTTCAGTCTGGAGTGAAAATTTCAGTCACTTGTACTTCCCCTGAAGCTGATACTACCTTATATCGTTAGCTTGTTGGAAAAATTTTATATCTGACCCATACTCGTCCTGAACTTTCCTTTGTTATTGGCCTTGTTGCTCAGTTTATGAAAAACCCACAAGAAAGTCATTGGAAATCAACTAAAAGAATACTCCATTATGTTCAAGGTACAGTTCAGTTTGGGATTCATTACAGTGCAGAAGCATCTCCTCTATTGGTTGGTTTCACTGATTCTGATTGGTCGGTGACCCTTATCATCGGAAGCTTGCTGCGGGTAATCTCTTCACTCTTGATTCTTGACTATTACATGGGCTTGCAGGAAACAAAGTGCCATTTCTCTTTCTTCAGCAGAAGCAGAGTATCATGCATTGTTGAACCTAGTAAGGAAGCCCTATGGCTTCGTGAGATCCTGTTAGAGTTTGGTTTTTAGCAGCAACATCCGACTACACTTTGGTGTGATTATCAAACTACCATTCAGCTATGCAAAGATCCAATCCAACATCAGTGCAACAAACACATTGAACTACACATGCACTTCATCAGAAAGCTCATTCATGACCATGTTCTTGAAGTGCAATATTGTTCAATCAATGATCAAGTTACAAACATCTTTACAAAGGCTCTCACGGCGGTGAAGTTTACTA
Source organism: Pinus tabuliformis (assembly GCA_031772625.1). NCBI lineage: Eukaryota > Viridiplantae > Streptophyta > Pinopsida > Pinales > Pinaceae > Pinus > Pinus tabuliformis. Next base: position 385,233,555 of record CM062820.1, read on the forward strand.
AACTTCGATTTATGGTTGGAGTTCAGGAAGTTGTCACTAAGGGGAGATAGGCTCTAATGCCTCATTCCTTCTCCTATTGTGTCATCTTTGTACATCCTTCAATCCTATCCCAAGTTGTTCTTAACGGGGGATGTTAGGATATTCTGACACATACGAAATAATTAAGTACAACTTGGTCTAGTGTATAGTTAGGTAAAGTGTGTTTCTTTAGTATGTAGTTTTTGTAACTTACAATTTGACGGTCACGATATGTTCTAGACATGAAGTGATTTGACAATTCATTCTCTCCTCGGTATTACTGGCACTTGATCCGTGGCTTAACACCCGATTGGTCAATTATCTCTATTTAAAGAGCATGGAGGGTCATTTGTAAGGTGACCGTTCATGAGAGAAGCTTATGTAAATTTTCTTTGTTTCACATTAATAAATTTCCTGAAGTGGACGCATTGGCTGAGACCATGGATTGTTTCCCTCTTTGAGGGTTTTAACCACGTCAAGAATAATGGTGTACTAATCTGTGATCTGTTTGTGAGCGGTGTCCTTTGATGTTCTATCTAAGGAACTTACCCTGTAAATTCCTACATGAATGTTGTTTATTTTATTTCTTTACTTTTTATTAACTTGACTTTTTCCACAAGTTTATGCTTATTATTTTTATTATTTCATTCATTTATTTATTTTGAACTTCAATTAATTATTTTATTTTTTAATTAATTATTATTCTCATGTTTATTAATATTATTATTATTATTCTTATGAAGAAGTTGACAATATAGGAAATTAAACATGTGGTTGGCCCTACCCATGCATTGATATTGAATACACATCCTCAAAACACATGTCAGCCTAATGTTCACACCTAGATCTAAGATCTACAAAAATCCTCATTATTCCAGATTCATCCAAGATTTTCAATACTTCTGGGTGAATCTCAATCGAGGACTTTCCTTTTTATCACCATTGTAATTGATCATCCATATTTTGGAGAAACTAAAAGTCCATCTTAAAATAAATTTTGGATTTCTAGATCTCTGTGATCTAGAACTTGCCATCGTCACATTAAATGCCATCTAGTCTCCACTTCAGTTTTATTACACCACATTGATCCATGCCACCATGTCACAGAGCAATTTGTCAACACTTGTAAAATCATCATTGATTTGGATATCCAACTTTTTTAGTTTTTCCATATTTATTCAAATCCATTTAGATTTGGAAAAAACCGAAAGGGATCATTTCGCAAAATTATGGGTTTCCAAATTTTTGAATTTCACATCATCCCTACCATATAGGACAGCATCTACTGCCATGTCAACTCGTTTGTATAAAACACCATGTCATCTCACCACATCGGCATGAAACATCACCCAAAAATCCCCTTACATGTCATGTCAACATTACACATCAGTATGTCATGTCAACACCCATCTACCCTTAGGTTATGATAATGTTGACATGGAATCTGCATGAATTCCAAGTGGTTTGTTGCACTGGCTTCTAGATTCAATTTTTTCAATAAATTCCTCTTTTCCATTTTTTAAATTCCCTATTTTCCACTCCCTAACAAACTATAGTTTTTATTGCATAAAGGTTCCATCGCTAACATCCGGCCTTTAGAAAAAAAAAAAATTATTTATGAAACTTTTCCAAATGTTTGGACTTCTTTTCTTAACAAATCCTAGATTCACATATGTTAAGCTTGACGGATCCAAAATATTCACCTCTCTCACTTAGCAAATTTTGCTAATTCTCCCTCCATACTTATTTTTACTATCCCATGATCACAAATCTTGTTGGACCATATGACTGAGGGCTATGGCTAAAACCTCCAATCGCCAAATTTCAAACTCAATCACAAAACTAGAAGAATAATCCTTGAAAATTGAAAACTTCTGCTAAGATTTTCAGACTTGTTCTAAAGGTTTGAAATGAACTCCAACAAAGCAAAGAAATTTCCCAAAGACTTATGAAGGCTTATACATCTTCAACAACCTGTAACAACCATCCAAAAAGATTTCCACAACCAAGATGCTCCTCCAAGAGGGACATGGAGATGACCCATGACCAACTCCACAAATTCACCCAACAGAAATGAAACTCTCTCACTCAATTGGTCTACAACTTCAAAGTTCAACTCCAAAAATTAGAAATAAAGAGGCTAGAATTACAGCTTATCACTTGAGGTTCAAGGTCCCCATGACTCCTTATACATAGTTATTTAAGCTATCACTCAAAATTATCACAAATAGGGCCTTAACTACCTTTTTCCAAGGTATCCACTCAAGGGGAACCTCATAGTATTCTTGCTTCAAATTAGGGACACAATACAACTATTTAATCCCATTTTTGGCCTAGCAATAGACAAATGAACTAAAAGGAAAAAGCACAAGAAAATTATTGGGTTCAAATCAACTTAAGCATCTTGGTTCGCCAAACCATTTGTCTCTTATCTAATGCATGTAACTTACTTTAAGAAATGGCTTTTATTTACAAATTTATTTTTCTAAAAGAAATAATAGCTAGTAATCATATACAATTAACCATGACTTCATCTCATCATTACACACATACTCAATAATCTAGCATAAAAACATTCATGAAACACTGACCAATAATGACATTTCATTAATAGAAATACATACACTTATTTGATTCATTTAAGCTTGTTGGAAATGGAGGAATGGAAATCCACTATCCACCCAACCATAAGCTCAAATACACTACATATTCTTGCATTTAGCCACCCCTAAGCCCGATTTGATGCCTTAAGAGGAAGACCCACTCAAGTTTCAACAACATTCAAATCAAGCTATAGAATATTAGAAAAACTAAGAGGGGGATTGAATCAATATTTTTGCAATTGTTATATTATGCCAATTAATATTTTATCACAAGTTAAACCAAAACAGAAGAAGTAGAATACAAAATTAATTTTATTCATGAAGATATTGAGGACTCTAATCCTATTTTACAAAAAATCAATCTCCAACTTGTACAACAAAATCCCTGACTCCTTCAAGGCTCCAACCTTGAATAGATAAAAGCACCGACTTTGTCAAAATTAGGGCACAAATCCTCTTAAAAAATCCAAGCACCAACTTGGTCAAAATGAGGACTCCAATTCTCCTATGCTCCAAAATATACTTCAAAATCAACTTTTGAACTATGTATCCAAAATAAATTTCAAATACACTTCAAAAATGTCTACAAAGTCTTCTCAAACCTCCTCCAAGAATGCTTCACGTTTTCTACAATAAGGCTTGTAAATATTTCTCCAATAAAGGGTCAACAAGGCTACTCAAACATCTAATACAACATGTCTTCAACTGTTGGTGTTTAAATAAGGCTTCAATTTTTCTTTAAACATCTCATGAATTGCTTCAATAATTGGTTCAAATTATTCCTCAAATAAGGTTTAAAGAGTTGCTCCAAAAAGTCTTCAAAATCTGCTATAAAGTTACTTCGAAGTCAGGTTCTAGTTCTGCTTCAAGAGATTTGAAAATAGCTCTGAAATTCTACCAAAAATTATCTAGAGAGTCCTTCTTCAAGAGGCTAAGAGTTATGCTCTAAGAGGGCTGAGATTTTTGATCCACAAGGCTAAGAATATGGCCTCAATAGGGTTGTGAGTTCTACTCCAAGAGGCTGAAGGTTCTGCTCCGAATGAAGACCAAAAATTATGCTCTGGAAGGTTCGAGAAGTCTACTTCAAAACGCTGAGTACAGGGGTCCAAAAACTTCAATGGCTGAGGTCTATTCTAGACCTGAAACTTCCATAGGAGGGCCAAGTTCAAGATAGAAGAAAGATTCTAAATTCTTCTCCAAAAGAGGAAACAAAGAAGGTCGAAATCCAACAAAGGATGTATAAAAAAAAAAAGAATAAAAATCCACCAATAAACCTTGATCCAAAACAAAGATAACAATCACAAATCCTTTATTTCACTTGGCTCTAGGTTCATGAGCTATGAACCTTATCTCTCTACCTCAGGTCTGAATTACTTATTTTTATCTTGATCCTTGTCTTATCTTCCATGGTCGAGTTGGATGAGAAAATGAGGACTAATGGTGCCTTACTTATACTATTCAAGCCCTCAATGAACCGTCATCTCTATACTATGGGGGTGACTTGATTTCAAGGTAGGCTGACTTGAAGAGGGGGATAAAGTTTCATTTTTTTCACTTAAAAAAAATATTTCTCCTTACTGGAGAGGAATGAGGAGGCATGTTATAGCTCATTGGAAAGGGCTTACTGTGCTCTTTTATTCTATGGCATTCTTATCTTTATCAATTCATCATTTGACATTAATAACAAATTATTCTTCCAACAATATCCCCCTTTGTTATTGTTGGTAACAATCTCCTCATATGTTACTCCCCTTGTCATCATGTTGCTCCCCCTATCATGATGCTACTCCCCCTTTGACATCAATTGCAAAGGGATTTTTTAATGAGATACAAGAGACATTACCCCCATATTTTGATGAAGATATTCAAATGCTTCTAGAGATAAGCATTTTATAAAGATATCTACAATTGGTTCCTTAGTGTTGACACTCCATTTTGATGTTTTTCTCTCCAACTTATTCTCGAAGAAATTAATTTTTTATTGGAATATGTTTTTTCTTTGAATGCGTGACTAGAATTTTCAAGAGGCTTATGGAACTGGTATTATCACAGTAGATGGTGATAGGATGATTTGTTTCTATATTGACATCCATTAAGGATTCCTTCATCCATAGGATTTTTGTACAACAATCTGTTTCTGCTATATATTTGGCTTCAGCTGTGGAGAGAGATATATATGATTGTTTCTTGCTAATCCAAGACACAGGACAAACTCCTAAGAAGAGTGCATTTCCACTAGTATTATTTCGATCATCAGTATGCTTCCTTCCAAATATGCATCAGTATATGTCGTCAGACTAATATTTGTGTTTTTAGGATACCATAGTCCAAAATCAAGAGTGCCTTTCAAGTATTTGAGTGTTCTTTTTATAGCTAGCATGTGAGATTCCTTAGGGGCTGACTAGAATCTTTCCACCATTCCTACTTCCTGCATGATGTATGTTCATTAATTTATTAGATATAAAACACTTCCAATCATCGATCTATAGAGAGTTACATCTACTATAGGGGATTCATCATCCTTACTCAGCTTGCAATATGTAATAATAGGTATGCTTACAAC